>JASDDO010000031.1:203447640-204647640 GCA_030015575.1 Agapanthus africanus | reverse complement strand
ATAAATCCTCTACTGCCTCTTTGTCTCTCCTGTGGCCAGGTAAGTGCCAGGTAAGTGGGAGGTTCTCCACTACGTAAGTAGTGGGCCTAATTAAGTAACCACTAGCCTTCGACACACTTGCCTTAGATACCACAAAAGAAACGCGGATAAGCAATGAATTACCCACGGCCTTCTTCTGTCCTAAGTGAGCGCGACGGTCCTTAGAATCATCTCTAGATCTTTTTTAGTTAATTGGGGTAAATGCGGATGCAAATTTTGCGATTTTCGGGGCTTAGGAAGGGTAATGAACTCCCCACCTAATCTGGATTTGGTCTTTGCCCCTTAATGTCCGTATTAATTATGCAAACAACCACAAAAATCAAAACAAGCACAATTTAATTTTGCTTTTTGCGCGGCGCTGCGATTTTTGCAAAGAAACCTGCACAAAATGTTATTTGGAGCAGACAGAGGAGGAGATAAGAAAGATAGAGTCTCACAGAGAAAAATTGGTACAGTGATGCTTCAACTGAACTGCGGTTCCGCCGCAAATTGCTCCTTAGACCGCGGTTCCGCGGTGATGTGTACTGTTCACTGTACAAAAATTCACCAGAAAACTTCTGTTCAGCCCCTAAGTCCTCTGGAATTCTCCAAAAAAATTTCCAATTTCACAGCAAGCTCCAGATCTCCTTGCAATAAACCACAACAAATCGTTTAGTGTTTTGTGCGAATTTTGATCATAAAATTACAATGGAATAAATCTTTCAATTCAAATTTCAATATAAAACGAATTAGCGCGCGATCCCCGGCAACGACGCCATTTGATTGATCTTAATTTCCGATTGTGTCGGTTTAGAAAATAGAATTCACAATCAAAGAATTATTTGACCGCAATCAACTACGGTGTCGGATGTAGCGCGTTAGTGAGTGCGGATCGTCCACAGGGATTGTGCGATTCGTTCGTATTTTGATTTGTTTGAATCGAAAACTTAATAGAAAAGAAAAGAAAAGAAAACATGATTCAAGATTTTTATCGATGGGTTTCAAGTATCACTATTCTAATCAAGAATCAAGAAAATGATAAACATCGAGAATCGAGTTTCGATAAAATTCCAATCACTTTAGGGTTTCAAGATTTGAAGTAAAGCTCGTAGGAATCGAGTAAATGGTAGATGTGATGAAGATTCAAGAATACGATTTCTTATCTATTAACAAATTAATGCTAAATCGATGTAGAATTCATCGAGGATCAAGAATCTTGCGAAGAATTAGGGTTCCTCATCCTATCCTTTTTCCTTTCGATGAATAACATTCACTGGATAGCTTCTTGAAAGTCGAATGGTCAATTGTTGATCTCTAGATCGTGCGAAAGGAATCAAGAACACATTCGCATCGATCTAGATCATCGATCAATCGATTTTCAAGAATTTACAATTGTTTTAAGACTTAAGAAAACGTTTAACAATTCATCAACATCATCATTTTACAATTGTTTCGATTCCTCCACGAGCGGAGTTTTATTCAAGCATCATCACAAAGTACATATTCAAGAATCAAAATATAAGCATAATGCTCGAATTGAAATGTAAACAAGTTTAAAGAATCTTCACCTTTATTATATCAACAAGTAGTTACAACTCTCAAGATTTATAAGAGGTAGGAACTTCGCTCGTCGAATCTTGCATCGCTCGGTTTCTTGAGTCTTGGATCGCTTCGATCTCGTGCTCCGTTGAAATCCGGTTCCGCTTCTAAAGGATCTTGAAGACTTGCTTGGCTTGCACTCAAAGAATCTTGAAGTTTCTTGATTTTGGATTGGATTAGGGTTAGGGTTTTGACACAAGCCTTGTCACTAGACTTGTGGGTAGAAATTGGGGAAGATGAAGATTGAACTAGAATTTAGCCAACAATGAGTTTTTTTTCAACAAGTGAGCCTAGGGGTCTATTTATAGGTTTTCCAAACCCTAGGTCTAGGAATTCAAATTTGAGTTTTCCCTCTAAAAGTTAGTTAGAGAAAGAGGCTTCTAGAAGTAGTTAGTTAGGGGATTAGCTTCTACCCTAAGCTAGGAGGTTAGGGGGAAGGTTCTAGATCCTTAATAGAGTTTAAGTGAAGCTTGTTAAGGAAGCTAGGGGTGTTTAGTTAGGAACCCAATGGCTTGATGATCTGGCAGAAGGTTCGAGAGACATCTGGAAAATGTAGTGCCTTTTTTAAGTGTACACACTGAATTAAAGGTACTGGTGCAGAGAATTAGGGCTGACGTGGCAGGGACACCGCGGAACCGCGGCACGTGCCTCCTTATGCCGCGGATCCGCGGTCACGTGAGGGGCTCAATGCTTGATACTTCAGGTACTGTCTTTTCTGTCTTCAGGTGTACTTTTTGATATGTTGAATTGTATAATTCCCTCTATATTAATACCAGATTCCAAATCCATGAGTTGGCGTCTTTTTAACAGTCTTCGTTTGTAAATTTGACCGATCTTCTGTAATGTCCTGCACAGACTTCGAAACACAAATTGCGATATATAGGAATGATGCCATGCTATGAAATGCAGTCAATTTCCTTTATAGTGCCGGTTTTAGAGTCTAACACATGTAATCTGATATTTAACGACTGATTTGCTAATATGTGCTATATGAATGCCGAACATTTCTAGATGAGTGCAAATGGTAGGGAAATTGCCGGTTAAAAATTGCAGTATTTTCGACTGATCACCAAACCCACAGCCCTAGACCCCTACGAGAGCGGCAAGCAACCCTACCAATTCTAGAGTCAGGAGACCCGGACTCGACTCCTCGAGTTGGTCTCCCACTGGACTTTACAACCTGGTTACTTGTGCTCTCCTCCTTGGGTCTATCCTAGTGCGGAAAAGTAAATAATATACAAAAGGTGACATCAACCTCATCCCGGAAGTGCCCCAATAAAAGAATATTACATACATTTTATTTTACATGAATGAAAATAAAAACTCTTATCTCACATAAAACCCCCGGCTATTCATAACGCGACGATCCAATATAACATATCCAGCAACACATAACATCACATGTCATCAACGTAAGTAAATATGCGCATCCCAATTGTCGTTGACATATAGCAACGAAACCGGCGATATCACATATTACACTTACGGTCGCAGAAAAGAAAGTGTAAAACTACAACATTTGGAATCCACAATCTCTTTAGACATCGTAAATCCGAAATATCACATATTTTGCATTTCATACCTAACTGTGTGAATACCACATATTGTATCACATTCCAGATAAATAGACAGTATTAAACTTTCCGATCGAATTATCAAATACCCAAGATTTCCTAAATAGCTCAACACTTGAGCGGAGTTCAAAAATTCCAGAATATGTAACAGTAGCAACGGTCCAGCCGTAGAAGGGTCAAACCAACGCCTCACATGTGGCACGCCGTACTGCCTCAAACCCTAAGGTTCAAAAGGCAGTTCAAGACGGTCACATAATCGAGTTAAGGTTTGTTGTCTTCTAGAGGGTCCATCGCGTCACATGCACGTATTTCCGAAAGATTTAAACCCGAGAAAAATTCAACACTTGAATGTTTTTCGTGCCGGGAAAAATTGAGTTAATGATATCCGTTCGAATATTTTAATACTTTCTAAATTATCCAGAAAAACTATACGAAATTAAATGTTCCGATCGAATTAACGAATACAAAAGGATCCCCAGAATACTCAACACTTGAGTTAGTTTAAAAATACCCATAAAATAGCACTATCAGATAAAAGTATTACTGTGCAAACCCCAAAGACAATGCTCACTGTACGGCCGCGGATCCGCGGCACAAGGAGGGTATTGCCGCGGTTCCGCGGCCATCCGTACGATCTACTTTGTCATTTTTCACAGTAATTTCTAAAATTCCCTGCTGAATTTTTTAGGTATTTTTAATACTGAAAAATCACAGATTTTGAAAAAAGTCCAGAGAGGGGGTCGTTTTGTCGTTTCCGGGTTCGATCGGGGTTTTAACTTCGTTAACACATCGCCTAATGCTCTAGCTAGGCTCTGATACCACTGTAGGGTTACTAGGCACTCTAATAAGGTTTAAGGAAGTATCAAACATGTCCGTTTAAAATTTTAGCCGTGCCGAATAACCCTAAATAAGATCGTTGCTAGAAAATTAGGGTTTCATATGCAAGTAAACTAAGTTTACAACTAAGTGAATACGAAATACAACCTTTGTAGATCGGTCCTTCACTTCTATAACTCCTTGTTGAAGTCCCTTCGCTGCAATCGTGGTTCTCCCGAACCCTTACATGGCTTCACGAGGCGATAGACGCGTCCTTGCTTGAAGTCTTCGAGACCGAAGATGATCTACGTCGAGGGGATACCAACTCAAGCTTCCACTTCACTAACTTTATTTATTTAATAATCCTCTCTCTATCCATCTTTCTCTAAGATCCTTAAATCCAAATCGCACTATTTTTTCACCAACCAAACAAAGATTACAAGAATCTACAAATCCAATACTAGGAATCTAAAACCAACAAAACAACAAATTACCAAATGCAGAAATTTTCAACCGTGCTATGTTGGAATCCAAATTTCATAATCTTGCAACCAAACATGCCGTAGTTCTCAAATTCAAATCGCACTTTCTTTTTAATAACCAAATAAAAATTATAAGATCTGCAAATCCAATACTAGAAATACAATATGAACCAAACAACAAATTACCAAATATACTATTTTAGAATCCAAATTTGATAATCTTCCAACCAAACAGCCCCTAAATAACAGCGAGTGCCATATTGATGTCAGCATAAATTCGATCTCTCTCGCCGAAATTTTGCGATTTCAACAAATTTTGAGGTATTTTTAATTTTTGTTTCACGCTGTAAAAGGTAAAGGAATATCTTTTTAGTTGTTTTGTAGTCCTTTATTTTGCCTTAAAATAGCACCTCGCCATCGATTTTGTTTGGGATTTAGGGTTTCTTCTTCTTCTTTTTTCTTTTTGGTACTTCTGTTCTAGGATTTAGTGTTTCGAATAAACTTTGAATAATTATTTTTACCTCTTGTGTATTAGTTCATTTCCGTATTGGGATTTGAAGTTGAGTGCAAATGGCGGACGAGGCACCAAATGAGATTCCGGAGGTAAATTTCTGTTTCCCTTTTCATATGATTTTTTTTAAAATTTAATTCCTACGTGTAAAATTGAATTTTTAACGATGCCATGATTCACATTTCTTAAACCATTGAAGCATGAAAATTTTGTGACATGAAAGTTTCATTTGCTTGAATATTGCATTCTAAGAATGGTAAGAACTTTTGTATAAATCGGGGCTTCCTTTTGTTTTGGAAGCGTCTATTTTTATTTTTCCATGCTTGTAGCCAGTGGAGCAATGAGAACTAGAGATAGGCTTAAAATGAGGCTTTTTATGAAGATGATAGTTAATTTAATTGGTTAAGAAGTGAATTGAAAAAGTAGAAGAAAAGATTACTGTTTCCTACGGTTCCTTTTGGTTTGTCAATTGGGGTTTGAAAAAAAAATGCTACATCTTTCATGTAACTGGTACAAAATATGGACACAGTTGGTGTATTTTGGTCTAATAATATTCTTGGGATTTTTCTGAGAAATTTATTTGTTTATTTATTTTCCATATTCTTGTTGCCTTGAATACCTTATCATGGGACGTTGCATTGTAGCTTGCTCCTTTTGATCCTACAAAGAAGAAGAAAAAGAAGAAGGTGGTAGTTCAAGATCCTGCTGAAGAGGCGGAGAAGCTAGTTGACAAGACTGAAGACCTTTCAGGCATGCTTACCAAAAATCCTAGTGAATAACTGGATTATGTGCGATGTGTTATGATGTTAGAATTTCGTTATTTACATTTTTCTCTGGTGCAGTTGCTGAAGTCGGCGAACCTAGTTTTGTTGGTATGAAGAAGAAGAAAAAGAAACCTGTAAGTTTCCTTGCATATCATTCAATCATATTATATTAAGCATTTTGTGCACTCGGGATGGTATCATCTTTGGTAGGGCTAATAATATTTTGTTGGCCTCTTTTAGGTGGAAACTGACTTTCTCGAAGATGAAAATGGTGATGCTGGTCAGGATGGCAGTGGTAAGCATTTAATATTTTAAATTTTTTAGTCCGATTTAATCTGATCTAAACTTCTTAAAAAGAAAAATGATTTTGCAGCAGTATTAATTGCTCACTAACTTTTATTTAATATGTCATCCAGCGGACCAATTTGGAGAGGAGGAGCAAGGGGAGGGCATAGTTTTAGGAGGCACACAATATCCTTGGGAAGGCACTGACCGAGATTACCATTATGAAGAGGTGCATTTTTTTCTCTTGAAGAATATAATTTTGAAATTAGCTGTTGATTTGCTTGGCATGCTTTTGGAATATGGTAACAAGATGTTAACCATCGATAAGGGCGTTATACTCACTTATGCACCATTTTAGCCTGTTAATTATTTCCTTAATTATCGATTAAATTGTCTTTGGGATTCTTCACTTCTCAGTGCAAGCACTTGTTACTATAATCCTTTGGCAAAAAAAAATACTCATTACTATAATGTTGGGCGGCTGCTAATAAAAATATTCCTTGAATAGCTAAATCTACCTGTGTTGGCGTGTGGTCTGTGTGCACTTAAACGAATAGGGCCTGATGGTTAGAATCTTAGTGTAACCTAGAAGTCTAATTTCAGTGGCTTATATTTTCCCATCAAAGCAGGGGTGGGCAATGAGGCAAAACCTTCAATGTGGTGTCATACTTGTTTGGCACATTTCTGTCACCAACACTTGTCAAACATGACTCCAGTACCTTGTCAGCATGCCTAACAATAAATGGGTTGCAGCACTTCGTTGGATATGGATAAACTTTGATCGGTTCTAATTGGGAGCACATGCGCCTTCATATGCGTATGTGGCCTCTTGGCTCATAGAACCTAGTAGATATTGGCCCTTATGTACACGGAAGACTTATGTGGGCATCTTAACACTATGCAGGAGCTTATAATTATTATCTATGAGGACCCATTGCGGGCGCATGTTTCAATGTGCATAAGTTTACATAGGGTCGTGTGAGTCAAGGTGTTTTTAAAACCGACTCCCCATCCAATTGACTAAATAGTCTTATTAGATGTTGCGGGTGCAGGAGATAAGTGGTAAACCTCTCTCCTCTTCTTGTCTTTCCTTTTCTGTTCTTATTCTCTCATGTTCTAAGGCTTCCTTCTTTTTTGACTATCTACAAAATGACGTTGACAATATATTGTTGTCAATACCTTGAAAAAGCTTATTGTCTTCTTCTCCTCTACAAAAGGCATGTTTTTTCTCCAATGTATTTATGTTTAGTTTAAACTCTATAATTTAGCGGTATCCCACTTTTTCTTAATATCCCACCGTTTTCAAATTTATTCTCCTTCTCTTTCCCTCTACATAACAATCTATTTTGGGTTTATAAATATGCTATTTCACAAAAAAAAATGGCTGATTAAATTGTTCCTTTGATTTTGCCTTCAAATTATAAATGTCTCAACTACAACAACAACTGAGCCTTTTATCCCAAGCATATGGGGTAGGCTACATGAACCAACATGAGAATCACTCCGGGTCCAGCACATGAATCTTCTGCCTCCACTCACTCCTATCGAACGATATACTTTCATTGAGGCCTTTGGCAACCATATCGTTTCGTATTACCTTCATCCATGTTTTCTTCGGTCTTTCTTTTGCTCTTTTGCCATTGCCCATATCGAGAGTATCTATTCGTCGAACCGGTGCTTCCATAGGTCTGTGTCGCACATGACCAAACCATATTAGCCGGTTTTCCCGCATCTTCTCCTCCACATGTGCTACACCAACTTTTGCACGAATATCCTCATTTCGCACCTTATCTTTTCTACTGATACCGCACATCCAACGAAGTATGCACATCTCCGCTACGTGCATCTTCTGTGTATGATGCTTCTTAGGAGCCCATCATTCTGTACCATATAATAAGGCAGGCCGAATAGCGCTCCGATAAAACTTCCCTTTCAATTTTAACGGAAAGTTACGATCACACAAAATTCCTGTTGCGCTCCTCCATTTCAACCAACCAGCTTGGATCCTTTGATTAACATCACCATCGATCTCCCAATCCTTTTGGATGATGAAACCTAGATATCTAAACTGATCGCTTGGTGATATCTCTTGCCCTTCCAATGTTATACCAATATGGTTTTGACTTCTCTGTTTACTAAATTTGCAATGCATATATGCTGTCTTAGACCTGCTCAATCTGAACCCCCGAGATTCCAATGTTTTCCTCCATAATTCCAATTTGGCATTAACCCCTGCTTTCGTCTCATTTACTAGAACAATATCATCAGCGAATAGCATACACCAAGGTACCTCATCTTGGATAGTTCTAGTAAGCTCATCCATCACGATGGTAAACAAGAATGAACTTAATGCAGATTCTTGATGTAAACCAATTGTAATTGGAAAATCACTCATTAGGCCGCCGCAAGTTCTGAAATTTGCCACTACTTCGTACATATCCTTGATTATGTCAATATACTTAACGGGGACCCCCTTCTTCATCATTGCCCCCCATAATACCTCTCTAGGTATCTTGTCGTACGCTTTCTCTAAATCAATAAATATTATATGCAAATCTCTTCTGTTCTCTCGAAAACGCTCGACAAGTTGACGAAGCAAATGAATAGCCTCTGACATCGATCGTCCAGGCATGAACCCAAACTGGTTCACCGTTATCTTAATATCCTTCCTTAGCCTGTATTCAATCACTCTCTCCTAAAGTTTCATGGTGGGACACATAAGTTTTATTCCACGGTAGTTTGAGCAACTTTGAATATCACCCTTGTTCTTGTAGATAGGTACAAGTATACTGTTCTTCCATTCATTTGGCATCTTTTTTGTCTGCCAAATCTTATTAAACAGATCTGTCAGCCATTTAATGCCTATTTCTCCTAAGTATCTCCAAACCTCGATAGGAATCCCGTCAGGATCAACCGCTTTTCTTAAACTCATTATATTCAAAGCTTATTTAACCTCAGGTGGTCTTATTTTACACATGGAATCACAGTTTATATCTTGAGATTGAATGACAACTCCATCCAAATTCTTAGTAAAGCTCTCATTGAACAATTTGTCAAAATAATCTCTCCACTTTTCTTTGATATTCTCATCTGTAACTAAAACCTTCTGATTTTCATTTTTAACACACTTCACCGCACATAAGTCTCTGGTCTTCCTTTCCCGCATCCGAGCAATCCGGTATATATCATTTTCAGCCTCTTTAGTGTCTAATTTCTCATACACCTCCTTGTAGACCTTAGATTTAGCTTCCCGAACAGCTTTCTTAACTTCCTTTTTAGCCATTTTATACTTTTCAAATCTCTCCACATCTCTACTTTTCTTCAAATTTTTATAAGAATCCTTTTTAATTTTAATAGCAGCCTTTACTTCTTCATTCCACCATGATGTGTGCTTAGATGGTGGAGCACCACCTCTTGCCTCACCGAGTAGATCTCCAGCTACCATCTTGATACAACTAGCTATTTTGTTCCATGTTTTTTCTGAATCATCTTCCGACTGCCAATCCGCTTCTTGGACTACACGATCTATAAAAACCTTTTGGTTACCTTCTTTCAATCGCCACCATTTAATTCTAGGCTCTACTTTACGTCTAATCTTCCTAGGCCCTTTTCTAAATCGAAAATCTAGAACTAAAAGTCTATGTTGAGTGGTTACACTCTCATTTGGCACTACCTTACAGTCGATACAACAATCTCTATCTATTCTTCTCGTCAGAAAAAAGTCTATTTGACTAGCACTTGATCCGCTCCTAAAAGTGATAAGGTGGAACTCTTTTTTCCTAAACCAGGTGTTTGCTAAGATCAAGTCATAAGATAAGGCAAAATCTAGAATCGAGCCGCCTACTTTATTTCTTTGTTCAAAATCAAAACCTCCATGGATAGTATCAAACCCACTACGACTAGTACCTGCATGTCCATTGAGATCACCACCAATAAATAACTTCTCTCCACTAGGTGTACTTTGCACCATCTCGTCTAAATCCTCCCAGAATAGACGCTTACTAGCGTCATCAAGACCCATCTGTGGTGCATAAGCACTAATAATATTAAGGATCTCTCCACCTAGAATAAGCTTAACCAATAAAATTCTATCACCTTTTCTCCTAATCTCAACTACATCCTCAAGCGACCGTTTATCTATGATTATGCCTACCCCATTACGATTTTTATCTCTACCCGTATACCAAAGCTTATAACCCCAAGGCTCTATGACTCTACTCTTTTCACCTACCCACTTAGTTTCTTGCAAACACATAATACCAACTTTCCTCCTAATCAGATAGAAATTGATGTACAAAAACTCCATGTGCCTTATTACATTGATCTCTAGATAAGAAGTTGGTGAGAGCTTGTAATCCTTTTCTCCATATACAAGAACTCATTGGACTTATTACATTGATTTCTAGATGTTTGTACAATTGCCCCTATGAAAGTTACATTGAAGAGTCACCATTTCAGTGGTATTTTCTTCGATACAGAAATTGCTAATAAAATGTTGCTCACTAAGATAAATTATAAACTATCAATGTTCATCATTGTGCAATACCAAGGCAACAATAGCTTTCGTGTAAGATGGTTTTCCCAGAACCAGCATACTTCAGCAAAGTGTTTAAGCAACAAAGTCTTAAAGATGAGAAAGCAATTGTTGTTCTTGGACAGGAATAAAATGTTTAACGTAAGAGTAGAAGGGCAAGAGATGTTAGAAGATGAACAGAACTGTGTGATAGACTAATATTAGGCGTAGAACAGAAGAACCCGAACCATCTATATAGATGAATGCTTGATTGTTCTTTGATGTTAATATTTTTTCGCTGCATATTTCATATTTGTACTCTACATCAGCCAATGACTCAATAATTCATTAATTTATCATTATATTGACATTGTTAAGATCCCCTTTCTTTCAACACTTTCCCTATATTTCCCCGTATTGTTTTGACTTTTTCTCATTTATTTATAATTTTTGTATTAAAAAAGTAAAATAGGCAAAAATGCGTACGTGTTACGTATGCACCGCATAAACCGCTTATGCTCTGTACGCCCCTCTGTTGCATGGGTCTGCATACCACATTACATAACGTTGGAACACATTCCTTATCATTTAAAAGGCACATCTAAAAAATTCTTGTAGTGTTGCTTTATGTTCCTTTGTGCTAATTGGCCAATTCTTTTGCCACTGTACATGTGGGACATAGTGGGTTGTTTACATTTTTTTCCTTGACCTGTTCTTTGTACCTGAAAAGGACATTATTATAACGTTGATGTTTAATTTTTTACCATGCAGCTTCTGGATAGGGTTTTCAATATATTGCGTGAGAATAATCCAGATCTTGCTGGAGATAGGCGAAGAACCATAATGAGGCCTCCACAAGTTCTTAGAGAAGGAACTAAGAAGACCGTTTTTGCAAATTTTATGGATCTATGCAAAACGTATGCATTCTTACCCTTTTATATGAATCTGTAGTGTAAGACACAAATAACTCATTTCTGTAAGTTCTATTTTGTTTTAGTAAGATGGTGACCATACCTAATATTAACCTTCATTTTTCTATATTATGATACTCCAGTTATTATCTTGATGATCTTAGAGTTATGTGTGGACATTATCTTAGTCTTTACTACGGCATGACAATTTGGGAGGAAAATCAATACCCAAATATGCTTTCTTTAGAAGGATTTGAAAAGAAAATTTGTCAACATGTAGTTAAGTTTATTTCACTCAACACAAACATGACTACTGCTTTAGTCTTTTGCTCAATACCAAAAACTTATTATAATCATCATTACTTGTTAGCTATGTTTTGGTAAAGGTGGCGGGCAACTGAACTATCTAGGTGTAGAGACATTGAGAGAAAGTTCCAAAATCAAGGGGGAAAAAAAGAAATGGAAAATCAAGTGATCGATTGCCATGATTCCCTTTCCCGATTAAAAGAAGGTAAATAGCATGCTTGAAGGAAAGTTCTATTTTTTCAATAAAGCGATAAATAAGATGTAAATGTAAAGGATCATAAGTTCATAACTTTGTAAGGGACGTTTTTACCTGAATACTTTTGGTCATAGTTGATGCTGTTCCTATAATGCAATCTTAATTTAATCGTCCAAAAATCATTTTAGGATAATGCTTTTGCAATGTAAACACGGAGGCACTTTTAGAAATTTGATTATTTCCACAATACTAGTATTTCAATTGCAAACATACTCTCAAATACCTTATCAAGCCTGTTTCCATCTGAATAAAATGCTTCGTGGATCAAGGAATTGTACCATACTTTGTATAGATAATTCTCATATTCTTAGAGCTGCACTTATATCCTTTTCCATAAATTTTTTATTAAGAATTTGATGCATTGGAACTCTGTAACCATGGATGAAAAGTAGTTTCGATGGTCTAATGCTAAACTCTAACTCAACCAGAATTCTATTATTCCCAAATTGATTTCAGGACGTTATGTTATCAACCCTAAGAACACAACCTTTGATTGGTTGAGAGATCGCATTATTAAGGCACATCTACATGGGGCGGATTAAATTGATTGGGCGAAGTAGTTATCACAAATCTCAGATAGCGTGACTGCTTATCCCAAAGGGTAATATTAACGCATAGAACCTAGCGGTTAATTTTAAGACTGACTGTTCTCTCTGTGCTTGCGTGTGAGAGCACCAAGCACTCTTTTTCGAGTTTACCTGGTGCTGAGATTTTTTGGGTTTTCTCCCAACCCCAACTAATTTTCCATCCTACATTTACAAATGAACATATATTGCAAAAATTATAATAAGATTTCTCCATAATCATTACCTCATGTTGATACTGCAATATTAGACTTGTGCCATATCTTGTCTATATCTGGATACACTATAACCCATAATTTATTCTATCCACGCCCCAGCCAATCTTAAAAGGTGGTCCACATATAGGCCACGAATTTATCTAGTGAGCTGATGTTGTATGGGGGCTTATTTGTGCAAATCCTTACCTCCATACCTGGCATCGTGGAGTAAGATGAAGCAATTTCTCATGTGTATTTTCTTCACCATTTCAAATGGTTTTAACAAAGAATTTTGCTTCATGGACAACCACATCTTACTAAAGGATCAGAGTTATAATCGATGATTTGTTGTCTCTGCTTCTTTAACTTAACTATGCATATGAGAACGGCTTGCAGTTCTCAGGTATTAAAAAATTCAAGTGTCTTTGCTACCTCTTCCAAGATTATCATGGCTAAACGAACGAGTTAGCTAAATGCCTCTGATAAAGTAATGGGTATTTTGTACACATTAGGTGTTGAGTTTGTTGTATTGTAATATTGTTTACTGCCTGATTTTATGGCGCACGGATTGAGTAGACTCTTCCGAACTGTTACCAACCTTGTGGATATATCCAGCTTTATCAGCTGTGATAAAAAACACAGGCATCACTTATTGCAATTGATTTTCCCTTCGTCTCATGTTACTTTTTGTAATATATGTATGGTACCGATAGCTATTTATATCTTTTTATACAACTATAACTATTAATGCATGCGTACTTGGAGTGTTAGGCTATGGTATTATGAACTATAAAATTCTGATGCGTCACAATTATATCTTTATTCATCGTGTAGCCTCCCTTGCAAATTTAAGAAGAGGTTATGTGATGTCTCCAGATTCGAACCATAATGATTGTTTCTTGGTGTCGAGGTTTTCTTGGTATACACTTGTGTTTATACTGCTGGGTCGTATATGCGAACCAAGCTAAAAAGTTTTATTTTTCACCCTGATCTGTATGGCCAATTCTTGAACTGCAAAATATTGAGCATATACGATAGGTGAATTATAAGTAAAAAAATAAAACAAAAACTTTCCTTTTGACCTTTCAGGTTAGATGGAATGTTATCTGTTCTTGACTGTCGCCTTATCTGTTCTTGACTGTCTCCGCAATAGCATTTTTGGTAATCATTCTGTTAATGGGTTCTTAGTATTTTTTTCTTTCAATTCTCAGAATGCATAGGCAGCCGGAGCATGTCATGACTTTTTTACTGGCTGAGCTGGGTACAAGTGGATCTCTTGATGGACAGCAGAGGTTGGTTGTTAAGGGAAGATTTGCTCCTAAAAATTTTGAGAGTATCCTTAGGAAATACATTAGTAAGTTCTACTTCTATCCCTATGTGCTATGTGTAGAATGCATTTGTGCATGCATGTAGTCGATGTTGCATGGGTATGGGTGTGCGGTATTACAATTGTGCTGCTTTTGACTGCAGCATATTTTTCTTTTTGTTTAGTCTCCATAATTAACATTGCGTTAGTTAAATATCAGCTCATGTAAGGAATGCTATTCAAATGAAAGGATTTATATAGAAATCGCTGAGAGTTTAGCTGATTCATTAAGCCAGATACCTGCTTTAAGGATTTTTCCAGTCTTGGTGTAAAAATTTAATAAAATTTCCTGTAACAACCAATGGTTTTCCTTTTTCCATTTCACTTGTGTTTTCGCAATATGGAAAAAATTGTAATGGAACTAAACAATGATAAGAGTTTAAAAAAACACATCACCTTGCAACCAAAACCAAAATATCAACTTTGAGGATGTTACATGCATCTCAACCTTAATTTCCAACTCTTAAAAATATATTATAAACCTAATCTGTATTAATTAATGCGCTGAGAATTCATGCTATCAACATTTCTTTTCATTTCGTTCAAATTCTCTGTAGGAACTTATTCTGATGGTAAAGGGCTTTAGTAATAATGATGGTGCTGATACCAGCATTACATCTATGTCTGCTTCAACACAAATTCAAGCCTCTCATTGTTGCAGCCTTACATTTTTTTATCCTTTGCAGCAAATGCTTATCATCTCGTCCAATCCTTCATCAGATATGTTGTCACTGCAGTTTTTGCAATTCTGAAATGTATTCTTTTTCATATTTTCCATCATGTTCTTACGAATCACTCCACATAAGCATTTTCATTTTTGCATTTTATCAAATTTTAATTTTTTTGGCACCGGCCCGAAAGCCCTAACCTATGCACACAACACACACATCACACACACACGCGCACAAAGGGGACCCACCAATTTTCCCTGAAAGCGTTAATTTATGGCCACTTCCCCTTCCGGGGTCCGAAACCCGCACTCTCCCCAAGTGGGGGAAGTGTCCATACCAACTGAGCTATTGCTCATTGATATTATCTATTTTGTTTGATCTAACTTTATTGCCCAACATTCTGGACCTTGCATATCCTGGTTTCTGTTTTGTTAATTCCCCTGCTCATGGTGTGATATTCATTATATCCTGTAAAAACTTACATCCCGCCCTTTTTAGTTAATTTTTGCATGTCTTTAACTAGCCACTGCTGCTTTTCTATGAGGCCACTGCTTTGAGTAAGCATCTTTCAACGTTCAATGTCATGCTGCTTTAAAGGTCAAATGTTTAGGAGGAAAAGTACCTTTAACAAGCTTTTAATCACGAGGCCCATGAGCTTTGGGTACTTCTAAGCCACTTTCCCCCCAAAAATGTTGTCTTTGTAAGTCCACGTTACATCTCCCGGTTCTTTCGGGCTTGCGGAAATGATGAAAAACGATTTTTCGGGTCATGGCAACATGGACTATAAAACACGGATCTTTGCTAAACTACACACTAGCAACTAACAAGAGCTATAGCTACTCGGTTAGGGGTTATACCTCAACTTGAACTCCTTCTCTTGGACTCTTGATGGTGGTCGGATGGTTCGTTCCTCGTCTCCTTCTCTTGCCGAAAATGGATCCACCTGACGGATTCTACCTTGAGCTACTTTCTCGATCTTGAGAGAACTAAAGTGTCCGGCTTGCTAGACCTTCAACCTTTGGATGAGTAGAGAGTGGCTTTGGGTGTTTAATCTTCAAGGAAAGGTTTCTCAACTCATGAGAATGATTCTTCTTGAACTAGAGGAAGATGAAGAGCAAAATGGAGGAGAGAGAATGGTTATGATAGAATGAGAATAGTTTTTACAACCATAACAATATATGTGAATTATCAAATTAATAATATTAATCCAAAATGAAAAAGGTGATGGTTGGTTTGATAAGACCATTATCATTTCACATTAAATGATTTTGCAAAGATCAAAGAGCATCTTGAAATGATGATGGTCAAAGTTTCAACCATGGTCAACTAGTCAACCTCGGTCAACAAGTCAACAAACCCAACCATGACACAATTTCATTTAAATAACATTATCAATTGATATTACACATAATCATTAGGGTTTGGTAAACGACAACCGTCAACCGTGCACACACCCGTACCAAAACCCTAATGAGAATCCTCTTCCTCTGCCTCAGTCAACTGTGCACACACACCCGCATTCGTGTTCCGAGGAGCACGAATACTATGAGATAAAACTAACCCCAAAGCATATACTAGGATCTGGCTCAAACCAGAGCCCGCTAGTAATGTCTGTCCGGACGCCAAACGTGCACAAGTGCACGGATGTGAACGAACCCTGTCGCAAAACCATGCGACCTCTACTCTGTTTTGCCCAAAAGCGAATAACCCTCTGTGTGGGACTCTAAAGACTCGACACTACTCTGGTAGTGGGTTTAACCACAGACCGCATACGGCACTAGCTGTACGTAACGGTCCCCAGGTAGATGCCGATAAGAAGACGGACGAGGTGAAACCCATCTGAACTCCTACTGAGCCTGAATGTGACAATCTCCGTACAGTCCGGTCTGTTCGTCTGAGAACATCGCATGGCGGGCCTAGGGGGCGGTAAACGTCAGTGTCACGACCCAAGTTTGGATGTGACAGGCACTTAGATTATATCATATCTAAAGATATGCACAATCCAAGTAAGCCAAAAACCAAGATCAAAATACCTTATTTCGGAATTATTTATGAAAAATTAGTTTTTTAAGTAAAAATCTCAAGTTATTAAGTTTATTCATTAAGCAAATAATAGAGATTAAGTTTGGTTGTATTCCGGGTTGGAATCAATAATATCAATAATAAACATGAATGTACACATAATAAACATTACTGAATCTCATAAAGAACTATGAAACTGATCCAAATACTTCAACTGTACATATATTTCCCAACTCTCTTTTCTAAGTCAAAATACAAGTCTGATGGAGTCTTTCTAGATACAAAAGTACAGAACCCAAAAAGGAGGTTACTACACATGTAACCTACCAATCAAAAGATGAAAACAACCGCAAAAGTGATCCTGCCTCGCAACTACCCGTCCACTCTATCCCTGCAAGGAACTGTGGCACAACGGGGATGAGTTGCCAACTCAGTGAATACAACTAACATATAACGGTGAATAAAGTAAATATGGTAATCATGATAATGAACATGAATCAATATGATATATGAGTATATGTGAAATCCAACAATAAATCACATCATACTTCTGAAATCATAACTCAATATAAATCATCTCTCGGTGTCCATCAACGACACAAAACTTCCATTTCTGATAGGCATCATTCCCCGAATGATCCTATACCCATAATATCGGTCGTCATCCTCTAGATGCACGCCGCATATTTCTAAAACCAATATCCGGAATCGAGTAACCTCGCTAGGCTCACCCGTCTCAATACGGCTATCTTGCCCCTCGGTCTCGACCGGGTCCACCCTGTATCCAACTGTATAGCTCTCCCACTCAGTATGGATAACGTAAATCCGCGACCGTATATCTCCCCCACTCGGTCCGGAATAAAACCAAAAACAGAAATCAACTCAGGGTGGACATGTCACATCAATCATGAAAACGGGATTTATGTAATAGTATTTAAAACTCAAAATCATAAATCCTCAATTCTGTATTTATCTCATATCCAACATGGAAATACGCATAAAGCGACAAAATGTAAATAAGGAATTCTACCAATATACTTAACATTTATAAAACAATATAATCCATGTTAATAAGTATGATATTTAAGTGTATGTGACATGGCAATATCGACGAGGTGTGTGTAGCATATAAGATGTGCACGTGGCATGACTCGTCGATACTTGTGAAGTGTTCTAACAACTAAGCAACATATAAGTAATGAAATGAATGATATTCTAATTATTTAACATGATGATATGAATATCGTATTAATGTAAAACCATGGGCGAAACACGCCATCTCTACTAAATTCCCCGGTAGATGTTTAGTCTACTCACCGGAAAGTCGATCTACTCCGGAATTGCTAATCCTTTCCCTTTCCTCGCGGCTTCCGTATTTCTCGAATTCGCGTCTAAATATGCAAAGTTAACGCGTATAAGCAAAAATACATTTCCGACATAACGGACATGGAAACACGCTATCTTTCTTGCATGTTACCTATTATCAGGTTATTAAGTTATAAAACACTTCATCTCGCTGGAGTTTTAGCTTAAACCTGCACAGTTTCAGAATTTAAAACGTGACTTAGTTTCGTCGTGTCGTTTTTAACGTTTTACGATTTCATTTCCGATATATCATTCCAGATTTCAGTTACAGTAAAACTAATTAAAATCAACAGTACCAAACTACCCCAAATTGTATACTGAAGATAACCCAAAAACCAAAACCCCAAATTTTCCTCACATGGCCGGCGACGCCGGCCATTCCTCTTCTGTCGCCGGCCCAACCCCGGCGCCCCACTGCCGTTTTCTTGTGGTGTGTTCTATTTGTTACCTACATCATTTTTTACATTGTTGAATTTATTTAATTATCTTTCAGATTACAGCAGATTCTAACAGACTCTAAATTTATCTAAAATACGAAATTATGTGACATGTTTAATCTGTCTTAACTAATCTACAGAGGTTATTTTAGCTACTGAGATTAAGAATTTACCCTCCTATATTGCTGTAGGAATAACCCTCCCAAAATCTACAAGCTCCTCCTAGCTTGAAGAAGAACCAACTCCAAGAACAAGCTTCATCTTCATCTCTTTCCTCTTGTTCTTCTCTTTTTCCCTCCTAGATTTTCTTTTCTTTTTAAATTTCTTTTCAGTTTAGATTCTGAGTTTAACTGAAATGAGCTATATATGTGAAGGAATAAAGAGATAAGAGAAGGAGGAGGTGTCTTATGATGAAGGGTGTGCACTTCATGCAAGTAGGAGGTGTAAGTTGAAGGTTTATTGAAGCATGAGGTGGTTTTGATTTACTTTTGATTTATTTTGATTTTGAATTCAGAACTGAATTAATATCCCTTTTCCACTTAAACCCTTGACAAAACTCAATTTGCATAAAAACTTAACTTTACAATTTAACCCTTCACAATTAACTTATTATAAAACATAACTTTTAGTAAAATGAAGCTAAAATTTTCTTTAAAACCCTTATAACTTATTAATATTACATTCTAAATTTCCAATTTAATTTGTATTACATAAATCTTAGGAAGATTAACATATTTGATTTTAACCATTTTTTAATTTATCAGTTTATTCTTATTTTTAATTAAATTTATTTATTTCTAGGTTTTTCCTAAATGTTACAATATTCCCCCCTTAAGAAAATTCGGTCCCCGAATTTAAACTAATTACTACACATACCTATGAAAAGATGTGGAAATTTCTTTCGCATCGCGTCCTCCGTCTCCCAAGTAATCTCCTCGCGATCCTTTCCTTGCCAGAGAACCTTTACAGATGGCAGTATCCTCGATCGTAGTTGCTTTGCTTGCCTATCCAGAATAGCTACTGGCTGCACTGTGAAGGATAGATCTGGCTCAAGCTGTAGAGTCTGATGTTGGATCGCGTGAGATGGATCGTGAAGATATCTGCGAAGTATCGAAACATGAAACACCGGATGTACGTCGGGAAAACCAGGTGGAAGTGCTAACCGATAAGCTACAGCGCCCACTCTCTCTAAAATCTCATATGGTCCAACATATCTGGGGCTGAGCTTCCCTTTCTTCCCGAAGCGCATCACACCCTTCATTGGAGATACTCGAAGGAACACATGATCTCCCACATCAAACTCGAGTTTGCGTCGTCTTCGATCTGCATACGACTTCTGTCTGCTTTGAGCCGCTTTCATTCTATCTCGTATCAAGTGAATCTTCTCTGTAGTTTCCTGTACTATCTGCGGTCCCAATATACAACTCTCACTAAGTTCCGTCCAGCAAACAGGTGATCTACATTTCCTTCCATACAAGGCTTCAAAGGGTGCCATCTGGATCGTCTCTTGAAAACTGTTATTATAAGAAAATTCTACCAAAGGTAGGTGACGATCCCAACTTCCACCGAAATCTAGGCTACAAGCCCGAAGCATATCCTCGAGTATCTGAATTGTCCGCTCCGACTGACCGTCTGTCTGTGGGTGGAAAGCTGTACTAAAACTCAGTCGTGTACCAAGAGCATCTTGAAGTTTCTGCCATAGCCTGCTCGTGAACTGGGTACCTCGATCTGATACTATGCATGTCGGCACTCCATGTAGACGTACAATCTCATCGATATAAACCTGTGCATACTGAGCAAATCCATATGTCGTCTTCACTGGAAGAAAATGAGCTGCCTTCGTCAGCCTGTCTACAATCACCCAAATGGAATCGTACCCCCTGCTAGTCCTGGGTAGACCCACCACAAAATCCATGGAAATCTGTTCCCATTTCCATTCTGGAATGGGTAAGGGTTGCAGCTCTCCGGCTGGCCTCTGATGTTCTGTTTTGACTTGCTGACAAGTCAAGCATCGTGAAACAAAATCCGTAACATCCTTCTTCATTCCTTCCCACCAATAATTATCCTTCAAGTCATGATACATTTTAGTGGAACCAGGATGAATACTGTATACTGATCTGTGTGCATCCTCCAAAATCTCACGCCTCAATCCGTCAGAATCTGGCACACAGAGACGAGTCCTAAAACGTAACACTCCATAATCATCAATCACGAACTCCGTCTCCTTACCCTGCCTAACATGATCCATAATCTCCATCAAGCGAGTATCGGTAGGCTGCGCATCTCGAATACGATCCAATAGCTGAGGTCTGGTGAGAACATGTGCTAACTGACCTCCTGTCGATGTGAACTCAAACTGTATACGACTATCACATAAGATCTGCCAGTCGGTAGAAGACTGTCTCTGCAAAATGCTCAAATGAGATAAATTACCTCCAGGCCTCCGACTCAAGGCATCTGCTACAACATTTGCTTTGCCTGGATGGTACAAAATCTCACAGTCGTAATCTTTCACCAATTCCATCCATCTACGCTGCCTGAGATTCAGATCTTTCTGCTGAAAGATATACTTTAAACTTTTATGATCTGTGAAGATTTGACACGTTTCTCCATATAAATAATGTCTCCAAATCTTCAATGCGAAAACTACAGCAGCCATCTCTAGATCATGAGTGGGATAATTTTGTTCATGCCTCTTCAACTGTCGAGAAGCATATGCTATAACCTTGCCGTGTTGCATCAACACACAGCCTAAGCCCACTCTAGAAGCATCGCAATACACAACGAAACCCCCTGACCCGGAAGGTAAAGATAATACAGGTGCAGTCGTCAAACGCGTCTTCAGCTGTTGGAAACTCTGCTCACACGCGTCTGTCCACTGAAATGGAACTTCCTTCCTAGTCAATCCTGTCAAAGGTGCCGCTATCCGTGAGAAATCCTGCACGAAGCGTCTGTAATAACCTGCCAGACCTAAGAAACTCCGAACCTCTGTAACTGACATAGGCCTGGGCCAGTGTTGTACCGCTCCAATCTTCTTTGGGTCAACGCGTATACCTTCTCTCGTAACAATATGACCCAAGAAATCCACACTATCGAGCCAAAAAGCACACTTAGAAAACTTTGCATACAACTGATGCTCTTTCAAGGTCTGCAACGTGATACGTAAATGCTGCTCGTGCTCCGTCTGACTCCGAGAATATACAAGAATATCATCTATGAATACTATAATAAACCGATCGATAAATGGTCTAAAGATACGGTTCATCATATCCATAAAAGCTGCTGGAGCATTGGTGAGTCCGAACGACATCACCAGAAATTCATAATGCCCATATCTCGTACGAAATGCTGTCTTCGGAATATCGTCTTTCCGAACCCTCAACTGATGATATCCTGACCTTAAGTCAATCTTTGAGAAGAATCCGGCTCCTTGCAACTGATCGAACAAATCATCTATTCGCGGTAATGGATACCTGTTTCGCACCGTGACGCGATTCAGCTGTCGGTAGTCGATGCACATCCTCATACTACCGTCCTTCTTCTTTACAAATAACACAGGAGCTCCCCACGGTGAAACACTCGGACGTACAAGTCCTCGATCTAACAACTCTTGCAACTGGCCTTTGAGTTCTTTCAATTCCGTCGGTGCCATTCGATAGGGTGGTATAGAAATAGGCCCTGCACCCGGAATCAAGTCGATACAAAACTCAATATCTCGATCAGGTGGCAATCCTGGCAACTCTGCAGGAAATACCTCAGGAAATTCTCGTATGATCGGAATTTGGTCCAAAGGAACTTCAGCGACCTCTACGCCCTGAATAAAAGCCAAGAACCCAAGACAACCCTTCTTCAAAAGCCGCCCCGCACAAAAAGCAGAAATCATGTTGACATGGGTTAACTTGCAATCCCCCTGCACAACCAACACCGGTTCACCTGGAAAACAAAATCTAATCGCTTTTCCTCTACAATCTACATAGGCATGACAAGCGGCTAACCAATCCATCCTAAGAAGTATATCAAAATCCAACATGTCCAAGAGAATCAGATCAACTAGGGAATCTCTATTACCAATACGCACCGAACACGATCTGTATACGTGTCGAGCTATAAAGGAATCTCCAACTGGAGTAATCACTACCAAAGGTAACTCTAACAATGACGACTCCTTCCCCAACAAAAGTGCGAATCGTGAAGATACATAAGAGTGTGTAGAACCGGGATCAAATAAGACATGTGCCTCTAATGAGCATACTGTAAGAGTACCTGTCACGACTGCATTTGATGCCTGGGCATCCTGTGGAGTCAGTGCAAAAACCCGTGCCTGGCCCTTGCCCGCATCCTGTCGTCCTCTACCTCTATCTCCTCTACCTCTCTGAGCACGTCCCGCATAGCCTCGACCTCGTGGTGCAATTGCCTGGCGTGTAGCGCCAACTGGGGGAGGAAGTAAAGCCATCGGTGTAGGAGAAGGAAGGGGTAAAGCAGCCTGTGGAGCAACAGTCCCGCCCTGAGATCTGCAATCTCTCGCAAAGTGCCCGGGAAGTCCACATCTATAACAAGTATATGGTGATCTCTGATCATCAGGATAAGAACTGAACATCTGGCCCTGTGTCCAATCTCGTCCAACACTGCGGCCGGGAGTATGTCTGCCTGGATAGGACCCTCTACCTCGGCCAAACTGTCTATTCGTCGGCACGAATGGTCTACTCCTCTTTGGCTCCGGAACCACTCCTGACTGGCTCAAACGCTCCTCTACTCGTATCGCCGCATCCAAGGCCTGTGCATATGTATCAAAATGCTGGGAGCCTATCGCCAGATACAACTGTGTGTCCAAACTCCTTAGAAACCTTTTCACTCGGAGCTCCTCTGTAGGTACTAAGTATGGAGCATATCGCGAAAGCTGGGTGAAGCGTAAGTCATAATCGGCTACTGACATACTTGCTGCTTTCTTCAATGCTTCGAAACTGCTAGCTCTAGCATCCCTCACACTCTCGGGAAGAAATCTGGCAAGAAAGACTGTAGAAAACTCGATCCACGTCATCGGAGGAAGATTCGTAGCTCGCCCTCTCTCCATCGACTCACACCACTCCTGTGCAAGTCCCTCCAAACGAAAGCTAGTCAGCTCAACTGACCTCGTATCAGAACATCGTAATGATCTGCATATCCTCGCCATTCTATCAAGAAAAGACTGAGGATCTACCGCCACATCGGTCCCTGTGAAAACCGGCGGTCTCAATCTCATAAACTCCGCAAGTGATACCTCCATCACTCTCGTATCTACTGGTGCTACCGTCTGTGTAGGCTGTACCTCGGACTCTGCTACGGTCGGTGCTGGATCTGATCTCAAAGCTCGAGTGGTCTCAGCTAACTGTCCTACCACTCGCTGTAATCCCAACATACCCTCCTCGATCCTAGTCATGCGATCTGGAGGAGGAGGATCAGCATGCTCATGCACCTCCTGCACGTCCGGTGTACCAGTCCTCATCACAGGCGGACTCGCCCTAGCTGCATTCCTGGCTGCGGCTCGCCTAGCCCGCGTAGCCATGGCAACTGGAACAAGAAACGAGAGTTGATAAGGTGTGGAAACAGAAGAATTCAATATCGGAGAATCAACGGAAGAATAGATCAAGATAAACATCCTAAGGTTAGTTAGGCTGAATACGATAACGTAAATATGCCGCGGAACATACGTACGGTACTGCATTCGTCCTAATTCACCTACTCCATCAAACCAAAGGTCATCCTAACTCTCAGACTTACATCACCCTATTGAAATCCCTTACTGAATTCCGTAAGGTTACTCCTAAGCTCTGATACCAACTTTGTCACGACCCAAGTTTGGATGTGACAGGCACTTAGATTATATCATATCTAAAGATATGCACAATCCAAGTAAGCCAAAAACCAAGATCAAAATACCTTATTTCGGAATTATTTATGAAAAATTAGTTTTTTAAGTAAAAATCTCAAGTTATTAAGTTTATTCATTAAGCAAATAATAGAGGTTAAGTTTGGTTGTATTCCGGGTTGGAATCAATAATATCAATAATAAACATGAATGTACACATAATAAACATTACTGAATCTCATAAAGAAGAACTATGAAACTGATCCAAATACTTCAACTGTACATATATTTCCCAACTCTCTTTTCTAAGTCAAAATACAAGTCTGATGGAGTCTTTCTAGATACAAAAGTACAGAACCCAAAAAGGAGGTTACTACACATGTAACCTACCAATCAAAAGATGAAAACAACCGCAAAAGTGATCCTGCCTCGCAACTACCCGTCCACTCTATCCCTGCAAGGAACTGTGGCACAACGGGGATGAGTTGCCAACTCAGTGAATACAACTAACATATAACGGTGAATAAAGTAAATATGGTAATCATGATAATGAACATGAATCAATATGATATATGAGTATATGTGAAATCCAACAATAAATCACATCATACTTCTGAAATCATAACTCAATATAAATCATCTCTCGGTGTCCATCAACGACACAAAACTTCCATTTCTGATAGGCATCATTCCCCGAATGATCCTATACCCATAATATCGGTCGTCATCCTCTAGATGCACGCCGCATATTTCTAAAACCAATATCCGGAATCGAGTAACCTCGCTAGGCTCACCCGTCTCAATACGGCTATCTTGCCCCTCGGTCTCGACCGGGTCCACCCTGTATCCAACTGTATAGCTCTCCCACTCAGTATGGATAACGTAAATCCGCGACCGTATATCTCCCCCACTCGGTCCGGAATAAAACCAAAAACAGAAATCAACTCAGGGTGGACATGTCACATCAATCATGAAAACGGGATTTATGTAATAGTATTTAAAACTCAAAATCATAAATCCTCAATTCTGTATTTATCTCATATCCAACATGGAAATACGCATAAAGCGACAAAATGTAAATAAGGAATTCTACCAATATACTTAACATTTATAAAACAATATAATCCATGTTAATAAGTATGATATTTAAGTGTATGTGACATGGCAATATCGACGAGGTGTGTGTAGCATATAAGATGTGCACGTGGCATGACTCGTCGATACTTGTGAAGTGTTCTAACAACTAAGCAACATATAAGTAATGAAATGAATGATATTCTAATTATTTAACATGATGATATGAATATCGTATTAATGTAAAACCATGGGCGAAACACGCCATCTCTACTAAATTCCCCGGTAGATGTTTAGTCTACTCACCGGAAAGTCGATCTACTCCGGAATTGCTAATCCTTTCCCTTTCCTCGCGGCTTCCGTATTTCTCGAATTCGCGTCTAAATATGCAAAGTTAACGCGTATAAGCAAAAATACATTTCCGACATAACGGACATGGAAACACGCTATCTTTCTTGCATGTTACCTATTATCAGGTTATTAAGTTATAAAACACTTCATCTCGCTGGAGTTTTAGCTTAAACCTGCACAGTTTCAGAATTTAAAACGTGACTTAGTTTCGTCGTGTCGTTTTTAACGTTTTACGATTTCATTTCCGATATATCATTCCAGATTTCAGTTACAGTAAAACTAATTAAAATCAACAGTACCAAACTACCCCAAATTGTATACTGAAGATAACCCAAAAACCAAAACCCCAAATTTTCCTCACATGGCCGGCGACGCCGGCCATTCCTCTTCTGTCGCCGGCCCAACCCCGGCGCCCCACTGCCGTTTTCTTGTGGTGTGTTCTATTTGTTACCTACATCATTTTTTACATTGTTGAATTTATTTAATTATCTTTCAGATTACAGCAGATTCTAACAGACTCTAAATTTATCTAAAATACGAAATTATGTGACATGTTTAATCTGTCTTAACTAATCTACAGAGGTTATTTTAGCTACTGAGATTAAGAATTTACCCTCCTATATTGCTGTAGGAATAACCCTCCCAAAATCTACAAGCTCCTCCTAGCTTGAAGAAGAACCAACTCCAAGAACAAGCTTCATCTTCATCTCTTTCCTCTTGTTCTTCTCTTTTTCCCTCCTAGATTTTCTTTTCTTTTTAAATTTCTTTTCAGTTTAGATTCTGAGTTTAACTGAAATGAGCTATATATGTGAAGGAATAAAGAGATAAGAGAAGGAGGAGGTGTCTTATGATGAAGGGTGTGCACTTCATGCAAGTAGGAGGTGTAAGTTGAAGGTTTATTGAAGCATGAGGTGGTTTTGATTTACTTTTTATTTTCTTTTGATTTATTTTGATTTTGAATTCAGAACTGAATTAATATCCCTTTTCCACTTAAACCCTTGACAAAACTCAATTTGCATAAAAACTTAACTTTACAATTTAACCCTTCACAATTAACTTATTATAAAACATAACTTTTAGTAAAATGAAGCTAAAATTTTCTTTAAAACCCTTATAACTTATTAATATTACATTCTAAATTTCCAATTTAATTTGTATTACATAAATCTTAGGAAGATTAACATATTTGATTTTAACCATTTTGTAATTTATCAGTTTATTCTTATTTTTAATTAAATTTATTTATTTCTAGGTTTTTCCTAAATGTTACAGTCAGTCTCCTACTAGCGGTACAAGTCGTGTCGGAGTGTAGCCCAGAACACCTGAGATAACACTGGAAACCTACCAGTCTATCTCGCTTGCCCTGGCCAGGGACTTTGTGTAATGTCTCTCCTAGACACAGCGCGATATCAACCCCCAATACCGGGAGAGACGAATCCTGTCTAACCGTCACTGTTTCCAAGTGCTTCGGGACTGCACCCAAAAACTACCTGTTTGCACGACTCCTTTGAGCCGTGGTAGGGTAGTAATCAAAGTACAGTGGGAACACACTCGAGGCGAAGTGACAGTGTCAAGTCAACGGACTAAGCTGTACTCATGTCACCTGGGAACTGATAACTGACGATAGGTATAGTACCAACCAACAGTTTCCGACGAGTCCTGTTCAGTGTACTCGTAACCTAACGAGCACCCGCATACTATCTCAAGTACGACGTACTGACGGCTGTGGGACAGACCGTCTCTCAAGCTGGGATGAGAAACGTATACGCTAGTCTACTCCGGAGTATCGATGCCCTGTCTCGATAGTCCTACGACTAGGGACCTACATAAGGATGTGCTTGTGGATTACCCAGCCCCCACGAGTGTGACTGCCATCACAACGCTGGTAATCAAGCAAAGATCCTAAGGGCCCCACTAATGTGTAAAGGCGATATGCTATAAGAAACACATGCACACATTAAAGCAGAAACAAACCAAGTAGCATACTACTATATCGAGCAAGATTGTCAATACAAGGTGAATATCCCAAGCTTCCATCAAGTAATATACAAACTAGTATGATACAGTAATGGCCTCTAGAGCATAT
Source organism: Agapanthus africanus (assembly GCA_030015575.1). Taxonomy (NCBI): domain Eukaryota; kingdom Viridiplantae; phylum Streptophyta; class Magnoliopsida; order Asparagales; family Amaryllidaceae; genus Agapanthus; species Agapanthus africanus. The sequence goes on along the minus strand of JASDDO010000031.1, from coordinate 204,619,607 downwards.
ACACTAACAATCTCCCACTTGCACTAAGGCCATGTACTGGCGTATCGAAGACCTATCATCTCGATCAGCCGCTCGAACTGAGTCTGGGGTAAGGCCTTTGTGAATGGATCAGCAGTGTTATCTTCCGTAGCAACTCTCCGAACTTCGATCTCCTGGCGACCCACGATCTCCCTGATCAGGTGATACCGCCTCAAGATGTGCCTGGACTTCTGATGGGACCTGGGTTCCTTCGCTAAAGCTATAGCCCCGTTGTTGTCGCAATACAGAGGTATTGGATCAACAATGGACGGAACCACCTGAAGTTCTATCAAGAACTTCCTCATCCAGACGGTTTCTTTTGCGGCATCAGATGCAGCGATATATTCCGCTTCCATCATCGAGTCAGCAACGGTTTTCTGTTTGGAACTTCCAACACACCGCCCCTTCGTTGAGGGTAAAGACATAACCCGACATGGACTTGGAATCATCCTTGTCACTCTGGAAGCTGGAGTCAGCAAAGGCCTCGATCTGGAGGTCTTTTCCGCCATACACCAAGAACATCTCCTTAGTCTTTCTCAGGTACTTGAGAATGTTCTTTACCGCTATCCAGTGTTTTTTCCCAGGGTTTGACTGATACCTGCTCACCACACTCAGTGCATAAGCTACATTTGGTCTGGTACACAACATCGCATACATTATAGAGCCTACCGCAGAAGCGTAGGGTATAATAGACATGCGATCCCTTTCCAAATCAGTCTTGGGAGACATCTCTTTGGAGAGGGTGATCCCGTGACAAGCCGCTAGATTACCGCGTTTGGAATCTTCCATACTGAATCTTTTCAGTATGGTGTCGATGTACCTGGACAATGAAAGTCCTAATATCCTCTTGGATCTGTCACGATAGATCCGGGTCCCCAGAATGTAAGAGGCATCACCTAGGTCTTTCATGGAGAACCTATGTGACGAGAACCCTTTGACAGATTGTTGCATAGGAATGTCATTTCCTATCAAGAGAATGTCATCCACGTATAAAACGAGGAATACGACAGTTCGTGCTACAAATCTACTATAGATGCATGGTTCATCTGGATTTTTGATAAAGCCAAAATCTTTGACCGTCTCATCAAAACAGATGTTCCAACTCCGCGATGCCTGCTTCAGTCCATAGATGGACTTCAACAACTTGCACACCTTTCCGCTGCTCCCATTCTGAATGAAACCCTATGGCTGGTCCATATAGACACACTCCTCTAAATTTCCATTCAGAAAAGCGGTCTTTACGTCCATTCGCCAAATCTCATAATCGTGGAAGGCAGCAATGGCAAGAAGGATCCGAATGGATTTCAGCATAGCCACTGGAGAAAAGGTTTCGTCATAGTCCAAACCAGGTCTTTGACGAAAACCCTTTGCAACAAGTCTAGCTTTATAGGTCTCAACCTGTCCATCTACACCAGTCTTCCTTTTAAAGATCCACTTGTATCCTACGGGTTTTACCCCATCTGGAGCAACGTCCAATGTCCATACTTTGTTGGTGTACATGGACTCCATTTCGGTCCGCATTGCATCCAGCCATTTTACCGAGTCAACGCTCTGAATGGCCTGCTGGAAGCTAGTCGGCTCATCACTATCAATGATGCAATCCTCTCGATCCCCGTCTATGAGAAAACCGTAGTATCTCTCGGGCGGATGAGACTGCCTACTACTTCTGCGGAGCGGCGTAGGAATGTCCTGATCTTTCGAACCCTCTGGTTCTACTAAGCTTTCAGTAATAGCTCGTGGTTCTGGAATTTCTTCCAGTTCTATTGCGCTCCCACTTATCTGATTTTCCAAAAACTCAGTTTCCAAGAAGTCGGCATGACGAGAAACAAAAACCTTTTGTTCCTCTTCGCAATAGAAGAAATATCCCTTGGAGTTCTTTGGATATCCCACAAACTTGCACTGTACCGAGCGTGCCTCGAGTTTGTCCGCATGCTGCTTTTTGACAAAAGCTGGACATCCCCATGTCTTAATGTGCTTAAGATATGGTTTCTTCCCACACCACATCTGATAAGGTGTGGTAGGCACAGTCTTAGTTGGAACTCGGTTCAAAAGGTATGCAGCTGATTCTAGTGCATATCCCCAGAATGATCGCGGTAACTCAGCGTTACTCATCATGGACCGTACCATATCCAATAGGGTTCGGTTCCGTTTCTCCGATACACCGTTATGTTGCGGAGTGTGTGGAGGAGTAAGCTGAGAGAGAATTCCATTCTCTTTTAAGTAATCCAGGAACTCGGCACTCAAGTATTCATCACTCAAGTATTCACCATCTCGATAAGATCTTAGTGTCTTGATACTTTTGCCTGTTTGTTTTTCCACTTCATTCTTATATTCCTGGAATTTTCCAAAGGCTTCGGATTTATGTTTCATTAAGAAGACATAACCGTACCTTGAAAAGTCATCCGTAAAAGTAATGAAGTAAAAATAACCGCTTCGTGCATGCGTAGACATTGGACCGCACACGTCGCTGTGTACGAGTCCCAAGAGCTCGCTCGCTCTTACTCCGTGTCCAGTGAACGGAGTCTTTGTCATTTTTCCTTTGAGACAGGATTGACAAGTTGCATATGATTGATATTCGAACGGATCCAAATATCTTTCTGTATGTAACTTCGTCAACCTTCTCTCATTGATGTGACCCAATCTACAATGCCATAAGAAAGCCTGATTTGATTTCGGAGACTTTCTTTTGTGTGTATTCTGGACATTGAAAATCTGTGGTTGGTTTAATACGTATATTCCATTGTTTAATGTACCTGACCCAATCAGAACTTGATTAAGGCGAATGTTTACAACATTGCTTACAAATGCAAATTCATAACCTTCTTTAGATATTAAAGACACAGAAATGATATTACAAGTTGCATTGGGTACAAAATAACAATTACGCAAAACCAAAACGTGTCTATCTGACAACCCAGGTGATAGTCCCCCACGGACTCGGCATCCATGCCAGCTCCGTTTGCAACTCTGAGGGTCATATCACCTGCCTTCAAAACCCTACGGTTTCTCAACGCCTGCAAAGAATTACAGATATGAGATCCTGATCCGGTATCCAATACACAGGAAGTATAGTTTATTGAAAGACAGTTTTCAATAACATACACACCTGAAGCTGAAGCCGCAACATGCTTCAGATCCTGTGTTCTGGCCTTTCAAGCCCTGTAATCTTTCTTCTAGTGTCCACTCTTGTGACAGTAAAAACATTCTTCCTTTCCCACAAGCTTTCCCGCTTCCTTTGTTGTTTTTGTCTTTCCCTTCGTATCCACCTTACTAACACCGCCGTGGGGGTTTTCTTCTTCTTTCCCTTGGCTTTCGTCTTGGACCTAGAAGAGGAAGATCCTCCTACAAACAAAGTGGATGTTTCCCTACCTTTCTGTAGGGCGCCCTCTGCACTCCTCAGCATGTTGAGGAGTTCTGAAAGTTCAACTTCCTTTTCCTGTAAGTTGAAGTTCAGGATGAACTGGGCGTAAATGGAAGGAAGGGACTGGAGAATCAAGTCCGTATAGAGCTCATTCTCCAACGTGGTCCCAAGGTCCGCGAGCTCCTCAATGAAGCTAATCATCTTAAGCACGTGTTCCGCTACCGGTGATCCGATGGCCAATCTCGCCGAAAACAGCTTTTTCGAGACTTCGTATCTGGCGATACGGGATTGCTCCCCATACAGTTCTTTTGTATGAAGAAATATGGATTCAAGGTCCATATTCTCGTGCCTCCTCTGGTGTTCATTGTCCATAGAGGCAAGCACGAGGCACTTGGCCTTCGCGCAATCAATCTCCCAAGTCTTACGGATTTCCTTATCCGCGACGCTGGAGGTGGGACCTGGAGCACAGGGAGCTTTGGTGGTAAGGAAATACCCCAACTTGTCGTAAGTGATTGCCATTTTGACATTCCTGAGCCAATCTTTGTAGTTTGGCCCTGTCAGTATGTTTTTATCTAGTAGTAACTTAAGTCCAGTCATGATGTTTGGTCGCTGCAATTAGGAGAGAGAAGAAACACTTTAGCATGATGCTCTTGCAAGTTTAGAGTGGTTTTTAATTTGTCTAAACATGATGGCTCCCACTGTCTCTCGAATCCCTCCTCAAACCAAAAAGGAAGAATTAGTCAGGATCAATCTCACCGTACAATACTTGCTTAACCGTTCAGCCAGGCTAGTGTCGGTACTTCGAGGGAGGTTTTCCAACGCTTTCGCGAAGTTCCTTAATTAAATAACCTCTTTTCCCTGGGGGCGCAGTCCCGCTAACACCTTTCTAGACACCTACTAGGTTTATAGCATTGATCGTTAAGTGAGAATTTTCCCGAGGAGTAGCATATACTCACAGTAGGATCGGGATCCAAATATCATTGCGTGACAAAACTGAAGGAATCCTACCAGAATCATCACACTCCAAATGGTATGCAGCGCTAGCAAGTTTCAGTTCCTTTGAAACTCCCGATGTGGATTTTTGCCCCATGCTCTTATGACCTTGACTTTGGCCAACAAATCATAAGTCACATGTCAAGTTCTACCCGTCATTCTCCAGGATAATTTGAACCCATCCGCACCTACCCTTGACTTTGGCCAACAAGGCAGTACGACTGTCCCAAACCAACACATCTATCTATGCTGCACATGAATACCCAATAGCTACCAATCACTATGCCTTGATTTTGGCCAACAAACATAGCTTGAATACTATTGACCATTCATGTGAAACGACGGAGGGCTACGAATGGTTTTGGCGAAACCGTGAACGTAGTGAACTTGATATAATCGATGGAACGAGATAGCTTTTAAAAGGAGTGGTTTAAGCTCCGCGTTTAAAAGTTATTTTGAAAAGAAACCGAGTGGTTTTTTGAAAGTGTTCCAACGACTTTTACTTTGGTTTATTTTTCTTGCATTAATTTTAATGCGTCCCATCAATTAATCCTACCATTGCAGAAAACAACGAAAATATAACGTACGCTTATACCATCCGCATTCGCCACGGGGTCCAGTAATCACCCGTTAGGTTACTTAACTAACGACAAATCGGGGGCTGGACTAGCGCGGATGCAAAACATAAGCAACACCTAAATAGATATCATATAGATATATATAAACATTCGTCACATGCAATGATAGCCATTCCAGATCACAGATGAATACATTGGATATACTAGGAATCCGCAATTCGTACGAGCCTGTAACGAAGAGCGGATTACACGGTCGCGATGAATAGCCAATACCCTACCCTAGACCCCTACGGGTGCGGAAAACTACACGCCAAGTATCCGAAGTGAAGCAACCTCCCTCAACGACGTGAGTAGGCCACTCGGCACTTCGAGGTACCCGGTAGTTTGTGCACCCCACTTTGGGTCTATCCTAGGAGCAAAAGCAATAAAAAGAAATTATACAATGACGGCTACAACCCCGACCCGGTTGTGCGGCCATACAAATAATATTACATCAATTTACATATTACAAGAATTGAAAGATAAACAAAACTCTCATCTCACAATTCCCCCCGGCTATTCATCCGCGACAATCCAACGAATTCATATACACAAGCCATCAACATCACAGATCACAGATATGTATAACCCACACTAATCGATGTATAGCGATTAGCAGACGTTCAATACATATATAACATTACAGATACAACCCATTAGCCAAAGTGTACAGAAAATCGACCAAAATACGGATCTGTAACCACCCCAAAATCAAACTTGTTCTCTGGAAATTCTGGGCAGAAACAAACCAACTCAAAAATCACAAAATACCACCAGAAACAAACTGCAGGAGAAACGATCCACGACTGAGTCAACTCGGCCGCGGATCCGCGGCAGAAGCAAGCTTCTGCCGCGGAACCGCGGCAGAAGCAAGCTTCTGCCGCGGAACCGCGGCCGAGTTAGTCGGTTCGCTGGATCGTTTTTCTTGCCTGTTCATTAAAAAGCTTGAGCCGATTTTTAAGACATGATTTATTATTTCTGGAGCAGAAATAAAAATCGGCAGAAACTAGGATTTTTCGGGGTGTTTCGCGGTTTTTTTGTCCGGTCGAAATTCTAGATACTTTGCTAACATGCTAGGGTGTGTTTAGCCTGGTTCTGATACCACTGTAAGTCCACGTTACATCTCCCGGTTCTTTCGGGCTTGCGGAAATGATGAAAAACGATTTTTCGGGTCATGGCAACATGGACTATAAAACACGGATCTTTGCTAAACTACACACTAGCAACTAACAAGAGCTATAGCTACTCGGTTAGGGGTTATACCTTAACTTGAACTCCTTCTCTTGGACTTTTGATGGTGGTCGGATGGTTCGTTCCTCGTCTCCTTCTCTTGCCGGAGATGGATCCACCTGACGGATTCTACCTTGAGCTCCTTTCTCGATCTTGAGAGAACTAAAGTGTCCGGCTTGCTAGACCTTCAACCTTTGGATGAGTAGAGAGTGGCTTTGGGTGTTTAATCTCCAAGGAAAGGTTTCTCAACTCATGAGAATGATTCTCCTTGAACTAGAGGAAGATGAAGAGCAAAATGGAGGAGAGAGAATGGTTATGATAGAATGAGAATAGTTTTTACAACCATAACAATATATGTGAATTATCAAATTAATAATATTAATCCAAAATGAAAAAGGTGATGGTTGGTTTGATAAGACCATTATCATTTCACATTAAATGATTTTGCAAAGATCAAAGAGCATCTGGAAATGATGATGGTCAAAGTTTCAACCATGGTCAACTAGTCAACCTCGGTCAACAAGTCAACAAACCCAACCATGACACAATTTCATTTAAATAACATTATCAATTGATATTACACATAATCATTAGGGTTTGGTAAACGACAACCGTCAACCGTGCATACACATCCGTACCAAAACCCTAATGAGAATCCTCTTCTTCTGCCTCAGTCAACTGTGCATACACACCCGCATTCGTGTTCCGAGGAGCACGAATACTATGAGATAAAACTAACCCCAAAGCATATACTAGGATCTGGCTCAAACCAGAGCCCGCTAGTAATGTCTGTCCGGACGCCAAACGTGCACAAGTGCGCGGATGTGAACGAACCCTGTCGCAAAACCATGCGACCTCTACTCTGTTTTGCCCAAAAGCGAATAACCCTCTGTGTGGGACTCTAAAGACTCGACACTACGCTGGCAGTGGGTTTAACCACAGACCGCATACGGCACTAGCTGTACGTAACGGTCCCCAGGTAGATGCCGATAAGAAGACGGACGAGGTGAAACCCATCTGAACTCCTACTGAGCCTGAATATGACAATCTCCGTACAGTCCGGTCTGTTCGTCTGAGAACATCGCATGGCGGGCTTAGGGGGGCGGTAAACGTCAGTCCCCTACTAGCGGTACAAGTCGTGTCGGAGTGTAGCCCAGAACACCTGAGATAACACTGGAAACCTACCGGTCTATCTCGCTTGCCCTGGCCAGGGACTTTGTGTAATGGCTCTCCTAGACACAGCGCGATATCAACCCCCAATACCGGGAGAGACGAATCCTGTCTAACCGTCACTGCCTCCAAGTGCTTCGGGACTGCACCCAAAAACTACCTGTTTGCACGGCTCCTTTGAGCCGTGGTAGGGTAGTAATCAAAGTACAGTGGGAACACACTCGAGGCGAAGTGACAGTGTTAAGTCAACGGACTAAGCTGTACTCATGTCACCTGTGAACTGATAACTGACGATAGGTATAGTACCAACCAACAGTTTCCGACGAGTTCTGCCCAGTGTACTCGTAACCTAACGAGCACCCGCATACTATCTCAAGTACGACGTACTGACGGCTGTGGGACAGACCGTCTCCCAAGCTGGGATGAGAAGCGTATACGCTAGTTTACTCCGGAGTATCGATGCCCTGTCTCGATAGTCCTACGACTAGGGATCTGCATAAGGATGTGCTTGTGGATTACCCAGCCCCCACGAGTGTGACTGCCATCACAACGCAGGTAATCAAGCAAAGATCCTAAGGGCTCCACTAATGTGTAAAGGCGATATGCTATAAGAAACACATGCACACATTAAAGCAGAAACAAACCAAGTAGCATACTACTATATCGAGCAAGATTGTCAATACAAGGTGAATATCCCAAGCTTCCATCAAGTAATATACAAATTAGTATGATACAGTAATGGCCTCTAGGGAATATACACTAATAGTCTTTGCATGGAAAACCTTAGAGGTGGATTCTTTTTGGCTCGTTGATTAAGCAGTATAATTTAGACCTGCAATTCTTGCACCATATCCTCGACTCTTTCTTCTGACATGATAGTTTTTTCCAATTAAATAAATAGCTTCCTGCATTCTGGCTTGAAAATTGCTTCCTGCATCTCTTTCTAATTAAATAAATTGGCTTAGACATGAGCTTTGCAAAATTTGTTGATTCTATATATTCTTCCATATCTTGTTGGCCTGATGTGTATGGTGCATGCATTTTGAAATCCTCAATATAAATATAGTATTTTTATACCAACCCCGTAGATTTCATATAGGCTACCGGGTTGGTAATTGGCTAACAAAGTGGGATAGGAGTCACCTTAGAGCCGCTTTTATACTCACGCGCGCACACACATAGACAGAGGAAAACACATGAGAGAATAATGGAGGAATGGTGCTATAGGAGGAAATTTCCTGTTATGGTGTTGAAAAAATACATCCTCGATTTTTTTGCTTTTATCATCATCTTTATCATCTAAGATGTGGACGCACCAAATTTTATATGATTCTACCACTTTTTCACCATTGATTTAGTGGGTGTAAAATTAACGGTTTACCGATAATAGAACTTACCTTGCTAATTCAACGGTGAAAAAGTGGTAGAATCACATGAAATTTGGTGTATCCACATCTTAGATGATAAAGATGATGGGTGCCGATCGCCGAATAAAATGTTGGATGATTGGTTTTTTCGACACCAGAGGAGGAAATTCCCTCCTATGGCCACTTTTCTTTACACACATAAGAAAACAGAGTATAAAGTATTAAAGTGGCACGGTAGAAAATTCCTAGATTGGCAGATGACATTGCACAATCCATTCCTTGATCCATATGCATGATTATCTTGCAACCACATGCATTGATTGCGCCCTTGAATTAAAAAAAGTAAAGTGAGAAGCTCATAAATAGTGTATTGCCATGTGTCATGTCATATAGGAATTTCCTATAGTGGCACTATATATTCTACATCCTCGATACACACAAATACATATACACACACATATAGAGAGAAGAGAGGCCCTTACTATGCAGTGAAGAACCCTACACCATTTGTTTGCAGTGGTTAAAAAGCGGTAAAAAAAAATGTTAGGGTTCCCCGACGCTCGCGGCTAATGCTCAACGAAAGCGAAAAAACGCGAACAAAAATTTCATCCGAGCGCGAGAAAACCGCAACCTAGAATCCATTCCAAATACTAAACTAGAAAACAACATACAAGGTTATAGAAAATACAACTTTTGTCGCGTGTCCACCAAATCGTGGAAGACCCCCCAAGCTCCTAATAGGACGTCGGGATCGCGCTTGAGAGGCAACCGTCCTTACCGAAGATGATTCATCCGAAGGAAACTGATCTAAGTTCCAGCTTCATTTAGTGAAGCAACCGACACTCCAAGCTTGCTAGAAATGAAGTGTGGCGATGTAGGAATTTTCCACCCTCAAAACTCTCCCTTTTATCACTCAAGAGAGTAAACAAGAAAAAAGAGGAGGTGAGAAGCTAGCCATAATCCAAATGAGCTAAAGAGAGTTGCATGAATAAGAGAGGGCACCCTTTTAATTTTCAACCACAAAAGAAAAATATCATAACAATTTTGTATTAAACAAATAAGCCATTCCTCTCAACATGCTTCTACTTTCCACCTCACATGCTACCTCATTTCCTATGATTTTCATAAATGAAAATCAATAATAAAGTGTTCTTCTAGAAGTATTCCGTATAAATAAGGAATACGACCTCGGTATATGTATCAAAATACATACACGCGTATCCGCATAAAAATATGGATAAACAAGAGAGAATGAATAGTGAACATAATACTAGAATATATATATATATATATTAAATATATATATGTAAATTATTAAATCAAAACATGATTTAATAATCCGGCTGAATCCTAAGACGACTAATATTATCAACCGTCGGATTAAAGTCCGTGTAGTCAGTACACATTTAATCGGATCCTTCCACGTACCAACGTATGACCTCTACATCATATCGCCTGAACCGGGAAAACCCTATGTGTGTGACTCTAAAAACTCGATAATACGCTGGCAGTGAGTTACTGGATAAATCCATAACCACAAACACGTCAGCGGCACTAGCTGTATGTAACGGCTATCCAGATATATGCCGAAAGGGAGGTCGACAATCAAGTCCGTCCGTACCCCTACTGAGCCTGAATATGACAATCTCCGTACAGTTCGGTCTCTTCGTCTAAGAGTGTCGCATACCGGATTTACGGGTAGAAAACGTCAGACCCCTAATAACCCCAAATAACCTGATAAGTCATGTCGGTGTTAAACTCATCATCAACCGAGAAACTACTGATGTCCCTCAAAGTGTTTTGTTAGCACAACCATTGGGTTTTACTAGCATTAAGCATGCCATTTAAATTTTTTTAGGGTGCTAATTAACACTAAACAAGAATCGAAACTAGATGATTAGGGTTTAACTATGATATAACAAAAACTATACTAAGAGAAAGGTGGATACAACCTTTGTAAACCGTTTCCTTCTCTTCTCAAACTATGTGTAGTAGTTCACGCGACTCCACTAGGCTCCACTTGAAGTTGGATCATGCTTCCTTTGCGATCTTCGTGCCGAAGATATCCAACTGAAGCTCTGCTAATCCAAGCTATCTCTTCACTAAACTCTTTTTAAGCTAATCCGGGAGTTGAAACGAACTCGAAACCCGTCTGAATTTTCGCGGAGGCGAAGGGGCAAAAATTAACTGTCGACCCGGGGGCCACCACGAGGTGGCCCCCAAGAATAGGCAGACCCGAGAGCACCCTTTTGGGGTGCTCTCGGGTCACCACCCCCAAGGCCGCCTTGTGGTGGTCTTAGGGGGTGGGCCCGACCTTCGGCCCCGGGTATCTCGGGGTGCCCATGCTTCATCCTGCGGCTTCTCGGTTCAAACCGTGAGCCCGCGGGATATGAAAACATCTCAAAACATCATTTTAGGGACTGTTTTTGTTGGCAGTTCGTGTGCGACAAAAACGACGGATTTCTAACGTCGCCACGAGCTTTCTAAGGCTTATGGAGTGGCTTTGACACCATGTAAGTCTATATTGCACACTCTACGGGTTTTGTAGAGGCGGAATTTTTAAAAAACGATTTTGAAGTATGCAACAAAGACATCTAAACCAAGAGCTACCATAAGCGTTAATAGCAAAAACTTCATAGATGATTATCTACTGTGATAGAAGTTTTATACCGATAGATTCGTGTCCTTCGGGTTTTCTTGATCCTCTTCTTAAGCTCCTTTTCAGTTCTAGATCAAGCTTGGTCCTCGGCTTCCTCGATCCTAGATGATTCAGTTGAAGGTTCTTGATTCAAGCTTCTACTTTCAAAAGAAAGCAACTAAACTAACTAGTTTGCTAATCTAGTTTGTTTAGAAGATGTAGAGATGATTAGTAGTGATTTTTCTATCTCTAACCCTATGTATCTCAACACACGAGAAAGGTTTAGGGTTGAGGAGGAGTATGAACTCAAGAGAGGAGAGAGGAGCAAATGAAAATGAAGTGAGGTTGTGAAAAAATCTCATGACAATTTTTTTTTGTCAAATCTTCTTCACAATAAACAAATGAACCATGCTTCAATAGTAATTCCAAATGAATTGGCCATACCTTACACCATTCTCTTTTGTCACATAACCTTCCACCCCATTTCCAAATATCAAAATAAATGGTTAATACAAGAATGAGGTGTCCTTCTAGAAGATATTTTGTGTAAATACAAAATACTTTCTACCATATATACATACCCGTATTCGTATCAAAATACGAATACCCCAAAGATAGAATAATACTCCTAATTTAATACTAGTATTAAATCAATATCTGATTTAACAAACTGGCTTAATCCTAAGCCCGCTAGTATTATAATACTTCCGATTAAATTTCACGCAACTAGTACATGTAATTAATCAGAACCCTGCACGTTTAAACATACGGTCTCTATATCATTTCGCCTAAACCAGGGAAATCCTCTGTGTGGGACTCTAAAGACTCGACAGTACGCTGGCAGTGGGTTTAACCACAAGCACGTCAGTGACACTACCTGTACATGACGGCTACCCAGGTACCTGTTGAAAAAAAGACCGACGAGCAAACTCATCTGAACCTCTACTGAGCCTAACCGTGATATTATCCGCGCAGTCCAGTCTGTTCGTTTGAGAGTATCGCATACCGGGTCTAGGGGTTGGTTAACGTCAGACCCCAACTAACCCGATAAGTTGTGCTGGTGTGGTTCAAGACCATCCGAGAAACTACTGATCTAACCATCAGTAATTCTCAACTGCCCTGACCAGGAACTTATGGTGTTGACCAACCAAACAGTGCGATATTGACTCTCTATACCGAGAGAGACGAATCCCTAACAATCGCTCACCGCCTCCATGTGGCTCGGAACTGTACCCTGTAAGTCCATGCTACCTCTCCCGGTATTTTCGGGCATGCGGAATTTGATAAAAAACGATTTTCTTAGAGGTGGTAACATGGACTTAAAAACCCGGATCTTTGTTAAACATCTAACTAACAACCTAACTACGAGTTGCTAACTACTCGGTTAGGGGGTTATACCTTTCTTTTTCTCGAACTCCTTCGTCTTCAAACTTCGATGGTCGTCCGAATCGGCTTCTCCCCGTCGTCTCCTTGCGCCGAAGATAGATCCACCTGAAAGCTTCAACCTTTGGCTCCTTCTTCGAACTTTGAAGAAACTAGTTCACTCGGTTTGCTAAACCTTGTGAACTAGAGTGAGTAGAGAAGAGTTTGTATGGGATTCTATCTATGGTTCTTGGTTCTCAACTCATGAGACAAGTGAACCATAGAGTCAAGAGAGGGAGAGCAAGAGGAGGAGATGAGAGCTCAAGAACAAGAGAGAGAATGAGCATGAAAGAATGAGAGAAGACTTTTCTCATTTGGCTCTCATAATCCAAAACAATCATAACACATCATATCAATCAAGTATTATGTGATGGTTTAAGCAACCATAGCCATATCATTTCATGCACTCATTTTGCACAAAAGAGCAAGCAAGCAAAAGTCTTTGCCATGAAATGATAGCTATGGTTATCATGATGGTCAACTAGTCAAGCCTAGTCAACCGGTCAACAAAGTCAACAAGTCAACAAAGTCAACAAGTCAACAAAGTCAACCCCTCAACAACCATGTCACCATAATACTTAATTAATATAATTGTTAATCACATATCATATTCTCATTAGGGTTGAGCAAAAAGTCAATAGTCAACTGTCAACGGTCAACAACCCTAATGAGAATCCTCCGCCTCTGTCTCTCCGTCAACTGTGCATACACACCCGCATCCGCGTTCCGAGGAACACGAATGCATACTGGATAAATCCAATCCCAAAAGGTACACTAGGATCTGGCTTAAACCAAAGCCCGCTAGTGTAAACTGTCCGGACACTGTACGTGCACAAATGCACGGATGTGACCGAACCCTGTCGCAAAACCATGCGACCTGTCGCAAAACCATGCGACCTCTACTCTTTTGCCTAAAGGCGAATAGCTTTCTGTGTGGGACTCTAAAGACTCGACACTACGCTGGCAGTGGGTTTAACCACAGACCGCAAGCGGCACTAGCTGTGCGTAACGGTCCCCAGGTAGATGCCGACAAGAAGACTGACGAGGTGAAACCCATCTGAACTCCTACTGAGCCTGAATGTGACATTGTCGGTACAGTCCGGTCTGTTCGTCTGATACATCGCATGGCGGGCCTAGGGGGCGGTAAACGTCAGTCCCCCAATAGCGGTACAAGTCGTGTCGGAGTGAAGCCCAAAACACCCTGAGATAACACTGGAAGCCTACCGGTATATCTCGTTTGCCCTGGCCAGGGACTACTCGTGTAATGGCTCTCCTAGACACAGCGCGATGTCAACCCCCAATACCGGGAGAGACAAATCCTGTCTAACCGTCACTGCCTCCAAGTGCTTCGGGACTGCACCCAACTACCACCTGTTTGCACGACTCCTTTGAGCCGTGGTAGGGTAGTAATCAAAGTACAGTGGGAACACACTCGAGGCGAAGTGACAGTGTCAAGTCAGCGGACTAAGCCGTACTCATGTCACCTGGGAACTGATAACTGACGATAGGCATAATACCAACTAGTCAGTTCCCGACGAGTCCTGTCCAGTGTACTCGTAACCCAACGAGCACCCGCATACTATCTTAAGTACGACGTACCGACGGCTGTGGGACAGACCGTCTCCCATACTGGGATGAGAAGCGCATGCGCTAGTCTACTCCGGAGTATCGATGCCCTGTCTCGATAGTCCTGCGACCAGGGACCTGCATAAGGATGCGCTTATAGATTACCCAGCCCCACTAGTGTGACTGCCATCACAACGCTCGTAATCAAGCAAAGATCCTAAGGGCTCCACTAATGTGTATAGGCGATATACTAAAATAAACACATGTACACATTGAAGTAGAAACAAACCAAGTAGCATACTACTATTTTGAGCAAGATTGTATATACAAGGTGAATATCCCAAGCTTCCATTAAGTAATATACAAACTAGTATGATACAGTAATGGCCTCTAGGGCATATACACTAACATACCCAACTAAAATCTGTTTGCACGACTCCTTTGGGGCGTGGTAGGATAGTAATCAAAGCACAGTGGGAACTCACACGAGGCAAATGATGATCTCAGGTCTATAGACTACCTGTACACATGCTATATGAGAACTGCCATCTGACACTAGGTATATTATCATCCAGCAGTTCTCGGCGAGTCCGTCCAGTGTACCCACCCTCAGTGAGCATCTGTATACAATCTCAGGTGAAACATACGAACGGCTGTGGGACTAACCATCGTCCCTCGTCAGGGTCTAGAAACGTATACACTAGTTTACTCTGGAATATCGATGCCATGTCTCGATATTCCTACGACTATGGACACTTTAAGGATGTGTTTATAGACTACCCAGCCCTCACAAGTATGATCGTCATCACAACGCTGGTAGTCGAGCAACAATCCTACGGGCTTTATTAACATGTATAAACAATACGTAATAACTAGTAAAACATACGCACATGTTAGGATAAAGGAAAACCAGATAGCATACTATCATTTCGAGCAAAATTGTCATGTACATATATATATCCATAGCATCCATTATAAACAATGGCCTCAAGGACATACATATTCTACAATGAAGTGCGGGAATGTAGGAATTTTCCACTCTCAAATACTCCCCTTTTATCACTCAAGAGAGTGAACAAGAAGGAGGTGAGAAGCTAGCCATAATCCAAACGAGCTAAGAGAGTTGCATGAATGAGAGAGGGCATCCTTTTAATTTTCAACCACAAAAGAAAAATATCATAACAATTTTGTATTAAACAAATAACCCATCCTTCTCAACATGCTTCTACTTTCCACCTCACATGCCACCTCATTTCCTATGAGTTTCATAAATGAAAATCAATAATGAGGTGTCCTTCTAGAAGTATTTTGTATAAATACGGAATACAACCCCGGTATATGTATCGAAATACACGTGTATCCGTATAAAAATACGAATAGACAAGAGAGAGAAAATGAATAGTGAACATAATACTAGAATATATATTAAAAAAATATGTAAATTATTAAATCAAAACTTGATTTAATAATCCGGCTTAATCTAAACCGACTAGTATTATCAACCGTCGGATTAAAGTCCGTGTAGCTAGTACACGTATTTAATCGGACCCTTGCACGTACCAACGTACGACCTTTATATCATATCGCTTGAACTGGGAAAACCCTCAATGTGGGACTCTAAAAATTCGACAATACGTTGGCAGTGAGTTACTTGATAAATCTATAACTATAAGTACGTCAGCGGCACTAGCTGTACGTAACGGCTACCCAGGTATATGCCGAAAGGGAGGTCGACAATCCGTCCGTATTCTGCTGAGCCTGAATATGACAATCTCCGTTTAGTCTGATATCTTTGTTTAAGAGTGTCGCATACCGGATCTCGGGTTGGAAAAAGTCAGATCCTTAATAACCCGATAAGTCGTGCCGGTGTTAAGCTCATCACCAACCGAGAAACTACTGATCTCCTATCAGTAAATCTCATCCGCCATGGCCATGGACTAATGGTGATAGCCAACCGAACACAACGCGGCTTTGACTCCCAATACCGGGAGAGGCGAATCCCAACAATTGCTCACTGCCTTCATGTGGCTCGGGACTGTACCCAACTACAACTTGTTTGCACGACTCTTTTGAGCCGTGGTAGGATGGTAATCTAAGTACAGTGTGAACTCACACGAGACAAATGACGATCTCAAGTCAAAGAACTAACTTGTACTCATGCCACTAAAGAACTGTTATCCGACGATAGGTATAATACCATCTAAAAGTTTTTGGCGAGTCCGTCCGGTGTACTCACCTCCAGTGAGTACATGTATACTATCTTAGGTGACACAACACCAATGGTTTGTGAGACCGGCCACCGTCCCTTGTCGGGGTCTAGAAACGTACACACCAGTCTATTCCGGAATATTGATACACAGTCTCGATATTTTCTCGACTAGGGACATTTAAGGATGTGCTTATGGACTACCCAGTTCCCACGTATATGATCGCTGTCATAATGCTGGTAGTCAAACAAGAATCTTACGAGCTTCATCATTATGTATTAACGATACGTAATAACAAGTAAAACATATAATGATAAAGACAAATTAGATAGAATACTATCATTTCGAGCAATACTCTTCTACTTGTATAGGTCCTCTCTCAATTATCATAATCGTCTACCTGCAATTACAATAATTGCCTTGAGAGTACTTAAGCCAACAAAAAAGCGGTGCGACCAAAATGCTCGGGCTCATAGGCGGCCGTCCAGACGGCTTTGACATCAATTTAGGTGTATGTTAAGTTAATTTTGTTAGTTTCTTAAACTTATTTGATTGTTAATTGCTTTGGTTTCTTTTTTACTTGTAGAAGCGGTCTAAATAAGTATTCTCAAAAGTGTTAACTATTAAATGTAAGCTGACAATGAAGTAAATTCCACCAATTTTTCAAAGATAAAAAATTTAATTAAATAATTAATTAATTTTCTAAGCTAAATCTTTCCAATTTAAAGTCGCAAAAAGAAAAAAATAAAAAAAGAAAAGCCTATTATCGTCAAAGGCCCGAAGGTCGAAAGAGCAGTCAAAACTCAAAGACGGTGTTGACATGGTTAAAATTTGAAGTCGAAGTTGAAGATCGAAGGTGAAGACAATATCGAAATTTGAAATGGAGATCTTGGTTCATGTTCGACTTGGATAATTTCGAAGCCGACGATGGTCGTTAGCTCTCATGGCCTTCAAAATCCGCGGTGGCTTTCAAAATCGATGGTTGAAGGCCTCATGGTGGCCTTCGACGTTTAATGATGCTAAAACAACTCCAATTAACAAATAAAGAGAGTATACTCACAAGAATACAAGCTTAAACATAATTCCCAACTAAGCGGTCTAATGCAGTGCGATGAGGCTTTTCTACCCGCCTAGTCGGCCGCATAGACGTCTAGTCGTCCGCCTTTAAAAACACCGTTTGTTTGGATGATTGACACCGACCATCTCGATCTTCATTGCATAAGATACATTTACAACGAATTTCATGTGATTCTAATACATTTTAACCGTTGATTTAGTGGATATATGAGAATAAAGAAGGCAAAGGCCCTATAAGGAGATTCCTCTTATGGTGGTGGACAAAAGTCAACCCGATTACATTTTTTTGACGATCGACATTGACCAATGCCTAAGATGTAGATAGGGCAAATTTCTTGTGATTCTAATACCTTGTAACCATTGAGTTAGCGAAGTAAAAATAAACTATTGTTGGAAAACCATTAATTTTGTACCCACTAAATCAACGGTTAAAAGGTTTCAGAATCAGATGAAATTCGTTGTAACTACATCTTAGGTAACGAAGACTGAGATGGTTTCGACGCCAATCGTCCAAAGAAATGATGTAGGGTTGACCTTTGACCACCGCTGTTGGAGGATTCCCTCACAAGGCCTTTTTACTCTCTCTCTCTCTCTCTCTCTCTACACATGCGTGCGGGCGTGCTCTCGCGCGCACATAGCCTTTTTACTCAATTACTCTCCCTTTACATGCGAGAGAGAGGGGGAGAGGGAGAGAGAGATCCACTCACCTATCAAGTTTCTAGCATTGGATCCACTTTAAGATACGTGCAAACAATAATATCATTGTTGTAATAGATGGGAGCTTCTCTTTATAATTGATCACACAAATCCCATAGTAGATCTAATAGCTAAAAACTTATACATAAATATGCGGCTGAACCTTTTCAATTGGAAAATACTTGGAAATATGAAGTTATAACTCCTCAATTAGCGAAATTAATCATAAGTGAAATTTTCATGCTTTTGATAAATGTATTATATTAATTGACTATATATTTCTTTGCTGCCCTATCTTATTAGACAAGGATTTTTCCATAATATTGGATCAGTCGCACTGTCGTGTATGTATCCATGGTATTTAGGGTTTGTCATGTTGACATGTCTCTGTATTTGTCATGCCCATGTCCTACATCATCCACATGCTTATCTATTGACTTATCTCCACGAGGACCAAACATAATGACCACAGAAGTTGGACAACCTATGGTCGTTCCCCAAAGGGTCCAAAAGTAATTACTAGAATTTACAGACCAAACTACTATCTAATCTATACATTTTGCCGCTTTAAAACTTTCATTCTAAATCATGGAACTATATTGTAAATTTTGCTTGTGAAGAACAATTACAGCATGGATATAACCATGCATGCTAATGAAAACAAACGACAAAGACACAAATATTTAACATAATTCGGAAATATACCTAAACCGGAAAGCCGGTTAGAATCCAGTATATTATAATAAGAGTAGGAGAGTTTTACATCGTGTGCTTTCTCTAGATCTTTGTACAAAGCTCTTATGGAGATAATATCTCATACTTTTCTTTGACCTCTAACCCTAGAGAATAGGTCCTTATTCCTCAGTACACAAACCTCTTTGTACATGATGGTAAGAAATTTCTTCTCTTTATGCTTCTCCGAAAAAAACCTTTAGATGAGAACCACCCTTGTTTATAGCATAGAATAGAATAAATCCTAATCAAATAAGGATTCCTTATTTTTATCAGAAGATAAGATCCTCACCATAATTTGAATAGGACTCTTATTTATTCATATCCTTTACTAAATTGATAATTTGAATTTAAATTAAACTCCATTGCAATTTAATTAAAGAAAAATAGATATATAGTTTTTTTGAAATAGCTAGCAATTTTTTAGTTCTTGGAAATAGCATCAGTTCACCTTATATCGTTTTCTGGTCCATCCCAACGTTGCGAAGAAATCTATGTTTCCTTTTCTCGTATCTTAGCATTCTCTGTTTTAGTGAACAACAGTTACAAAATCTACGGTGATCCCTAGAAGACCTGAACCTAACCATTATTAGAAGATACATAACCTATAGACGGTAACACCACAAAGCTTACGTACATAGTATGGCCTCATATATGGGCATGAGCACTTGGGGCTATGCGCCCACTTGGGTTGTATAGCAAGTAACTTCCTTGAGCGTAAATTCTTTGGACACGAATTTTATTGGTTTAGAGGGTTGATGACAGTGGACAGCCGGTCATAACTTTATATAGATTTTCTCCAAGGCCGAACATTTTGTATGGGAAAAGACTTGAGATTATGATAATGATGATATGAATCATATATCCAAGTAACCATTAGTCAATCGTTGATGTTCATGACAGATGCCTATATTAAAATAAACACATGTTTTCTGCTTTTCATCTCCTTGTATCTATGTCTGTGTCTGTCCATGCCATGTTCGCATCCTAGGTTTTAGGATTTGTTATATTCAAATACTAACATTGTCGGTTCCATGTCCCGCGTCAAACCACCTATGTGTTCTATCCGATGATGTACACAAGCCATTTGAGTTGGCCATTTTCCATTCATCTGAAAGTTTTGTGCCCATTTAGTGAAATTGTTCCAAAATGCTACCTTGAACTCTTTGTACTAAACAGGATTGTACTGTTCAGTACTGTCATTCATAAGACGGTACTGTTCCTAAATGACTTGGTACCTACATTTAAAGAGGTACATAGGCAGTTGAATTACTTCATTGTTTTTCTCTGCAAATTATTTACGTTTCTATTTCCTCCATGTTGTAGTTTTGTTTGGGTCTAAACCTTTATTTTGTTGCTGCTTCACTTAACTGCATATTTTTATACATCATTTAGAAACTTCTTTCCTCTGCGTAATAAATAATCTCATCGTATTTCCACCGTCTCTGTCTCCAGATGAATATGTCATATGCAATGGGTGCAAAAGCCCAGATACTATCCTTTCTAAGGAGAATCGCTTATTCTTCCTTCGTTGTGAACAGGTAATTCCTAAATGCTTGTAGTTTTTTTCCCCAATTGGGATAGCAATTATTGCCCCATTTACCCTCGGATATGCCTAAATTTGAACAAAGTAATATCTCCTTCGTATAATTTGTTAATTTGCGCCTGTTGCAGTGTGGTTCTTCACGATCGGTTGCGCCTATTAAAGCGGGTTTCGTGGCTCGTGTTGGTCGTCGCAAGGCTTAAGCATGATTTCTTTTCGCGTGCTGCCGCTTGCTTCTATGAGAAGAAACTAATGTCTTGTGCCTTGCCCATTTATGACTCACAGAATTTCCTAGCAGTGATTATATGAATTTTGATATGCTTTACATTTGCGTCATGGATCCAGTGCTGCAGAATATCTAAACGAGTTGCTTTATGCTTATGTTAATTTTACCTGTACCCTTGCATGGCATTTATATCCCTTGGGGATGAATACGATCGGTATGTTGCTTCCTTGATAAATTTGCAGAATTAAATAAGCACATGATGCTGTCATGTTTCCCTCAACACCCCCAACCGCTACCACCACATGCAATCTTCTGGTTCTTTCTTTGTTGCGTCTCTTTTTATTATTTCCGAATTTACCAGTAAAATGATCTTGTGCCATTATCCTTCACATCATCGTGGATAGCTCCTTAATTGCTTCTTTCAGTATTTGTACCTAATTTCATGATCATAACATGATCATTATGCTCTCGTTCACTACTGCAAAGTTTCAGTATAGGCAAGGTCCAAGCCCATTCCCCGCTTCGAGGCAGGGAAAGGTGTCTGACATTACCTAGGACGAATGTGACCCTGCCTGGAAATAGTTCTCCTCTTTTTTGGGACAGGGGCAAAACCTTTCCCCGCAAACCCTTGCTTTTTGGTGGGGAAGGGTCAAGACCGTACCCCCAAATGAAAATAAACTAAAATAAAAAATTCAAAACCTGCATTTAAATTGCACACAAAATTCAGGTCTTTTTAAGGATTTAAATCCGAGATTCAAAACCCTATAACTAAAAATCTATCTACTGGATTCACATCAACAACAGAGACGCAATGTGTTCAAAAATCCTATTTTTGAATTACACACAATTCAGACATTCATGAAATAATATGTTTCTTCAACAACCTTGAGCTTACCATTATCTTCTTTAATCTTGCAATTTACCAAAAATAGAGAGGGAAAAATTAATAAAAATCTGTCCATTTCCCCTCATTTACCACTCAAAATCACATAATAGAACCAAATTCCTGCATATATATATGAAATGCAGACCTGGCTCAATTTCAATTGCCTGCAACCCAATCAAACAAACCTTAAAAAAAAATCAAATTTTTACTTTTAATAAATAACACAAAAATTAAATTTTAACCTATAAGATCAGCGGCTCAGCTTCCTCAAAGTTTCCCGTCTCAAGCCCATTCTCCCCGTTCTTCCTCAACGCAAACACCTTCGGGCTCTTTGTGGTATTGCACCCTCACCCGACAAATCTGCTAGAGAGAGATTTAAAGAGAAGCCGACCTCCTTCAAGCCGCAACCGCAGTGGCCGTTGCCAATGCGAGAGAGTGAGGGGAGTCGGGTAAGGTTTGGGGGAGGGGGTCTCAGGTTAGAGAGCTAGAGGATGATATATATATGGGGTTGAGGTCTTGGGTTTGGGGTTATAATTTGTGGGGATTTTCTTTTAATTAATATATTGGGAGGTGGGGAAAGGTCATGACCTTTCCATGCTTTTCCAAATATTTTAGTGTTTAATATTAAGAGGTAGGGGAATGGTCTCACCATTCCCCATCCCCAGGAAGGTTAAACCCGTTCTCTTGTAGCGGAAAAGGTTGAAACTGTTGGATATGTATGTCCTAGAGGCCGTTATTGTATTTGATACTGGGGGTATGTATTTACATGACAGTCTGTATGGTTTTCAAAATAATAAAATATGATTTTTGGGAATTTTTATAATTTAATATTATTTTAATGAATATTTTAATATTCTGGTATAATTAAATACAAATAAAAGGGGACAAATTATGGAAAATTCTAAAATAGGGTATTTTATGGAATTATTCCATTTTAAAGTTTTTAAGAATAGTTATATGCTAATTTAGTGCTAATCGCGATTAAAAATCGCTAATTGAATTTTTAGCATTTTTGTGCAAAAATGCGCACATCGTTTTCCACACTTGTTACATGTTTTGGGTGCATGGTTGCTTAGGGTTCACCATGGTGGGAAAAGAAAGGAAAAGAAAAGAAAGAAAGAAAAAGTAAGTATGATGATGAGAGAGAGAGAGAGTAGTTGCTTTTGACTTTTGATCCTTTCCTCCATCATTTCCATCTCATTTTCTCTCCCCTCTTCAACAAGAGCTGCTGCTGCTCTTGCTCCCTCATTTCCTTCCCCTTCACTTCATAGATCCCTCTCATTTCCCTCATCAAAACCCCATTCCCACTTCACAAAACTTGCTCCCAAGCTCACTAGCTACACTTTGAACCTAGCAAGATTGGATTTGGAGGACTTTGAGTAACTCAAGAATTTTCTTGAGTTGCCAAAGGAGGTAATTTCTGCACCTATTAGAGTAGTATCTCATTTCTTGTGCATCAATTCTAGTTTCATATCGATATTGTGTCGTTTTGTGGACTTTGGAGAATTCAAGTTAGGGTTTAGGGTTAGACCTGAAATCAAAGTGAAATTGAGGATTGTGGTGACCTTAGAACCCCTGGTGTGATGTTATTTTGGATCAAACTAGAGACTTGAAACCAGAATACGGATTTACGGAATCGATATCGGGGAAAACTGTGAATCTGTGATCGTATTTAAGAATCTGCTATCACCCCGAGACCCCAAAAATAAAACTGAGTTGACAGTGAGATGTGCAGGCACCATGGAACCACCACACAAAGCCCTAGCCCCTAATTCTTTGTTTGGGCCGCAGATTTAATCCCTCTGGCTGCAAATTGCGGCCAGAGCAGGTTGGAACCCCTTCGTTTTGGTTCTGTAGCCTTATACCCTGTAGACTTGACCCTGGGTATGTCTAGTTTTGACTGATTCCAGTTAGGGTAAAATCTGGGTTGATTTGCTTGAGTTGGCGTATGATTTACGACTTGTTTTAGCATGGATTTTGGTATTTGGTGATTCGTTTCTGTTGGGTGGCGTTTGGACGTCAACGACAAGTGGATATTGATCGTGTTTGCATGCGAGACGGTAGGTTTTTACCTATGCGAGTAGCGTGTGCTGTTTTTGATTTCCGATGTGATTTTCATGTGCTTTAGCATTTGTGATATACTTGTAGGTACCCTACGTGATGTTGAGGCGAAGAAGATGAAGATGGCGATATCGGCATCGGCATACGAGAAGCAAGATGAGTAGATTTATATCTACGGGGAGAAGTCGGGTGGATGACATATAGCACCCCCGCAGTCCGTGGTGATGTATACGAATACGTATACACACATATATTTATTATGTGTTGTTAGGATTATTGATGATAATGATGTATTGGTTTAGTATAGTGCGAACCCTAGAGTAGTGGGTGCACGCACACATACGCATACACACATACTTGCATATCTACACATGGGTATGGGACTATGTGTTCATATACGAGATTTGAGGATGATACGTGGGATTGAAATGAGTCGATGAGATTCGATTGATCCTTGAGATTTGGCGACATGACAGAGTTCGTATTTGAGATGTGATATGATGGTAGTGATACCTGTTATGTGATGAGATAATGTGATATTGACTTAGATTTAGGTGGTTTTCATACCCCACCCGATTGACCTGATTGTTGGGTCCGTAGTTCGCATAGTAGGCGTTAGACTAGACCCGAGTCATACCTATTTCAAAACTAACGAATCGGGGATATTTTAAAGATAGGAAAAAGGGTTTCTACGGATATTTTCAAACGACACATTTTTTCTTAAAACACAGTAGCCCTTATTTTACCAAAAACCCAGATTCGTCTTATTTCAAAAGGTAAGGCTGCATGATATATTTATTGAGGCAGGTTCTTTACTGTTGCGCTGATTATTCGAATTCCTCATATTCATGCTATTTGCATTGCATTGCCTGTGTTTATTGATATATTACAGTCATGCTGCTAGGACACCAGCACCATTATCGATGATGCGTATGTTCCACGTACACTGTTTGCCGGCTCACACACTTCATCATCGATAATTGCCATGTCAGTACACTGTAGTACTGTTGCATTCAGGATATGATTCTTGCAGGACAGACTGATGTGCTTACATTTCTTTTACATGTCACATACATCATGCTTTCTGATTATACGCATTGAGATATGTTGTTTCCATGATATTTCTGGTTTTGGGAACCGTGGGTGTTTCAAAAGGGAATATGTAACTGTTTTAAAACCCGGTTACCCTTGATATGATATTTCAGTGCGTCTACCATGTGTTTTCTCGGTGCTGAGAGTGACATGTGAAACCCGATTCGAGGAGGCGGATGAGGCCGATTGCGGGTACATGGTGGACCCGGTATGGTTCCCCGGGGCAAGAAATGTTTTTCGTGGAGTAGACGATGAGCCTAGCAGGGTGGCGAGTACCTATCGGTGATTGGTTGGACCTTTCGGTTATCCGGAGGATACTGACCAGAGTCGATAGATGGATATGGGCGTACTGCTGGGGCCGAGGGCCGATTCCGCAGACGGAGCCCGTGGGCTGATCCGGACTGACGGAGCCCGTTATATGAGGATTTACGTGCCGATGCTGGGCAAGGTTTTCATGATGTTTTCGAGTGTCGATGCTGGGCACTCCTGTTCCATGATTTTGACGTGTCGCGAGGGATACATGTGGTTTATATCCTCATATTTCCATGCATATGCTGATGATATTTACATGCATGATGGTTATTGTCATTGGGTGACGAGTGGACGGGATCCACGTACATGCAGATTGATTTCATTGATTATACCTCACATTTATGATATGCTATTACCTAAGGCACGGCACGAGCACGAGCACTTGGCACTACACTCATGTATAGAGATTACATTGCCAGTTTAGCATGCTGCAGACTTATTCATATTGAGGTTTATTTATATCTGATCGTATTGACCTAGGATGAGTCATACATTCAATCTCTGCTTGTAGATATTTTCTATTCACGAGTTTGCAACTCACCCCCGTTGTGCCACAGTCCTTGCAGGTTTTTGCCGTACAGATTCCATAGCGGCATTTCTAGCACACTGCTTTCATATGGGTGACTTGCGTTGGTAGGTGGGTTCTTTTGTATCAGAACCGCCGTTGTTCCTGTATTATTCATTGTATCTAGAAATTTCATCAACCAAAACTTGTATATCGTTCAGACTTAGAAAACAGTGTTGTATTATTTCGACCTTAGAGTCGCGCTTGTAGTATTACGGTTTTCTGGCTGTTTGAATTTCTTTTTGGGTTTGATCCTCGCCCTTTGGCGTTGTATATTATTATTGCTTGCGTGGTTGTGACTGTCGTTTGACGAAGAGTAGCTCCCGCTTGGGAATGCCTTTTATCATTTCATATATATTATTCTTGTTGTACCCCGTTCGGGACCAGTTTTTACAAAGGAAACTCTGCCGAAATTTTCAGGAAAGGTTACACATTTTAAATATGCATATTCGGCTTAGTTATTTAAGAACTTTGATTTTCGAAACATGATTTCTTTACTTCTTAAAACCAGTTTTCCTTATTTACTCTTTAAATGGTTTTAGATTTCTGGGCTTTTGGCTTACTTGGATCAGATGGGGTCCTATAGACTTCATATGGTTCAAGGGCCAGTCACGTGCTCTTTCGGGTCGTGACAAAGTTGGTATCGGAGCGCTAGGTTGACCTTGGTTCGAGTCTAAGTTTGACTATGTGGAGCCTAAGGCGTTATCTATATACGGAACTTAGGCTTGACCTTACGGAACTTAGACTTAGTCGAGGGTAGAGCCATGTCAAGGAGCAAGGGGATTTTGACATAAATTCCACTGGTAAGATAAATAATTCAAGAAAAGAATTCGGAACCACTCCGGGCGCTACTGTATCGATTTCTGCTCTCTTTTGTCTTGTTGGTCTCGAACGCGTATCTCCGAACTTAACTAAAAGCCCGAACTTTCGTCGCATAGGATGACCTTGGTTGATGGAGTAGGTAGCTTGAGTAGAGGGACGTACCGTACGTATGTTCCGCGGCATACTTACGACACGCCACTCTGCTTAAAAATCCTTAGGATGTACATTTCCTTGCACCGTATTATATTCCTTCCTATGATCTATCCTCATCGATACTGGTTATGGTTTTGCCGCCACGATTGCACGGGTAGAGTGAGCTACGGCTTGAGTTGCGTCAGCATGAGCTCGTCATGGACGAGGACTGACCAGGGCGTGATTCCAGAGACATACGATTGTATATTGAGGCGTCGTCTTATTGTGTTTTCGCGCTATGAGCGTTGGATTGATCGCTTTTACGAGATTTCCCGGTTGTGCTGATCGACACCATAGGATTGAGCCACTGATAGAGGCCAGCCAAGAGGTGATGACCATTGATATATCGCTTATCCAGGACGATCAAGACGCTGTTTAGCGTATAGACGAATGAGCCAGTTGTTGCTGCGAATGATGGGATATCGCCCAGATGATTGGAGCTACTGCAGCATGAGCATATACTTCGAGATATGATGGTGAGTTGCTAGTCACCGAGGATGAATGACTAGGACATGTGGTTCGTTCGCTTATCCCGATGCGGGGTCACCAGATAGATTGATTCCAGCTAGAGGCGACTTCACGCAGATTCATTGAGAGTCGATTGAGACGATCGAATGTCAGGAACCCATTTTCCAAGTTTAAAGTATTCGGAAATACATGCAAGCGATTCTATGGACCCTCTAGAAGAATGAAACCCTAACTCGACATAATGACCGTGTGAAAGCCTTTGAACCTTAGAGTTTGCGGCAGTTCCGCGACGCCATTAGTGAGGCTTGGGTTTGCCCTTCTACGGCTGGACCACCGATGCTGTGGTATGTACACGATACTATTAAACTGTACCCAAGATGTTGAGCTCTTAGGGGATTATAAGGTTCTGACGAGTCGATCGAACGATTCGACATTATTCGGATATCATGTGATGGGACACTGCTTGGGAGACTCCAGATACGAGCATAGCCGTTGGAGCGCAGTCTGTGTAGCCACGATGAGATGAGTCCGAATCAGTCGATATTGAAGTAGAGTGGAGTAAAGAGTTCGCATGAGATTTCGAAGAGATGACGTTCCACTCCGCTGACATCAGAGATACGATATGCACGCTGAGGACGTGTTCGGCTAGATATCTTCTACTGAGTAATGAAGATACCGAGTTCGTGATTTCGAGTCCGTGTGAGAGACATCAGATGGACCGTAGCTGAGGATATGGCAGGGCGCAGATAGAGACGCAACGTCGAAATGGACGATGATACAGACAAGCGGGACAAGAAGTTCGTGCGAGATGCAGACGAGCTGTTACTTTTCCCCGTTAAGATTAAAGGTCGGATATGCATACAGAGGCGCAGGGATGCGACCAGCTTCCGAGTAGATGTTGTACCAAGGACGCAGATGTCCAGAGAGTGAGAAAGGATTACGCCAGAGTACCAGCCTCCGTACAGTTTGGCTTAGGCGAGATCAGAAGAGACCTTGAGCAGGATTCCTTCCAGTACACTGCTGCAATAAGATTTGCACCAGGAGCCGATGTGAGATGTGCTGCTTTACGAGCGGTCGTGAGGATTGACCGAGAGACGACCAGAGAAGTGCCAGAACGGAATCGTTCCTGTTAGCACACCTGACCGGGCCGATGAGCCGATGGATTGCGAGATTGGTAATCCACAGGGAAGATAAGGAACCAGAGGAAGAGGACGCCAGCCGTGAGCAAGAGGCAAGTAGATATCTTGCGCCGCTAGCATTGGATGTGCCAGCACCTTCTCGACTTCGAAGGAGGAGATACCGACGGCGGTATTTTTGCTTTGTGATTTTGTGATTTGACTATCACGTATCCGTCACTTTGGATTTCGGTATTTTGGGCGATCTATTCGCATGATTTAGTCTTGATGACTGAGTTCCATGATATTTGATTTTGTGCACCATGGTTGCACCTACTGGGTATTTATACCTTGCGCATAGTTATTACTCTTGAGGTATTGATTGTGATTTCATGCCTATTTTATGCCGGTGATTTGATTTACGCTTCCAGCATAGTTTTCATGTACTTTTAGTATTTTGATTTGATTTGTGCACGCTGATGCACGCGGTTATGAGATTTTCCATCGCGGTACACCTGATTTTGATTAAGCCGCATTGTACATTGTTTCGTGCCTTGGCTGCACCTGCTTATGACTTCATGGATTTCATACGGTTGATTTGATGTTGTGCATATGTTACGCACACGATTTGATTTTGCACTCGGTACAGCTTATATGTGCTTGTAGTGCATTGATATGTGTTTTGTGCACGCAGTTGCACACGTTTATGATTTCCTTTATACCTGGGTACACTTGGTGTTGCTGCTTACGCATTTGAGTTATTGCTTGGTATTTGTGCATGGGATGCACCAGTTCTATACTTCGTGCGTTTGTCGCACCAGTTTTATGTTTCTTGCGTTTATCGCATCAGATTTATATTTCATGCCTTTGTTGCACCGGATTTATATTTTGTGCACTACGGTTGCACCTGACTTCGATTTGATGATATTCGATATGTCGATTTTGACCATGATATTGATGATTGATTCTTACACTCCGTGCTTTTGACTGGACTTACGCATGTTCGGCGTTGCTATTGGATTTTGTGATTCCGTGCATGTTGAGTGCGCAGGGTTTAAATTTTCAGTCGTGCCCGATAGATGCACCGATTTGGATTTTCGCGCATGTTGGGTGCATGTTTTGAGATACGGTTTTGGTGCACACCAGATGCACTAAATCGAGATTCTTCGTGCATGTCAGATGCACCTGATTTGGCCGTCAGGCACACATGTTGCCTATGGCAGATACTTCGTGCACACCCGTTGCACCTAGATGGTGTTTTGTGCACCTGTATGGCACATATATGGATTTTGATTTTCGTGCGCACCAGACGCACAGGGTGGTGTTATGTGCATTTTTGGGATTTATTCCTTTTGGAGCAGTACATTTTTATAATATTGGATATTTGTTTTCATACTGAGCAGGACTAGTCAGAGGACAGTACCTGGATATATTTTGCATGCATTGATAGTTATCGAAGGGATTTCCAAGAGCGAGCTATGGTCTCGGTATATATATACCCACGTGTCCGATACGACACGAAACGTTTTAAAATCAAGGAAACCCTTCTAAATTGTTTTCAAAACGGCGGAACGTACTTATTAAACAAAGAATATATACGTATATAGTTATTTTCTTATGAAAAACGTCCGCCACTGTGCAGTGTTACGTGCATCGCACGGCAACTTAAAAAGATTTGGCATGCATTTACATCAGCTATTCACATGTATAGACCGGATGTCTACATGTATAGTTCTGATCTATATCATATTGGTTTTGTATTGGATTTGACATTTGTGTCTTTACCATGACTCCGATGATTGCGGGATGCTTGACGGAGTGTTGCTTTTGAGTTATCTGCTCAGTACTCATGCGCATGCATTGCGCTATGATGTTTTATGTATAGATGATTTCGGAGCCCCGATGACTTGGAATTTGTATTGAAATATTTTAGTATTTGGGGGTTTAAATTTAAATTCGGGGACCGAATTTCTTTAAGGGGGGTAGATTGTAACGTTTTCAAAATAATAAAATATGATTTTTGGGAATTTTTAAAATTTAATATTATTTTAATGAATATTTTAATATTCTGGTATAATTAAATACAAATTAATGGGGAAAAATTATGGAAAATTCTAAAATAGGGTATTTTATGGAATTATGCCATTTAAAAGTTTTTAAGAATAGTTATATGCTAATTTAGTGCTAATCGCGATTAAAAATCGCTAATTGGAATTTTAGCATTTTTGTGCAAAAATGTGCACATATCATTTTCCACACTTGTTACATGTTTTGGGTGCATGGTTGCTTAGGGTTCACCATGGTGGGAAAAGAAAGGAAAAGAAAAGAAAGAAAGAAAAAGTAAGTATGATGATGAGAGAGAGAAAGAGTAGTTGCTTTTGACTTTTGACCCTTTCCTCTATCATTTCCATATCATTTTCTCTCCCCTCTTCAACAAGAGCTGCTGCTGCTCTTGCTCCTGCTCCCTCATTTACCTCCCCTTCACTTCATAGATCCCTCTCATTTCCCTCACCAAAACTCCATTCCCACTTCACAAAACTTGCTCCCAAGCTCACTAGCTACACTTTGAACCTAGCAAGATTGGATTTGGAGGACTTTGAGCAACTTAAGAATTTTCTTGAGTTGCCAAAGGAGGTAATTTCTGCACCTATTAGAGTAGTATCTCATTTCTTGTGCATCAATTCTAGTTTCATATCGATATTGTGTCGTTTTGTGGACTTTGGAGAATTCAAGTTAGGGTTTAGGGTTAGACCTGAAATCAAAGTGAAATTGAGGATTGTGGTGACCTTAGAACCCTTGGTGTGATGTTATTTTGGATCAAACTAGAGACTTGAAACCAGAATACGGATTTACGGAATCGATATCGGGGAAAACTTTGAATCTGTGATTGTATTTAAGAATCTGTTATCACCCAGAGACCCCAAAAATAAAACTGAGTTGACAGTGAGATGTGCAGGCACCATGGAACCACCACACAAAGCCCTAGCCCCTAATTCTTTGTTTGGGCCGTAGATTTAATCCCTCTGGCCGCAAATTGCGGCCAGAGCAGGTTGGAACCCCTTCGTTTTGGTTCTGTAGCCTTATACCCTGTAGACTTGACCCTGGGTATGTCTAGTTTTGACTGATTCCAGTTAGGGTAAAATCTGGGTTGATTTACTTGAGTTGGCGTATGATTTACGACTTGTTTTAGCATGGATTTTGTTATTTGGTGATTCGTTTCTGTCGGGTGGCGTTTGGACGTCAACGACAAGTGGATATTGATCGTGTTTGCATGCGAGACGGTAGGTTTTTACCTATGCGAGTAGCGTGTGCTGTTTTTGATTTCCGATGTGATTTTCATGTGCTTTAGCGTTTGTGATATACTTGTAGGTACCCTACGTGATGTTGAGGAGAAGAAGATGAAGATGGCGACATCGGCATCGGCACACGAGAAGCAAGGTGAGTAGATTTATATCTACGGGGAGAAGTCGGGTGGATGGCGTATAGCAGCCCCGCAGTCCGTGGTGATGTATACGAATACGTATACATACATATATTTATTATGTGTTGTTAGGATTATTGATGATAAGGATGTATTGGTTTAGTATAGTGCGAACCCTAGAGTAGTGGGTGCACGCACACATACACATACACACATACTTGCATATCTACACATGGGTATGGGACTATGTGTTCATATACGAGATTTGAGGATAATACGTGGGATTGAAATGAGTCGATGAGATTCGATTGAGGCCGTGAGATTTGGCGACATGACAGAGTTCGTATTTGAGATGTGATATGATGGTAGTGATACCTGTTATGTGATGAGATAATGTGATATTGACTTAGATTTAGGTGGTTTTCATACTTCTCCCGATTGACCTGATTGTTGGGTCCGTAGTTCGCATAGTAGGCGTTAGACTAGTCCCGAGTCATACCTATTTCAAAACTAACGAATCGGGGATATTTTAAAGATAGGAAAAAGGGTTTCTACGGATATTTTCAAACGACACATCTTTTCTTAAAACACCGTAGCCCTTATTTTACCAAAAACCCAGATTCGTCTTATTTCAAAAGGCAAGGCTGCATGATATATTTATTGAGGCAGGTTCTTTACTGTAGCGCCGATTATTCGAATTCCGCATATTCATGCTATTTTCATTGCATTGCCTTTGTTTATTGATATATTACAGTCATGCTGCTAGGACACCAGCACCATTATCGATGATGCGTATGTTCTACGTACACTGTTTGCCGGCTCACACACTTCATCATCGATAATTACCATGTCACTACACTGTAGTACTGTTGCATTCAGGATATGATTCTTGCAGGACAGACTGATGTGCTTACATTTCTTTTACATGTCACATACATCATGCTTTCTGATTATACGCATTGAGATATGTTGTTTCCATGATATTTTTGGTTTTGGGAACCGTGGGTCTTTCAAAAGGGAATATGTAACTGTTTTAAAACCCGGTTACCCTTGATATGATATTTCAGTGCGTCCACCATGTGTTTTCTCGGTGCTGAGAGCGACATGTGAAACCCGATTCGAGGAGGCGGATGAGGCCGATTGCGGGTACATGGTGGACCCGGTATGGTTCCCCGGGGCAAGAAATGTTTTTCGTGGAGTAGACGATGAGCCTAGCAGGGTGGCGAGTACCTATCGGTGATTGGTTGGACCTGGCAGTTATCCGGA
Source organism: Agapanthus africanus (assembly GCA_030015575.1). Taxonomy (NCBI): domain Eukaryota; kingdom Viridiplantae; phylum Streptophyta; class Magnoliopsida; order Asparagales; family Amaryllidaceae; genus Agapanthus; species Agapanthus africanus. The sequence goes on along the minus strand of JASDDO010000031.1, from coordinate 204,586,544 downwards.
GGATACCGACCAGAGTCGATAGATGGATATAGGCGTACTGCTGGGGCCGAGGGCCGATTCCGCAGACGGAGCCCGTTATATGAGGATTTACGTGCCGATGCTGGGCACGGTTTTTATGATGTTTTCGAGTGTCGATGCCGGGCACTCCGGTTCCATGATTTTGACATGTCGCGAGGGACACAGGTGGTTTATATCCTCATATTTCCATGCATATGCTGATATTTACATGCATGATGGTTATTGTCATTGGGTGACGAGTGGACGAGATCCACGTACATGAAGATTGATTTCATCTATTATACCTCACATTTATGATATGCTATTACCTGAGGCACTGGCACGAGCACTTGGCACTACACTCATGTATAGAGATTACATTGCCAGTTTAGCATGCTGCAGACTTATTCATATTGAGGTTTATTTATATCTAATCGTATTGACCTAGGATGGGTCATACATTCGATCTCTGCTTGTAGATATTTTCTATTCACGAGTTGGCAACTCACCCCCGTTGTGCCACAATCCTTGCAGGTTTTTGCCGTACAGATTCCATAGCGGCATTTCTGGCACACTGCTTTCATATGGGTGACTTGCGTTGGTAGGTGGGTTCTTTTGTATCAGAACCGCCATTGTTCCTGTATTATTCATTGTATCTAGAAATTTCATCAACCAAAACTTGTATATCGTTCAGACTTAGAAAACAGTGTTGTATTATTTCGACCTTAGAGTCGCGCTTGTAGTATTACGGTTTTCTGGTTGTTTGAATTTCTTTTTGGGTTTGATCCTCGCCCTTTGGCGTTGTATATTATTATTGCTTGCGTGGTTGTGACCGTCGTTTGACGAAGAGCTAGCTCTCGCTTGGGGATGCCTTTTATCATTTCATATATATTATTCTTGTTGTACCCCGTTCGGGGCCAGTTTTTACAAAGGAAACTCTGCCGAAATTTTCAGGAAAGGTTACACATTTTAAAAATGCATATTCGGCTTAGTTATTTAAAAACTTTGATTTTCGAAACATGATTTCTTTACTTCTTAAAACCAGTTTTCCTTATTTACTCTTTAAATGGTTTTAGATTTCTGGGCTTTTGGCTTACTTGGATCAGATGGGGTCCTATAGACTTCATATGGTTCAAGGGCCAGTCACGTGCTCTTTCGGGTCGTGACACAGTCTTACTCAATACGATAGCATACTATTTGGTTTGTTTTTATCTTAACATGTGTATATATTTTACTTGTTATTACGTATCGTTAATACAAGTTGATAAAGCCCGTAGGATCCTTTCTTGAATTCCAGTATTATGATGGTGATCATACTTGTGGTGCGTGGGTAGTCCATACGCACATTTTTAAACGTTCCTAGTCGTAGGAGTACCGAGACTGGGCATCGATATTCCAGAATAGACTAGTATATACGTTTCTTATCCCCCAAAAGGACGATGGCCGGTCCCACAGCCATTGGTGTACAGCACCAAAGATTGTATACAGGTGTGCTCATTGTAGAATGAGTTACACCAGACGAACTTGCCGAGAACTCCTAAATGGTATTATACCTATCGTCAGATAACAGTTCTCCGGTGACATGAGTGTAGGGTGTTTTTCGTTGCCCCATTGAGATGGGAATAAGCGTCGCTTGTCAGGCATACACAGATTCCCCTGCCTAAGGTAGGCTGGGGTTTATTGATTGTGGGTATTCGAATCTCCGGCAGCCGCAGACTAAACTGCCGTTAATTACCCCTCACTTTTGGAGCGAGCGAACCGGCGATTGACGGGTCAAACTGGTCATGCGAAATCAATGCGATGTGTTGGTGTGTGTTTTTTAAATAATAGGGACGTGTTCATATTTTATTCATCATTCTATTTGTAACGAAAGTTTTTTTTTATTATTCAAAGAAACGTTTTTAAATTTTATTTTTATTTTTATTTTATTTATAAACAAAATAAAAATAAAATAATAAGAAGGGAAGGGGAGGGGACGGGGCTCTCACTAAGTGGGAGCCTTTCCCTCATGTGAGGGGGAGTGGGGGGCTCCCACTTAGTGGAAGCCTCCCCTCACATGAGGGGGGAAAACTCCCAATTAGTGGGAGCTCCCTCTCTCTCACGTGAGAGGGAGCATTTTGTGGGAGCCCTTCCCTTACGTGAGAGGGGGAAAGCTCCCATTTAGTAGGAGCTTCCTCTCCCTCACGTGAGAGGGAGCAGGGGCTCCTACTTAGTGGGAGCCTCCCCCTCATGTGGGGGGGGGGGGGAAGAGCTCCCACTCCTCTTAATGGGTTTCAAATGACTCTTTTTATCTCTTTTTTTAATGGAGTTAAACTCCAAAAGATTTTATTTGGAGTTAAACTCCCAAAAGTTATTTTATATGGCGTTAAACTCCAAAACATTTTAAGTGGAGTTGAACTTCCTAAAAGGATTTTTATTATGGAGTTGAACTCCTAATGATTTTAAATGGAGTTAAACTCTTAAAAAGATTTTTATTGTGGAGTTAAACTCCAAAAGAATCTTTATTAAGGAGTTAAACTCCTAAAGATTTTAAATGGAGTTAAACTCATAAAAGGATTTTTATTGTGGAGTTAAACTCCAAAATAATTTTTCCTTTCACTTTTGAGAAGAAACCCAAATGGGTTCTCTTGAAACTCCAAGATTTAGATCTTGGGTGATGAAAAGAGACGTCTGTTCACCGCCGAAAATAGAGACGAACTGGGATGGATCGTCTTACCTGAATTTGAGGGTAGATTCTATTTGGACTTATCCATCCACCTCTCCGAAGATACCAAGTTGATTTATGGCACCATATATCGGAGGTTTGGATAGATGCGACCATTGTAGCAGACTTCATCAGATTCCCCCTCATTTGTGAGGGGTTTTTGATTGTGGGGACGCTCTTCCCTGCAGGCGCAAGCCCCTACAGTTAATTACGTTATCGCATTGTGATTGTTAGTTATGTATATGCCCTAGAGGCCATTTTTGTATATATGATGTATATTATGATGGATGCTTGGATATATATAGAGAGGACTTTCTTGCTCGTCATGATAGTATGCTATTTGGTTTCACTTTATCTTAACATGTTGACTTGTATTGGTTTACTGTCTTTCTCTCACATGTTGATAAAGCCCTTAGGATCTGTACTCGACTACTGGGACTATGATGAGATCATACTAGTGGGGCCATGGTAGTCGATGAGTACATCCTATAACTGTTCCTAGTCGTGGGTATATCGAGACAGGGCATCGATGCACCAGAGTAGACTAGCGTATACGCATCTTGACCCATATGATGGGCGATGGATGATCCCATATCCATCAGTGTTGGACATCAAGGATGGTGTACGGGTGCTCAGTGGAGACTGGGTACACTGGACGGACTCGCCGAGAACTCCCAGATGGTGATATACCATACGTCAGATGGCAGTTCTCCGGTGACACTGGTACAGGGTGGTCTGTAGACCCGAGATCGTCATAGAGTCTTGTGTGATTCCCACTGTGCTTTGATTTCCACCTTACCACGTCCAAGAGGGCGTGCAAAACGGTGGCTTTTGGGTGCAGTCCCGAATCACATGGAGGCAATGAGCGATAGGAGGGGATTCGTCTCTCCCGGTATAGGGAGTTGATGTTGTGCTGTGTTCGATTGGCTATAACTGGAAGTCCCTGGCCAGGGCTGATATAGAGATTTACTGGTAAGTGTTACCAGTAGTTTCTCGACCCGTTATGAGCCACACATCGACACGACTTATCGGTTACTGGGGTCTGACGTATACCACCCCTAGACTTGATATGCGACATATCAGACGAAGAGACCGGACTGTACGGGAGTGTTACTGATTGGATTCACAGGAGAACGTACAGGCTAGCTTGTTGATCTTCTGATCGCTCAATACCTGGGTGGCTGTTACGTTTAGCTGACCGCTTGCAGCTTGTGGGTGTTTGATATGATCATCACCTGCTACCGGCGTATTGACGATTCTTTAGAGTCCTACATAGAGGTTTCTTGGCTCAGGCAAAACGGAGTAGAGGCACATATGTGATATGTACAGGACCGAGGATAATGCGATATGAGATACCATATTATATTCTCGCGATATTTAGATATGAACCGGGTCATCGGATCAAGTGTTGATTCGATGAATCGGTACATGATATATTAGTCGGTTATATTCGATATAGCCGGATTGTCGGATCAAGTGTTGATTCGATGATTTAATGTATAATAATATATATGATATATTGTATTACATTATCTAATATTGGCTCACTTTATTATTTCATTTTCTCACAGGATAATACATTGATATATATGCGATATATGTTAATTGTATTATTTATCTTTTGTTGCAAATATATAATATATATGCGATATATATTATTGCAACATGATATGATTAATAATGGAACATGTTTAGTAGAGATTAAGCAAGGTTAGGGTTTGATTAGGGTTAGCTCCTTCTTGCACCATCTAGAAGCTTTCCTTTTGTCAAGTGTAAGATATTATGGTTGATATTATCTTATGACTCATTCTTTAACCTAACCAAACCCTAGCCCTAGTTTATTCTCTACAAAGGTTATCCTTGTCATCCTTGACCATGGTTCCATAACCAATCATATATTCATTTCTACTATTCATCACAAAAGGATTAACTCTTTTTCATCATCTTCTTCTCTCTTGAGCTTTGAGAAAGCTTACTAGTTATTCATTTTGTGATGATTTCTTGTGAGAAATTGATATAAAAAGATAGCATAAATACTACTCCATCATCCTCATCTAATCTAGCCCATTAGATTAGGGTGTTCACCTCATTAGAGTGAGAGAGCTTGAGTTATTGCAACTTCGACGTAGATCATCGGAGAAACGGAACACTACAAGCTAGCATGGATCGTTCGAGTCGTGGAGCCTCTCTTGAGTCCGGGAGATCATGGATCGCGGTGAAGGGACTTCTACTCGGAGCTTATGAAGCGAAGGAGCGGACTACAAAGGTTGTAATCCCTCACACATAGTAGTAAAGATGTTTACTTGCATGTTAAACTTTAATAATCTAGCAAAGATCCCGGCTTTGGGTTGTTCGGCACGTCTAGAATTTTTATTCGGGCATGGTTGATGCCTTATGAACCCTCACAAGAGTGCCTAGGAACGCTACAGTGGTATCAGAGCCTAACTAGAGTATTAGACGACGTTTATACGAAGTTAAAACTCTGAACGAACCCGAAACTACGAAATGAACCCCTCTCTGGATATTTTTTAAAAACTGTGATTTTTCTGAATTAAAAATACCTAAAGAATTCAGCAGGTAAATATAAATATCACTGTAAAATACGGGCACCCAATCCGTACATATCGCCGCGGAACCGCGGCCATACCTCGCTTGGGCCGCGGATCCGCGGCCGTACTGTAGATATCGGCTATTATTTTTACACAGTAATGTCTAGTGATGCTTGTTTATTTTTCTGGGTATTTTTAAACTGACTCAAGTGTTGAGTGTTCTGGGGTTTATTTTGTAATCGTTGATTCGATCGAAAAATTTAATTTTGTGATGTTTTCCGGATATTTAGAAACTGTTAAAATGTTCGAGCGGATATCATTAACTCACTTTTTCCCGGCACGAAAAACTTTCAAGTGTTGAATTTTTATCGGGTTTGAATCTTTCGGAAAAATGTGCAAGTAACGCGGTGGACCCTCTAGAAGACAACAAACCTTAACTCGATTATGTGACCGTCTTGAACTGCCTCTAAACCTTAGGGTTTAGGGCAGTACGGCGTGCCACATGTGAGGCGTTGGCTTGACGCTTCTACGGCTGGATCATCGGTACTGTGACATATTCTGGGATTATTTGAACTCCGCTCAAGAGTTGAGCTATTTTGGAAATCTTGGGTATTTGATTATCCGATCGGAAAGTTTAATACTGTCTATTTATCTGGAATGTGATACAATATGTGGAATTCATACAGTTAGGCATGAAATGCGAAGTATGTGATATTTCGGATTTACGATGTCTAAAGTGATTGTGGATTCCAAATGTTGTAGTTTTACAATTTCTTTTCTGTGACCGTAAGTGTAGTATGTAGTTGTATTGCTGGTCTTCGTTGCTATACATCTACGATGATCGGTGTATGCATACTTACTTACGTTGATGATATGTGATATTATGTGTTCCTGTGATATGTTATATTGGATCGTCGTGTTCTGAATAACCGGGGTTTTTATGTGAGACGAGGGTTTTTATTTTCATTCATGTAAAATTCATTTGTATGTAATATTCTTTTATTGGTGCACTTCCGGGATGAGGTTGATGTCACCAGTGTATATTATTTACTTTTCCGCATTAGGTAGACCCAAGGAGGGGAGCACAAGTAACCGGGTTCTAGGGTCCAGTGGGAGGCCATCTCGAGGAGTCGAGACCGGGTCTCCTAACCCTAGAACTGGCAGTGTTACTTGCCGCTCTCGTAGGGGTCTAGGGATGTGGGTTTGGCTATTCGTCGCGACTGTGGAATCCGTGTTTTATACCGCTCGTATTGAAAACACGGACATCCTAGTATATCCAATATTTCATATATGTTCTTCTGCTGCAATGTTCTGTGATGAGATCATATTACTGCCTGAGACGAATGCTTATACTATATATATATGCTGATATATAAATATTACTGCTTTCGTTTCTTCTATGATGCTCAGGAAGCATAAGATGATGGGATTTATTAATGAGATTAATAAAAAGAAAAGAAACCTAAAAGATGTTGTAGAATCAAAACTTTAGAAAAAGGGTAGCTACAGTTTTGCTTTGCATAGCGGTATATATGATATATCCTGCACCTTATTCAATAAGGAAAGAGCCGAGATCCCTTCACCGGGAGTGACCTCTTTAGCGAAACTGGCAGATGCTACAAACTCGCGGTTTAGTTTTTGACAGCTTATATATTTTTTGCTTTGCATGGCGGTATATATGATATACCCTGCACCTTATTCGATGGGGAAAGAGCCGAGATCCCTTCACCGGGAGTGACCTCTTTAGCAAAAATAGAAGCTTCAAAAACACTCCTTTTCAAAATCAAATGATTCTACGACGATATCAAGTTCATTACGCTCAAGGTTTTCTAAAAAACCTGCGTAGCCCTCCGTCATTTCAGACAAAGACTAGTTAGTATTCGTGCTACGTTTGTTGACTATGTTAAGGCGTAGTGTGCGGTAACTAATTAGTACTTATCTGCTAAAACATGAGATGTGATTGGATTAGGGTATTTGTACGAGTTTGTTGACTATGTTAAGGGTCGTGCAGGTGGGTTTAATTCAATCGGGAAATGACGGGTTGAACTTGGCTAGCAATTATGATTTGTTGACTATGTTAAGGTCATAAATTGCTAGGGGCAAAAGAATTATCGGGAATTTCAAGTGTTGAAATTTGCAATGAGATTGCATACCTCCTATGAGATAGTTGGATCCCGATACCCACTGCGAGTAAGTGTTACTCCTGGGAGAGATTTACACAGGACAATTAGCCGATCAGGTAGGTGTCTAGAAAAGTGTTAACGAGGTTACGCCTATGGGAAAACGAGGTTTACTTTAATTAGGTCCATGCGAAAGCACGGGGAACCTCCCTCAAATACCGACACTGATCTGGCTGAAAGATTGACGAAATTGTAGGGTGTAATTAATCCCGGCTAATCTTACCTTTTATGGTTTGAAGGAAGATTTGATAAAAACAGTGGGAGACATCCTGATTAGATAAGATAATAACCAATCTAATCTTGCAAGAGCATACACTAAAGTGTTTTCTTCTCTCTCTCTCCAGGTAGCGACCATGTCAGGCCATAATCAAGATAATAATATGGATGTATTGACTGAACCCGCTTATTATACTGAGCAGGGGAACGTTGGTCCCGTTCTTTCTTATAAGAGTTATAAGACTAAACAGGGAATAGTAGAATATCTGGATTCTCACGTCGCCCAGATAGAGAACATGCATGTTGATGCACCTTCTTCGGGTGTGTTAGTTATTGAGAACTGTTTCTCAGTTCACCCTACGTCCTGGGTATTAGATACCGGATCAGGATCCCACATATGTAAATTGTTACATGGGCTACGTAAAGGTAGAGAACTGGGAAAAGGTGATCATTCCGTTCAAGTAGGGAATGGTGCAAGTATTGTAGCCAAAGCAGTTGGCGAATATCACCTAGTATTACCAAGTCGTAATACACTGATTCTGAATGAGTGCTATTATATACCGAACATGATGTGCAACATTATATCAGTTTCTTTATTAAGTAAAGAAGGATATAATTTTGTAGTACAGGATAATGTTATGAACATCTTCCTAAATCAAAAGTTGATTACATCAGGCTCGTTACATAATGGTATATTCATTCTCAATCAAAATACAGTCCTCAATATACAAAACACACACAAGAGGAAAAGTTCAGAAATGAACGAATCCTACTTGTGGAATTGTAGACTTGGTCATATCAATGCGACACGACTGGCTAAGTTACATAAGGATGGATATTTGAATCCGTTCGAATTATCATCTTATGATACTTTACATTCACGTCTCAAAGGAAAAATGACCAAAGCTCCGTTTAGTGGACACGGAGAAAGAGTTACGGAACTCTTAGGACTGGTACATAGTGATGTATGCGGTCCCATATCTACGCATGCCAGGAACGGTTCTTCCTACTTTATTACATTCACCGACGATCTCTCAAGATTCGGACATGTGTTCCTGATGAAACACAAGTCTGAAGCTTTTGAGAAATTCAGAGAATATAAGCACGATGTAGAGAACCAAACGGGCAAAAGTATTAAGATTCTTCGATCTGATCGAGGAGGTGAATACTTGAGCAATGAGTTCCTAGATTATCTAAAAGAGAATGGGATTCTCTCTTAGCTTACTCCTCCCTATACACCACAGCACAACGGTGTATCGGAGCGGAGGAATCGCACCCTATTAGATATGGTGCGCTCTATGATGAGCACTGCTGAGTTGCCTATTTCCTTCTGGGGTTATGCGCTTGAGACAGCAGCATACCTATTGAATCAAGTTCCGTCTAAATCTGTACCTACCACACCTTATGAGATATGGAGTGGGAAGAGACCATATTTTAAACGAGTTAAGATATGGGGTTGTCCGGCCTATGTCAAAAGGCAAAATCCGGACAAACTCGAGGCACGATCAGTTCTTTGCAAGTTTGTGGGATATCCTAAGAATTCCCAAGGATACTTTTTCTTCCACGCTGAAGAACAAAAAGTGTTTATTTCTCAATATGCCACCTTTTTGGAAAAGGAATTTCTTGCAAAAGAAATTAGTGGCAAAGAGGTAGAGCTGGAAGAGGTTTCAGCAACACAAACTGCAACTGAAGATTTAGTAGAACCAGAGGATTCAGTAGTACCCGACGAACCCCAGCCTCTCTGTTAGTGTTTATGCCCTAGAAGGCCATTACTGTATCATACTAGCTTGTATATTACTTAATGGAAGCTTGAGATATTCACATGTATATAACAGTCTTGCTAAACATGGTAGTATGCTACTTGGTTTTTCTATCTTAATATGTGAGTGTACGTATTGATAGAGCTCTTAGGATCTTGCTTGTTTACCAGCGTTGTGATGGCAGTCACACTAGTGGGGGCTGGGTAGTCTACAAGCACATCCTCATTCAGGTCCCTGGTCGTTGGATTATTGAGACAGAGCATCGATACTCCGGAGTAGACTGGTGTGTACGCTTCTCATCCCAGTTGGGGAGATGGTCTGTCCCACAGCCGTCAGTACGTCGTACTGGAGATAGTATACAGGTGCTCGTTAGGTTATGGGTACACCGGACAGGACTCACAGGGAACTGTTGGTTGGTTTGATACCAGTCGTCAGTAAACAGTTCCCAGGTGACATGAGTACAGCGTAGTCCGCAGACTTGACACTGCTACTTCGTCTCGAGTGTGTCCCACTGTTCTTAGATTGCTACCCTACCACGGCTCAAAGGAGTCGTGCAAACAGGTAGCAGTTGGGTGCAGTCCCGAGCACTTGGAGGCAGTGGCGGTTAGACAGGATTCGTCCCTCCCGGTATTGGGAGTAGATATCGTGCTGTGTCAGAGAGCCATTACGCAAAGTCCCTGGCCAGGGCAAGCGAGATTTGCTGGTAGGTTCCAGTAGTTTCTCAGGGTGTAATGGGCTTCCCTCCGACACGACTTATACCGCTATTAGGGGACTGACGCTTGCCGCCCCCCTAGGCCCGATATGCGATAGTCTTGGACGAACGGACCGGACTGTATGGAGATTGTCACATCAGACTCAGTAGGAGTTCGGATGGGTTTTCTCATCGGCCTTCTTATCGACAACTACCTGGGGACCGTTACGTACAGCTAGTGCCGCTTGCGGTCTGTGGTTAAACCCACTGCCAGCGTAGTAGTCGAGTCTCTAGAGTCCCACACAGAGAGTTTCCTACTCCAGGAGAAACGATATAGAGGTTGCATGGTTTTGCGACAAAGGGTTCGGACGCATACGTGCGTTTACGCACGTACGACTTTCGGACAGTTTTTACCAGTCGGCTTTGGTTTAAGCCAGTTACTGGTATCCGGTTATTGGATTTTTACAGTCTAAAGTTTTTCCGTATTTTTTGCGGATTGGAGGGGCATTCTCGTAATTGTACGAGAAGCTTCTAGAAGATGTGACTAAGGAGGTTACTTTGGATGAGGTTATGAGTCATGGTGGTGATTCATTCATTTCATTAATGCACATTTATTGCTTAATGACTCATGCTAATGAATCACCACTAGATATTTTATGAAGCATGATTTATCATCACTCTTTATTCTTTTCTCATTATTAGAAAATGCTTCATAATATATTATGATACACTCTCTCTCATCTAATTATCTTATCTCACATTCTCTCTCCTCAAGCTCTCATCTTCAAACCCTAATCCTTACACCTCATGAGTTGAGATCAAAGGATTAGTTAGACTAAACAATCCATAACCATCACTCTATCTCATCCTAACTTCTTTGATTAGCAATCCAAGAAGGTTAGTTGCCTCAAGTTTAGAGGTTTAGCTTGGAGTTTCGCTCTCGGGTGGATCGTCTACTACCTAGAGAAGGACGAGGAGAACAAGGAGATCGTAAAGACGAAGGACTAGTATCGATAGGTATAATCCCTAATCACAAGTGATAAGAAAATCTTTGTGTACGGTTATTTATAGTTTAGCTTCGATTTAAGCGGTTAGTCGATGTTCGTTCCTTAAACTTGATTGTTTTTGTAATTTCCGCCTCCCCACATGTACTGGGGTGTACTACATCGACTTACAGTGGTATCAGAGCCTCGCTAAACACTAAATAACTTAATCGCAAATTTGTACGAATTTCGAACGGAAAAACGAAACCGGAAAACCCTAAAAAATGCAAGTTTCTGTCGAATTTAAAACGATGTCAGAAAATTTTTCAGGTGTGTTCAGAAAGCTAGAAAGGAGTCCAGGAGAACACCCAAGAAATTCGAGCCCATGAATCGGAAACTCGGCCGCGGAAGCGCGGCGGATCGGTGGGATCCGCCGCCCTTCCGCGGCGCTTTGGCCGAGTCATGGACTCATCTTTCTTGTGTGGGTCCCCTGTGATATTTGGGGTTTTCTGGAATATTTAATATTTGCTTAGGTTACTGTTTAACAGAGCAGATTTTGGAGCAATATTGATGTTGTTTAATCGATCGAAATTGTACAGTATTTGCATATTGGATTATATCTGTGATTGTTTAATGTGTTCGTAAACCTCCCCCAACTGCTAGTATGTCGGTTGGCAGGGGGTTGCACATTTCTGAAATGGTTATATCTGTTTGTGCATATAAACTGTATTGGACTGTTGTGGTGTATAGCCGGGGTTAGCAATGGGTTATTGTTTAATTCATTTGTTGTAAATGTAATTTGTTGTAATATTATTTTCGCGGGGCACTTCCAGGTTGCGGTTGTAGCCACCGTTGTATTATTTCATTTTACTGTTTTTGCTCCTAGGACTGACCCAAGGTGGGGTACACAGACTGCCGGGTGGGTAGTTTGCCGTACCCGTAGGGGTCGAGGGTGGGGTAACGGCTATTCATCACAACTGTGTAATCTGTCTTTTCTTGCAGGCTCAAAAGAAATACAGATTGCTTGCAAATCCAATATTGTTTATCTGTGTTCTGGAATGAATATCATTGCGTCAGACGAATGTAAAATATCTATATTTATGATAGCTATTTAGACGCCACTTATGTTTTACACCCGCGCTAGCCCAGCCCCCGCTCTGTCGTTAGTTAAGTAACCTAACGGGTGATGACGGGACCCCGTGGCGAATGCGGATGGCATAAGAGGACGTTGTATTTTCGTTGTTTTCTGCAATGATAGGTTAATGATGGGACGCATTATCTATAATGCAAAGTAAAACAAACCAAAGTTTAAATCGTTGGAACAATTTAAAAGAAACCACTCGGTTATTTTTAAAACAGATATTTTTAAATGCGGAGATTTAACCACTCCTTTTAAAAGCTATCAGGTTCCTTCGGTTATATCAAGTTCACTACGTTCACGGTTTCGCCAAAACCAGTCGTAGCCCTCCGTCATTTCATTTGGGTATTCAGTAGTATTCAAGCTATGCAGTTTTGGCCAACGTCATGGCATAGTGTTTGGTAGCTGCTGGGTATTCATTTGTTGCATAGATAGATGAGTTGGTTTGGGACAGTCGTATTATCATTTGGCCAACGTCAGGGATATATACGGATGGGTTCAAATTAACAAGATAATGATGGGTAGAACTTGACATGTGACTTATGACATTTTGACCAACGCCAAGGTCATAAGAGCATGGGGTAAAAACTTATATCGGGAATTTCTAAAGAAACTGAAATTTGCAAAGAACCAAGTGCATACCATTTTGAGTTTGATGAATGTTGGTAGCATTCCTACAACATTATCAGACGATGATATTTGGATCCCGATCCTACTGTGAGTATATGCTACTTATCAGGATATTCGTCGCTTAACGATCAATGCTATAAACCAAGTAGGTGTCCAGAAAGGTGTCAGCGGGGTTACGCCCCCAGAGAAAAGAGCTTATTTAATTAAGGAACTTCGCGAAAGCGTTGGAAAACCTCCCTCGAAGTATCGACACCGGCCTGGCTGAACGGTTAAGCAAGTATTGTACGGTGAGAATAGTCTTGGCTAATTCTTCTTTTATGGTTTGAGGAAGGATTCGAGAAACAGTGGGAGCCATCCAGTTTAGATAAATTAAAAACCACTCTAAACTTGCAAGAGCATCATGCTAAAGAGTTTTCTTCTCTCTCTCCTAATTGCAGCGACCCTGAAAATGACTGGACTTAAGTTACTTTTAGAGAAAAATATACTGACGGGGCCAAACTATAAAGATTGGCTGCGGAATGTCAAAATGGCTTTGACCTATGACAAACTGGGGTACGTCCTCACCGCTACGGCACCTGCTGTCCCTGGTCCCAAATCCAGCAATGCGGATAAGGAAATCCGCAAAACCTGGGATTTAGATTGCGCGAGAGCCAAGTGCATCGTGCTTGCCTCGATGAACAATGAACATCAGAGGAGGCACGAGGATATGGACCTTGATGGCATATTTCTCCATACAAAGGAACTTTATGGAGAGCAATCTCGTATAGCAAGATACGAGACCTCAAAGAACTTGTTTCGAGCGAGGTTGGCTGCCGGGTCATCGGTAGGTGAACATGTCCTACAGATGATCAGCTATATTGAAGAGCTCGCAGACCTTGGGACGACTTTGGATAATGAGCTCTATACAGACCTTATTCTCCAGTCCCTTCCTCACACCTACGCCCAGTTTATCCTGAACTTCAACCTTCAAAGAAAAGAAGTTGAACTTCCGGAACTCCTGAACATGTTAAGGAGTGCAGAGGGCACCTTGAAGACATCAAGGGAAACACCCTCTATGTTTGTTGGCGGTGCATCTTCTTCCGGGTCCAAGGCTAGGGCCAAAGGAAGGAAGAAGAAGGCCGCACCCAGACCTAGAGGAGGTGTTAGTAAGGTGGGAGGGAAGGGAAAGAAAAAGAAAGCAGTACCGATAGTTGGTCAGGATGAGTGCTTTCATTGTCACAGGAAAGGGCACTGGAAGAAGGATTGCAAGGCGTGGAACGCCAAGAACCAGGAACCGAAGCAAGCTGTGACTTCGACTTCAGGTGTGTTTGTAATTGAGAATTGTCTGTCGATCAACTCTACTTCCTGGGTATTGGATACCGGATCAGGATCTCATATTTGCAATTCATTGCAGGCACTGAGAAACCGTAGAGTGCTGAAGGAAGGTGATATGATCCTCAGGGTTGCTAACGGAGCTAGCGTGGGAGCTGCGTCCGTCGGGGATTATCACCTAGGATTGACGAGTGGACATATTTTGGTTTTACATAACTGTTATTTTGTACCCAGCTTAACGTGTAATATCATATCAGTTTCCTTGTTATCAAATAAAGGTTATGATTTCACGTTTGTAAGAGATGTTGTCAACATCCACCTTAATCATGGTTTGATTGGGTCCGGTACTCTAAATAACGGCATATATGTTTTAAACCAACTCCAAATTTTCAACGTCCAGAACACACTAAAAAGAAAGTCTCCAGATTTGAATAAAGCTTTCTTATGGCATTGTAGACTGGGTCACATCAATGAGAGAAGGTTGACTAAGTTGCATAGAGAAGGATATTTGGACACGTTCGAATATCAAACTTATGACACTTGTCAATCTTGTCTCAAAGGAAAGATGACAAAGACTCCATTTACTGGACAAGGAGTAAGAGCGAGCGAGCTCTTAGGACTCATACACAGTGATGTATGTGGTCTAATGTCTACACATGCGAGAGGTGGTTATTCCTACTTCATCACTTTTACAGATGATTTCTCTAGGTATGGATATGTTTTCTTAATGAAGCATAAATCAGAGGCCTTTGAGAAATTCCTGGAATTCAAGAGTGAAGCGGAAAACCAAACAGGCAAAAGTATTAAGACACTAAGATCTGATCGAGGTGGAGAATACTTAAGTGCCGAGTTCCTAGGTTACCTAAAAGAGAAAGGAATTCTCTCTCAGCTTACTCCTCTATACACTCCACAGCACAACGGTGTATCGGAGAGACGGAATCGAACCTTATTGGATATGGTACGATCCATGATGAGTAATGCTGAGTTACCGCGATCTTTCTGGGGATATGCGCTAGATTCAACGGCATATATTTTGAACAGAGTTCCTACCAAAACTGTGCCTACCACACCATATCAGATGTGGAGTGGGAAGAAACCCTATCTTCAGTATATAAGGATTTGGGGATGTCCAGCTTTTGTCAAAAAGTAGTTTGTGGACAAGCTCGAGGCACGATCAGTAAAATGTATGCTTGTAGGATATCCAAAGAACTCCAAGGGATATTGCTTCTATTACGCAGAGGAACAAAAGGTTTTTGTTTCTCGTAATGCCCATTTTCTAGAACAACAAGTTTTAGAAAAGGATACAAATGGGAGCGAAATAGAACTGGAAGAAATTCCAGAACCACAAGCAGCTACTGAAAGTTTGGTAGAACCAGAGGTTCAAGAAGAACAGAACATTCCCGCACCCCTCCGCAGGAGTAGTAGGCCGTCTCATCCGCCTGAGAGATACTACGGTTTTCTCATAGACGGGGATAGAGAGGATTGCATCATAGATGATGATGAACCTACTGACTTCTAGCAGGCCATCCAGAGCGGCGACTCGGTACGATGGCTAGATGCAATGCGGACCGAAATGGAGTCCATGTACACCAACAAAGTATGGACTTTGGAC
Source organism: Agapanthus africanus (assembly GCA_030015575.1). NCBI lineage: Eukaryota > Viridiplantae > Streptophyta > Magnoliopsida > Asparagales > Amaryllidaceae > Agapanthus > Agapanthus africanus. The sequence continues at coordinate 204,570,773 of JASDDO010000031.1, read as the reverse complement.
TTTGCTCCAGATGGGGTAAAACCCATAGGATGCAAATGGATCTTCAAGAAAAAGATTGGTGTAGATGGACAGGTGGAAACCTATAAGGCTAGACTTGTTGCAAAGGGTTTTCGTCAAAGACCTGGTTTGGACTATGACGAAACTTTTTCTCCAGTGGCTATGCTCAAATCCATTCGGGTCCTTCTTGCTATTGCTGCCTTCCATGATTATGAAATCTGGCAGATGGACGTAAAGACGGCTTTTCTGAATGGAAATTTAGAAGAGAGCGTCTATATGGATCAGCCAGAGGGTTTCAATCAGAGTGGGAGCAGCGGGAAAGTATGCAAGCTGCTTAAGTCTATTTATGGACTAAAGCAGGCATCGCGGAGTTGGAACATCTGTTTTGATGAGACAGTCAAAGAATATGACTTTATCAAAAATCCAGATGAACCGTGCATATATAGTAAAGTTGTGGCCAGAAGTGTCGTATTCCTCGTCTTGTACGTGGATGACATTCTATTGATAGAAAATGACATTCCTATGCTACAATCTGTCAAAGGATTCTTGTCACACAGGTTCTCCATGAAAGACCTGGGTGATGCCTCTTACATTCTGGGGATCCGGATCTATCGTGATAGATCCAAGAGGATGTTGGGACTTTCGCAGTCCAGGTATATCGACACTGTACTGAAAAGATTCAGTATGGAAGATTCTAAGCGCGGTAATCTACCGGCTTGTCACGGAATCACCCTCTCCAAAGAGATGTCTCCCAAGACTGATTTGGAAAGGGAACGCATGTCTATTATACCCTACGCTTCTGCGGTAGGCTCTATAATGTATGCGATGTTGTGTACCAGACCAGATGTAGCTTACGCACTGAGCGTGGTAAGCCGGTATCAGTCAGACCCAGGGGAGAACCACTGGAGAGCAGTAAAGAACATTCTCAAGTACCTGAGGAGGACTAAGGAGATGTTCTTGGTTTACGGCGGAAAAGACCTCAGGTTGGAGGCCTTTGCTGATTCCGGCTTCCAGAGTGATAAGGACGATTCCAAGTCCATGTCGGGTTATGTCTTTACCCTCAATGGAGGGGCGGTGTGCTGGAAGAGCTCCAAGCTGGACACCGTTGCTGACTCGACGATGGAAGCGGAGTATATAGCTGCTTGCGATGCCGCAAAAGAAGCAGTCTGGATGAAGAAGTTCCTTACAGAACTTCAGGTGGTTCCTACCATAGTTGATCCAATACCTCTGTATTAAGACAACAACGGAGCTATAGCTTTAGCGAAGGAACCAAGGTCCCATCAGAAGTCCAGACACATCTTGAGGCGGTATCACCTGATCAGGGAGATCATTGATCGTCAGGAGATCGAGGTTCGGAGAGTTGCTTCAGAAGAGAACATTGCTGATCCATTCACGAAGGCCCTTCCTCAGATTCAGTTCGAGCGGCTACTCGAGATCATCGGTCTTTGATACGCCAGTACATGGCCCTAGTGCAAGTGGGAGATTGTTAGTGTTTATGCCCTAGAAGGCCATTACTGTATCATACTAGCTTGTATATTACTTAATGGAAGCTTGGGATATTCACATGTATATAACAGTCTTACTAAACATGGTAGTATGCTACTTGGTTTTTCTATCTTAATATGTGAGTGTACGTATTGATAGAGCTCTTAGGATCTTGCTTGTCTACCAGCGTTGTGATGGCAGTCACACTAGTGGGGGCTGGGTAGTCTACAAGCACATCCTCATTCAGGTCCCTGGTCGTTGGATTATCGAGACAGAGCATCGATACTCCGGAGTAGACTGGTGTGTACGCTTCTCATCCCAGTTGGGGAGATGGTCTGTCCCACAGCCGTCAGTACGTCATACTGGAGATAGTATACAGGTGCTCGTTAGGTTACGGGTACACCGGACAGGACTCACAGGGAACTGTTGGTTGGTTTGATACCAGTCGTCAGTAAACAGTTCCCAGGTGACATGAGTACAGCGTAGTCCGCAGACTTGACACTGCTACTTCGTCTCGAGTGTGTCCCACTGTTCTTAGATTGCTACCCTACCACGGCTCAAAGGAGTCGTGCAAACAGGTAGCAGTTGGGTGCAGTCCCGAGCACTTGGAGGCAGTGGCGGTTAGACAGGATTCGTCCCTCCCGGTATTGGGAGTAGATATCGTGCTGTGTCAGAGAGCCATTACGCAAAGTCTCTGGCCAGGGCAAGCGAGATTTGCTGGTAGGTTCCAGTAGTTTCTCAGGGTGTAATGGGCTTCCCTCCGACACGACTTATACCGCTATTAGGGGACTGACGCTTGCCGCCCCCCTAGGCCCGATATGCGATAGTCTTGGACGAACGGACCGGACTGTATGGAGATTGTCACATCAGACTCAGTAGGAGTTCGGATGGGTTTTCTCATCGGCCTTCTTATCGACAACTACCTGGGGACCGTTACGTACAGCTAGTGCCGCTTGCGGTCTGTGGTTAAACCCACTGCCAGCGTAGTAGTCGAGTCTCTAGAGTCCCATACAGAGAGTTTCCTACTCCAGGCGAAACGATATAGAGGTTGCATGGTTTTGCGACAAAGGGTTCGGACACATACGTGCGTTTACGCACGTACGACTTTCGGACAGTTTTTACCAGTCGGCTTTGGTTTAAGCCAGTTACTGGTATCCGGTTATTGGATTTTTACAGTCTAAAGTTTTTCCGTATTTTTTGCGGATTGGAGGGGCATTCTCGTAATTGTACGAGAAGCTTCTAGAAGATGTGACTAAGGAGGTTACTTTGGATGAGGTTATGAGTCATGGTGGTGATTCATTCATTTCATTAATGCACATTTATTGCTTAATGACTCATGCTAATGGATCACCACTAGATATTTTATGAAGTATGATTTATCATCACTCTTTATTCTTTTCTCATTATTAGAAAATGCTTCATAATATATTATGATACACTCTCTCTCATCTAATTATCTTATCTCACATTCTCTCTCCTCAAGCTCTCATCTTCAAACCCTAATCCTTACACCTCATGAGTTGAGATCAAAGGATTAGTTAGACTAAACAATCCATAACCATCACTCTATCTCATCCTAACTTCTTTGATTAGCAATCCAAGAAGGTTAGTTGCCTCAAGTTTAGAGGTTTAGCTTGGAGTTTCGCTCTCGGGTGGATCGTCTACTACCTAGAGAAGGCCGAGGAGAACAAGGAGTTCGTAAAGACGAAGGACTAGTATCGATAGGTATAATCCCTAATCACAAGTGATAAGAAAATCTTTGTGTACGGTTATTTATAGTTTAGCTTCGATTTAAGCGGTTAGTCGATGTTCGTTCCTTAAACTTGATTGTTTTTGTAATTTCCGCCTCCCCACATGTACTGGGGTGTACTACATCGACTTACAGTCTCCGCCGATCTAGCAGGGTTTCTCATCCACCTGAGAGATACTACGGTTTTCTCATTGATGGTGGAAGCGAGGATTGCATCATGAAAGATGATGACCCGACTAGTTTCGAGCAGGCCATCACAAGTGGTGACTCTGTGAAATGGCTGGATGCAATGCGATCTGAGATGGAATCCATGTACACCAACAAAGTATGGACTTTGGAAAATGCTCCTGAAGGGGTAAAACCCATTGGGAGCAAATGGATCATTAAAAAGAAATTTGGTGTAGATGGAAAAGTTGAGACTTTCAAAGCTAGACTTGTTGCAAAGAGTTTTCGTCAATGACCAGGTGCGGATTATGACGAAACCTTTTCTCCAGTGGCTATGCTTAAGTCCATCCGGATCTTACTTGCCATTGCTACATACCATGACTACGAAATCTGGCAAATGGATGTTAAGACCGCCTTTCTAAATGGTGATTTAGAAGAGTGCGTGTACATGACTCAGCCAGAGGGCTTCGTAGATAGTGGGAGCAGCGGAAAGGTGTGGAAGCTGCTTAAATCCATTTATGAGTTAAAGCAAGCATCGCAGAGTTGGAACATCTGTTTTGATGTTGTAGTCAAACAGTTTGACTTCATCAAAAATATAGATGAACCTTGTTTCTATAAAAAGGTAGCAGAGAGTAAAGTTGTCTTCCTCGTATTGTACGTGGATGACATACTCTTGATAGGAAATGATATTCCTATGCTGTAATCAGTCAAGCTCTTCTTATCACAAAGATTCTCAATGAAAGATCTAGGTGATGCCTCCTGCATATTGGGAATCATGATCTATAGAGATAGATCTAAATGGATACTGGGATTGTCCCAATCCAGGTACATTGACACCATACTAAAGAGATTTAGTATGGAAGAGTCCAAGCGTGGGAACCAACCCACGATTTCTGGACTCACTCTCTCCAAAGAGATGTCTCCCTAGACTGACTTGGAGAGAGCTCGCATGCAAGGGATACCCTATGTTTCGGCAGTAGGCTCTATCATGTATGCGATGCTATGTACCAGACCCGATGTAGCATACTCACTAAGTGTAGTGAGTCGGTATCAAGCAGATCCTGGAGAGAATCACTGGACAGCTGTGAAGAACATTCTCAAGTACTTGCGAAGGACTAGAGATATGTTCTTGGTATATGGTAACGGAGAACTCCGGGTGGAGTCCTTTACCGATTCCAGCTTCCAAAGTGATAAGGACGACTCTAAGTCGCACTCAGGATTTGTTTTTACCTTCAATGGAGGGGCGGTTTGTTGGAAGAGTTCCAAACAGGATACCGTTGCAGACTCGACGATGGAGGCTGAATACATCGCTGCCAACGATGCTGCCAAAGAGGCTGTCTGGATAAAGAAGTTCATTAGTGAACTTGGTGTGGTTCCATCCATTGAGCATCCAATACCTTTGTATTGCGATAACAATGGAGCTGTGGCTTTGGCCAAGGAACCCAGGTCCCATCAAAAGTCTAGACAAATTCTGAGGCGGTATCACCTGATCAGGGAGATAGTTGATCGCCGGGAGATCGAGGTCAGGAGAGTAGATACGAAGGACAACACTGTGGATCCACTCACGAAGGCTATTCCCCAGATACAGTTTGAGAGATTATTCGGGATGCTAGGTATGAGATACTACAGCAGCTGGCCTTAGTGCAAGTGGGAGATTGTTAGTTATGTATATGCCCTAGAGGCCATTGCTGTACATATGATGTATATTATGATGGATGCTTTGATATATATAGAGAGGACTTTCTTGCTCGTTATGATAGTATGCTATTTGGTTTCACTTTATCTTAACATATTGACTTGTATTGGTTTACTGTCTTTCTCTCACATGTTGATAAAGCCCTTAGGATCTGTACTCGACTACTGGGACTATGATGAGATCATACTAGTGGGGCCATGGTAGTCGATGAGTACATCCTATAACTGTTCCTAGTCGAGGGTATATCGAGACAGGGCATCGATACACCAGAGTAGACTAGCGTATACGCATCTTGACCCATATGATGGGCGATGGATGATCCCATATCCATCGGTGTTGGACATCAAGGATGGTGTACGGGTGCTCAGTAGAGACTGGGTACACTGGACAGACTCGCCGAGAACTCCCAGATGGTGATATACCACACGTCAGATGGCAGTTCTCCGGTGACACTGGTACAGGGTAGTCTGTAGACCCGAGATCGTCATAGAGTCTTGTGTGATTCCCACTGTGCTTTGATTTCCACCTTACCATGTCCAAGAGGGCGTGCAAAACGGTGGCTTTTGGGTGCAATCCCGAATCACATGGAGGCAATGAGCGATAGGAGGGGATTCGTCTCTCCCGGTATAGGGAGTTGATGTTGTTGCGCCACGGCAGCGCCCCGGCCGTCTTACCGAGGCCAAAATGCGGAATCAAAAATTTTCCTTACTTGGAAACTGGCGCTACCGCGGACAATAAAACCCGGATCGTTAACCATTAACCTATACTAGCTAACAAGAGAAGGGTAGAGAAGTATACCGAGTGATCCGAGTCCTCCGGTCTTCTCGTCATCGTCCCGATCTCCCGCGGAATCACCATTCGTCGTCTTCTCGTTGGAAAGGGCACCACGCAGCCAGATTCTTTTACGGGCTCCCACCTCTGGACCGAGGCAACTCGGGCGCGAAGTTGGCTAGCCGACGCGTCCAAGATTTGCTGTAGGCTAGTGTAGAATGGTTGTCTCATTTGGGGTAGTGAAGTTGCCATTGGTGATGGAGGAATGAGGTTAAGAAAAATGGTGCTTTCATTTTTCCAAAACAAGAAGAATGAGATGAAGGAAAAATGCCATTGCTCTCCAAAATGAACCTCTCATTCTTTTTTCTCTCAAGTGAAGCCTCTCTCATCAAGTGAGAATGGTGGAGGAAAAGCATCATGTATAAGGGAGGTGAGTGTAGGAGAGCACAAAGGGTGACCACAACCAAACATCATGATAACAATATCATATCAAACTCTAATCAATTCAAATCACAAATCAAGTGATGTAAAGAGAATCAAATGATGGTTGAAAAGAAAATATGCCATCATAATCAATACATTTGCAAGAAACCCCTCCACAAAATGTTATTTGCAAACTTGCAAATAACCCCCTCCATCGAAAAAGTCCGGCCGGGAAAGAACAAAGGAAAACCGGCCGGAACGGTATGCAAACTGGCAACTCCAGAAAACTGGTCCCGTAATAAATTACAGGAAAAACCCCGATACTGTGCATACACACCCGCATCTGTATTCCGACCGGATATAAATGCAAAGAGACAAAATCTACACTGTACTATACTAGGATCCGGCTTAAACCAAAGCCGGCTAGTAATATCCGTTCGATCCTGATCCGTGCAATACCGCACGTATCTGATCGAACCCTGCCATATAACCATACGGCCACAAGTACAAACTGTCCGATCCTGATCCGTGCAATACCGCACGTATCTGATCGGACCCTGCCATATCTCTATACGGCCTCTACAGCGTTTCGCCCGAAACTTGAGTAACTGAAAGTGTGGTGGACTCTAAAGACTCGTCAATACTATGGCTGTGGATTTAACCACTAGCACGTCAGAGGTATAAGCCAATACGCGACGAGCCACCAGCTATTGACCAAAAGGGACGTCGATGAGCGAACTCATCCTGACACCCTACTGAGCCTGTCAGTGACAATATCCGTACAGTCCGGTCCGTTCGTCTATGAGTATCGCATGGCGGGCCTAGGGGGTTGGTAAAAGTCAGACCCCCAAAAGCGGTACAAGTCGTGTCGGAGCGTAGCCCAGAACACCCTGAGATACTACTGGAATACCTACCAGTAAATCTCCTGCCTCGGCCGAGGGCTTTGTGTAATGGCTCTCCTAGACACAGCGCGACCTCACCCCCAATACCGGGAGAGACGAACCCCTGCAGATCCGCTCACTGCCTCCATGTGGCTCGGGACTGTACCCAACTAAAACCTGTTTGCACGACTCCTTTGAGCCGTGGTAGGGTAGTAATCAAAGCACAGTGGGAACTCACATGAGACAAATGACGATCTCAGGTCGATGAACTAACCTGTACACATGTCACCAGGGAACTGCTATCTGACATCTGGTATAAGCCCAACTAGCAGGTTCCCGGCGAGTCCTGTCCGGTGTACTCATAACCCAATGAGCACCTGTATACATCTTAGGTGAACCAACTGACACCAGTGGCTTGTGAGACCGGCCACCGCCCCTCGTCGGGGTCTCGACTGTATACACTAGTCTACTAATGGAGTATCGATGCCCTGTCTCGAAACTCCTACGACTAGGGACCTTTTAAGGATGTGCTTATAGACTACCAGCTCCCACCTATATGATCGCCATCATACTGCTGGTAGTCAAGCAAGAATCCTAGGGGCTCTATCAACGTGTAATAGCGACATGTCAGGTCACCTAAAGCAGTACACGATGATAAAGATAAACCAGATAGCATACTATCATCTCGAGTAAGACTGTCCTACCGGGATAGGTCCTCCCTCAATCATTGCAATCACATGCCTGTGATCCAATAATTGACTCTGAGGGCACTATCTCCAACAGATGTTGTGCTGTGTTCGATTGGCTATAACTGGAAGTCCCTGGCCAGGGCTGATATAGAGATTTACTGGTAAGTGTTACCAGTAGTTTCTCGACCCGTTATGAGCTACACATTGACACGACTTATCGGTTACTGGGGTCTGACGTATACCACCCCTAGGCTTGATATGCGACATATCAGACGAAGAGACCGGACTGTATGGGAGTGTCACTGATTGGATTCACAGGAGAACATATATGCTAGCTTGTTGATCTTCTGATCGCTCAATACCTGGGTGGCTGTTACGTTTAGCTGACCGCTTGCAGCTTGTGGGTGTTTGATATGATCATCACTTGCTACCGGCGTATTGTCGATTCTTTAGAGTCCTACATAGAGGTTTCTTGGCTCAGGCAAAATGGAGTAGAGGCACATATGCGATATGTGCAGGACCGAGGATAATGCGATATGAGATACCGTATTATATTCTCGCGATATTTAGATATGAACCGGGTCATCGGATCAAGTGTTGATTCGATGAATCGGTACATGATATATTAGTCGGTTATATTCGATATAGCCGGATTGTCAGATCAAGTGTTGATTCGATGATTTAATGTATAATAATATATATGATATATTGTATTACATTATCTAATATTGGCTCACTTTATTATTTCATTTTCTCACAGGATAATACATTGATATATATGCGATATATGTTAATTGTATTATTTTTCTTTTATTGCAAATATATAATATATATGTGATATATATTATTGCAACATGATATGATTAATAATGGAACATGTTTAGTAGAGATTAAGCAAGGTTAGGGTTTGATTAGGGTTAGCTCCTTCTTGCACCATCTAGAAGCTTTCCTTTTGTCAAGTGTAAGATATTATGGTTGATATTATCTTATGACTCATTCTTTAACCTAACCAAACCCTAGCCCTAGTTTATTCTCTACAAAGGTTATCCTTTTCATCCTTGACCATGGTTCCATAATCAATCATATATTCATTTCTACTATTCATCACAAAAGGATTAACTTTTTTTCATCATCTTCTTCTCTCTTGAGCTTTGAGAAAGCTTACTAGTTATTCATTTTGTGATGATTTCTTATGATAAATTGATATAAAAAGATAGTATAAATACTACTCCATTATCCTCATCTAATCTAGCCTATTGGATTAGGGTGTTCACCTCATTAGAGTGAGAGAGCTTGAGTTATTGCAACTTCGACGTTGATCATCGGAGAAACGGAACACAACAAGATAGCATGGATCGTTCGAGTCGTGGAGCCTCTTTTGAGTCTGGGAGATCGTGGATCGCGGCGAAGGGACTTCTACTCGGAGCTTATGAAGCGAAGGAGCGGACTACAAAGGTTGTAATCCCTCACACTTAGTAGTAAAGATGTTTACTTGCATGTTAAACCCTAATAATCTAGCAAAGATCCCGGCTTTGGGTTGTTCGGCAAGTCTAGAATTTTTGTTCGGGCATGGTTGATGTCTTATGAACCCTCACAAGAGTGCCTAGGAACCTTACATTGATAATTACTTTCTCCTTCTCCAGCAGTCCACTTCATGTCGTGTGTTATTTTGTTTGTTAAGGTTGCCCGTAGATTGTATACGAAGACTAATTTATGTCATCGCCCGTAGGGCGCGGATTAGTCCAAATTTGTATATTTGAGATTTGGGTTTAGGTCAAGAATTTTGCTTGACGGGGCCCACGTTGATAGTTTGGTTTGGCAATGGGAATGAACTTAGGACGCAAATCTCACATTTGTGAGGTCCATCGGTTCATGGGATATTTAGTTTGATCTAAAGATCATTAGCCATATTTGAGACTAAGATTGACTTATGAGCAGTGAGCATATAGGCTTAACTGATCATTAGATCATATATGAATAGACAATGAATAGTGTACGGTAGTCATTATGGAGACAGTCTGCAGGGAAAAACATATTAGTGTAAAGACGTCGCGGTCTAACTATTAGTGTATATGCCCTAGAGGCCATTACTGTATCATACTAGCTTGTATATTACTTGATGGAAGCTTGGGATATTCACAGTTGTATAGACAATCTTGCTCAAAATGGTAGTATGCTACTTGGTTTGTCTCTACTTCAATATGTGCATGTGTTTCTTTTTAGCATATCGCTTATATACATATTAGTAGAGCCCTTAGGATCTTTGCTTGATTACCAGCGTTGTGATGGCGCTCACACTCGTGGGGGCTGGGTAATCCATAAGCACATCCTTATACAGGTCCCTAGTCATTGGACTATCGAGACAGGGCATCGATACTCCGGAGTAGACTAGCGTATGCGCTTCTCATCCCAGCGGGGGAGACGGTCTGTCCCACAGCCGTCAGTACGTCGTACTTGAGATAGTATGCGGGTGCTCGTTAGGTTACGAGTACACTGGACAGGACTCGGCGGGAACTGTTGGTTGGTATTATACCTATCGTCAGTTATCAGTTCCCAGGTGACATGAGTACAGCTTAGTCCGCCGACTTGACACTATCACTTCGCCTCGAGTGTGTTCCCACTGTACTTAGATTACTACCCTACCACGGCTCAAAGGAGTCGTGCAAACAGGTAGTAGTTGGGTGCAGTCCCGAAGCAGTTGGAGGCAGTGACGGTTAGACAGGATTCGTCTCTCCCGGTATTGGGGGTTGACATCGCGCTGTGTCTAGGAGAGCCATTACACAAGTAGTCCCTGGCCAGGGCAAGCGAGATATACTGTTAGGTTTCCAGTGTTATCTCAGGGTGTTCTGGGCTACACTCCGACACGACTTGTACCGCTATTAGGGGACTGACGTTCACCGCCCCCTAGGCCCGCCATGCGATGTATCAGACGAACAGACCGGACTGTACGAAGATTGTCATATACAGGCTCAGTAGGAGTTCGGATGGGTTTACCTCATCGGCCTTCTTATCGACATCTACCTGGGGTCCGTTACGTACAGCTAGTGCCGCTTGCGGTCTGTGGTTAAACCCACTGCCAGCATAGTGTCGAGTCTTTAGAGTCCCACACAGAGAGTTTCCCTGCATTGAGCGAAACGTGTAGAGGCCGTATGGTTTTATGGCAGGGCTACGATCACTTACGTGCACTTGTGTGCGTATGCTGTTCGGGCAGGCAATACTAGTGGGCTTTGGTTTAAGCCAGATCCTAGTATTGCACAGATGGATTTGATTTGTCTTCTGTGCATTCGCATTCTATGGAATGCGGATGCGGGTGTGTATGCACAGTTTTGAGGAGCGATGAGGAGGAGGTGCCCCATTAGGGTTTTGGCAGTTGGTTCGGCCAAAACCGTAATGTGGCACACTCATTAGGGTTTTGACAATTCGTTTGGTCAAAACCGTTATGAGCCGGAGACATTGTTTACTAATCCTTTTAGTGATAGATTAGTGATGGCTAATTGCATTGACCATTTGACCACTTAGACCTCTCTTGACTTTGTTGACCCGTTGACCGTGTTGACCATTGACCTTCAAGAGAGATCTACACTCTTCTTTTATTTTCTTTTTAATTCTTGAGTTATGATAATGGTCAATTCAATATGCCATCAACTCTATCATGATAGGATTAGTAATGATGATTTTTGTGTACTATTGCAACCATGGTTCATTTCATTTGGCTTAATCTTTTCATTATTCTCTTCTCATTCTCTCTCTTGAAATGAGAAGAAAAGAAAAGCTCCATGGTTGCTAAGATTTCTCCCCTTGATCTCATCTTTTGATCTTATGTGTTGAGAGAAAAAGATCCCACAAAGACAAATACATCCATACATCTCCTCTACACATCCTAGGGCTTCTTGACTAGCAATCTCTTTGCCCTAGTAGCCTCGGCTCGAGGTGGAGCTCGGTGTACATCTCTCGGGTGGATCGTCTTCGACTCAAGAAGGCCGCGGAGGTGCCCAAGGTCCGGATCGACGCTTGGAGCTTGGATGGACAAGCGGGACAGCGGAATGAAGACCCGAAGGACCGGTTCCATGAGGTATACTTTCTATAGCATAATAGTTAAAAACCTATAGTAGTTTACTAGTTTCTAGTTTAGCCAAGATCCTTGCTTTTGAGTCCATGTTGCCTTGAGCCAAAATTATTGTTTTTCGCCGTTTCCGCCTCCCCGTAAGAACCGGGATGAGCAACGTGGACTTACAGTGGTATCAGAGCCTAGCTAAACATAAACTAGTAAGTTAGCAAAGTGTTTAGAATATCGATCGGAAAAAAGTCGCAAAACACGTCCGCAAAACCTCAAGTTTCTGTTGATTTTTATACTGCTCAAAAAGTGATTTAAAATATATGAAAAATCGTCTCAGGGTTTTGTAAAAACACTGCAGAAAAACGATCCAGTGACTCGATCAAACGACCGCGGTTCCGCGGCAATAGCAGCTCATTGCCGCGGTTCCGCGGCCGATTTGACTCGGTAATGGATCGGAGTTTGTGCAGTGTTTTAGTTTGGCTGTTTTGAGATTTTTAATACATGTTTTTTCTACCCAGATTTTCCAGAGAGCAAATTGACTTTTGGGGTGGTTAAAAATCCGTATTTTGATCGATATTCCGTACTATTTGGCTAATGAATATTATCTGTGATGTGATATATGTATTGAACGTCCGCTAATCGCTATACGTCGATTAGTGGGGGTTATACATATCTGTGATCTGTAATGTTGTTGGTTTGTGTATATGAACTCGGTGGATTGTCGCGGATGAATAGCCGGGAATGGGTGTGAGATGAGAGTTTCTTTTTCTTTCATTCATTGTAAAAGTTGTAAATTGATGTAATATTATTTGTTTGGCCGCACAACCGGGTCGGGGTTGTAGCCGTCATTGTATAATTTCTTTTTACTGTTTTTGCTCCTATGATAGACCTAAGGTGGGGTGTACAAACTACCGAGTATCTAGAAGTGCCGAGTGGCCTACTCACGGTGTTGAGGGAGGTTGCTTCGCTTCGGGTACTTGGCGGGTAGTTTGCCGCACCCGTAGGGGTCTAGGGTGGGGTTTGGCTATTCATCGCGACCGTGTAATCCGTTTTTCATTGCAGGCTCGAACGAATCGCGAATTCCTAGTATATCCAAAGTGTTCATCTGTGATCTGTAATGGCTATCATTGCTATATATCTATATATGATATCTATTTAGGCGTTGCTTATGTTTTTCAGCCGCGCTAGCCCAGCCCCCGCTCTGTCGTTAGTTAAGTAACCTAACGGGTGATGACGGGGCCCCGTGGGGAATGCGAATGGCATAAGCGTACGTCATATTTTGGTTGTTTTCTGCAATGGTAGGATTAAATGATGGGACGCATTAAAAGAACTAATGTAAGAAAATAAACCAAGTAAAAGTCGTTGGAACACTTTGAAAACCACTCGGTTCTTTTCAAAAACCAGCATTTTAAAACACGGAGCTTGAACCTCTCCTTTTAAAAGCTATCTCGTTCCATCGATTATATTAAGTTCACTACGTTCACGGTTTTGCCAAAACCATCCGTAGCCCTCCGTCGTTTCGTATGGATAGTCAATAGTATTCAAGCTGTGTTTGTTGGCCAAAGTCAAGGCACAGTGTTTGGTAGCTATTGGGTATTCATATGTAGCATAGATAGATGCGTTGGTTTGGGACAGTCGTACTGCCTTGTTGGCCAAAGTCAAGGGTATGTGTGGGTGGGTTCAAATTAACCTGGATAATGACGGGTAGAACTTGACATGTGACTTATGATTTGTTGGCCAAAGTCATGGTCATAAGAGCATGGGGCAAAAATCCACATCGGGAGTTTCATAAGTACTGAAACTTGCTAGCGCTGCATACCATTTGGAGTGTGATGATTCTGGTAGGATTCCTTCGGTTTTATCACGCGATGATATTTGGATCCCGATCCTACTGTGAGTATATGCTACTCCTCGGGAAATCTCTCACTTAACGATCAATGCTATAAACCTAGTAGGTGTCTAGAAAGGTGTTAGCGGGGCTACGCCGACAGGGAAAAGAGGTTACTTAATTAAGGAACTTCGCGAAAGCGTTGGAAAATCTCCCTCGAAGTACCGACACTGGCCTGGCTGAACGGTTAAGCAAGTATTGTACGGTGAGATTGATCCTGACTAATTCTTCCTTTATGGTTTGAGGAGGGATTCGAGAGACAGTAGGAGCCATCCTGTTTAGATAAATTAAAAACCAATCTAAACTTGCAAGAGCATCATGCTGAGTGTTTTCTTCTCTCTCTCTTAATTGCAGCGACCCAGTGACCGCACCTAGGTTACATCTAGATAATAAAATGACTGAATCTGACTGTTATGACTGGCAAAGGTCTGTCCAGATGTCCATTGCCCATGATAAGTTGGGGCACCTCTTGACTGATCCAACCCCTGCCGTCTCAGGTCCAGTTTCCCCTGTCACGGATATTGATATCCGTAGGACATCGGAAGAAGACTGTGCGAAAGCCAAGTGCCTCGTGTTAGCCTCAGTTGATGGTATATACCAGAGGCAGCACGAGAAGATGGACTCAGCTTCTATCTTCCTCCATAACAAAGTTTTATATGGAGAGCAATCTCGTATCGCAAGATATGAGACCTCGAACGAATTGCTTCCAGCGAGGTTGGCTATCGGGTCATCTGTAGGGGGCAACGTCCTTACAGAGACCAGCTCTTTTGAGCTCTCGGACCTGAAGACCACGTTGAAGAACAGGTCAGATGCTGACTTAGTTCAACAGTCTCTACCTACTACCCTGAAGGAAACCAGGGAAGTAGAAAGAAAGAGAAGGGCAGAAGTTTCGGGAATGGATTGGGTTTCCGTAACACCCAGTAGTGCTAAGTAGAAAGAAAAAGCTTAGTTGATTTAAAATTAAAGAGGAAGCTCAAGCTTCACAGACTTAGCCAATTTGGGCTAAGATTGGGTTTCCGTAACACCCAGTAGTGCTAAGCACTTTAGACATATAGCACTTACGTGTGTTTCACGTAAGGCGCTGGAATAGTGCTAAGCACTAATCTTTTCTGGCGCTCACGTGCTTTTCACGTGAGGCGCTGAGTTTTTAGCCTTGGGCGCTCGCGTGCTTTTCACGTGAGGTGCTGAATTTCTTAGCCTTAGGTGCTCACGTACTTTTCACGTGAGGCGCTACAATAGTACTAAGCACTAATTTTCTCTAGCGCTCACGTGTGTGAAGCGCTATGTTTTTGGAGATTTAATCTCTGTTGAGGTTTTTTTAGAGAACTTAAATATCTGTTAATGGGATTTTAACCATTAACGATCACCAAGATCACTATTTTGAGGATCTTGGATCGAATTCTTTAAGAGCTAAGTTCTTGATTTGAAAGAACTAAGTTCCCGGAGTATTATGAACTCCATTTTCTTAATGTTCTTGTATCCATGTTGTTAGGAATATGTATGCTCGAGAGGCCATTATTGTACATTGTGTTAGTTATATGTATATCCTAGAGGCCATTACTGTACATACGATGTATATTGTAGTGGATGCTTGGACATATCTAGGGAGGACTTTCTTGCTCGACATGATAGTACGCTATCTGGTTGCTCTTTATCTTAACATGTACTCTGATTGTCTCTATGTTACATGTTGATAAAGCCCTTAGGATGAGTACATGACTACTAGGACTATGATGCAGATCATACTAGTGAGGACAGTGTAGTAGCCAAGTACATCCTTCAAATGTTCCTAGTCGTAGGTGTATCGAGACAGGGCATCGATATACCAGAGTAGACTAGCGTATGCACTTCATGACCCATATGATGGGCGATGGATGATCCCATATCCATTGGTGTTTGACATCAGAGAAGGTATACGGGTGCTCAGTGGAGACTGGGTAAACTGGACGGACTCGCCGAGAACTCCCAGATGGTATTATACCTCACGTCAGTTGGCAGTTCTCTGGTGACACTGGTACAGGTTAGTCTGTAGACCCGAGATCGTCATAGAGTCTTGTGTGATTCCCACCGTGCTTTGATTTCCATCATACCACGTCCAAGAGGGCGTGCAAAAAGGTGGCTTTTGGGTACAGTCCCGAATCACATGGAGGAAATGAGCGATAGGAGGGGATTCGTCTCTCCCGGTATAGGGAGTTGATGTTGCGCTGTGTTCGATTGGCTATAACTGGAAATCCCTGGCCAGGGTTGCTGAGATTTACTGGTAAGTGTTATCAGTAGTTTCTCGAACTGTTATAGACCTCATATCGACACGACTTATCAAGCTACTGGGGTCTGACGTTTACCACCCCTAGGCGAGATATGCGACATATCAGACGAAGAGATCGGACTGTACGGGAGTGTTGCTGATTGGATTCGCACGAGAATATACAGGCTTGCTTGTTGATCTTCTGATCGCTCAATACCTGGGTGGCTGTTACGTTTAGCTGACCGCTTGCAGCTTGTGGGTGTTTGATATGATCATCACCAACTGCCGGCGTATTGACGTTTCTTTAGAGTCCTACACAGAGGTTTCTTGGCTCAGGCAAAACGGAGTAGGAGCACATATGTGATATGTGCGGGACCGAGAACAATACGTGTATGTGATACCGTATTAGATTCTCGCGATATGAGATATCAGCCGGGTATATGTGATATAGCTGGGTCATCGGATCAAGTGTTGATTCGATGAACTGATACAGATTATATTAGTCGGTTATTTATGAAATAGCCGGATTATCGGATCAAGTGTTGATTCGATAATTTAATGTATAATTATATATTTGATATATTAAATTACATTAACTAGTATAAGCTCACTGTTGGGGTAAAAATTTACACCCCGGTTGACCGAGTCAAAGTCAAGGTCAACCCCCAAGCTAGGTGGGCCCAAGCCCAGGTCAAGCGGGCCCATGTCCAAGTCGAACCCGCGGCCAGCCTCCCCATGCCAACAACAAAATCATGTAATAAATAATTTTTATGTAATTTTTTATACATGAATGTATGCAAAATGGGCATAAAAAGCCAATATTTTGTAAGCCCATGGCTTATGTGCAAGAATGAAATGGCACATGAGCCATGGGATAGGAAAAATGCCATTTTGTGAAGCCCAAGGGGCTATATGTAAATATGTAAGCCTATAAAAGGCAACATGATGATGAATAAAGTAACACTTTTTCATTCTCTCCACAAAAATTTTAGATCTGAGATCTTTTGTGCCTCCTGCTCCTTCTCCAAGGTTCTAAACCTTCTCATTTCTTTTGAAATAAATCAAGAGTTTTACTCTTTTGAAATCCACCACAAAACCCACAAAGGGGAACTTGGATCTACCATTAGATCTCAGAAAGGAGAGATTTTTAGATCTCACATCTCTTGATCATCAAGATCCAGCCAACAGAGGAGGAAGAGGAAGAATGCCTTTCATTAACCAAAACATTTTAGGAGTTTAACTCCATATATTTACATATATATATATATATATATATAATAAATATTTCCTTTCTGAAGCATAGCTTCTGGTTCTGGGACTAAAAGCCCCTTTGTCTCGCCAGCGCCCAGCGCTCGAGCGCAAAACGCCCACGTGCCGACACGTGGCGCGCTTGCGCTCAGGCGCACTGCGCCCACGTGCCGACACGTGGGGCACCTGCGCTCAGGCGCACTGCGCTCGAGCACAAAGCGCCCATGTGCCGACAAGTGGCGCGCCGCGCTCAGGCGCACTGCGCTCGAGCGCAAAGCGCCCACGTGCCGACACGTGGCACGCCGCGCTCAGGCGCACTGCGCTTGAGCGCAAAGCGCCCACGTGCCGACACGTAGCGCGCCGCGCTCTGGCGCACTGCGCTCGAGCGCACAGCGCCCACGTACCGACACGTGGAGCGCTTGAGCTTAAGCGCACTGCGCTCCAGCGCAAAACGCCCACGTGCCGACACGTGGCACGCTTGCGCCTGAGCGCACAGCACCTAAGCGCACAGCACTCAAGGCGCTGGCCCCACACATTCCTTGTATGCCTTTCCCCCTCTTTTTATGTACATACATATATATATATATATACATATGTATGTTGGATATAGTGCCCTCAAAGTCAATTATTGGATCACAGGTACGTGATTGCAATGATTGAGGAGGACCTATACCGGTAGGACAGTCTTACTCGAGATGATAGTATGCTATCTGGTTTGCCTTTATCAGTCGTGTATAGGTTCAGGTGACTGATCACGATTACACTTTGATAGAGCCTTTAGGATCTTGCTTGACTACCAACAGTATGAGGGCGATCATATACGTGAGAGTTGGGTGGTCTATAAGCATATCCTTAATAGTGGTCCCTAGTCGTGGGAGTTTCGAGACAGGGCATCGATACTCCGGAGTAGACTAGTGTATACAGTCGAGACCCCGACGAGGGGCGGTGGCCGGTCTCACAAGCCACTGGTGTCTGTTGGATCACCTAAGATGTATACAGGTGCTCATTGGGTTATGAGTACACCGGACAGGACTCGCCGGGAATCTGCTAGTTGGTATTATACATATCGTTAGATAGCAGTTCCCTGGTGACATGTGTACAGGTTAGTTCATCGACCTGAGGTCGTCATTTGTCTCGTGTGAGTTCCGACTGTGCTTTGATTTCTACCCTACCACGGCTCAAAGGAGTCGTGCAAACAGGTAGTTTTTGGGTACAGTCCCGAGCCACATGGAGGCACGTGAGCGGATCGGCAGGGGATTCGTCTCTCCCGGTATTGGGGGTAGAGGTCGCGCTGTGTCTAGGAAAGCCATTACACCAAGTCCTTGCCAAGGCAGGTGAGATTTACTGGTAGGTACTCCAGTAGTATCTCAGGGTGTTCAGGGCTTGTCTCCGTCACGACTTATACAGCTATTGGGGGTCTGACGTTACTAGCCCCCTAGGCCGGATATGCGATACTCATAGACGAACGGACCGGACTGTATATACATTGTCACTGTTAGGCTCAGTAGGGTTTCTGGATGAGTTCGCTCATCAGCCTCCCTTGAGGTTAGTCCATGGGCAGCCGTTACGCATAGCTAGTGCCGCTGACGGTTTGTGGTTAAACCCACTGCCAGGGTACTGACGAGTCATTAGAGTCCCCCACAGATAGTTTCCCAAGTTCGGGAGAAACGTTGTAGAGGCCGTATGGTTTTATGGCAGGGTTCGGAAAATGCACGTGCGTTTACGCACGTGTTATTTTTCGGGCAGATAATACTGGTGGGCTTTGGTTTAAGCCGGATCTATGTATTATACAGAGTAGATATAATATCTTTGTCTCAGTTGCATTTGTATTCGGTCGTAATACAAATGCGGGTATATTTATACAGTTACGGGGTTATCCTGAAATTCGTTTCAGGATCACATTTGGAAGTTGCCAGTTTCCAGTTTTCTATCAGCCGTATTTAACATTCGGTTAAATGCGGATTTATCTTTTCTTCTCTGAGGTGAGTCATGAGTGTGTGGAAGGTTCTAGGAGCTTCTAGATGATGACTAGGCTTCATGACTCATTAGTGCATTAATGGTTTTTTTGATGATGTGTTTAATGAGTCACCCTTTACCATTAATTCCTTTTGTTTGCATGATAGATATTTGTTAAGATCTTTATCCTTGTGGTCACCCTCTTTGCTCCTACGATCACCTCCCTCTCCATATATATATGGCCGGCCCCTCCTCTCTCTCACTCTCTCACTTGATGTTTCATTTGCTTAAAAGATATGATAGATTTTTCGGTGTATGGAATTTCACAGCTCATTTCTTTCCATCACCCGATTCCCACGGCAACTTCATTAACCGTTCGTCTATGGTTTTGGACGAAGCGAGACAAAGTATTCCACTCATTCTCTACATCAATCTTGGTCGTCTCTTTTAGCAAACTTGACGACCGAGTTGCCTCGAGTCAGAGGCGGGAGCCCGTTTAAAGATCCGATGATGTGGTGCCACCTGGACGAGGAGATCGGAGATCGACGAGATCAGAGCAGCCGCAACGGAGCGTGGGATGATGGTTGAAGAACGAAGGACTCGGATCGTTCGGTATAACCTTTCTTCCCTCTTTGTAAATTGTTAGTTTAGCGTTAATGGCAGATCCGGGTTATAGTATGCGATAGCGCCAGTTATAAAAGTTTTTGTTCCGCATTTGGCGTCTGAAAGACGGCCGGGGCGCTACCGTAGACTTACATGGTATCAGAGCCACGCCATTAAGCTCTACTAACTTGTGCTAACGCGTTTAAAAGATCGATCGAACGGATTTTTCGAAAACCGCAATTTCTAGTATTAAAGTTTCTGTTAATTTTCAAACTGGTCCAAATGTCATTTTTACCATACCAGAAAATCAAGCAGGGTTTTTGAGGAATACTGTAGAAATTCGACGATTTGATTCCACTGTTCCGCCGCGGATCCGCGGCCCAAGCTAGGGTATGGCCGCGGATCCGCCGCAGGAAAGTGAGATCACTCGCTCAATTTTCTACAGTGGATTCTATGTTGGAAATTGTGGTTTCTGGAACTGGTTTTTTGGGCCCAGTAATTTTTACTGTACAACAGATTTTCGTGGGGCCCACTTCGGGAAGTTTTGTCGATCGAAATTTAAATGTGTTAGTTTACAGTGCTTACATTATATCTCCGACCGTGAATGCCATTTGATCGGTAAACCGCGTCTGATTGCTATAGTTCTTTTAGACGGGTTTGCGAACGTGACATTCGCGTTGATGTTCTGTGTTGTGCTGTGATGTTGCGGATTTGTCGTGGTGGATAGCAGTGTGCAATGATAGTGCAGTTTGAGTTTATTTGTACATTTGATATTGTGGGGCGAGCGTCCAACATGTGGACTGCCGCCACTGCCTGTTGTATAATATTTATTTGGGGCACGACCAGGTTGCGGTCGATGTACCTATTGTACTATTTTTCATTTCTGTACTAGGTTTTACCCCACGACGGAGTGCACGGATAGCCGGGTTCTGGGGGGCAACGGGTCCGCATCTCATGGCTTTGAGACGCAGAGAGGCCCCACTCTAGAATTGACAGACTATTCGCCGCACTCGTAGGGGGTACAGGTTGACCCAAGGAGGGGTGCTCAAGCTACCGGATTCCATGAAGTGCTGGGTGGTCCATTCACTATGCTGTAGGGTGCTGCCTCGCTTCAGGTTTTGGCGGGTAACTTGCCGCACCCGTAGGGGTCTAGGTTTCATTGCACAGGCTATCCACACGACAGGGGAACGTCGGGTTTCAGCAGCGGCTCTGTGAAACTCGGGGATCCCAGATTATCTGTATTGTTCTGTGATGCTTAGTACTTTTCTGTAATGTTGCAAATTATCACGCCTGGAGCGATTATTGTATATTGGTTTATATACTATTAGATGTTGTATATGTTTTACACCCGCGCTAGTCCAGTCCCCGCTCTGTCGTTAGTTAAGTAACCTAACGGGTGATGACGGGACCCAGTGACGAATGCGGATGGCATATACATACATTTTATTTTCGTTCTTTTCTGGTGTGATTGATTGATGGGACTGCGTTGATTCTGATCAATGCAAAGTAAAACAAACCTGTTTGGATGTTGTTGGAACAATTTAAAAAGTGTTATTACAAAGATGTTTCCTTTTGTTATGCATAGTGGTATTCGGTTGGAATATCCTGCACCTCATTCGACGGGGCAAGGGCCGATATCCCTTCACCGGGACTGACCCCTTGGGCAGAAGTTTGCGTCAGGGTAATAACTTCACTATAGTCGATTACATGTTGCTTTGCATCGTGGTATTCAGTGGAATATCCTGCACCTCATTCCACGAGGAAAGAGCCGAGATCCCTTCACCGGGAATGACCTCTTTAGCAAAGGTTTTCGCCACTATATTTTATAAAAAGCTATCAGGTTCCTTCAACGAGATCAAGTTCATTACGTTAAAGGTTTTTCGCCAAAAACCAGCCGTAGCCCTCCGTCGTTTCTTATGGATGGTCAGTAATATTCAAGCTATGTTTGTTGGCTTTCGTCAAGGCATAGTGTTTGGTAGTTGCTGGGGTATTCATTTGTTGCATAGATAGATGTGTTGGTTTGGGACAGTCGTATTACCTTGTTGGCTTTCGTCAAGGGTATGTACGGGTGGGTTCGAATTAACAAGATAATGACGGGCAGAACTTGACATGTGACTTATGATTTGTTGACTTTCGCCAAGGTCATAAGAGCATGGGGCATAAATCACATCGGGAGTTTCTAAAGAAACTGAAACTTGCCAGGCATGCGCATACCTTCTGGAGTGTGATAACGCGAGTGGATTCCGTCACGTTATCATGCGATGAGAGTTGGATCCCGATTCCCACTGATGAGTTGGTTTACTCTTCGGGTAATCCCGATTGATTCTTCTTTCAGGTTTGGGGGAGAATTTGACAGTACAGTGGGAGGTTTCCGGATTAGATAAAGTGATAACCATTCTGATCTAGGTTAGAGTGCACACAGAGTGTTTCTTTTCTCTCTCTCTTTGGCAGCGACCTTTGACCGACCCTAGACTATGACTCAGGGACCAAGTTGACCGAATCTTCTTAAAATACTGGCTTTTGGATTGTCTGAGTTGCATAAGTCATTGCCACTCTTTCTTTTACCCTTTGCATTTCTCAGAACACCCGTATTACTACGGACATCCACTTCCATTGGATAGATCCATCGTATGGTTATATACGAACTCGAAGGGACTCCTTCGAGGATGGATCAAGGTTCAGGAGAAATAGAATTGGTTTATTCAGTTGTCTTTTATTATCACCTTCTCTCAGGTTGCGAGGGCTCCTTGGTTTAGGAGAGTACACCTATTACGCTTATTGGATAGTCTTATTCCAAACCATAGGCAGGTGCCGAAAGGTAGGGAATGAAGAAAACCAATTAGCCTAAGTAGGGTGTACAGAAGGTAATATGTAAAGACAAAATAAAGGGATTAGAAATAGGGCAAAGTAAGTTGCGACTGTTATCATTCACGACCAAACTGCGTACTTCATCGCCACTCCTATTTCACCTTTAAAAGAATAAGGTATTATTCAATTGTCTTTTATCATCACCTTCTCTCAGTTGCGAGTACTCCTTGGTTTAGGAGGGTACACCTATTATGCTTACTGGATAGTCTTCTTCCAAACCATAGGCTGGTGCCGAACGGTAGGGAAGGAAGAAAACATTTAGCCTAACGATGGTGTACAGAAGGTAACGACTAAAGACAAATAAGGGGATTTGGAGAGATGACAAAGAAATATACGGTTAAAGTCATGAATTTGATCATGGAATAGGCATTACTATGAATACCAGGATACCCCTACGAAACATTTTCATGTTTCAGTGCATTGTTAATGGAAAACCGTTTTCCCGATTAGATACTTACTCCAGGGTGTGTATTCACCAGGTTTCATTCTCATATCTGTATGGTTTTACAGATGATGAGTGGGAGGAAGTTATTGGGAAATAGGTGATTATCCTCATTATATCGGAATTCGTTGTAATTGGTGATATTTGAGGAAATCGCCAGGGTACAGTTTTCAACCTACGACGCACAGGTTATGAGTTATTCAACTCAGCGGACTTATACAGAGTATTGTATGTTGTCCGGTGTCCATGATGACAAAGGGGTAGGTCCTCGTACTTTGTTCTGTTTGCTTATGACTTCTCTGGTATTTAGACAAGTGTTTCGTAGAAATACAAGGTCTAAGTTTTGAGAAGTTGTGGGTATAAGAATAAAGTAGAGAACCAGATATCGCAAGTATCGGGATTCTTCAAAGAGATCGAAGATGTAGATACTTATGATTAGTATTCACATAATAGTAAAAGTTTTGAGAAACTTGTTTCTCTTTCAGGTTACTCATAATTGGATGGATTCCTAAGTTGAGTAATGCTGATTAGCCTCTATCCATTAAAGTTGATATGCACTGGAGACAGCTGCATGATTAGAATCTGGTTCCAATTAAATAAGTGCCAAAGTTTCTATATTGGATATAGAATGGTTCGTATCTTAACGATGTTAAGGTACGGGGAGTTGTCCGGCTTATGCTTAAAACCAGACTCTGGATAACTCAGGGTACGTTTCTGTTATGGCTGTTTGTGGGTTGGCCCAGGCGATGACGAGGGTTGACTTTCTACCATCTGGAAGATCAATAGTGATATTGTTCTTGACTCGCCACAGTTTTAGTAAAATGGATTTTTTCAGAAAACAGTAGTGGGAGTATGGTAGAACTGGAAGTGATTCCAGAACCGCAAACGATTACAGAAAATTTAATAGGACCAATAGATTCAATCAGGTTTGACATTCCATTAGCCACTCCGCAGATTTGGTGGGTAACCTCAGACACCCGAGAGCTACTTCGGTAGCCTCAAGGACGGTGACAGGGAGGTTCTTATCTACCCAGACTTGACACTACTGTTGTTCCAGGCTATGAGACCCGGTAGGAGGGTTGTTGTGGTCAGTGGGAGCAGCGGAAGCATAGTGGGCAAGTAGCTTATGTCTATTTATAGACTAGAGCAGTTATAGCGGAGATTGATCATCTAATTTTGATGTGAAAGTCATAGGTTTGACTTCATCAGAATAGAGGATGGATCTGTTAAGAAGGTAGTAGGGTGTGATGTCTTGGTATTTGGATGACATACACAGAGTAGGAAGTAAAATTCCTATACTACGATCGGTTATACTGTGGTCGTCACACAGTTGTTTCTTCAGACAGGATATGGATATAATATTTGACATTCTGGTTTCTAGATCTATGGTTTTAGATCTGGATTTGGGTAGTTTCCCAATGTGGGTACTTTGACAGTATTCTAATGGTTTTTAGAATAGATGACTCCTGGCATGGTGGTGTACCTGCAGGTGATGGAGTCACCCTCTCCAAAGGTGTCTTACAGACTAAAGGAGAGAGGGATGTGCATGATTGGCAGATCACTTGCTTAGGCAATTGAGTCAATCATGAGATGTCAAGTACCACACCAGATGTTGTTTTTGCACTAGATGCAATAAGTTTGTATTAATCCAATTCTGGAGAAACATAAGGAAGCAGTTTTAGAACATAAGTGAATGTTCTAAGGATTTGATGATGGCAGCCTCCTTCGGGAGGCGGTTATCATTCCAGGCTTCAAATGTGACATGGATGACAGAGTGATTGTCAGAGTTATAGTTTTTCCCTCTGACGAGGGACAGTATTATGGACAGGTGGTCCAAGAGGATACTGTGGGTGGCATGGTGCCGGATACTGATTAGGTTCAGTTTTCGATACAGTCTAAGAAATTTGGATTTGGAGTTCATTTATGAACTAAGGTCCAATCAGATATCCAGACATATTTTAAGACAGGTATTACTCAATTCGGGAGATGGCTTTCTCCGCGAACTTGAGATTAAGAGAGACATAGAAAGAAACATCCTGGCGGATCCACTCACTGAGGCTATTTCTCGAACACAATAGTTTTACAAACGGGCTTTGTGAAACTGATTAGTAGAGGAGTTGGGTGTTGGTTTCACACGGGCTGTAAGTACGCAACATCGCAATAATTATCCTTAAGTGCAAGTGGGAGATTGTTGGATATAGTGCCCTCAAAGTCAATTATTGGATCATTGGTACGTGATTGCAATGATTGAGGAGGACCTATACCGGTAGGATAGTCTTACTCGAGATGATAGTATGTGTTGGAGATAGTGCCCTCATAGTCAATTATTGGATCGCAGGTACGTGATTGCAATGATTGCGGAGTACCTATACCGGTATGACAGTCTTACTCAAGATGATAGTATGCTATCTGGTTTGCCTTTATCAGTCGTGTACATGTTCAGGTGACTGATTACATGTTACACTTTGATAGAGCCCTTAGGATCTTGCTTTACCACCAACAGTATGATGGCGATCATATACGTGAGAGTTGGGTGGTTTATATGCATATCCTTGATTTTGGTCCCTAGTCGTGGGAGTTTCGAGACAGGGCATCGATACTCCGGAGTAGACTAGTGTGTACAGTCGAGACCCCGACGAGGGGCGGTGGCCGGTCTCACAAGCCACTGGTGTCAGTTGGATCACCTAAGATGTATACAAGTGCTCATTGGGTTATGAGTACACCGGACAGGACTCGCCGGGAATCTGCTAGTTAGTATTATATCTATCGTCAGATAGCAGTTCCCTGGTGACATGTGTACAGGTTAGTTCATCGACCTGAGGTCGTCATTTGTCTCGTGTGAGTTCCCACTGTGCTTTGATTTCTACCCTACCACGGCTCAAAGGAGTCGTGCAAACAGGTAGTTTTTGGCTACAGTCCCGAGCCATATGGAGGCACGCGAGCGGATCGGCAGGGGATTCGTCTCTCCCGGTATTGGGGGCGAGGTCGTGCTGTGTCTAGGAGAGCCATTACACAAAGTCCATGGCCATGGCAGGAGATTTACTGGTAGGTACTCCAGTAGTATCTCAGGGTGTGATTGGGCTTCACTCCGACACGACTTATACTGCTTTTGGGGGTCTGACGTTACTAGCCCCCTAGGCAGATATGCGATACTCATAGACGAACGGACCGGACTGTATATACATTGTCACTGTTAGGCTCAGTAGGGTTTTCCGGATGAGTGCGCTCATCGGCATCCCTTGAGGCCAGTCCATAGGCAGCCGTTACGCATTGCTAGTGCCGCTGACGGTTTGTGGTTAAACCCACTGCCAGGGTACTGACGAGTCATTAGAGTCCCCCACAGACAGTTTCCCAAGTTCGGGCGAAACGTTGTAGAGGCCGTATGGTTTTATGGCAGGGTTCGGAAAATGCACGTGCGTTTACGCACGTGTTATTTTTCGGGCAGATGATACTGGTCGGCTTTGGTTTAAGCCGGATCCGAGTATTATATTGAGTAGGTATAATATCTTTGTCTCAGTTGCATTTGTATTCGGTCGTAATACAAATGCGGGTATATTTATACAGTTTCGGGGTTATCCTGAAAGTCGTTTCAGGATCACTTTTGGAAGTTGCCAGTTTCCAGTTTTCTATCAGCCGTCTTTTAACATTCGGTTAAAGACGGATTTATCTTTTCTTCAGTTGAGGTGAGTCAGTGTTCTAGAAGATTCTAGATGAGGTGACTAGGATTAATTGGTGTTGAGTTTTCATTGGTTGCATTAATGACTTGATGAGGTGTTTAAGTGATTCATGCTTTAGCATTAAAGCTTCTTGTTTTCTTAAGGATATTTTGAGTGAGAAGCTTTCTCTTGTGGTCACCCCCCTCTCCTACGGTCACCCCCTTGCTATAAGTGGCCGGCCCTCTCTCTCCTCCCTCTCACTCTCACTTGGTTGATTTCATTTTAGAGAAAAAAGATTATGATAGATATTTGGGGTGTATGGAATTCACAGCTCATTTCATTCCATCACCCGATTCCCTCGGCAACTTCATTAACCGATCGTCCACGGACTTGGACGAAGTGAGACAAAGTCATCTACTCATTCTCTACATCATTCTTGGTCGTCTCTTTTAGCAAACTTGACGATCGAGTTGCCTCAAGTCAGAGGCGGGAGCCCGTTTAAAGAATCGTCGATGTGGTGCCACCTCGACGAGGATATCGGAGATCGACGAGATCGGAGCAGCCGCAACGGAGCGTGGGATGATGGTTGAAGAACGAAGGACTCGGATCGTTCGGTATAACCTTTCTACACTCTTTACAGTTTGTTAGTTTAGAAATAATGGAAGATCCGGGTTAAAGTATACGATAGCGCCGGTTAAAAAGTTTTTGTTCCGCATTTGGCGTCTGTAGACTGCCGGGGCGCTAGCGTAGACTTACAGTGGTATCAGAGCCTAACCATTTTGCTATGCTAACTTGTGCTAACGCGTTTAAAACATCGATCGAACCGGAAATCAAAAATCACATTTTTACAATATGACAGTTTCTGTTGATTTTAAACGGTGTCCTAAAAATATTTCACACATCTCAGAAAACTGTGCAGGGTTTTTTAAGCACACGTGCAAAATTTGAGCACGTGATTTCACCAAAGCGCCGCGGATTAGCGGCCAATCCCATGGTTTGGCCGCGCATCCGCGGCCATATGATGGGATCAGTGCACCAAACTTTGTATGTGTCTCCTCTGTTGGATTTTGTGGTTTTTGGTAAATATCGTTTTGGCCCAGATTTTGTTACTGTTCACCAGTAAGTCGTGGGGCCCACTTTTTGATATTTGGTCGATCGAAATTTAAACACGTTAGTTTACAGTGCTTACATTATATCTCCGATCGGGAATGTCATTTGATCGGTAAACCGCGTTTGATTGCTATAGTTCTCTTAGACGGGTTTGCGAACGTGACATTCGCGTTGATGTTCTGTTTTGTGCTGTGATGTTGCGGATTTGTCGTGGTGGATAGCAGTGTGCAATGGTAGTACAGTTTGTGTTTATTTGTACATTTGATATTGCGGGGCGAGCGTCCAACTTGTGGACTGCCGTCACTGCCTGTTGTATTATATTCTTTTGGGGCACGACCAGGTTGCGGTCGATGTACCTATTGTACTATTTTTCATTACTGTACTAGGTTTTGCCCCAAGACGGAGTGCACGGATAGCCGTGTTCTGAGAAGCAACGGGTCCGCATCTCATGGCTTTGAGAGGCAGAGGGGTCCCACTCTAGAATTGGCAGACTATTCGCCGCACTCGTAGGGGGTACAGGTTGACCCAAGGAGGGGTGCCCAAGATTACCGGATTCCGTGGAGTGCTGGGTGGTCCATTCACTATGCTGTAGGGGGCTGCCTCGCTTCAGGTTTTGGCGGGTAACTTGCCGCACCCGTAGGGGTATAGGTTTCATTGCACAGGCTATCCACACGACAGGGGAACGTCGGGTTTCAGCAGCGGCTCTGTGAAACCCGAGGATCCCAGATATCTGTATTGTTCTGTGATGCTTATTACTTTTCTGTAATGTTGCATACTATCACGCCTGGAGCGATTATTGTATATTGGTTTATATACTATTAGATGTTGTATATGTTTTACACCCGTGCTAGTCCAGTCCCCGCTCTGTCGTTAGTTAAGTAACCTAACGGGTGATGACGGGACCCAGTGACGAATGCGGATGGCATATACGTACATTTTATTTTCGTTCTTTTCTGGTGTGATTAAATGATGGGACTGCGTTGATTCTGATCAATGCAAAGTAAAACAAACCTGTTTACAGTTGTTGGAACAAATTTAAAAAGTGTTATTGCAAAGACGTTTTCTTTTGTTATGCATAGCGGTATTCAGTGGAATATCCTGCACCTCATTCGACGGGGCAAGGGCCGATATCCCTTCACCGGGACTGACCCCTTGGGCAGAAGTTTGCGTCAGAGTAATAACTTCACTATAGTCGATTACAAGTTGCTTTGCATAGCGGTATTCAGTGGAATATCCTGCACCTCATTCCACGAGGAAAGAGCCGAGATCCCTTTACCGGGAGTGACCTCTTTAGCAAAAGGTTTTCGCCACTATATTTTAAAAAGCTATCAGGTTCTTTTAGCGATATCAAGTTCACTACGTTAAAGGTTTTTCGCCAAAAAACCAGCCGTAGCCCTCCGTCACTTCTTTTGGGTATTCAGTAGTATTCAAGCTATGTATTTTGACCTAACGCCAAGGCATAGTGTTTGGTAGCTGCTGGGTATTCAATTGTTGCATAGATAGATGAGTTGGTTTGGGATAGCCGTTCTGCCATTTTGACCTAACGCCAAGGGCATGTGCGGGTGGGTTCAAATTAACAAGATAGTGATGGGTAGAACTTGGCATGTGACTTATGACATTTTGACCTAACGCCAAGGTTATAAGAGTATGGGGCAAAAACTATATCGGGAGTTTCTAAAGAAACTGAAACTTGCCAAGTATGCGCATACCTTCTGGAGTATGAGTAACGTGGATGCATTCCATCACGTTATCATGCGATGAGAGTTGGATCCCGATTCCCACTGATGAGTTGGTTTACTCTTCGGGTGATCCCGATTGATTCTTCTTTAGGTTTGGAGGAGAATTTGAAAGGACAGTGGGAGGTTTCCGGATTAGATAAAGTGATGACCATTCTGATCTAGGTTAGAGTGCACGCAGAGTGTTTCTTTTCTCTCTTTCTTTGGCAGCGACCTTTGACCGACCCTAGACTATGACTCAGTGACCAAGTTGACCGAACCTTCTTGAAATACTGGCTTTTGGATTGTCTGAGTTGCATAAGTCATTGCCACTCCTTCTTTTACCCTTTGCATTTCTCAGAACACCCGTATTACTATGGATATCCACTTCCATTGGATAGATCCATCGTATGGTTATATACGAACTCGAAGGGACTTCTTCGAGGATGGATCCAGGTTCAGGAGAAATAGAATTGGTTTATTCAGTTGTCTTTTATTATCACCTTCTCTCAGGTTGCGAGAGCTCCTTGGTTTAGGAGAGTACACCTATTACGCTTATTGGATAGTCTTATTCCAAACCATAGGCTGGTGCCGAAAGGTAGGGAATGAAGAAAACCAATTAGCCTAAGTAGGGTGTGCAGAAGGTAATATGTAAAGACAAAATAAAGGGATTAGAAATAGGGCAAAGTAAATTGCGACTGATATCATTCACGACCAAAACCGCGTACTTCATCGCCGCTCCTATTTCACCTTTAAAAGAATAAGGTATTATTCAGTTGTCTTTTATCGTCACCTTCTCTCGAGATGCGAGTACTCCTTAGTTTAGGAGGGTACACCTATTATGCTTACTGGATAGTCTTCTTCCAAACCATAGGCGGGTGCCGAACGGTAGGGAAGGAAGAAAACCATTTAGCCTAACGATGGTGTACAGAAGGTAACGACTAAAGACAAATAAAGGGATTTGGAGAGACGGCATTAAAATATACGGTTGAAGTCATGAATTGGATTATGGAAGAGACATTGCTATGAATACCAGGATACCCCTACGAAACATTTTCATGTTTCAGTGCATTGTTAAAAGAAAAACTGTTTTCCCAATTAGACACTTACTCCAAGGGTATGTATTTACCAGGTTTCATTCTCATATCTGTATGGTTTTACAGATGATGAGTGGGAGTAAGATATTGGGAATTAGGTGATTATCCTCATTATATCGGAATTCGTTGTAATTGGTGATATTTGAGGAAATCGCCAGGGTACAGTTTTCAACCTACAACGCACAGGTTATGAGTTGTTCAACTCAGCGGACTTATACAGAGTATTGTATGTTGTCCAGTGTCCATCAGGACAAAGGGGTAGGTCCTCGTACTATGTTCTGTTTACTTATAACTTCTCTAGTATTTAGACAAGTGTTTCGTAGAAATACATGGTCTAAGTTTTGAGAAGTTGTGGGTATAAGAATAAAGTAGAGAACCAAGTATCACAAGTATCGGGATTCTTCAAAGAGATCGAAGATGTAGATTCTTGTGATTGGTATTCAGATGATAGTGATGGTTTTGAGAAACGAGTTTTCTCTTTCAGGTTACTCATAATTGGATGGATTCCTAAGTTGAGTAATGCTGATTAGCCTCTTTCCATTAAGTTGATATGCACTGGAGACAGCTGCATGATTTGAATATGGTTCCAATTAAATTAGTGCCAAAGTTTCTATATTGGATATAGAATAGTTCGTACCTTAAAAGATATTAAGGTACGGGGAGTTGTCCAGCTTATGCTTAAAACCAGACTCTAGATAACTCAGGGCACGTTTCTGTAATGGCTGTTTGTGGGTTGACCCTGGCTATGACGAGGGTTGATATTCTACCATTTAGAAGATCAATAGTGATATTGTTCTTGACTCGCCACAGTTTTAGTAAAATGGATCTTTTTCAGAAAACAGTAGTGGGAGTATGGTAGAACTGGAAGCGATTCCAGAACCGCGAACGATTGTGGAAAATTTAATAGGACCTATATATTCAATCAGGTTTGACATTCCAATAGCCACTCCGCAGATTTGGTGGGTAACCTCAGACGCCCGAGAGGTACTTCGGTAGCCTCAAGGACGGTGACAGGGAGGTTCTTATCTACCCAGACTTGACACTACTGTTGTTTCAGGCTATGAGACCCGGTAGGAGGGTTGTCGTAGTCAGTGGGAGCATCGGAAGCATAGTGGGCAAGTAGCTTATGTCTATTTATAGACTAGAGCAGTTATAGCGGAGACAGATCATCTAATTTTGATGTGACAGTCATGGGTTTGACTTCATCAGAATAGGGGATGGATCTGTTAAGGAGGTAGTAGGGTGTGATGTCATGGTATCTGGATGACATACACAGAGTAGGAAGTAAAATTCCTATACTACGATCGGTTGTACTGTGGTCGTCACACAGTTGTTTCTCCAGACAGGATATGGATATAATATTTGACATTCTGGTTTCTAGATCTATGGTTTTAGATCTGGAATTGGGTAGTTTCCCAATGTGAGTACTTTGACAGTATTCTAATGGTTTTTGGAATAGTTGACTCCTAGCATGGTGGTGTACCTGCAAATGATGGAGTCACCCTCTCTAAAGGTGTCTTACAGACTAAAAAGGAGAGGGATGTGCATGATTGGCAGATCACATGCTTAGGCAATTGAGTCAATCATGAGATGTCAAGTACCACACCAGATGTGTTTTTGCACTAGTTGCAATAAGTTTGTATTAATCCAATCCTGGAGAAACATAAGGAAGCGGTTTTAGAACATAAGTACATGTTCTACGGATTTGATGACGGCAACCTCCTTCGGGAGACGGTTATCATTCCAAGCTTCAAAGGTGACATGGTTGACAGAGTGATTGTCAGAGTTATAGTTTTCCCTCTGTCGAAGAGAGACAGTATTATGGACAGGTGGTCCAAGAGAATACTGTGGGTGGCATGGTGCCGGATACTGATTAGGTTCAGTGATCGATACAGTCTAAGAAGTTTGGATTTGGAGTTCATTTATGAACAAGGTCCCATCAGATATCCAGACATATTCTAAGACAGGTATTACTCAATTCGGGAGATGGCTTTCTCCGCGAACTTGAGATTAAGAGAGATATAGAAAGAAACTTCTAGGCGGATCCACTCACTAAGGCTATTCCTCGAACACAATAGTTTTACAAACGGGCTTTGTGATACTGATTAGTAGAGGAGTTGGATGTTCGGTTTCACACGGGCTGTGAGTAGTCGACATCGCAATAATTAGCCTTGAGTGCAAGTGGGAGATTGTTGGAGATAGTGCCCTCATAGTCAATTATTGGATCGCAGGTACATGATTGCAATGATTGCGGAGGACCTATACCGGTATGACAGTCTTACTCAAGATGATAGTATGCTATCTGGTTTGCCTTTATCAGTCGTGTACATGTTCAGGTGACTGATTACATGTTACACTTTGATAGAGCCCTTAGGATCTTGCTTTACCACCAACAGTATGATGGCGATCATATACGTGAGAGTTGGGTAGTTTATATGCATATCCTTGATTTTGGTCCCTAGTCGTGGGAGTTTCGAGACAGGGCATCGATACTCCGGAGTAGACTAGTGTGTACAGTCGAGACCCCGACGAGGGGCGGTGGCTGGTCTCACAAGCCACTGGTGTCAGTTGGATCACCTAAGATGTATACAGGTGCTCATTGGGTTATGAGTACACCGGACAGGACTCGCCGGGAATCTGCTAGTTAGTATTATATCTATCGTCAGATAGCAGTTCCCTGGTGACATGTGTACAGGTTAGTTCATCGACCTGAGGTCGTCATTTGTCTCGTGTGAGTTCCCACTGTGCTTTGATTTCTACCCTACCACGGCTCAAAGGAGTCGTGCAAACAGGTAGTTTTTGGGTACAGTCCCGAGCCATATGGAGGCACGCGAGCGGATCGGCAGGGGATTCGTCTCTCCCGGTATTGGGGGCGAGGTCGTGCTGTGTCTAGGAGAGCCATTACACAAAGTCCATGGCTATGGCAGGAGATTTACTGGTAGGTACTCCAGTAGTATCTCAGGGTGTGATTGGGCTTCACTCCGACACGACTTATACTGCTTTTGGGGGTCTGACGTTACTAGCCCCCTAGGCAGATATGCGATACTCATAGACGAACGGACCGGACTGTATATACATTGTCACTGTTAGGCTTAGTAGGGTTTTCCGGATGAGTGCGGTCATCGGCATCCCTTGAGGTCAGTCCATGGGCAGCCGTTACGCATTGCTAGTGCCGCTGACGGTTTGTGGTTAAACCCACTGCCAGGGTACTGACGAGTCATTAGAGTCCCCCACAGACAGTTTCCCAAGTTCGGGCGAAACGTTGTAGAGGCCGTATGGTTTTATGGCAGGGTTCGGAAAATGCACGTGCGTTTACGCACGTGTTATTTTTCGGGCAGATGATACTGGTCGGCTTTGGTTTAAGCCGGATCCGAGTATTATATTGAGTAGGTATAATATCTTTGTCTCAGTTGCATTTGTATTCGGTCGTAATACAAATGCGGGTATATTTATACAGTTTCGGGGTTATCCTGAAAGTCGTTTCAGGATCACTTTTGGAAGTTGCCAGTTTCCAGTTTTCTATCAGCCGTCTTTTAACATTCGGTTAAAGACGGATTTATCTTTTCTTCAGTTGAGGTGAGTCAGTGTTCTAGAAGATTCTAGATGAGGTGACTAGGATTAATTGGTGTTGAGTTTTCGTTGGTTGCATTAATGACTTGATGAGGTGTTTAAGTGATTCATGCTTTAGCATTAAAGCTTCTTGTTTTCTTAAGGATATTTTGAGTGAGAAGCTTTCTCTTGTGGTCACCCCCCTCTCCTACGGTCACCCCCTTGCTATAAGTGGCCGGCCCTCTCTCTCCTCCCTCTCACTCTCACTTGGTTGATTTCATTTTAGAGAAAAAAGATTATGATAGATATTTGGGGTGTATGGAATTCACAGCTCATTTCATTCCATCACCCGATTCCCTCGGCAACTTCATTAACCGATCGTCCACGGACTTGGACGAAGTGAGACAAAGTCATCTACTCATTCTCTACATCATTCTTGGTCGTCTCTTTTAGCAAACTTGACGATCGAGTTGCCTCAAGTCAGAGGCGGGAGCCCGTTTAAAGAATCGTCGATGTGGTGCCACCTCGACGAGGATATCGGAGATCGACGAGATCGGAGCAGCCGCAACGGAGCGTGGGATGATGGTTGAAGAACGAAGGACTCGGATCGTTCGGTATAACCTTTCTACACTCTTTACAGTTTGTTAGTTTAGCAATAATGGAAGATCCCGGTTAAAGTATACGATAGAGCCAGTTAAAAAGTTTTTGTTCCGCATTTGGCGTCTGTAGACTGCCAGGGCACTAGCGTAGACTTACAGTATGCTATCTGGTTTGCCTTTATCAGTCGTGTATAGGTTCAGGTGACTGATCACGATTACACTTTGATAGAGCCCTTAGGATCTTGCTTGACTATCAACAGTATGAGGGCGATCATATACGTGAGAGTTGGGTGGTCTATAAGCATATCTTTAATAGTGGTCCATAGTCGTGGGAGTTTCGAGACAGGGCATCGATACTCCGGAGTAGACTAGTGTATACAGTCGAGACCCCGACGAGGGGCGGTGGCCGGTCTCACAAGCCACTGGTGTCAGTTGGATCACCTAAGATGTATACAGGTGCTCATTGGGTTATGAGTACACCGGACAGGACTCGCCGGGAATCTGCTAGTTGGTATTATACATATCGTCAGATAGCAGTTCCCTGGTGACATGTGTACAGGTTAGTTCATCGACCTGAGGTCGTCATTTGTCTCGTGTGAGTTCCCACTGTGCTTTGATTTCTACCTTACCACGGCTCAAAGGAGTCGTGCAAACAGGTAGTTTTTGGGTACAGTCCCGAGCCACATGGAGGCACGTGAGCGGATCGGCAGGGGATTCGTCTCTCCCGGTATTGGGGGTAGAGGCCGCGCTGTGTCTAGGAAAGCCATTACACCAAGTCCTTGGCCAAGGCAGGTGAGATTTACTGGTAGGTACTCCAGTAGTATCTCAGGGTGTTAAGGGCTTGTCTCCGACACGACTTATACAGCTATTGGGGGTCTGACGTTACTAGCCCCCTAGGCCGGATATGCGATACTCATAGACGAACAGACCGGACTGTATATACATTGTCACTGTTAGGCTCAGTAGGGTTTCTGGATGAGTTCGCTTATCAGCCTCCCTTGAGGTCAGTCCTTGGGAAGCCGTTACGCATAGCTAGTGCCGCTGACGGTTTGTGGTTAAACCCACTTCCAGGGTACTGACGAGTCATTAGAGTCCCCCACAGACAGTTTCCCAAGTTCGGGCGAAACGCTGTAGAGGCCATATGGTTTTATGGCAGGGTTCGGAAAATGCACGTGTGTTTACGCACGTGTTATTTTTCGGGCAGATAATACTGGTGGGCTTTGGTTTAAGCCGGATCCATGTATTATACAGAGTAGATATAATATCTTTTACTCAGTTGCATTTGTATTCGGTCGTAATACAAATGCGGGTATATTTATACAGTTACGGGGTTATCCTGAAATTCGTTTTTGGATCACTTTTGGAAGTTGCCAGTTTCCAGTTTTCTATCAGCCGTATTTAACATTCGGTTAAATGCGGATTTATCTTTTCTTCTCTGAGGTGAGTCATGAGTGTGTGGAAGGTTCTAGGTGTTAGTGTATATGCCCTAGAGGCCATTACTGTATCATACTAGTTTGTATATTACTTAATGGATGCTTGGGATATTCACCTTGTATATACAGTCTTGCTCAAAATAGTAGTATGCTACTTGGTTTGTCTCTACTTCAATGTGTACTTGTGTTTATTTTACTATATCACTTATACGCATTAGTGGAGCCCTTAGGATCTTTGCTTGATTACCAGCGTTGTGATGGCAGTCACACTAGTGGGGGCTGGGTAATCTATAAGCACATCCTTATACAGGTCCCTAGTCGCAGGACTATCGAGATAGGGCATCGATACTCCGGAGTAGACTAGCGTATGCGCTTCTCATCCCAGTGTGGGAGATGGTCTGTCCCACAGCCATCAGTACGTCGTACTGGAGATAGTATACGGGTGCTCGTTGGGTTACGAGTACACTGGACAGGACTCGTCGGGAACTGACAGGTTGGTATTATACCTATCGTCAGTCGTCAGTTCCCAGGTGACATGAGTACAGCTTAGTCCGCTGACTTGACACTGGCACTTCGCCTCGAGTGTGTTCCCACTGCACTTTGATCACTACCCTACCACGGCTCAAAGGAGTCGTGCAAACAGGTGGTGGTTGGGTGCAGTCCCGAAGCACTTGGAGGCAGTGACGGTTAGACAGGATTCGTCTCTCCCGGTATTGGGGGTTGACATCGCGCTGTGTCTAGGAGAGCCATTACACGAGTAGTCCCTGGCCAGGGCAAACGAGATATACTGGTAGGTTTCCAGTGTTATCTCAGGGTGTTTTGGGCTTCGCTCCGGCACGACTTGTACCGCTATTGGGGGACTGACGTTTACCGCCCCCTAGGCCCGCCATGCGATGTATCAGACGAACAGACCGGACTGTACGGAGAATGTCACATTCAGACTCAGTAGGAGTTCAGATGGGGTTTTCACTTCGTCAGCCTTCTTGTCGACATCTACCTGGGGACCGTTACGCACAGCTAGTGCCGCTTGCGGTCTGTGGTTAAACCCACTGCCAGCGTAGTGTCGAGTCTTTAGAGTCCCACACAGAGGGTATTCGCCTCTGGGCAAAACAGAGTAGAGGTCGCATGGTTTTGCGACAGGGTTCGTTCTCATCCGCGCACTTGTGCACGTTTGGAGTCCGGACGGATTATACTGGCAGGCTCTGGTTTGAGCCAGATACTGGTATGTGTTTTTGGGGTTGCTTTTATATCTTGGTATTCTTGTTTTTCGGAACGAGAATGCAGGTGTGTATGCACAGTTGCTTGAGGCGGAGAATGAGATTTTTCATTAGGGTTTCGGAACGGGTGCGTATGCACAATTGACAGTCTTCATTTTCCAAACCCTAATGGATTTATATATTATCTATTAATAATAATAATTAAATGAGAATTATGTTATGGTTGTTTTTGTTGACTTGTTGACCTTGGTTGACTTGTTGACCATTGACCACTTTCATGCCTTCAAAAGTCCTCCTTGATTTATGCTTACATTTTTAAATGAAGCATGGTAGTGGTCATTCCAAATTACCATCAACTATTCTCATTTTCAATTATTATTATTAGATAATTATTTTCTTTTGCATTATGGTTGCAAGATAGAATATGATAGCTCATTCTATCATATTCATTCTCTCTCCTCTCTTCATCTTCTTCTTCCTCTAGTCAAGAGAAACCTTCTCATGAGTTGAGAATCCTTCTCTTGAAAAAGAAAAGCAAACCCTAGTCACTCTCTCTACTCATTCTAGGTTGAAGGTTTAGCAAACCGGAAACCCTAGTTCACTCAAAGATCGAGGAAGAGCCCAAAGTCGAACCTTCGAGGTGGATCCATCTTCGACGGGAGAAGGCGACGTAAAGAGAACCATCAACCTCTACAAGACTTGAAGAAGAAGGAGTTCAAGTATAGGTATAACCATCTTCCATAGTAGCTAACTCTCTTTAGCTAGAATACTAGTTTTAGTTTAGACAACGATCCCGACCATGTTTAGTCCATGTTGCCTCTTGCGATAAAAATTCGTTTTTTATACCGTTTCCGCCTCCCCGTAAGCACCGGGGGTCGCAATATGGACTAACAGTGGTATCAAAGCCTAACTAAACTTAAACTAGCTTGGTAGTGAAGTGTAACGAAGTTCGAAACCGCAAAAACCCAAAAACCGTATTTTTCAAAAACCTGAGTTTCTGTTGAAATTTTTTTGGCTCGAAATGAAAAAATTTATATTTGTAAAATCATCTCAGGGTTTTCTAAAAACACACATGAAAAACGATCCAGTTTGGAGCTCAAAGCGCCGCGCATCCGCGGCACGAGGTAGGCTCGTGCCGCGGAACCGCCGCGCTTTGTCGTCTTCTGCGCCTCGTTTTTCGTGCAGTGTCTGTAGGTTTTGGTTTTGGGATTTTTGAGATATATTATATGTACCCAGATTTTCCAGAAAAGAAATTTCCTTTTGGGGTCCTATAATTCCGTATTTTTCCGAACTTCACTACACTTTGGCTATATTGGTTATATCTGTGTTGTTTGCATGTATTGAACGTCGGCTAATCGCTATAAGTCGATTAGTCGGGGTTATACATGATCTGTAATGTGCTGGAATGTGTATATGAATGTGTTGGACTGTCGCGGGTGAATAGCCGGGGTTGGATGTGAGATGAGCTTTTGTTTTTCTTTCATTCATTTGTAAATGTAAATTGATGTAATTATATTATTTGTTTGGCCGCACAACCGGGTCGGGGTTGTAGCCGTCATTGTATAATTCTTTTTACTGTTTATGCTCCTAGGATAGACCCATGGTGGGGTGCACAAACTACCGGGAACTTGGCGGGTAGTTTGCCGCACCCGTAGGGGTCTTGGGTGGGGTATTTGCTATTCACCGCGACCGTGTTATCCGCTTTTCGTTTCAGGCTCGAAAGAAATGCGGATTGCTAGTATATCCAATGTATTCATCTGTGATCTGTAATGTCTATCATTGCTTTCTATTTAGGCGTTGCTTATGTTTTACAGCCGCGCTAGCCCAGCCCCCGCTCTGTCGTTAGTTAAGTAACCTAACGGGTGATGACGGGGCCCCGTGGCGAATGCATATGGCATAAGCGTACGTCATATTTTGGTTGTTTTCTGCAATGGTAGGATTAAATGATGGGACGCATTAAAAGAACTAATGCAAGAATATCACGCATTAAAAGAACTAATGCAAGATAATAAACCAAGTTAAAGTCGTTGGAACACTTTCGAAAAACCACTCGGTTCTTTTCAAAACTAACTTTTAAAATGCGGAGTTTGAGCCACTCCATTTAAAAGCTATCTCGTTCCATCGACCAAATCAAGTTCACTACGTTCACGGTTTTGCCAAAAACCATTCGTAGCCCTCCGTCGTTTCGTATGAATATTCAAATAGTATTCAAGCTGTGTTTGTTGACCTTCGTCAAGGCATAGTGATTGGTAGCTGTTAAGTATTCATATGTAGCATAGATAGATGCGTTGGTTTGGGACACTCACATTACCTTGTTGACCTTCGTCAAGGGTATATGCGGGTGGATTCAAATTAACCTGGATAATGACGGGCAGAACTTGACATGTGACTTATGATTTGTTGACCTTCGTCAAGGTCATAAGAGCATGGGGCAAAAATCCACATCGGGAGTTTCATAAGTACTGAAACTTGCTAGATTTGCATACCATTTGGAGTGTGGTGATTCTGGTAGGATTCCTTCAGTTTCGTCACGCGATGATATTTGGATCCCGATCCTACTGTGAGTATATGCTACTCCTCGGGAAATTTCTCACTTAACGATCAATGCTATAAACCTAGTAGGTGCCTAGAAAGGTGTTAGCGGGGCTACGCCCCCAGGGAAAAGAGGTTCTTTAATTAAGGAACTTCGCGAAAGCGTTGGAAAACCTCCCTCGAAGTACCGACACCAGCCTGGCTGAACGGTTAAGCAAGTATTGTACGGTGGGATTGATCCTGACTAATTCTTCCTTTATGGTTTGAGGAGGGATTCGAGAAACAGTGGGAGCCATCCTGTTTAGACAAACTAAAAACCACTCTAAACTTGCAAGAGCATCATGCTGAGTGTTTCTTCTTCTCTCTCCTAATTGCAGCGACCAATCAACATGACTGGACTTAAGTTACTCCTAGATAAAAACAAGCTGACAGGGCCAAACTACAAAGATTGGCTCAGGAATGTCAAGATAGCAATCACTTATGACAAGCTGGGGTATCTTCTTACCACCAAAGCTCCCCCTGTCCCTGGTCCAACTTCCAGCGTCGCGGATAAGGAAATCCGCAAGACTTGGGAGATTGATAGCGCGAAGGCCAAGTGCCTCTTGCTTGCCTCGATGGACAACGAACATCAGAGAAGGCATGAGAATATGGACATGGAGTCCATATTGCTTCATACAAAAGAACTGTATGGGGAGCAATCACGTATCGCAAGATACGAAGCGTCGAAAAAGTTGTTTTCGACAAGAATGGCCGTCGGATCATCAGTAGCCGAGCACGTGCTAAAGATGATCGGTTACATTGAGGAGCTCGCTGACCTAGGGATCACATTGGAGAGTGAGCTATATACGGATATAGTTCTCCAGTCCCTTCCTTCCACTTACGCCCAGTTTATAATGAATTTCAACCTACAAGAAAAGGAGGTTGAACTTTCAGAGCTCCTCAACCTGCTGAGGAGCGCAGAGGGCACCCTACAGAAAGGTAGGGAAACATCCACTTTGTTTGTAGGAGGATCATCTTCTTCTAGGTCCAAGGCGAAAGCCAAGGGAAAGAAGAAGAAAGCCCCCGCCAAACCAAGGGGCGGTGTTAGTAAAGTGGATACGAAGGGAAAAGGAAAAGCAACAAAGATAGCGGGGAAGATTGTGGATAAGGAAGAATGCTTCTTTTGTCATAAGAAAGGACACTGGAAGAATGATTGCAGGGCCTGGAAGGCCAGAACACAGGAATTGAAGCAGGTTGCAGCTTCAGCTTCAGGTGTGTATGTTATTGAAAACTGTCTTTCTATAAACTCTACTTCCTGGGTATTGGATACCGGATCAGGATCTCATATCTGTAATTCTTTGCAGGCGTTGAGAAACCGTAGTGTTTTGAAAGCAGGTGACATGACCCTCAGAGTTGCAAACGGAGCGAGCATGGATGCTAAAGCCGTGGGGGACTATCACCTGGGAATGTCAGATGGACATGTTTTGGTTTTGCGTAATTGCTTTTTTGTACCCAACGCAACTTGTAATATCATTTCTGTATCTTTAGTTTCTAAAGAAGGTTATGAATTTGCGTTTGTAAGTAATGTTGTAAACATTCGCCTTAATCAAGTTTTGATTGGGTCAGGTACTTTGAGTAATGGTATATACGTATTGAACCAACCACAGATTTTTAATGTCCAGAATACACACAAAAGAAAGTCTCCAGAAATAAACCAGACTTTCTTATGGCATTGTAGATTGGGTCACATCAATGAGAGAAGGTTGACGAAGTTACATACAGAAGGGTATTTGAATGCGTTCGAATATCAGTCGTATGCCACTTGTCAATCCTGTCTCAAGGGAAAGATGACAAAGACTCCGTTTACTGGACATGGAGAAAGAGCGAGCGAGCTCTTGGGACTTGTACACAGTGACGTGTGCGGTCCAATGTCTACACATGCCCGAAGCGGACATTCTTACTTCATTACTTTTACGGATGACTTCTCAAGGTACGGTTATGTTTTCTTAATGAAACATAAGTCCGAGGCTTTTGAAAAATTCCAGGAGTATAAGAATGAAGTAGAGAAACAGACCGGCAAAAGTATTAAGATTCTAAGATCGGATCGAGGTGGAGAATACTTAAGTGCCGAATTCCTGAATTACTTAAAAGAGAATGGTATTCTCTCTCAGCTTACTCCTCCATACACTCCGCAACATAACGGTGTATCGGAGAGACGGAACCGAACCCTATTGGATATGGTTCGGTCCATGATGAGTAACGCTGAGTTACCGCGATCATTCTGGGGATATGCAATAGAAGCAGCTGCGTATCTCTTGAACAAGGCTCCCACCAAGACTGTGCCTACCACCCCTTATGAGATGTGGACTGGGAAGAAACCCTGTCTCAAGTATCTTAAAGTATGGGGATGTCCAGCCTTTGTAAAAAGGCAGCATGCGGACAAGCTTGAGGCACGTTCAGTACAGTGTAAGTTTGTGGGATACCCAAGGAACTCCAGGGGGTATCTTTTCTATTCCGCTGAGGAACAAAAGGTTTTTGTTTCTCAGCATGCCCGCTTCTTGGAAACTGAGTTTTTGGAAACCCAGATAAGTGGGAGCACAATAGAACTGGAAGAAGTTCCAGAACCACAGACTGTTACTGAAAGCTTAGTGGAACCAGAGGGTTCAACAGAACAGGACATTCCTACGCCGCTC
This sequence comes from Agapanthus africanus, assembly GCA_030015575.1. Classification (NCBI taxonomy): domain Eukaryota; kingdom Viridiplantae; phylum Streptophyta; class Magnoliopsida; order Asparagales; family Amaryllidaceae; genus Agapanthus; species Agapanthus africanus. The sequence continues at coordinate 204,528,029 of JASDDO010000031.1, read as the reverse complement.
CGCAGAAGTAGTAGGCAGTCTCATCCGCCCGAGAGATACTACGGTTTTCTCATAGACGGGGATAGAGAGGATTGCATCATAGATTATGATGAGCCTACTGTTAGTGTATATGCCCTAGAGGCCATTACTGTATCATACTAGTTTGTATATTACTTAATGGATGCTTGGGATATTCACCTTGTATATACAGTCTTGCTCAAAATAGTAGTATGCTACTTGGTTTGTCTCTACTTCAATGTGTACTTGTGTTTATTTTACTATATCACTTATACGCATTAGTGGAGCCCTTAGGATCTTTGCTTGATTACCAGCGTTGTGATGGCAGTCACACTAGTGGGGGCTGGGTAATCTATAAGCACATCCTTATACAGGTCCCTAGTCGCAGGACTATCGAGATAGGGCATCGATACTCCGGAGTAGACTAGCGTATGCGCTTCTCATCCCAGTGTGGGAGATGGTCTGTCCCACAGCCATCAGTACGTCGTACTGGAGATAGTATACGGGTGCTCGTTGGGTTACGAGTACACTGGACAGGACTCGTCGGGAACTGACAGGTTGGTATTATACCTATCGTCAGTCGTCAGTTCCCAGGTGACATGAGTACAGCTTAGTCCGCTGACTTGACACTGGCACTTCGCCTCGAGTGTGTTCCCACTGCACTTTGATCACTACCCTACCACGGCTCAAAGGAGTCGTGCAAACAGGTGGTGGTTGGGTGCAGTCCCGAAGCACTTGGAGGCAGTGACGGTTAGACAGGATTCGTCTCTCCCGGTATTGGGGGTTGACATCGCGCTGTGTCTAGGAGAGCCATTACACGAGTAGTCCCTGGCCAGGGCAAACGAGATATACTGGTAGGTTTCCAGTGTTATCTCAGGGTGTTTTGGGCTTCGCTCCGGCACGACTTGTACCGCTATTGGGGGACTGACGTTTACCGCCCCCTAGGCCCGCCATGCGATGTATCAGACGAACAGACCGGACTGTACGGAGAATGTCACATTCAGACTCAGTAGGAGTTCAGATGGGGTTTTCACTTCGTCAGCCTTCTTGTCGACATCTACCTGGGGACCGTTACGCACAGCTAGTGCCGCTTGCGGTCTGTGGTTAAACCCACTGCCAGCGTAGTGTCGAGTCTTTAGAGTCCCACACAGAGGGTATTCGCCTCTGGGCAAAACAGAGTAGAGGTCGCATGGTTTTGCGACAGGGTTCGTTCTCATCCGCGCACTTGTGCACGTTTGGAGTCCGGACGGATTATACTGGCAGGCTCTGGTTTGAGCCAGATACTGGTATGTGTTTTTGGGGTTGCTTTTATATCTTGGTATTCTTGTTTTTCGGAACGAGAATGCAGGTGTGTATGCACAGTTGCTTGAGGCGGAGAATGAGATTTTTCATTAGGGTTTCGGAACGGGTGCGTATGCACAATTGACAGTCTTCATTTTCCAAACCCTAATGGATTTATATATTATCTATTAATAATAATAATTAAATGAGAATTATGTTATGGTTGTTTTTGTTGACTTGTTGACCTTGGTTGACTTGTTGACCATTGACCACTTTCATGCCTTCAAAAGTCCTCCTTGATTTATGCTTACATTTTTAAATGAAGCATGGTAGTGGTCATTCCAAATTACCATCAACTATTCTCATTTTCAATTATTATTATTAGATAATTATTTTCTTTTGCATTATGGTTGCAAGATAGAATATGATAGCTCATTCTATCATATTCATTCTCTCTCCTCTCTTCATCTTCTTCTTCCTCTAGTCAAGAGAAACCTTCTCATGAGTTGAGAATCCTTCTCTTGAAAAAGAAAAGCAAACCCTAGTCACTCTCTCTACTCATTCTAGGTTGAAGGTTTAGCAAACCGGAAACCCTAGTTCACTCAAAGATCGAGGAAGAGCCCAAAGTCGAACCTTCGAGGTGGATCCATCTTCGACGGGAGAAGGCGACGTAAAGAGAACCATCAACCTCTACAAGACTTGAAGAAGAAGGAGTTCAAGTATAGGTATAACCATCTTCCATAGTAGCTAACTCTCTTTAGCTAGAATACTAGTTTTAGTTTAGACAACGATCCCGACCATGTTTAGTCCATGTTGCCTCTTGCGATAAAAATTCGTTTTTTATACCGTTTCCGCCTCCCCGTAAGCACCGGGGGTCGCAATATGGACTAACAGTGGTATCAGAGCCTAACTAAACTTAAACTAGCTTGGTAGTGAAGTGTAACGAAGTTCGAAACCGCAAAAACCCAAAAACCGTATTTTTCAAAAACCTGAGTTTCTGTTGAAATTTTTTTGGCTCGAAATGAAAAAATTTATATTTGTAAAATCATCTCAGGGTTTTCTAAAAACACACATGAAAAACGATCCAGTTTGGAGCTCAAAGCGCCGCGCATCCGCGGCACGAGGTAGGCTCGTGCCGCGGAACCGCCGCGCTTTGTCGTCTTCTGCGCCTCGTTTTTCGTGCAGTGTCTGTAGGTTTTGGTTTTGGGATTTTTGAGATATATTATATGTACCCAGATTTTCCAGAAAAGAAATTTCCTTTTGGGGTCCTATAATTCCGTATTTTTCCGAACTTCACTACACTTTGGCTATATTGGTTATATCTGTGTTGTTTGCATGTATTGAACGTCGGCTAATCGCTATAAGTCGATTAGTCGGGGTTATACATGATCTGTAATGTGCTGGAATGTGTATATGAATGTGTTGGACTGTCGCGGGTGAATAGCCGGGGTTGGATGTGAGATGAGCTTTTGTTTTTCTTTCATTCATTTGTAAATGTAAATTGATGTAATTATATTATTTGTTTGGCCGCACAACCGGGTCGGGGTTGTAGCCGTCATTGTATAATTCTTTTTACTGTTTATGCTCCTAGGATAGACCCATGGTGGGGTGCACAAACTACCGGGAACTTGGCGGGTAGTTTGCCGCACCCGTAGGGGTCTTGGGTGGGGTATTTGCTATTCACCGCGACCGTGTTATCCGCTTTTCGTTTCAGGCTCGAAAGAAATGCGGATTGCTAGTATATCCAATGTATTCATCTGTGATCTGTAATGTCTATCATTGCTTTCTATTTAGGCGTTGCTTATGTTTTACAGCCGCGCTAGCCCAGCCCCCGCTCTGTCGTTAGTTAAGTAACCTAACGGGTGATGACGGGGCCCCGTGGCGAATGCATATGGCATAAGCGTACGTCATATTTTGGTTGTTTTCTGCAATGGTAGGATTAAATGATGGGACGCATTAAAAGAACTAATGCAAGAATATCACGCATTAAAAGAACTAATGCAAGATAATAAACCAAGTTAAAGTCGTTGGAACACTTTCGAAAAACCACTCGGTTCTTTTCAAAACTAACTTTTAAAATGCGGAGTTTGAGCCACTCCATTTAAAAGCTATCTCGTTCCATCGACCAAATCAAGTTCACTACGTTCACGGTTTTGCCAAAAACCATTCGTAGCCCTCCGTCGTTTCGTATGAATATTCAAAAAGTATTCAAGCTGTGTTTGTTGACCTTCGTCAAGGCATAGTGATTGGTAGCTGTTAAGTATTCATATGTAGCATAGATAGATGCGTTGGTTTGGGACACTCACATTACCTTGTTGACCTTCGTCAAGGGTATATGCGGGTGGATTCAAATTAACCTGGATAATGACGGGCAGAACTTGACATGTGACTTATGATTTGTTGACCTTCGTCAAGGTCATAAGAGCATGGGGCAAAAATCCACATCGGGAGTTTCATAAGTACTGAAACTTGCTAGATTTGCATACCATTTGGAGTGTGGTGATTCTGGTAGGATTCCTTCAGTTTCGTCACGCGATGATATTTGGATCCCGATCCTACTGTGAGTATATGCTACTCCTCGGGAAATTTCTCACTTAACGATCAATGCTATAAACCTAGTAGGTGCCTAGAAAGGTGTTAGCGGGGCTACGCCCCCAGGGAAAAGAGGTTCTTTAATTAAGGAACTTCGCGAAAGCGTTGGAAAACCTCCCTCGAAGTACCGACACCAGCCTGGCTGAACGGTTAAGCAAGTATTGTACGGTGGGATTGATCCTGACTAATTCTTCCTTTATGGTTTGAGGAGGGATTCGAGAAACAGTGGGAGCCATCCTGTTTAGACAAACTAAAAACCACTCTAAACTTGCAAGAGCATCATGCTGAGTGTTTCTTCTTCTCTCTCCTAATTGCAGCGACCAATCAACATGACTGGACTTAAGTTACTCCTAGATAAAAACAAGCTGACAGGGCCAAACTACAAAGATTGGCTCAGGAATGTCAAGATAGCAATCACTTATGACAAGCTGGGGTATCTTCTTACCACCAAAGCTCCCCCTGTCCCTGGTCCAACTTCCAGCGTCGCGGATAAGGAAATCCGCAAGACTTGGGAGATTGATAGCGCGAAGGCCAAGTGCCTCTTGCTTGCCTCGATGGACAACGAACATCAGAGAAGGCATGAGAATATGGACATGGAGTCCATATTGCTTCATACAAAAGAACTGTATGGGGAGCAATCACGTATCGCAAGATACGAAGCGTCGAAAAAGTTGTTTTCGACAAGAATGGCCGTCGGATCATCAGTAGCCGAGCACGTGCTAAAGATGATCGGTTACATTGAGGAGCTCGCTGACCTAGGGATCACATTGGAGAGTGAGCTATATACGGATATAGTTCTCCAGTCCCTTCCTTCCACTTACGCCCAGTTTATAATGAATTTCAACCTACAAGAAAAGGAGGTTGAACTTTCAGAGCTCCTCAACCTGCTGAGGAGCGCAGAGGGCACCCTACAGAAAGGTAGGGAAACATCCACTTTGTTTGTAGGAGGATCATCTTCTTCTAGGTCCAAGGCGAAAGCCAAGGGAAAGAAGAAGAAAGCCCCCGCCAAACCAAGGGGCGGTGTTAGTAAAGTGGATACGAAGGGAAAAGGAAAAGCAACAAAGATAGCGGGGAAGATTGTGGATAAGGAAGAATGCTTCTTTTGTCATAAGAAAGGACACTGGAAGAATGATTGCAGGGCCTGGAAGGCCAGAACACAGGAATTGAAGCAGGTTGCAGCTTCAGCTTCAGGTGTGTATGTTATTGAAAACTGTCTTTCTATAAACTCTACTTCCTGGGTATTGGATACCGGATCAGGATCTCATATCTGTAATTCTTTGCAGGCGTTGAGAAACCGTAGTGTTTTGAAAGCAGGTGACATGACCCTCAGAGTTGCAAACGGAGCGAGCATGGATGCTAAAGCCGTGGGGGACTATCACCTGGGAATGTCAGATGGACATGTTTTGGTTTTGCGTAATTGCTTTTTTGTACCCAACGCAACTTGTAATATCATTTCTGTATCTTTAGTTTCTAAAGAAGGTTATGAATTTGCGTTTGTAAGTAATGTTGTAAACATTCGCCTTAATCAAGTTTTGATTGGGTCAGGTACTTTGAGTAATGGTATATACGTATTGAACCAACCACAGATTTTTAATGTCCAGAATACACACAAAAGAAAGTCTCCAGAAATAAACCAGACTTTCTTATGGCATTGTAGATTGGGTCACATCAATGAGAGAAGGTTGACGAAGTTACATACAGAAGGGTATTTGAATGCGTTCGAATATCAGTCGTATGCCACTTGTCAATCCTGTCTCAAGGGAAAGATGACAAAGACTCCGTTTACTGGACATGGAGAAAGAGCGAGCGAGCTCTTGGGACTTGTACACAGTGACGTGTGCGGTCCAATGTCTACACATGCCCGAAGCGGACATTCTTACTTCATTACTTTTACGGATGACTTCTCAAGGTACGGTTATGTTTTCTTAATGAAACATAAGTCCGAGGCTTTTGAAAAATTCCAGGAGTATAAGAATGAAGTAGAGAAACAGACCGGCAAAAGTATTAAGATTCTAAGATCGGATCGAGGTGGAGAATACTTAAGTGCCGAATTCCTGAATTACTTAAAAGAGAATGGTATTCTCTCTCAGCTTACTCCTCCATACACTCCGCAACATAACGGTGTATCGGAGAGACGGAACCGAACCCTATTGGATATGGTTCGGTCCATGATGAGTAACGCTGAGTTACCGCGATCATTCTGGGGATATGCAATAGAAGCAGCTGCGTATCTCTTGAACAAGGCTCCCACCAAGACTGTGCCTACCACCCCTTATGAGATGTGGACTGGGAAGAAACCCTGTCTCAAGTATCTTAAAGTATGGGGATGTCCAGCCTTTGTAAAAAGGCAGCATGCGGACAAGCTTGAGGCACGTTCAGTACAGTGTAAGTTTGTGGGATACCCAAGGAACTCCAGGGGGTATCTTTTCTATTCCGCTGAGGAACAAAAGGTTTTTGTTTCTCAGCATGCCCGCTTCTTGGAAACTGAGTTTTTGGAAACCCAGATAAGTGGGAGCACAATAGAACTGGAAGAAGTTCCAGAACCACAGACTGTTACTGAAAGCTTAGTGGAACCAGAGGGTTCAACAGAACAGGACATTCCTACGCCGCTCCGCAGAAGTAGTAGGCAGTCTCATCCGCCCGAGAGATACTACGGTTTTCTCATAGACGGGGATAGAGAGGATTGCATCATAGATTATGATGAGCCTACTAGCTTCCAGCAGGCCGTTCAGAGCGTTGACTCAGTGAAATGGCTGGATGCAATGCGGACCGAAATGGAGTCCATGTACACCAATAAGGTATGGACGTTGGACATTGCTCCAGACGGGGTAAAACCCGTAGGATGCAAGTGGATCTTCAAAAGGAAGATTGGTGTAGATGGACAGGTTGAGACCTATAAAGCTAGGCTGGTAGCAAAGGGTTTCCGTCAAAGACCTGGCTTGGACTATGACGAAACCTTTTCTCCAGTAGCCATGCTGAAATCCATTCGGATCCTTCTTGCCATCGCTGCCTTCCACGATTATGAGATCTGGCAAATGGACGTAAAGACAGCTTTTCTAAATGGAAATTTAGAGGAGTGTGTCTATATGGATCAGCCAGAGGGTTTCATTCAGAGTGGGAGCAGCGGAAAGGTGTGCAAGTTGCTTAAGTCCATCTATGGACTAAAGCAGGCATCGCGGAGTTGGAACATCTGTTTTGATGAGACGGTCAAGGAATTTGGCTTTATCAAAAATCCAGATGAACCATGCATCTATAGTAGATTTGTAGCGAGAACTGTAGTATTCCTCGTTTTATACGTGGATGACATTCTCTTAATAGGAAATGACATTCCTATGCTACAATCTGTCAAGGGGTTCTTATCACAAAGGTTCTCCATGAAAGACCTGGGTGATGCCTCATACATCCTGGGGATCCGGATCCATCGTGATAGATCCAAGAGGATATTAGGACTTTCACAGTCCAGGTACATCGACACCGTACTGAAAAGATTCAGTATGGAAGATTCCAAGCGCGGTAACTTACCGGCTTGTCACGGGATCACCCTCTCTAAAGAGATGTCTCCCAAGACTGATTTGGAGAGGGATCGCATGTCTATTATACCCTACGCTTCTGCGGTAGGCTCTATAATGTATGCGATGTTGTGTACCAGACCGGATGTAGCTTATGCACTGAGTGTAGTAAGCCGGTATCAGTCAAACCCTGGGGAGAAACATTGGATAGCAGTAAAGAACATTCTCAAGTACCTGAGGAGGACTAAGGAGATGTTCTTGGTGTATGGCGGAAAAGACCTCCAGATCGAGGCTTTTGCTGACTCCAGCTTCCAGAGTGACAAGGATGATTCCAAGTCCATGTCGGGCTTTGTCTTTACCCTCAATGGAGGGGCGGTGTGTTGGAAGAGTTCCAAACAGGAAACCGTTGCAGACTCGACGATGGAAGCGGAATACATCGCTGCATCTGATGCCGCAAAAGAAGCTGTCTGGATGAGGAAGTTCTTGAAAGAACTTCAGGTGGTTCCGTCCATTGTTGACCCAGTACCTCTGTATTGCGACAACAACGGGGCTATAGCTTTAGCAAAGGAACCCAGGTCCCATCAGAGATCCAGGCACATCTTGAGGCGGTATCACCTGATCAGGGAGATCGTGGATCGCAAGGAGATCGAGGTTCGGAGAGTAGCTTCAGAAGACAACACTGCAGATCCATTCACCAAGGCCCTGCCCCAGACTCAGTTCGAGCGGCTGATCGAGATGATAGGTCTTCGATACGCCAGTACATGGCCTTAGTGCAAGTGGGAGATTGTTAGTGTATATGCCCTAGAGGCCATTACTGTATCATACTAGTTTGTATATTACTTAATGGATGCTTGGGATATTCACCTTGTATATACAGTCTTGCTCAAAATAGTAGTATGCTACTTGGTTTGTCTCTACTTCAATGTGTACTTGTGTTTATTTTACTATATCACTTATACGCATTAGTGGAGCCCTTAGGATCTTTGCTTGATTACCAGCGTTGTGATGGCAGTCACACTAGTGGGGGCTGGGTAATCTATAAGCACATCCTTATACAGGTCCCTAGTCGCAGGACTATCGAGATAGGGCATCGATACTCCGGAGTAGACTAGCGTATGCGCTTCTCATCCCAGTGTGGGAGATGGTCTGTCCCACAGCCATCAGTACGTCGTACTGGAGATAGTATACGGGTGCTCGTTGGGTTACGAGTACACTGGACAGGACTCGTCGGGAACTGACAGGTTGGTATTATACCTATCGTCAGTCGTCAGTTCCCAGGTGACATGAGTACAGCTTAGTCCGCTGACTTGACACTGGCACTTCGCCTCGAGTGTGTTCCCACTGCACTTTGATCACTACCCTACCACGGCTCAAAGGAGTCGTGCAAACAGGTGGTGGTTGGGTGCAGTCCCGAAGCACTTGGAGGCAGTGACGGTTAGACAGGATTCGTCTCTCCCGGTATTGGGGGTTGACATCGCGCTGTGTCTAGGAGAGCCATTACACGAGTAGTCCCTGGCCAGGGCAAACGAGATATACTGGTAGGTTTCCAGTGTTATCTCAGGGTGTTTTGGGCTTCGCTCCGGCACGACTTGTACCGCTATTGGGGGACTGACGTTTACCGCCCCCTAGGCCCGCCATGCGATGTATCAGAAGAACAGACCGGACTGTACGGAGAATGTCACATTCAGACTCAGTAGGAGTTCAGATGGGGTTTTCACTTCGTCAGCCTTCTTGTCGACATCTACCTGGGGACCGTTACGCACAGCTAGTGCCGCTTGCGGTCTGTGGTTAAACCCACTGCCAGCGTAGTGTCGAGTCTTTAGAGTCCCACACAGAGGGTATTCGCCTCTGGGCAAAACAGAGTAGAGGTCGCATGGTTTTGCGACAGGGTTCGTTCTCATCCGCGCACTTGTGCACGTTTGGAGTCCGGACGGATTATACTGGCAGGCTCTGGTTTGAGCCAGATACTGGTATGTGTTTTTGGGGTTGCTTTTATATCTTGGTATTCTTGTTTTTCGGAACGAGAATGCAGGTGTGTATGCACAGTTGCTTGAGGCGGAGAATGAGATTTTTCATTAGGGTTTCGGAACGGGTGCGTATGCACAATTGACAGTCTTCATTTTCCAAACCCTAATGGATTTATATATTATCTATTAATAATAATAATTAAATGAGAATTATGTTATGGTTGTTTTTGTTGACTTGTTGACCTTGGTTGACTTGTTGACCATTGACCACTTTCATGCCTTCAAAAGTCCTCCTTGATTTATGCTTACATTTTTAAATGAAGCATGGTAGTGGTCATTCCAAATTACCATCAACTATTCTCATTTTCAATTATTATTATTAGATAATTATTTTCTTTTGCATTATGGTTGCAAGATAGAATATGATAGCTCATTCTATCATATTCATTCTCTCTCCTCTCTTCATCTTCTTCTTCCTCTAGTCAAGAGAAACCTTCTCATGAGTTGAGAATCCTTCTCTTGAAAAAGAAAAGCAAACCCTAGTCACTCTCTCTACTCATTCTAGGTTGAAGGTTTAGCAAACCGGAAACCCTAGTTCACTCAAAGATCGAGGAAGAGCCCAAAGTCGAACCTTCGAGGTGGATCCATCTTCGACGGGAGAAGGCGACGTAAAGAGAACCATCAACCTCTACAAGACTTGAAGAAGAAGGAGTTCAAGTATAGGTATAACCATCTTCCATAGTAGCTAACTCTCTTTAGCTAGAATACTAGTTTTAGTTTAGACAACGATCCCGACCATGTTTAGTCCATGTTGCCTCTTGCGATAAAAATTCGTTTTTTATACCGTTTCCGCCTCCCCGTAAGCACCGGGGGTCGCAATATGGACTAACAGCTACTAGCTTCCAGCAGGCCGTTCAGAGCGTTGACTCAGTGAAATGGCTGGATGCAATGCGGACCGAAATGGAGTCCATGTACACCAATAAGGTATGGACGTTGGACATTGCTCCAGACGGGGTAAAACCCGTAGGATGCAAGTGGATCTTCAAAAGGAAGATTGGTGTAGATGGACAGGTTGAGACCTATAAAGCTAGGCTGGTAGCAAAGGGTTTCCGTCAAAGACCTGGCTTGGACTATGACGAAACCTTTTCTCCAGTAGCCATGCTGAAATCCATTCGGATCCTTCTTGCCATCGCTGCCTTCCACGATTATGAGATCTGGCAAATGGACGTAAAGACAGCTTTTCTAAATGGAAATTTAGAGGAGTGTGTCTATATGGATCAGCCAGAGGGTTTCATTCAGAGTGGGAGCAGCGGAAAGGTGTGCAAGTTGCTTAAGTCCATCTATGGACTAAAGCAGGCATCGCGGAGTTGGAACATCTGTTTTGATGAGACGGTCAAGGAATTTGGCTTTATCAAAAATCCAGATGAACCATGCATCTATAGTAGATTTGTAGCGAGAACTGTAGTATTCCTCGTTTTATACGTGGATGACATTCTCTTAATAGGAAATGACATTCCTATGCTACAATCTGTCAAGGGGTTCTTGTCACAAAGGTTCTCCATGAAAGACCTGGGTGATGCCTCATACATCCTGGGGATCCGGATCCATCGTGATAGATCCAAGAGGATATTAGGACTTTCACAGTCCAGGTACATCGACACCGTACTGAAAAGATTCAGTATGGAAGATTCCAAGCGCGGTAACTTACCGGCTTGTCACGGGATCACCCTCTCTAAAGAGATGTCTCCCAAGACTGATTTGGAGAGGGATCGCATGTCTATTATACCCTACGCTTCTGCGGTAGGCTCTATAATGTATGCGATGTTGTGTACCAGACCGGATGTAGCTTATGCACTGAGTGTAGTAAGCCGGTATCAGTCAAACCCTGGGGAGAAACATTGGATAGCAGTAAAGAACATTCTCAAGTACCTGAGGAGGACTAAGGAGATGTTCTTGGTGTATGGCGGAAAAGACCTCCAGATCGAGGCTTTTGCTGACTCCAGCTTCCAGAGTGACAAGGATGATTCCAAGTCCATGTCGGGCTTTGTCTTTACCCTCAATGGAGGGGCGGTGTGTTGGAAGAGTTCCAAACAGGAAACCGTTGCAGACTCGACGATGGAAGCGGAATACATCGCTGCATCTGATGCCGCAAAAGAAGCTGTCTGGATGAGGAAGTTCTTGAAAGAACTTCAGGTGGTTCCGTCCATTGTTGACCCAGTACCTCTGTATTGCGACAACAACGGGGCTATAGCTTTAGCAAAGGAACCCAGGTCCCATCAGAGATCCAGGCACATCTTGAGGCGGTATCACCTGATCAGGGAGATCGTGGATCGCAAGGAGATCGAGGTTCGGAGAGTAGCTTCAGAAGACAACACTGCAGATCCATTCACCAAGGCCCTGCCCCAGACTCAGTTCGAGCGGCTGATCGAGATGATAGGTCTTCGATACGCCAGTACATGGCCTTAGTGCAAGTGGGAGATTGTTAGTGTATATGCCCTAGAGGCCATTACTGTATCATACTAGTTTGTATATTACTTAATGGATGCTTGGGATATTCACCTTGTATATACAGTCTTGCTCAAAATAGTAGTATGCTACTTGGTTTGTCTCTACTTCAATGTGTACTTGTGTTTATTTTACTATATCACTTATACGCATTAGTGGAGCCCTTAGGATCTTTGCTTGATTACCAGCGTTGTGATGGCAGTCACACTAGTGGGGGCTGGGTAATCTATAAGCACATCCTTATACAGGTCCCTAGTCGCAGGACTATCGAGATAGGGCATCGATACTCCGGAGTAGACTAGCGTATGCGCTTCTCATCCCAGTGTGGGAGATGGTCTGTCCCACAGCCATCAGTACGTCGTACTGGAGATAGTATACGGGTGCTCGTTGGGTTACGAGTACACTGGACAGGACTCGTCGGGAACTGACAGGTTGGTATTATACCTATCGTCAGTCGTCAGTTCCCAGGTGACATGAGTACAGCTTAGTCCGCTGACTTGACACTGGCACTTCGCCTCGAGTGTGTTCCCACTGCACTTTGATCACTACCCTACCACGGCTCAAAGGAGTCGTGCAAACAGGTGGTGGTTGGGTGCAGTCCCGAAGCACTTGGAGGCAGTGACGGTTAGACAGGATTCGTCTCTCCCGGTATTGGGGGTTGACATCGCGCTGTGTCTAGGAGAGCCATTACACGAGTAGTCCCTGGCCAGGGCAAACGAGATATACTGGTAGGTTTCCAGTGTTATCTCAGGGTGTTTTGGGCTTCGCTCCGGCACGACTTGTACCGCTATTGGGGGACTGACGTTTACCGCCCCCTAGGCCCGCCATGCGATGTATCAGACGAACAGACCGGACTGTACGGAGAATGTCACATTCAGACTCAGTAGGAGTTCAGATGGGGTTTTCACTTCGTCAGCCTTCTTGTCGACATCTACCTGGGGACCGTTACGCACAGCTAGTGCCGCTTGCGGTCTGTGGTTAAACCCACTGCCAGCGTAGTGTCGAGTCTTTAGAGTCCCACACAGAGGGTATTCGCCTCTGGGCAAAACAGAGTAGAGGTCGCATGGTTTTGCGACAGGGTTCGTTCTCATCCGCGCACTTGTGCACGTTTGGAGTCCGGACGGATTATACTGGCAGGCTCTGGTTTGAGCCAGATACTGGTATGTGTTTTTGGGGTTGCTTTTATATCTTGGTATTCTTGTTTTTCGGAACGAGAATGCAGGTGTGTATGCACAGTTGCTTGAGGCGGAGAATGAGATTTTTCATTAGGGTTTCGGAACGGGTGCGTATGCACAATTGACAGTCTTCATTTTCCAAACCCTAATGGATTTATATATTATCTATTAATAATAATAATTAAATGAGAATTATGTTATGGTTGTTTTTGTTGACTTGTTGACCTTGGTTGACTTGTTGACCATTGACCACTTTCATGCCTTCAAAAGTCCTCCTTGATTTATGCTTACATTTTTAAATGAAGCATGGTAGTGGTCATTCCAAATTACCATCAACTATTCTCATTTTCAATTATTATTATTAGATAATTATTTTCTTTTGCATTATGGTTGCAAGATAGAATATGATAGCTCATTCTATCATATTCATTCTCTCTCCTCTCTTCATCTTCTTCTTCCTCTAGTCAAGAGAAACCTTCTCATGAGTTGAGAATCCTTCTCTTGAAAAAGAAAAGCAAACCCTAGTCACTCTCTCTACTCATTCTAGGTTGAAGGTTTAGCAAACCGGAAACCCTAGTTCACTCAAAGATCGAGGAAGAGCCCAAAGTCGAACCTTCGAGGTGGATCCATCTTCGACGGGAGAAGGCGACGTAAAGAGAACCATCAACCTCTACAAGACTTGAAGAAGAAGGAGTTCAAGTATAGGTATAACCATCTTCCATAGTAGCTAACTCTCTTTAGCTAGAATACTAGTTTTAGTTTAGACAACGATCCCGACCATGTTTAGTCCATGTTGCCTCTTGCGATAAAAATTCGTTTTTTATACCGTTTCCGCCTCCCCGTAAGCACCGGGGGTCGCAATATGGACTAACACTAGGAGCTTCTAGATGATGACTAGGCTTCATGACTCATTAGTGCATTAATGGTTTTTTTGATGATGTGTTTAATGAGTCACCCTTTACCATTAATTCCTTTTGTTTGCATGATAGATATTTGTTAAAGATCTTTATCCTTGTGGTCACCCTCTTTTCTCCTACGATCACCTCCCTCTCCATATATATATGGACGGCCCCTCCTCTCTCTCACTCTCTCACTTGATGTTTCATTTGCTTAAAAGATATGATAGATTTTTCGGTGTATGGAATTTCACAGCTCATTTCATTCCATCACCCGATTCCCACGGCAACTTCATTAACCGTTCGTCTATGGTTTTGGACGAAGCGAGACAAAGTATTCCACTCATTCTCTACATCAATCTTGGTCGTCTCTTTTAGCAAACTTGACGACTGAGTTGCCTCGAGTCAGAGGCGGGAGCCCGTTTAAAGATCCGATGATGTGGTGCCACCTGGACGAGGAGATCGGAGATCGACGAGATCAGAGCAGCCGCAACGGAGCGTGGGATGATGGTTGAAGAACGAAGGACTCGGATCGTTCGGTATAACCTTTCTTCCCTCTTTGTAGATTGTTAGTTTAGCGTTAATGGCAGATCCGGGTTATAGTATGCGATAGCACCAGTTATAAAAGTTTTTGTTCCGCATTTGGCGTCCGAAAGACGGCCGGGGCGCTACCGTAGACTTACAATGTATACATATTTACACATACACATACTCCACGACACTGTCCCTGTTAGAAAAAATTTCTAACGGGGCGCTGCCCCGCACCCCGCAAGGGGGTTGCTAGCCCTCTTGACCCCCAGCCCGCTATCCGAGTAGCGGGACCGCCGTAAAAACTCTGCGTGGCTCCCGATATATCCAAAACCCCTTTTCAAAACACAACACACGCACACCGCACATTGAGTTCGCATGACCAGTTTAACCCGTCAATCGGAGGTTCCCTCGCCCCAGAGGCGAGGGGTAATTAACGGCAGCTTAGTCCGCGGCTGTCGGAGATTCGGATCCCCACAATCATTAAACCCCGGCCTACCCTAGGCAGGGGGAATCTGTAGTACGCCTGACAAGCGTGCGCATATTCCCATCTCAATTGGGTGACGAAAAACACCCTGCAGATTCTGGCACGCCCGGTGGGACCAATCTCTCCTCCCATATTTCGGGTTAAGCGTTCATGCGAACTCAATCTATGTACATGTCTATATTTATACTAAATAATGCTTTTTCATGCAGGTCTTCAAGCAATCACTTTTCAACAATGTCTCCAAAGATGAACTCAGCTCTCAGCACGGCTCCCGTCTCCTACACGATGAGGATAGACTCTAGGACGGTCCTCCCGGCCAGTCTCGGGCGACAATGGGAGGAGCCGCTGCTACCATTCGGCTCTATTATGTTCATACCAGTTGGCGCCATCCCAGCTCCTCAAGCTCCGGTAACAGACAAACCGGTCTCGAAAGGCAAGAGGCCGAATGTGGTGGTCTCGAAGGCGCCCCAACTCAAACACAAGTCGGTGTTTGAACGACTCTCCATGGCCCCAGCTGGGGGCAAGGCCATAAGCACCAACAAAGCAACAGGGCGTCTCGCGCAATCTCCAGCGACGCCTCCGACAACTGCTCGATTGGGTGTCTTCTCAAGCCTCTCCATCACTCAGCCTATGGCGGCTCCCCGAAGAGCAGAAGTCTGCCAAGCGCTTAAGGCAGAGAAGCTGAGGCAGAAGCGGCTCAGATATAGAGCCAACAAAAGGTCTAGGGCTCTGGCCATGTTAAAATTTATGAATTTCCAAAGCCCGGACCGCTCCGCGAAACCAGCTGCCTGTGATGAAAGAATGGCTGAATGTGTTATCCACACTGTCTACATGGCCGGACATGAAGAAACGAACCCTCCTCTTCTTCACAGCCATGGTGATGATATGGTTGACGCTACCCAGCATCGGCTCGATCTAAATGATGAAGAGCCCGCTCAGGCCGATAAGCCAGAGGAGCCCGTGGTTCCTACGGAATTGAGCTCAGGCAATAAAGATTACCCGGTTGTCATAGCCGGAACTACAGAACAAGCATTATTCCAATGGCTTCAAAGGCAATTTCAGGACAGGGATGAGAAGATGGCCGAGGTCTATTCCAAAGTCAACGAGCTGGCAAACGTCGTGGCAGATCTCACGACCCAAGTCACCCGATTGCAATTACAGCAGAATCAAATTTTGGCTCATGAGCCAGGGATTGATACCCGGGGGCAGCCAACTGATATCCCTTTCAACCTAAAAGCGGAGTGCCTTCGCGAAAAACGGCCGCAATCAGCCTCCAGTCCCTCCGATACATACACCGGGGGGGAATCGCCTCTGAAAGAGAAGCTGGAAAAGGTCTATTCCCTCAAGAGGGAAAAGGTCCACAAGATATTCAGGGACGCTCTAAGAAACGGTCTACAACTGCCAGAATCAAAGAGACCGCAAGAAGAGAATATGACCGACGACCCAAAATATTTCCCCTATCACAGGGTGATAGGTCATGCCATTGAGGACCGCTTCGTCTTCAAAGATTGGGTCGAAAGGCAATACAAGATGGGAGAGATAGAACTGTCTAAAGGCGTGTTAGCAATCAGTCAAGCTACGATCGCCGATTTCATGCAAATGGAGACCGAAACCTTTCGGGAACCTAATCCTCCCAGACATGTGCCTCGAGGACCAACATCAGTAAAGGCACCTACTCCAATGGAGGGAAAGAAGAAGGTATATTTCTTCAGGAGGGATGAAGTCCGCAAAATATTCATGGACGCCCTGAACAGCGGTCTGCAACTGCCTGTTCCAAAGAGGCCACAGGAAATGAACATGACCGGCAATCCCATATACTACCCATATCATAGAGTGGTGGGTCATACCATCGAAGACTGCTATATTTTCAAAGATTGGGCAGAGGACCAATATAAGCTGGGAAAAACCTCACAATCCTCGGATGTATCGGCAAGCCACATAGATAGGTCATCAACACAGCTCCGCCAAGATCAAAGTTCAAGGAGCTGGGATAAGCAAAAAGGACCACCACGTCATTAAACTGGGAACAATCGACCTCTAAGTCGTTAAACTGGGAATGTAAAAATATACATATATATATGTAAATAAAAAAAATGTGTAAATAAAAGAAAAATAGAGAAAAGCCGAAATGATGGGGCAACTCGCAATAAAAATCAGCGAGTAAAATAAAGATGAAAATAAAGCCGAAATGATGGGGCAACCGCGAATAAAAGACGAAATGATAGGGCAATCGCGATCTTCGCGATAAGAAAAGCTGAAAGAATAGAGCAATCGCGGTAAAACAAACAAACAAAAAAACACAAACAAAAATCCAATTTTTTCAAAATTTCCTCGGCCCTACGGTTAGTCCCCAAATTGACTACCGTATACAATCCACGGGCTCAAATAATTCTCATCATACCTATGATAGACCTCTAAGTCTTTAAACTGGAAACAGATGACCTCCAAGTCGTTAAACTGTGACCTCCAAGTCGTTAAACTGGAAACAGATGACCTCCACGTCGTTAAACTGGAAACAGATGACCACCATGTCGTTAAACTGGAAACAGATGATCTCTACGTCGTTAAACTGGAGACAGATGACCTCTACGTCTTTAAACTGGAAACAGACGACCACCAAGTCGTTAAACTGGAAACGGCATACCTCTAAGTCGTTAAACTGGAAACAGATGACGACCAAGTCTTAAAACTGGAAACAGATGACCACCAAGTCTTTAAACTGGAAACAGATGACCACCACGTCGTTAAATTGGAAACAGATGACCTCCATGTCGTTAAACTGGAAACAGATGACCTTTAAGTCGTTAAACTGGAAACAGTCGACCTCTAAGTCATTAAACTGGGAACGAGGGAAATCCACTCATGTGTCCTCACGATACATGAGGAGAACAAACCTTTGTGGGATCCTTACGACTCATAAAGGAAAAACACACTTAGGAGTCCTCACGACTCCTAAGGAGAAAATACACCTGCAGGATCCTTATGACTCGCAGGGAGAAAATGCTTTTATGGGACCCTCACGGCCCATAAAATTGAAAAGCCTTAGGTGATAGGGATCTAAACCTGTCTCCTAAGCCATCGCTCCCCAATCCCCAAGTGGCGAATGATGAGTCGCTGCTGGTACCATATTCCAGTGTAGCGATGCAGACGCCAACCAAATTCCAAACTTAAATCCCAAACGGCGAATGATGAGTCGCTCCTGGTACTACATTCCAGTGCAGCGATGTAGACGCCAACCAAATTCCAACTCCCATACCCCAACGGCGAATGATGAGTCACTCCTGGTACCATATTCCAGTGCAGCGGTGCAGACGCCAACCAAATTCCAAACTCATACCCCAACGGCGAATGATGAGTCGCTCCTGGTACCATATTTCAGTGCAGCGATGCGGACGCCAACCAAATTCCAACTCCCATACCCCATTGGTGAATGATGAGTCACCCCTGGTACCATATTCCAGTGCAGCGATGCAGACGCCAACAAAGTCCCGAAATGTTTTTGGCCCTACGGTCTGGATCATACATCCTGCAAAACCGTATACAATCCACCGGCATAAAATGATCCCAATCTCTCCCAAGTCCTACCGGCGAGACAATATTCAAAGTCCCACCGGCAGGGAAGATTCAAAAAAAAAGAAAAAAAAGAGAAGAAAAAAAGAAGAAGGTATGTCCACAAGCAAAATGGGTACGGATGAAAACCCGAAAGGGCTCCGTGAGTAAAAACAGCAGGACTGCCGGCGAGTTTGTGAAAACCCGAAAGGGCGCAAACTCGTGAAAAAGAGATGAAATGCACTCGCAAAATCCTCTCGACTTTGTGTGGAGAAAATTCCCGCGTGAGATCCCTGCGACTCACAAAGGAGCCACACACTTAGGAGTCCTCACGACTCCTAGGGAGAAAATACACCTACGGGATCCTTACGACCCGTAGGGAGAAAATGCTTTTATGGGACCCTCACGGCCCGTAAAATTGAAAAGCCTTAGGTGATAGGGATCTAAACCTTTCTCCTAAGCCGCCAATTCCCAAATCCTTCCGGGGCAAATGATGAGTTTCTCCTGGCATTATTCCAGTGCAGCAATGCAGATGCCAAACAAAAAACCAAATCCAAATCCTCCCGGGGCAAATGATGAGTTGCTCCTGGCATTATTCCAGTGCAGCAATGCAGATGCCAAAAAAAAAACAATTCCTAAATCCTCTCAAGACAGATGATGATTCGCTCCTGGTACCATATTCCAGTGTAGCGATGCTGATGTCAACCCAAAACAAATCAAACCAACAGTCCCTGCGGCAGAATCATGCTTCGCCTCAGGCGTATCTGCCTTCCATGTCGGAATTATGTTTCGACTCGGAATCGATCAGCGACACTCCACGCCGGGGAAAAGTCGACCAGCGACACTCCGCGCCGGGGAAAAGTCGATCAGCGACACTCCGCGCCGGGGAAAAGTCGATCAGCGACACTCCGTGCCGGGGAAAAGTCAACCCGACACTCCGCGCCGGGGAAAAGTCGATCAGCGACACTCCGTGCCAGGGAAAAGTCAACCAGCGACACTCCGCGCCGGGGAAAAGTCGATCAGCGACACTCCTGTAAGTCGATGTAGTACACCCCAGTACTTGTGGGGAGGCGGAATTTTCAAAATCGATCAAGTTTAAAGAACGAACATCGACTAACCGCTTGAATCGAAGCTAAACTATAAATAACCGTACACAAAGAGTTTCTTATCAATTGTGTTTAGGGATTATACCTAATGAAACCAGTCCTTCGTCTTTGTGTCCTCCTTTGTTCTCTTCGACCTTCTCTAGGTAGTAGACGATCCACCCGAGAGCAAAACACCAAGCTACACCTCTAACTTGAGGTAACTAATCTACTTTGATTGCTAATCAAAGAAGAAAGGATGATATAGAGTGAAGGTAATGGATGTTTAAGTCTAACTAAACCTTTGATCTCAACACATGAGGATTAAGGATTAGTCTCTTGAAGATGAGAGCTTGAGGAGAGAGAATGTGAGATGAGATAATGAGATGAGAGAGAGTGTATCATAATATATTATGAAACATTCTTATTAAAGAATAATGAATAATAGAAATGAATAAGCATGCTTCATAAATGAAAAGAGGTGATTCATTAACATGAGTCATTAAGCATTTATGGTGCATTAATGATCATGATGAATCACCCTCATGACTCACTAATCTTATCCAAAGCTTATGTCACCTTAACCTCCTTAGTCACATCTTCTAGAAGCTTCTCGTACAATTACGAGAACGCCCCTCCAATCCACAAAAATACGGAAAAACTTTAGACTGTAAAAATCCAATAACCGGATACCAGTAACTAGTTTAAACCAAAGCCGACTGGTAAAAACTGTCCGAAAGTCGTACGTGCGTAAACGCACGTATGCGTCCGAACCCTTTGTCGCAAAACCATGCGACCTCTATATCGTTTCGCCTGGAGTAGGAAACTCTCTGTGTGGGACTCTAGAGACTCGACTACTACGCTGGCAGTGGGTTTAACCACAGACCGCAAGCGGCACTAGCTGTACGTAACGGTCCCCAGGTAGTTGTCGATAAGAAGGCCGATGAGAAAACCCATCCGAACTCCTACTGAGTCTGATGTGACAATCTCCATACAGTCCGGTCCGTTCGTCCAAGACTATCGCATATCGGGCCTAGGGGGGCGGCAAGCGTCAGTCCCCTAATAGCGGTATAAGTCGTGTCGGAGGGAAGCCCATTACACCCTGAGAAACTACTGGAACCTACCAGCAAATCTCGCTTGCCCTGGCCAGGGACTTTGCGTAATGGCTCTCTGACACAGCACGATATCTACTCCCAATACCGGGAGGGACGAATCCTGTCTAACCGCCACTGCCTCCAAGTGCTCGGGACTGCACCCAACTGCTACCTGTTTGCACGACTCCTTTGAGCCGTGGTAGGGTAGCAATCTAAGAACAGTGGGACACACTCGAGGCGAAGTAGCAGTGTCAAGTCTGCGGACTACGCTGTACTCATGTCACCTGGGAACTGTTCACTGACGACTGGTATCAAACCAACCAACAGTTCCCTGTGAGTCCTGTCCGGTGTACCCGTAACCTAACGAGCACCTGTATACTATCTCCAGTACGACGTACTGACGGCTGTGGAACAGACCATCTCCCCAACTGGGATGAGAAGCTTACACACCAGTCTACTCCGGAGTATCGATGCTCTGTCTCGATAATCCAACGACCAGGGACCTGAATAAGGATGTGCTTGTAGACTACCCAGCCCCCACTAGTGTGACTGCCATCACAACGCTGGTAGACAAGCAAGATCCTAAGAGCTCTATCAATACGTACACTCACATATTAAGATAGAAAAACCAAGTAGCATACTACCATGTTTAGCAAGACTGTTATATACATGTGAATATCCCAAGCTTCCATTAAGTAATATACAAGCTAGTATGATACAGTAATGGCCTTCTAGGGCATAAACACTAACAATCTCCCACTTGCACTAGGGCCATGTACTGGCATATCGTAGACCAATGATCTCGAGTAGCCTCTCGAACTGAATCTGAGGAAGGGCCTTCGTGAATGGATCAGCAATGTTCTCTTCTGAAGCAACTCTCCGAACCTCGATCTCCTGACGATCAATGATCTCCCTGATCAGGTGATACCGCCTCAAGATGTGTCTGGACTTCTGATGGGACCTTGGTTCCTTCGCTAAAGCTATAGCTCCGTTGTTGTCGCAATACAGAGGTATTGGATCAACTATGGTAGGAACCACCTGAAGTTCTGTAAGGAACTTCTTCATCCAGACTGCTTCTTTTGCGGCATCGCAAGCAGCTATATACTCCGCTTCCATCGTCGAGTCAGCAATGGTGTCCTGCTTGGAGCTCTTCCAGCACACCGCCCCTCCATTGAGGGTAAAGACATAACCCGACATGGACTTGGAATCGTCCTTATCACTCTGGAAGCCGGAATCAGCAAAGGCCTCCAACCTGAGGTCTTTTCCGCCGTAAACCAAGAACATCTCCTTAGTCCTCCTCAGGTACTTGAGAATGTTCTTTACTGCTCTCCAGTGGTTCTCCCTTGGGTCTGACTGATACCGGCTTACCACGCTCAGTGCGTAAGCTACATCTGGTCTGGTACACAACATCGCATACATTATAGAGCCTACCGCAGAAGCGTAGGGTATAATAGACATGCGTTCCCTTTCCAAATCAGTCTTGGGAGACATCTCTTTGGAGAGGGTGATTCCGTGACAAGCTGGTAGATTACCGCGCTTAGAATCTTCCATACTGAATCTTTTCAGTACAGTGTCGATATACCTGGACTGCGAAAGTCCCAACATCCTCTTGGATCTATCACGATAGATCCGGATCCCCAGAATGTAAGAGGCATCACCCAGGTCTTTCATGGAGAACCTGTGTGACAAGAATCTTTTGACAGATTGTAGCATAGGAATGTCATTTCTTATCAATAGAATGTCATCCACGTACAAGACGAGGAATACGACACTTCTGGCCACAACTTTACTATATATGCACGGTTCATCTGGATTTTTGATAAAGTCATATTCTTTGACTGTCTCATCAAAACAGATGTTCCAACTCCGCGATGCCTGCTTTAGTCCGTAAATGGACTTAAGCAGCTTGCATACTTTCCCGCTGCTCCCACTCTGATTGAAACCCTCTGGCTGATCCATATAGACGCTCTCTTCTAAATTTCCATTCAGAAAAGCCGTCTTTACGTCCATCTGCCAGATTTCATAATCATGGAAGGCAGCAATAGCAAGAAGGACCCGAATGGATTTGAGCATAGCCACTGGAGAAAAGGTTTCGTCATAGTCCAAACCAGGTCTTTGACGAAAACCCTTTGCAACAAGTCTAGCCTTATAGGTTTCCACCTGTCCATCTACACCAATCTTTTTCTTGAAGATCCATTTGCATCCTATGGGTTTTACCCCATCTGGAGCAAAGTCCAAAGTCCATACTTTGTTGGTGTACATGGACTCTATCTCGGTCCGCATTGCATCTAGCCATCGTACCGAGTCGCCGCTCTGGATGGCCTACTGGAAGTCAGTAGGTTCATCATCATCTATGATGCAATCCTCTCTATCCCCGTCTATGAGAAAACCATAGTATCTCTCAGGCGGATGAGACGGCCTACTACTCCTGCGGAGGGGTGCGGGAATGTTCTGTTCTTCTTGAACCTCTGGTTCTACCAAACTTTCAGTAGCAGTTTGTGGTTCTGGAATTTCTTCCAGTTCTATTTCGCTCCCACTTGATTCCTTTTCTAAAAACTGATATTCTAGAAAATGGGCATTACGAGAAACAAATACCTTTTGTTCCTCTGCGTAATAGAATAGATATCCTCTGGAGTGCTTTGGATATCCCACAAACAAACACTTTACTGATCGTGCCTCGAGCTTGTCCACATGCTGCTTTTTAACAAAAGCTGGACATCCCCAAATCTTTATATACTGTAGATGGGGTTTCTTCCCACTCCACATCTGATATGGAGTGGTAGGCACAGTCTTGGTAGGTACCATGTTCAAAAGATATGCCGCTGATTCTAGCGTATGTCCCCAGAAAGATCGCGGTAACTCAGCATTACTCATCATGGATCGTACCATATCCAATAGGGTTCGATTCCGTCTCTCCGATATACCATTATGCTGTGGAGTGTACGGAGGAGTAAGCTGAGAGAGAATTCCTTTCTCTTTTAGGTAACCTAGGAACTCGGCACTCAAGTATTCTCCACCTCGATCAGATCTAAGTGTCTTTATACTTTTGCCGGTTTGGTTTTCTACTTCATTCTTATACTCTTAGAATTTCTCAAAAGCCTCGGATTTATGTTTCATCAGATAAATGAATCCGTATCTTGAGTAATCATCCGTGAAAGTAATGAAATAGGAAAAACCACCTCTCGCATGTGTAGACATTGGACCGCATACATCACTGTGTATGAGTCCTAAGAGCTCGCTCGCTCTTACTCCTTGTCCAGTGAATGGAGTCTTTGTCATCTTTCCTTTGAGACAAGATTGACAAGTGTCATAAGATTGATATTCGAACGAGTCCAAATATCCTTCTCTATACAACTTAGTCAACCTTCTCTCATTGATGTGACCCAGTCTACAATGCCATAAGAAAGCTTTATTTAAATCTGGAGACTTTCTTTTTAGTGTGTTCTGGACATTGAAAATTTGGAGTTGGTTTAACACATATATGCCGTTATTTAGAGTACCGGACCCAATCAAACCATGATTAAGGTGGATGTTGACAACATCTCTTACAAACGTGAAATCATAACCTTTATTTGATAACACGGAAACTGATATGATATTACACGTTAAGCTTGGTACAAAATAACAGTTATGCAAAACCAAAATATGTCCACTCGTCAATCCTAGGTGATAATCCCCGACGGACGCAGCTCCCACGCTAGCTCCGTTAGCAACCCTGAGGATCATATCACCTTCCTTCAGCACTCTACGGTTTCTCAGTGCCTGCAATGAATTGCAAATATGAGATCCTGATCCGGTATCCAATACCCAGGAAGTAGAGTTGATCGACAGACAATTCTCAATTACAAACACACCTGAAGTCGAAGCCACAGTTTGCTTCGGTTCTTGGTTCTTGGCGTTCCACGCCTTGCAATCCTTCTTCCAGTGCCCTTTCCTGTGACAATGGAAGCACTCATCCTGGCCAACTATCGGTACTGCAGTCTTTTTCTTTCCCTTCCCTCTCACCTTACTAACACCTCCTCTAGGTTTGGGTGCGGCCTTCTTCTTCCTTCCTTTGGCCCTAGCCTTGGACCCGGAAGAAGATCCACCGCCAACAAACATAGCGGGTGTTTCCCTTGCCTTCTGCAAGGTGCCCTCCGCACTCCTTAACATGTTCAGGAGTTCCGCAAGTTCAACTTCTTTTCCTTGAAGATTGAAGTTGAGGATAAACTGGGCGTAGGTGGGTGGAAGGGACTGGAGAATAAGGTCTGTATAGAGCTCATTATCCAAAGTCGTCCCAAGGTCTGCGAGCTCTTCTATATAGCCAATCATCTGTAGGACATGTTCACCTACCGATGACCCGACAGCCAACCTCGCTCGAAACAATTTCTTAGAGGTCTCTTATCTTGCTATACGAGATTGCTCTCCATAAAGTTCCTTTGTATGGAGAAATATGCCATCTAAGGACATATCCTCGTGCCTCCTCTGATGTTCATTGTTCATCGAGGCAAGCACGATGCACTTGGCTCTCGCGCAATCTAAATCCCAGGTTTTGCGGATTTCCTTATCCGCATTTCTGGATTTGGGACCAGGGACAGCAGGTGCCGTAGCGGTGAGGACGTACCCCAGTTTGTCATAGGTCAAAGCCATTTTGACATTCCGCAGCCAATCTTTATAGTTTGGCCCCGTCAGTATATTTTTCTCTAAAAGTAACTTAAGTCCAGTCATTTTCAGGGTCGCTGCAATAAGGAGAGAGAGAAGAAAACACTTTAGCATGATGCTCTTGCAAGTTTAGAGTGGTTTTTAATTTATCTAAACTGGATGGCTCCCACTGTTTCTCGAATCCTTCCTCAAACCATAAAAGAAGAATTAGCCAGGACTATTCTCACCGTACAATACTTGCTTAACCGTTCAGCCAGGCCAGTGTCGATACTTCGAGGGAGGTTTTCCAACGCTTTCACGAAGTTCCTTAATTAAATAACCTCTTTTCTCTGGGGGCGTAACCCCGCTGACACCTTTCTGGACACCTACTAGGTTTATAGCATTGATCGTTAAGTGATGAATATCCTGATAAGTAGCATATACTCACAGTAGGATCGGGATCCAAATATCATCGTATGATAATGTTGAAGGAATGCTACCAACATTCATCAAACTCCAAATGGTATGCATCTCTTTGCAAATTTCAGTTTCTTTAGAAATTCCCGATATAAGTTTTTGCCCCATGCTCTTATGACCTTGGCGTTAGGTCAAAATGTCATAAGTCACATGTCAAGTTCTACCCATCATTATCTTGTCAATTTGAACCCATCCGTATATATCCTTGACGTTCGGCCAAAATGATAATAAGACTGTCCCAAACTAACTCATCTATCTATGCAACAAATGAATATCCAGCAGCTACCAAACACTATGCCTTGGCGTTAGGTCAAAATACATAGCTTGAATACTACTGAATACCCAGATGAAATGACGGAGGGCTACGAATGGTTTTGGCGAAACCGTGAACGTAGTGAACTTGATATAACCGAAGGAACCTGATAGCTTTTAAAAGGAGTGGTTAAATCTCCGCATTTAAAAATATCTGTTTTAAAAATAACCGAGTGGTTTCTTTTAAATTGTTCCAACGATTTAAACTTTGGTTTGTTTTACTTTGCATTATAGATAATGCGTCCCATCATTAACCTATCATTGCAGAAAACAACGAAAATACAACGTCCTCTTATGCCATCCGCATTCACCACGGGGTCCCGTCATCACCCGTTAGGTTACTTAACTAACGACAGAGCGGGGGCTGGGCTAGCGCGGGTGTAAAACATAAGTGACGTCTAAATAGCTACAATAAATATAGATATTTTACATTCGTCTGACGCAATGATATACATTCCAGAACACAGATAAACAATATTGGATTTGCAAGCAATCTGTATTTCTTTTGAGCCTGCAAGAAAAGACAGATTACACAGTTGTGATGAATAGCCGTTACCCCACCCTCGACCCCTACGGGTACGGCAAACTACCCACCCGGCAGTCTGTGTACCCCACCTTGGGTCAGTCCTAGGAGCAAAAACAGTAAAATGAAATAATACAACGGTGGCTACGACCGCAACCTGGAAGTGCCCCGCAAAAATAATATTACAACAAATTACATTTACAACAAATGAATTAAACAATAACCCATTGCTAACCCCGGCTATACACCACAACAGTCCAATACAGTTTATATGCACAAACAGATATAACCATTTCAGAAATGTGCAACCCCCTGCCTACCGACATACTAGCAGTTAGGGGAGGTTTACGAACACATTAAACAATCACAAATATAATCCAATATGCAAATACTGTATAATTTCGATCGATTAAACAACATCAATATTGCTCCAAAATCTGCTCTGTTAAACAGTAACCTGAGCAAATATTAAATATTCCAGAAAACCCCAAATATTACACAGAAGCAACAGAAGAAAAATCGGCTCCTGACTCGCCAACTCGGCGGCGGAAGCGCGGCGACTCAGTAGGCTGAGGCCGCGGTTCTGCGGCGAGTTAGGCGATTCAGGCGACTGTTTTTCTTGGGTGTTCTTCTGGTGTGTTTTCAAGCTCTCTGAACTCACCTGAAAAATTTTTGGACATCATTTAAATTTCGACAGAAACTTGCATTTTTTAGGGTTTTCTGGCTTCGTTTTTCCGTTCGAAATTCGTACAAATTTGCAATTAAGTTATTTAGTGTTTAGCGAGGCTCCGATACCACTGTAAGTCGATGTAGTACACCCCAGTACTTGTGGGGAGGCGGAATTTTCAAAATCGATCAAGTTTAAAGAATGAACATCGACTAACCGCTTGAATCGAAGCTAAACTATAAATAACCGTACACAAAGAGTTTCTTATCAATTGTGTTTAGGGATTATACCTAATGAAACCGGTCCTTCGTCTTTGTGTCCTCCTTTGTTCTCCTCGACCTTCTCTAGGTAGTAGACGATCCACCCGAGAGCAAAACACCAAGCTACACCTCTAACTTGAGGTAACTAATCTACTTTGATTGCTAATCAAAGAAGAAAGGATGATATAGAGTGAAGGTAATGGATGTTTAAGTCTAACTAAACCTTTGATCTCAACACATGAGGATTAAGGATTAGTCTCTTGAAGATGAGAGCTTGAGGAGAGAGAATGTGAGATGAGATAATGAGATGAGAGAGAGTGTATCATAATATATTATGAAGCATTCTTATTAAAGAATAATGAATAATAGAAATGAATAAGCATGCTTCATAAATGAAAAGAGGTGATTCATTAACATGAGTCATTAAGCATTTATGGTGCATTAATGATCATGATGAATCACCCTCATGACTCACTAATCTTATCCAAAGCTTATGTCACCTTAACCTCCTTAGTCACATCTTCTAGAAGCTTCTCGTACAATTACGAGAACGCCCCTCCAATCCGCAAAAATACGGAAAAACTTTAGACTGTAAAAATCCAATAACCGGATACCAGTAACTGGCTTAAACCAAAGCCGACTGGTAAAAACTGTCCGAAAGTCGTACGTGCGTAAACGCACGTATGCGTCCGAACCTTTTGTCGCAAAACCATGCGACCTCTATATCGTTTCGCCTGGAGTAGGAAACTCTCTGTGTGGGACTCTAGAGACTCGACTACTACGCTGGCAGTGGGTTTAACCACAGACCGCAAGCGGCACTAGCTGTACGTAACGGTCCCCAGGTAGTTGTCGATAAGAAGGCCGATGAGAAAACCCATCCGAACTCCTACTGAGTCTGATGTGACAATCTCCATACAGTCCGGTCCGTTCGTCCAAGACTATCGCATATCGGGCCTAGGGGGGCGGCAAGCGTCAGTCCCCTAATAGCGGTATAAGTCGTGTCGGAGGGAAGCCTATTACACCCTGAGAAACTACTGGAACCTACCAGCAAATCTCGCTTGCCCTGGCCAGGGACTTTGCGTAATGGCTCTCTGACACAGCACGATATCTACTCCCAATACCGGGAGGGACGAATCCTGTCTAACCGCCACTGCCTCCAAGTGCTCGGGACTGCACCCAACTGCTACCTGTTTGCACGACTCCTTTGATCCGTGGTAGGGTAGCAATCTAAGAACAGTGGGACACACTCGAGGCGAAGTAGCAGTGTCAAGTCTGCGGACTACGCTGTACTCATGTCACCTGGGAACTGTTCACTGACGACTGGTATCAAACCAACCAACAGTTCCCTGTGAGTCCTGTCCGGTGTACCCGTAACCTAACGAGCACCTGTATACTATCTCCAGTACGACGTACTGACGGCTGTGGGACAGACCATCTCCCCAACTGGGATGAGAAGCGTACACACCAGTCTACTCCGGAGTATCGATGCTCTGTCTCGATAATCCAACGACCAGGGACCTGAATAAGGATGTGCTTGTAGACTACCCAGCCCCCACTAGTGTGACTGCCATCACAACGCTGGTAGACAAGCAAGATCCTAAGAGCTCTATCAATACGTACACTCACATATTAAGATAGAAAAACCAAGTAGCATACTACCATGTTTAGCAAGACTGTTATATACATGTGAATATCCCAAGCTTCCATTAAGTAATATATAAGCTAGTATGATACAGTAATGGCCTTCTAGGGCATAAACACTAACAACTCCGTGCCGGGGAAAAGTCCACCCGACACTCCGCGCCGGGGAAACGTCAAGCAGACACTCCGTGCCGGGGAAAAGTCAACCACCGACACTCCGCGCCGGGGAAAAGTCGATCAGCGACACTCCGTGCCGGGGAAAAGTCAACCCGACACTCTGCGCCGGGAAAAAGTCGATCAGCGACACTCCGCGCCGGGGAAAAGTCAACAACCGACACTCCGCACCGGGGAAAAGTCGATAAGCGACACTCTGCATCGGGGAAACGTCCAACACAGACACTCCGCATCAGGGAAACGTCCAATAACGACACTCCGTAACGGGGAAACGTCAAGCAGACACTCCGTCTCGGGGAAACGTCAACCAGCGACACTTCGCGCCGGGGAAAAGTCGATCAGCGACACTCCGTGCCGGGGAAAAGTCAACCCGGCACTCCGCGCCGGGGAAAAGTCGATCAGCGACACTCCGTTCAGGGGAAAAGTCAACCCGACACTCCGCGCCGGGGAAAAGTTGATCAGCGACACTCCGTTCCGCGGAAAAGTCAACCCGCGACACTCCGCGCCGGGGAAAAGTCGATTAGCGACACTCCGTGCCGGGGAAAAGTCAACCCGACACTCCGCGCCGGGGAAAAGTCGATCAGCGACACTCCGTGCCGGGGAAAAGTCAACCCGCGACACTCCGCGCCGGGGAAAAGTCAATCAGCGACACTCCGTGCCGAGGAAAAGTCAACCCGACACTCCGCGCCGGGGAAAAGTCGATCAGCGACACTCCGTGCCGGGGAAAAGTCAACCAGCGACACTCTGCATCGGGGAAAAGTCTAACACAGACACTCCGCATCAGGGAAACGTAAACCAGCCGATACTCCGCCTTGGAGAAACGTCAAGCAGACACTCCGTGCCGGGGGCACATAGACAACAGACACTCCGTCTCGGGGACACGTCAACCAGCGACACTCTGCATCGGGGAAACGTCCAACACAGACACTCCGTGCCGGGGGCACATAGACAACAGACACTCCGTCTCGGGGACACGTCAACCAGCGACACTCTGCATCGGGGAAACGTCCAACACAGACACTCCGTATCAGGGAAACGTCCAACAGCGACACTCCGTGCCGGGGAAACGTCAAGCAGACACTCTGTGCCGGGGACACTTCTACCAAATCGCTCCAGAATAGAGCGTCGACCGTCCACGTCGTAAAAAGGGCAGCGCATCCCAAAAAGTGGGAACTAAGACAAGTCGCCTCCACGCAAAAGAAGATCCATCAATTTCATACACACGACCCATATGTGCGGTGTGCATTTATTGATGGGAGGCAATTTGTTGGGGTAAAAATTTACACCCCGGTTGACCGAGTCAAAGTCAAGGTCAACCCCCAAGCTAGGTGGGCCCAAGCCCAGGTCAAGCGGGCCCATGTCCAAGTCGAACCCGCGGCCAGCCTCCCCATGCCAACAATAAAATCATGTAATAAATAATTTTTATGTAATTTTTTATACATGAATGTATGCAAAATGGGCATAAAGCCAATATTTTGTAAGCCCATGGCTTATGTGCAAGAATGAAATGGCACATGAGCCATGGGATAGGCAAAATGCCATTTTGTGAAGCCCAAGGGGCTATATGTAAATATGTAAGCCTATAAAAGGCAACATGATGATGAATAAAGTAACACTTTTTCATTCTCTCCACAAAAATTTTAGATCTGAGATCTTTTGTGCCTCCTGCTCCTTTTCCAAGGTTCTAAACCTTCTCATTTCTTTTGAATTAAATCAAGAGTTTTACTCTTTCTTTTCAAAAACTAAGAAGTCTTCCACCACAAAACCCACAAAGGGGAACTTGGATCTACCATTAGATCTCAGAAAGGAGAGATTTTTAGATCTCACATCTCTTGATCATCAAGATCCAGCCAACAGAGGAGGAAGAGGAAGAATGCCTTTCATCAAACAAAACATTTTAGGAGTTTAACTCCATATATTTACATATATATATATATATAATAAATATTTCCTTTCTGAAGCATAGCTTCCGGTTCTGGGACTAAAAGCCCCTTTGTCTCGCCAGCGCCCAGCGCTCGAGCGCAAAGCGCCCACGTGCCGACACGTGGCGCCCCTGCGCTCAGGCGCACCGCGCTCGAGCGCAAAGCGCCCACGTGCCGACACGTGGCGCGCTGCGCTCAGGCGCACCGCGCTCGAGTGCAAAGCGCCCAAGTGCCGACACGTGGCGCGCTGCGCTCAGGCGCACTGCGCTCGAGCGCAAAGCGCCCACGTACCGACACGTAGCGCGCTGCGCTCAGGCGCACTGCGCTCGAGCGTAGTGCGCCCACGTGCCGACACGTGGCGCGCTGCGCTCCAGCACAAAACGGCCACGTGCTGACACGTGGCACGCTTGCGCCTGAGCGAACAACACCTAAGCGCACAGCGCTCAAGGCGCTGGCCCCACGCATCCCTTGTATGCCTTTCCCCCTCTTTTTATGTACATACATATATATATATACATATGTATACATATTTACACATACACATACTCCACGACACTGTCCCTGTTAGAAAAAATTTCTAACGGGGCGCTGCCCCGCACCACGCAAGGGGGCTGCTAGCCCCCT
Source organism: Agapanthus africanus (assembly GCA_030015575.1). Lineage (NCBI taxonomy): Eukaryota > Viridiplantae > Streptophyta > Magnoliopsida > Asparagales > Amaryllidaceae > Agapanthus > Agapanthus africanus. The sequence continues at coordinate 204,496,147 of JASDDO010000031.1, read as the reverse complement.
TGACCCCCAGCCCGCTATCTGGGTAGCGGGACCCCCGTAAAAACTCTGCGTGGCTCCCGATATATCCAAAACCCCTTTTCAAAACACAACACACGCACACCGCACATTGAGTTCGCATGACCAGTTTAACCCGTCAATCGGAGGTTCTTGTTAGTTATATGTATGCCCTAGAGGCCATTACTGTACATACGATGTATATTGTAGTGGATGCTTGGACATATATAGGGAGGACTTTCTTGCTCGACATGATAGTATGCTATCTGGTTGTACTTTATCTTAACATGTACTCTGATTGTCTCTATATTACATGTTGATAAAGCCCTTAGGATATGTACTCGACTACTGGGACTATGATGAGATCATACTAGTGGGGCCACGGTAGTCGACGAGTACATCCTATAACTGTTCCTAGTCGAGGGTGTATTGAGACAGGGCATCGATACACCAGAGTAGACTAGCGTATACGCATCTTGACCCATATGATGGGCGATGGATGATCCCATATCCATCGGTGTTTGACATCAAGGATGGTGTACGGGTGCTCAGTAGAGACTGGGTACACTGGACGGACTCGCCGAGAACTCCCAGATGGTATTATACCTCACGTCAGATGGCAGTTCTCCGGTGACACTGGTACAGAGTAGTCTGTTGACCCGAGATCGTCATAGAGTCTTGTGTGATTCCCACTGTGCTTTGATTTCCATCATACCACGTCGTTGAGGGCGTGCAAAAAGGTGGCTTTTGGGTACAGTCCCGAATCACATGGAGGCAATGAGCGATAGGAGGGGATTCGTCTCTCCCGGTATAGGGAGTTGATGTTGTGCTGTGTTCGATTGGCTATAACCAGAAATCCCTGGCCAGGGTTGCTGAGATTTACTGGTAAGTGTTATCAGTAGTTTCTCGAACTGTTATAGACCTCATATCGACACGACTTATCGAGCTACTGGGGTCTGATGTTTACCACCCCTAGGCGAGATATGCAACATATCAGACGACGAGACCGGACTGTACGGGAGTGTTACTGTTTGGATTCACAGGAGAATGTACAGGCTTGCTTGTTGATCTTCTGAGCGATCAATACCTGGGTAGCTGTTACGTTTAGCTGACCGCTTGCAGCTTGTGGGTGTTTGATATGATCATCACCTACTGCCGGAGTATTGACGATTCTTTAGAGTCCTACACAGAGGTTTCTTGGCTCAGGAAAAACGGAGTAGGGGCACATATGTGATATGTGCGGGACCGAGGATAATGCGATATGAGATACCGTATTCTATTCTCGCGATATTTGATATCAGCCGGGTCATCGGATCAAGTGTTGATTCGATGAATCGGTACGGATAAATATTAGCCGGTTATATGCGATATAGCCGGATTGTCGGATCAAGTGTTGATTCGATAATTTAATGTATAATAATATATATGATATATTAAATTACATTAATTAATATTAGCTCACTAAAAGATTCTTTTTCTCACTCGGGTAATACATTGATATATATGCGATATATGTTAATTGTATTATTTTATTTTGTTACAATAAATATTATATATATGATATATAATATTGTAACATGATATGGTTATTAATGCAACTTGTTTAGTGGAGATTAAACATGGTTAGGGTTTGATTAGGGTTAAGGTTTTCTAGAAGTTTCTAGAAGCTTTCATTTTTTGTTTTGGAAAAGATATTTTGCTAGATATTTCCTTAACCTAACCAAACCTTTAACCTTAGTCAAATCTCTACAAGTGTTAGTTTGACCATGGTTGCATTATTCATCATTATTATCCTTTCATTATTCATCACAAAAGGTTTAACAATTCATTATTCATTCATCTTCTTCTTACTTGAGTTCTTCATGAAAACCTTTCTTGTTTTGCTTTAAGTGATGAAAGTGAGTGAGAATATGAAAACAAATGAACGCAAAAATCCTACTTCATCATCCTCATCTTCCCTTGCCATTTAGATGAGGGTGTTCACATCATTTCATGAGTGTTAGCTTGTGTTAACGAAACTTCAAGGTAGATCATCTTAGTATCGAAGATCGGAAGCAAATGTTGCATCTTTCTCTTCGTGGAACCTCTCGAGAGTCCGGAACCCGATGATCGCAGCGAAGGGACCACAACACGGAGCATATGAAGTGAAGGACCGGATCTACAAAGGTTGTAATCCCTCTCACTTAGTGTTAAAGTTGTTAACATGTTAGTTTTCGCCTAATCTCTAGTTTAAAGATCCGTATTCGGGTTGTTCGGCATGGCTAAATTTTTAATCGGGCATGGTTGATGCCTCGTAGACCCTTGTGCGCGTGCATAGCAACCCTACAGTTCTCTCGCCCCAGAGGCGAGGGGTAATTAACGGCAGCTTAGTCCGCGGCTGCCGGAGATTCGGATCCCCATAATCATTAAACCCCGGCCTACCCTAGGCAGGGGGAATCTGTAGTACGCCTGATAAGCGTGCGCGTATTCCCATCTCAATGGGGTGACGAAAAACACCCTACACTCACAAAAAGATTCTTTTTCTCACTCGGGTAATATATTGATATATATGCGATATATGTTAATTGTATTATTTTATTTTGTTACAATAAATATTGTATATGTGATATATAATATTGTAACATGTTAGGGTTATTAATGCAACATGATTAGTGGAGATTAAACATGATTAAGGTTTGATTTGAGTTAATTTTTCTAGAAGCTTCTAGAAGCTTTTTGTTTTGTTTTTGCAAAGATATTTTGAAAAGATATTTTTGTATGATATTTGTTAACCCAACTCAACCCTTGACCATGGTTCATTCTCTACATGGGTTAAGTTATCATACTTAACCCATGGTTGCATTTCTAACCTCAACACAATTGATTATTCATCACAAAAGAAATAGATCATCTTCTTCCTTCTTCTTCTTCGCTTGAAAAGCTTTCTAGCTTTTTGAGAAGTGATGAAAATGAGTGAGATTAAGAAAACAAATGAGAGCTAAAATCCTACTTCATCATCCTAATCTATCCTAGCCATTTAGATTAGGGTGTTCACTTCATTTGTGAGTGAGAGCTTGTGTTAAAGAAACTTCAAGGTAGATCATCTTTGTTATCGAAGATCGGATGCAAGCTTGCATCTTTCTCTTCGTGGAGCCTCTCTAGAGTCCGAGTACTCGATGATCGCAGCGAAGGGACCTCAACACGAAGCTTTAGAAGTGAAGGACCGGACTACAGAGGTTGTAATCCCAAACTCTTAGATGTAAAGTTGTTTACATGCTTTGTTTCGCCTAATCTATAGTTTAAAGATCTTGGTTAGGGTTGTTCGGCACGTCTGATTTTTGAATCGGGCATGGTTGATGCCTTATAGACCCTTTTGAGAGTGCCTAGTAACCCTACAGTGGTATCTGAGCCAAGCTAGAGCTTTAGGCGAAGTCTAGACGAAGTTTAAAGTCCGATCGAACTCCGAATACCCGTAAAACCCTAGTTTCTGGAAATTTTTTCAAAAGTTGATTTTTTCTGCATTAAAAATACTCAAAAAAATCAGCAGGGAATTATAAGTATTACTGTGCAAAACGAGCCAGTAATTCCCACAAACCGCCGTGGAACCGCAGCAAGACCATGCATTGCGCAGCGGATCCGCGGCCGTACAGGGGTATTGGGCTTTGATTTTGCACAGTAATATCCGTTGGTGTTTCTGCATATTTCTGGGTATTTTTAATCTAACTCAAGTGTTGAGTTTTCTGGGATTGATGGGAACTCGTTGATTCGATCGGAAAGTTTAACTTCGTTTATGTTTTTCCGGGTAATTTTAGAATGTGTTAAAAAGTTCGAACGGATATCAATAACTCACTTTTTCCCCTGCCGGAAAATTTCCAAGTGTTGGATTTTTCCGTAGTTTAAGAACGTTCTAAGTCGTGCAAGTAACGCGGTGGACCCTTTAGAAGACAATAGACCTTAACTCGATTATGTGACCGTCTGAACCGCCTCTAAACCTTAGGGTTTGGGGCAGTACGGCGTTGCCACATGTGAGGCGTTGGTTTGACTCTTCTACGGCTGGACCATTGGTACTGTGGCATGTGATTGATTCTTTTTTGAACCCCACTCAAGTGTTAGCTATTTAGGAAATCTTGGGTGTATGTTTATTCGATCGGAAAGTTTAACATTGTCTATTTATCTGGAATGTGATACAATATTTGGAAACCACAAGTAGTTATGAGATAACTAATTTGAATGTTATAAATCTAGCAGTTTAGTCTCAGATGATCGGTTGCCACGGGATTTTGATGCGATCAAAAGTCCGTCGCAATCACGTAGCGTACGCGGATATTCGCCGGGTAAATTTAATAGATAGCCACGCCCCATAGCCCCGACCAAGTGACTGTAGGAGAACCCCGTCGCCAAAAGCATCCGTTCGGGTGCTCGCGGCAGCGGTGTTCCGCCTTAGTGCACTTCGTCGACGACATCCGGGGGTGTGGCCGTCTACTAAAGTTTGCGATGAGCATTCGATCTGGATATCGGGAATCTTGTTGAATTGCCCGACTAGATATTGAAAAGCGTTTTCGATATAGAGACTAAAATGCGGGGTTCATAATTGTTAGGAATGCGATGTCTAAGGAATTCATTTGGTTAGGCATGCGATGTCTAAGGAGGTTGCAGATTCCAACTATTGTAGTTTTACACTTTCTTTTCTGCGACCGTAAGTGTAATATGTGGTGTATCGCCAGTTTCGTTGCTATACATCAACGAAAACTGGGATACGCATATTTACTTACGTTGATGATATGTGATATTATGTTTTGCTGTGATATGTTATATTGGATCGTCGTGTTTTGAATAGCCGGAGGTTTTATGTGAGATGAGAGTTTTTCTTTTTCATTCATGTAAAATTCATTGTATGTAATATTCTTTTATTGGGGCACTTCCGGGTTGAGGATGATGTCACCATTGTATATTATTTACTTTTCCGCATTAGGTAGACCCAAGGCGGGGAGCACAAGTAACCGGGTTCTAGGGTCCAGTGGGAGGCCATCTCGAGGAGTCGAGACCGGGTCTCCTAACCCTAGAATTGGCAGTGTTGCTTGCCGCTCTTGTAGGGGTCTAGGGATGTGGGTTTGGCTACTCATTGCGACCGTGGAATCCGTGTTTTATACAGGCTCGTATTAAAACACGGACCTCCTATTATATCCAATATTTCATATATGTTCTTCTTCTGCAATGTTCTGTGATGTGATCATATTACTGCCTGAGACGAATGTTTATATTATATATATGAGATATATGTTATATTGAAGATTTCGTTTCAAATGTGATGCTTGTGAAGCATAATAAAATGGGACTTCATTAATGAGATTAATGAAACAAAAAGAAACCTAAATATGTTGTAGAAACTTGTTTAAAAACTGGTAGCTCTAGTTCTTGCTTTGCATAGCGGTATTCCTTGCAGAATATCCAGCACCTTATTCGATTAGGAAAGAGCCGAGATCCCTTCACCGGGAGTGACCTCTTTAGCGAAACTAGCAGATGCTATACACTCGGTTTGTCTTTTGATTGCTTCTATAGTTTTTGCTTTGCATAGTGGTATTTGCGAAATATCCTGCTCCTTATTCGATGAGGAAAGAGCCGAGATCCCTTCACCCGGAGTGACCTCTTTAGCAAAACTAGAAAAGGCCTCAAAAATATTCTATTTAAAATCACTCGATTCTACAACGATATCAAGTTCATTACGCAAAGGGTTTTCTTAAAAACCTGTCGTAGCCCTCTGTCATTTCAGATAAGTAGTATTTAGTATTCGTACTACGTTTGTTGGCTTTCGTCAAGGCGTAGTGTGCGGTAGCTATTTATGCTTTTCTGTATAAGCATATGATGCGATTGAGTTAGGGTAGTCGTGCGGCTTTGTTGGCTTTCGTCAAGGGTCGTGCATGTGGGTTTAATTCAATCGGGAAATGACGGGTTGAACTTGACTAGTAGCCTATAGTTTGTTGGCTTTCGTCAAGGTCATAGGATGCTAGGGGTAAAATATAATCGGGAATTTCAAGTGTTGAAATTTGCAATGAGATTGCAAACCTTCTATGAGATAGTTGGATCCCGTTACCCGCTGCGAGTAAGAGTTACTCCTGGGAGAGTTTTACACATTACAATTAGCCGATCAAGTAGGTGTCTAGAAAGGTGTCAACGGGGTTACGCCCCTGGAAAAACGAGGTTTACTTTAATTAGGTCTGTGCGAAAGCACGGGGAACCTCCCTCAAAGTACCGGCACTGGCCTGGCTGAAAGATTGGCGAACTTGTAGGGTGTAATTAATCCCGGCTAGTCTTTCCTTTTAGGGTTTGAAGGAAGATTTGACTAAAACAGTGGGAGACATCCTGATTAGATAAATTGATAACCAATCTAATCTTGTAAAAGCGCACGCTGAGTGTTTTCTTCTCTCTCTCTCCTGGTTGCAACTATGTCACGCATTAATCAAGATAATAATACAGATGTATTGACCGAACCCGCTTGTTATACTGCGCTAAGGAACGTTGGTCCCGCTCCAACTTATAAATGTTATAAGACAGAGCAGGAAATAGGGGATTACCAGAATTCCCGTGCCACCCAAACGAAGAAAGTGCATGCTGATGCATCTTCTTCGGGTGTGTTCATTACCGAGAACTGTTTCTCAGTATCCTTTACGTTCTGGGTATTTGATACCGGATCAGGATCCCAAATATGTAATTTGTTACATGGGCTACAGATAGGTAGAGAACTGAGAACGGGTGATAAGTTTTAAAAGTTGGAAATGATGCAAGTGTTGCAGCCATGTCTGTTGGCAGTTATCACCCTGTATTATCAGAATACATTGATTCTGAACGAATGTTATTAGATACCGAACCTGATATACAACATCATATCAGTCTCTTTATTAGTAAAGAAGGATATAATTTTGTATTGTTGCATAGTGTTTTGAACATTTCCTATATCAAGAATTGATCGGTTCAGGCACGTTATCTAAAAGCATAGACATTCTAAATCAAACTACAGTTCTTAACGTACAGAACACACACAAGAGGAAGAGTTCAGAAATGAACGGTTCCTTCTTGAGGTATTATAGACTAGGTCATATCAATGTGACTCAACTAGCTGAAGTTACATTTAGATGCATATTTAAATTAGTTTGAATTTACATCTTGTGAAACTTGCCGGTCATGTCACAAAGATAAGATGACCACAGCTCTGTTTATTGGAAACAGAGAAAGAGTTAGTGAAATCTTGGGATTGATACATGATGATGTATGTAAGGTCCTCTGTCTGTACATGCCAAGACCGGTTCTTTATACTTCATTATATTCACTGATGGTCTCTCAAGATTCGCACATGTGTTCCTGTTGAAACACAAGTCTAAACCTTTTGAGAAATTCAATGAATATGAGTTAGAAGTAGAGAACCAAAAATGGGTAAAAGTATTATGTCCTTTGATGAGATCAAGGAGGAGAATACTTGAGCATGGGATTCCTGGACTATTCTAAAGGAGAATGAGATTCTCTCGCAGCATTACTCCTCCTTATAAACCACAGCACCTCGGTGTATCGGAGAGGAGCAATCACACCCTATTAGATATGGTGCGCTCTATGATGAGTACTACTGAGTTTCCTATTTCCTTTTGGGAGTTATGCACTTGAGAAGCTGCATACCTATTGAATAGGGTTCCAATCAAATCAGTTGCCTACTACTTCATATGTGATATGGAATGGAAAGAGCCCATATCTTAAGTATGTTAAGATTTGGGGTTGTCCAGCCTATGTCTAAAAGCATAATCCGGACAAGCTCGAGGCAAAGTCAGTTCTGTGGAAGTTTGTTGGATATCCCAAGCATTCGCAAGGGAATATCTTCTACCAAACTGGGGAAAAAAAGGTGTTTTTGTTTCTCAGCGTACCACCTTTGTGAAAGGGAATTTCTTGTGAAGAAATTAGTGGTCATGAGGTAGAACTGGAAGGAGTTCCAGCTATACAAACTGCAGCTAATGATTTGGTAAACCCGGAGGATTCAATAGTTTCCAACGAACCTCAGCCTCTCCGCCGATCTGGTAGGGTTCCTCATCCACCTGAGAGATACTTCGGTTTATCTATGACAGTGGGAGCAAGGATTGCATCATGAGATGATGACCTAACTAGTTTCTGTTAGTTATATGTATGCCCTAGAGGCCATTACTATACATAGGATGTATAATGTAGTGGATGCTTGGACATATATAGTGAGGACTTTCTTGCTCGACATGATAGTATGCTATCTGGTTACTCTTTACCTTAACGTGTATACCGATTGTCTCTCTGTTACATGTTGGTAAAGCCCTTAGGATGTGTACTTGACTACCTGGACTATGATGCGGATCATACTAGTGGGGACATGATAGTCTATAAGTACATCCTTCAAAGTCCCTAGTCGTGGGTGTATCGAGACGGGGGCATCGATATACCAGAGTAAACTAGCGTATACCTTCTCGACCCATACAGATGGGCGATGGATTGCAACGTCTTCAAAATAATAAAATATGATTTTTGGGAAATTTTATAATTTAATATTATTTTAATGAATATTTTAATATTCTGGTATAATTAAATACAGATAAATGTGGAAAAATTATGGAAAATTCTAAAATAAGGTATTTTAAGGAATTGCCTCGTTTTCTGTGCATGCCCCCATTTCCTCTAGTTTTGACCCTGAGTATGTCTAGTTTTGACTGATTCCATCTAGGGTGAAATCTGGGTTGATTTTCCTATGTTGGTATATAATTTGGGACTTGTTTTAGCATGGATTTTGGTATTTGGTGATTCATTCCTGTCGGGTGGCGTTTGGACGTCAACGACAAGTGGATTTTGATTGTGTTTACATGCGAGTCGATAGGTTTTTACCTATGCGGGTAGCGTGTGCTATTTTGGTTTCCGATGTAATTTTCATGTGCTTTAGCATTGTGATATACTTGTAGGTACCCCACGTGATGTTGAGGCAAAGGAGGTGAAGATAGCGACATCGGCTTTGGCACACGAGAAGCAATGTGAGTAGATTTATATCTACGGGGAGAAGTCGGGTGGATGGCGTATAGCACCCCCGCAGTCCATGGTGATGTATACGAATACGTATACACACGAATATTTATTTTGTGTTGTTTAGGGTTATTGATGGTAATAATGATATTTTGATGATAAGAATATATTGGTTTAGTATAGTGCGAACCCTAGAGTAGTGGTTGCACTCACACATACATTTACACACATACATGCATTCATTCTTTCATTTATTAGAGTGCATATGATGGTGCGTATATCTACACATGGGTATGAGACTATGTGTTTATATACGGGATTTGAGGATGATACGTGGTTTGAGATGATACTTGATGTGAGGCCGTGAGATCGGCGATGTAACATAGCTTGTCTTCGAGGTGCGATATGATAGTTTTAGCGGGCCTTTGGACATGTGCTTTACCCGCATTCATATTTTTATAGATGGTATCGATTTGTACTAGACTTAGAGTAGTAGCCCAGATTATGCGATCTGATGATAGTGATACCTGATATGTGATGAGGTACTGTGATATTGACCCCTACCCAACTATTAGGATGCCGTACGACGATCTACCGTACGAGCCGATATTGATGATAGATCCGCACTCATGACTCGAGGATATCTTACGATATGTTATTGAGGAGGGATCACCGACTATCATATCTATATATATTGACTCAGATTAGGTGGTTTCTTACCCCTCTTGTCTAGATTACTTAGTAGACATTAGACTGGACCGAGTCATACCTATTTCAAACTAACGAATCGGGGATATTTTAAAGATAGGCAGAAGGGTCATACGGATATTTTCAAATGATGTATCTTTTCTTAAAACACCGTAGCCCTTGTTTTTCCAAAAGCCCTGATTCGTCTTATTTCAAATGGCACCCCTGCATGACTTGTACAGATTGGTGTAGATTCTTTACTTTTGCGTTGATTATTCGATTCCGCATATTCATGCTATTTGCATTGCATCGCTTGTACTGTGGTTATATTTCAGTCATGCTGCTAGGACACCAGCACCATTATCGATGATGCATATGTTCCACGTACACTTGTTGCCGGCTCACACACTCATCATCGATAATTGCCATATCACCACACTGTAGTACTATTGCATTCAGTATATGATCCTTGCATGACATGATGATATGCATACCTTCCTTTACATGTCGCATACTTCATGCTTTTGATTATACGCATTGAGATATGTTGTTTCTATGATATTTCTGGATTTGGGAACCGAGAGTGTTTCAAAAGAGAATATGTCATTGCTTTAAAAACCCGGTTACCCTTGATATGATATTTCAGTGCGTCCACCATGTGTTTTCTCGGTGCTGAGAGCGACATGTGAAACCCGAATCGAGGAGTGGATGAGCCGATTGCGGGTACATGGTGGACCCGGTATGGTTCCCCTCGGCAAGATGATCGATGAGCTTTGCCGATTGAGCCTGGAGGCGGGCGAGTACCTACCGGTGATTGGTTGGACCTGGCGGTTATCCGGAGGATACTGACCAGAGTCGATGGATAGATTTGGGCGTCCTGCCGGGGCCGAGGGCCGATACCGCAGACAGAGCCCGCGGGCCGATCCGGACTGACGGAGCCCGATATATGAGGATTTATGTGCCGATGCTGGGCACAGTTTTCATGATGTTTTCGAGTGCCGATGCTGGGCACTCCGGTTCCATGATTTTGACGTGTCGCGAGGGACACGGGTGGGTTATATCCTCATATTTCCATGCACAGGTTTCATGATATTTACTTGCATGATGGTTATTGTCATTGGGTGACGAGTGGACGGGATCCACGTGTGTGCAGATTTGATTACATTGATCATACCTCATATTCATGACATGCTATTACCTGAGGCACTAGCACGAGCACTTGGCATTACACTCATGTAGAGATTACATTGCCAGTTTAGCATGCTTCAGCTTTATTCATATTGAGGTTTATTTATATCTGATCGTATTGACCTAGGATGGGTCATGCATTCGATCTCTGCTTGTAGATATTTTCTATTCACGAGTTGGCAACTCACCCCCGTTGTGCCCCAGTCCTTGCAGGTTTTTGCCGTACAGATTCCATAGCGGCATTTCTGGCACACTGCTTCCTTATGGGTGACTTTCTTGGATCGGTGGGTTCTTTTGTATCAGAACCGCCATTGTTCATGTATCATTTATTGTATCTAGAATTTCCATCAACCAAAACTTGTATATTGTTTCAGACTTAGAAAACAGTGTTGTTTTATTTCGACCTTAGAGTCGCGCTAGTAGTATTACGGTTTTCTGGCTGTTTTGAGTTTCTTTTTTTTGGGTTTTGATCCTCGCCCTTTGGCGTTGTATATTATTATTGCTTGCGTGGTTGTGACCGTCGATGGACGAAGAGCTAGCTCCCGTTTGGGGATGCCTTTTATCATTTTATATATATTATTCTTGTTGTACCCCGTTCGGGGCCAGTTTTTACAAAGGAAACTCTGCCGAAATTTTCAGGAAAGGTTACACATTTTAAAAAAAAATGCATATTCGGCTTAGTTATTTAAAAACTTTGATTTCCAAACATGATTTCCTTACTTTTTAAAAACAGTTTTCCTTATTTACTCTTTAAATGGTTTTAGATTGCTGGGCTTTTGGCTTACTTGGATCAGATGGGGTCCTATAGACTTCATATGGTTCAAGGGCCAATCACGTGCTCTTTCGGGTCGTGACAAAGTTGGCATCAGAGCGCTAGGTTGACCTTGGTTCGAGTCTAAGTTTGACTATGTGGAGCCTAGGGCGTTATCTATATAAGGAACTTAGGCTTGACCTTACGGAACTTAGACTTGGTCGAGGTGGTATTAGACCCGAACTTTCGTCGTGTAGGATGACCCTTGGTTGATGGAATAGGTGACTAAAGTAGAGTGACGTACCGTGGGTATGTTCCGCGGCATACTTACGACACGCCACTCCGCTTAAGAAACCTTAGGTTGTACATTTCCTTGCATTGTGTCATATTCCTTCCTATGATCTATCTTCATCGATACTGGTTATGGTTTTGCTGCCGCGATTGCACGGGCAGAGTGAGCTACGGCTCGAGTTGTCAGCATGAGCTCGTCGCGGACGAGGACTGACCGGGGCGTGATTCCAGAGACATACGGTTGCATTGAGGCTTCGTATTTTGTGTTTCCGCACTATGGGCGTTTGACAGATCGCTGCTGTGAGATTTCTAGGATGTACCGGACGGTACCAGAGGATTGAGCCACTGATAGAGGCCAGCCAGGATGTGATGACCGTTGATGTATCGCTTATTCATGATGGTTGAGGCGCTGCTTAGCGTACCGACGAATGAGCCAGTTGTTGCTGCGAGTGATGAGATATCGCCCAGATGATTGGAGCTACTGCAGCATGAGCATATTCTTAGAGATGTGATAGTGAGTCGCTAGTCACCGAGGATTAATGGCTAGGGCACGTGGTTCGTTCGCTTACCCCGATGCGAGGTCACCAGGTAGATTGATTCCAGCTAGAGACGACTTCACGCAGATTCGTTGAGAGTCGATTGAGACGATCGAATGTCAGGAACCCATTTTCCAAGTTTAAAGTATACGGAAAGACATGCAGGTGATTCTATGGACCCTCTAGAAGAATGAAACCCTAACTCGACTTAATGACCGTGTGAAAGCCTTTGAACCTTAGGGTTTGCGGCAGTTCCTCGGCGCCATTAGTGAGGCTTGGGTTTGCCCTTCTACGGCTGGACCACCGACGCTGTGGCATGTACTCGATACTATTAAACTGTACCCGAGATGTTGAGCTCTTGAGGGGATTGTGAGGTTCTGACGAGTCGATCGGATGATTCGACATCATTCGGATATCATGTGATGGGACACTGCTTGGGAGACTCCAGATAAGAGCATAGCCGTCGGAGCGCAGTCTGTGTAGCCATGATGAGATGAGTCCGAATCAGTCGATAGTGGAGCAAGGTGGAGTAAAGAGTTTGCACGAGATTTCGACGAGATGACGTTCCACTCCGCTGACATCAGAGATGTGATATGCACGCTGAGGACGTGTTCGGCTAGATATCTTCTACTGAGTGATGAAGATACCGAGTTCGTGATTTCGAGTCCGTGTTAGAGACTTCGGGTGGACCGTAGCTGAGGACATTGCAGTGTGCAGATAAAGACGCGACGTCGAATGGTCGATGATACAGACAAGCGGGACAAGAAGTTCGTGCGAGAGGCAGACGAGCTGTTACTACACCCCGTTAAGATTAAAGGCCGGACATGCATACAGAGGCGCAGAGATGCGACCAGCTTCCGAGGAGATGTTGTACTAAGGACGCAGAGGTCTAGAGAGCGAGAAAAGATTACGCCAGAGTACCAGCCTCCTTACAGTTTGGCTTAGGCAAGATCAGAAGAGAACTTGAGTAGGATTCCTTCCAGTACACTGCTTCAATAAGAGTTGCACCCAGGATCGGATGTGTGATATGCATTCAGAGGACCCGAGGTCGGCGCCAGAGATGTGCTGCTTTACGAGCGGTCGTGAGGATTGACCGAGAGATGACCAGGGAAGTGCAAGAACGGAATCGTTCCTGTCAGCACACCTGACCGGGCCGATGAGCCGATGGATTGCGAGTTGGTAATCTACAGGAAAGATCAGGAACCAGAGGCAGAGGACGCCATCCGCGAGCAAGAGGCAAATAGATATCTTGCGCCGCTAGCATCGGATGTACCGGTACCTTCTCGACCCTGAAGGAGGGTATACCGACGACGGTAATTATGATTTGTGATTTTGTGATTTGATTATCACGTATCCGTTGCTTTGGATTTCGGTTTGGGCGATCTATTCGCATGATTTTATAAGTGCACGGCGGTGCCCCGGCCGTCAATCCGACGCCGGAATGCGGAAGCGGTGAAAAACTTTAATTTTGCGGACTTAGCAAACCGGCACCACCGCGCACTAAACATCCGGATCGTAACCATTAACAAGTCTAAGCTACTAACAAGATAGGGAAGAGAAGTATACCGACAGATCCGAGTCCTCCGGTCTTCTCGTCGCCGTCCCGATCTCCTGCGGAATGTCCCGTCTCTTCCTCGTCGCCGGAAGTGCACCACATCGCCTACATCGTTTACGGGCTCCCACCTCAATGCCGAGGCAACTCGGGCACGAAGCCGGCTACTCGACGTGCCCAAGAAATGCTGTAGAATATCTAGAGAAGAAGTCTCATTTGGGGTTTTTGGAGCTTTGCCATTTTGTGGAGGAAGAAGAACTTGGAGAGAGGTGAAGGGAAAAATGTAGCATACCAAAAAATGAGAGTAACAATTTTCCACCCATAAAAGGAAATGAATCCCATTCCTCATTCAAGGAATGGCCGGCCCCCCCTTCATGTGTGATTGGAGAGAGAAAAAAGTGAAGTCAAGGGGTGGGTGGAACCATCATCCAAGGGAGAGTGTGAAGTGATCAAAAAGAAAAATCCTCACTCAACAACCATACCCCTCAACATCATCAACAATCATGACTTTAAAAGTCAAGCCATGATGGAGTCAAAACAAGTCAATGATGGTGCACATCATGAAAGCCATCATGATGCAACAAGATGCAAAGAACCCCCTCCACTAATGCCTATTTGCAACAATGCAAATAAACCCTCCTCCACCAATCTTCGGCCAATGAACGGAACAAAGGAAATCGGCCGAAACTAAAAACAAACTGGCAACTCCAGAAAACTGGTCCCGTAATAAATTACAGGAAAACCCCGATACTGTGCATACACACCCGCATCTGTATTTCGACCGAAATACAAATGCAATGAGACAAAATCTCCACTGTACTATACTGGAATCCGGCTTATACCAAAACCGTCCAGTAATATCTGTTCGATCCTGATCCGTGCAATACCGCACGTATCTGATCGATCCCTGCCATATATCCATACGGCCTATAGTACAAACTGTCCGATCCTGATCCGTGCAATACCGCACGTATCTGATCAGACCTTGCCATATCTCCATACGGCCTCTACAACCTTTCGCCCGAAAGCTGAGTAACTGAATGTGGGGGACTCTAAAGACTCGTCAACACCTTGGTTGTGGATTTAACCACTAGCACGTCAGAGGTATAAGCCAATACGTAACGGGCTACCAGGTACTGACTAAAAGGGATGTCTGTGAGTGAACTCAGCCTGACAACCCTACTGAGCCTGTCAGTGACAATATCCGTACAGTCCGGTCCGTTCGTCTATGAGCATCGCATGGCGGGCCTAGGGGGTTGGTAAAAGTCAGACCCCCAAAAGCGGTACAAGTCGTGTCGGAGTGTAGCCCAGAACACCCTGAGATACTACTGGAATACCTACCAGTAAATCTCCTTGCCTCGGCCGAGGGCTTCGTGTAATGGCTCTCCTAGACACAGCACGACCTCACCCCCAATACCGGGAGAGACGAACCCCTGAAGATACGCTCACTGCCTCCATATGGCTCGGGACTGTACCCAACTAAAACCTGTTTGCACGACTCCTTTGAGCCGTGGTAGGGTAGTAATCAAAGTACAGTGGGAACTCACACGAGACAAATAACGATCCCCAGGTCGATGAACTAACCTGCACACATGTCACCAGGGAACTGCCATCTGACGTCTGGTATATGACCAACTAGCATGTTCCCGGCGAGTCCTGTCCGGTGTACTCATAACCCAATGAGCACCTGTATACATCTTAGGTGATCCAACTGACACCAGTGGCTTGTGAGACCGGCCACCGCCCCTCGTCGGGGTCTCGACTGTATACACTAGTCTACTATGGAGTATCGATGCCCTGTCTCGAAACTCACACGACTAGGGACCATTTCAGGATATGCTTATAGACCCCAGCTCCCACTTATATGATCGCCCTCATACTGCTGGTGGTCAAGCAAGAATCCTAGGGGCTCTATCAACGTGTAATAGCGACATGTCAGGTCACCTAAAACAGTACACGATGATAAAGGTAAACCAGATAGCATACTATCATCTCGAGTAAGACTGTCCTACTGGGACAGGTCCTCCCTCAATCATTGCAATCACGTGCCTGTGATCCAATAATTGACTCTGAGGGCACTATCTCCAACAATCTCCCACTTGCACTCAAGGCTAATTATTGCGATGTCGCATACTCACAGCCCGTGTGAAACCGAACACCCAACTCCTCTACTAGTCAGTCTCACAAAGCTCGTTTGCGAAACTATTGCGTTCGAGGATTAGCCTCAGTGAGTGGATCCGCCTTGATATCTCTTTCTATGTCTCTCTATATCTCAAGTTCGCGGAGAAACCCATCTCCCGAAATGAGCAATACCTGTCTTAGAATGTGTCTGGATGTCTGATGGGACATAGCTCATAAATGAACTCCAAATCCAAACTTCTTAGATTGTATCGACAACTGAACTTAATCAGTATCCTGCGCCATGCCTCCCTCAGTATTGCCTTGGACCACCTGTCCAAAATACTGCCCCTCGTCAGAGGGAAAACTATAACTCTGACAACCTCCTTGTCGTCCAGGTCACCTTGGAAGCCTGGAATGATAACTGTCTCCCGAATGGGACTGTCGTTATCATATCCCTAGAACATCCACTTATGTTCTAAAACTGCTTCCGACTGTTTCTCTAGGATTGGATCAATGTCAACTTATTGCATCTAGTGCAAGAACAACATCTGGTGTGGTACTTGACATCTCATGATTGACTCAATTGCCTGAGCAAGTGATCTGCCAATCATGCACGTCCCTCTCCCCTTTAGTCTGTAAGACACCTTTGGAGAGGGTGACTCCATCTTCTGCAGGTACACTACCGTGCCAGGAGTCGTTCATCCTAAATACTCATAGAATGCTGTCTAAGTACCCAGATTGGAAAACCACCTAAATCTAGATCTAAAACCATAGATCTAGTAACCAGTATGTCTGACATAATGTCCAAATCCCATATGGAGAAAACACTGTGTGACGACCAAAGTATAACCGACTGTAGTATAGGAGTTTCTTTTCCTACTCTGTGTATGTCATCCAAATACCAGGATATCACACCCTACTACCTTCTCAACAGATCCATCTCCTATTCTGATGAAGTCAAACCTATGACTGTCACGTCAGAAATAGATGATCTATCTCCGCTACATCTGCTTTAGTCTACAAATAGACATAAGCTACCTGTCCACCAATGCTTCCGCTGCTCCTACTGACTACGACAACCCTCTGGCAGAGTCATATAGACGTACACTTCTAAAACTAGTTTAGAACGACGCTATACTCATCCTCCCGCCGGGTCTCGCAGCCTGGAACAACAGCAATGGTAAGTGTGGGTAAACAAGAACTTCCCTGTCACCGTCCTTGAGACTACCGGAGTACCTCTCGGGTGCCTGAAGTTACCCACCTTATCTGCGGAGTGCCCAATGGAATGTCAAATCAGATTGAATCTTTAGGTTCCTTATCAAATCTTCAGTAATCGTTTGCGGTTCTGGAATTACTTCCAGTTCTACCATACTCCCACTACTGTTTTCTGAAAAAATCCATTTTTAATAAAACTGTGGCGAGTCTAGAACAATACTGCTATTGTTCATCCAGATGGTAGAAAGTCAACCCTCGTCATAGCCTGGGTCAACCCACAAACAGCCATTACAGAAACGTGCCTTGAGTTGTCCAGTGTCTGGTTTTAATCATAAGCCGGACAACTCCCCGTACCTTAACAACGTTAAGATACGAACTGTTCTATTTCCTATATAGGACCAGAGGCAATGATTTAACTGAACCAGATCCAAATCATGCAACTGTCTCCAGTGCATGTCAACTAAATGGAAGGAGGCCGATCAGCGTTACTCAACTTAGGAACACTTCCAATTATGAGCAACCTGAAAGAGAAGCAAGTTCTCTTAATCATTACTATCAACTGAATACCATGCACAAGTGTCTACATCTTCGATTTCTTTGAAGAATCCCGATACTTGCTACACCTGGTTCTCTACTCTATTCAAATACCAATAACTTCTCAAAATTCGGACCCTGTGTTTCCACGAAACACCTGTCTAAAAACTAGAGAAGTCATAAGTAAACCGAATATAGTACGAGGACCAACCCCTCTGTCCTGATGGACCCTGGACAACATACAATACTCTGTACAAGTCACTTGAGTCTGATAACTCATTCACTGTGTGTCGTAGGTTGAAAACTGTACTTATGGTTAAGAAGAATTACACCGCTGTTTAATGCTCCTTACCTAACCATCCAATGATATAGGTAAATGTCATAGACATAATTTCAGAAAGATATATCTCACTCTATGAAAATAGACGTACAGATATATCAATTTGAAATTGGTTCATAAAAGCGGATATTCAAAACCAAATATTTGCCGACCGGCAAACAGCCCAGGTGATTTCCTCAAATATCACCGATTACAACGAATCCCGATATAATGAGGATAGTCACCCAATTCCCAACAAATTACTCCCACTCATCATCTGTAAAACCATACAGATGTGAGAATCATACCTGGTAAATACATACCCTGGAGTAAGTATCTAGTCGGGAAATCAGCTTTCCTTTAACAGTACACAGTGAGACTGAACCATTGAAATGTCTCGATGGGGTATCCTGATATTCCTAGTAATGCCTCTTCCATTATCCAGATTCACAACTGTAACCGTGTAATTCTTTGCCACCTCTCCAAATCCCTTCATATGTCTTTAGTCTTTACCTTCTGCACACCCCTTTAGGCCAAATGGTTTTCTTCCTTCCCTACCGTTCGGCACCAGCCTATGGTTTGGAAGAAGACTATCCAATAAGCATAATGGGTGTACTGTCCCAATCCTAGGAACACTCGCAATGAGAGAGGGTGAAGATAAAAGACAACCGAATAAATCTTATTCCTGTTTCTCCTGAACCAGAATCCATCCCCGAACTAGAACAAGTTCCTTTCGAGTTCGTATATTACCATACGATGGAGTATCCAAATAAACTGTGGATCTTCGTAGTGATACGGAGTGTCCTGGAGAAAAACAAAGGTGATGTGGGAGTGGTAACGAAATATTTGGTTTGGTCGTGAATATCTGTTGCAATTTACTTTGCCCTCTTACTAATCCCTTGCTTTGTCTTAACTCAATACCTTCTGTACACCATCGTTAGGCTAATTGGTTTTCTTCATTCCCTACCGGTCGGCACCAGCCTAAGGTTTGGAAGAAGACTATCCAATTTGCGTAATAGGTGTACTACTCCTAAACCAAGGAGTACTCACAACCTGAGAGAAGGTAAAAGGAAAAGACAACTGAATAGTCCTATCCGTTTTCTCCAGAACCGGAAACCATCCTCGAATAAATCCCTTCGAGTTCGTATCTAACCATACGATGGTTTTGTCCAATGGAAGTGGACGTTCGTAGTAATACGGGGTGTTCCGGAGAAAAGGGTAAAAGTAGGAGTGGCAATGAGGTCTGCAACTCTGATAATCCAAAAGCCAGTGTTAAGAAGGTTCGGTCAACTTGGTCACTGAGTTATAGTCTTAGGGTCGGGTCAATGGTCGCTGCTAAAGAGAGAGAGAAAAGAAACACTCAGCGTGCACTCTAACCTAGATCAGAATGGTTACCAATTTATCTAATCTGGAATCCTCCCACTGTACCTCAAATTCTCCTCCAAACCTGAAAGAAGAATTAGTCGGGGTTACCCGAGGAGTAAACTAACTCATCAGTGGGAATCGGGATCCAACTATCATCGCATGACAACGTGACGGAATCCGCTCACTGTGTCACACTCCAGAAGGTATGCGCATATCTGGCAGGTTTCAGTTCTTTTGAAACTCCCGATGTTATTTCTGCCCCATGCTCTTATGACCTTGACTTTGGCCAACAAATCATAAGTCACATGTCAAGTTCTACCCGTCATTCTCCAGGTTGATTCGAATCCACCCGCACAAGCCCTTGACTTTGGCCAACAAGGCTATACGACTGTCCCAAACCAACGCATCTATCTATGCTGCATATGAATAACCAACAGCTACCAAACACTGTGCCTTGACTTTGGCCAACAAACACAGCTTGAATACTATTGACTACCCATATGAAACGACGGAGGGCTACGAATGGTTTCTGGCGAAAACCTTTAACGTAATGAACTTGATATCGTCGAAGGAACGGATAGCTTTTTTAAAAATATAGTGACGAAAACCTTCGCTAAAGAGGTCACTCCCGGTGAAGGGATCTCGGCTCTTTCCCCGTAGAATGGGGTGCAGGATATTCCAACTGAATACCACGGTGCAAAGCAAAAGTAATCGGCTATAGTGAAGTTAATGCCCTGACGCAAACTTTTTGTTCAAGGGGTCACTCCCGGTGAGGGGATCTCGGCCCTTGCCTCGTCGACTGAGGAGCAGGATATTCCAACTGAATATCACGATGCAAAACAAAAGTGAACGTCCTTGCAATAACAGCTTTTTGAAAAGTGTTCCAACAACATCAGATTAGGTTTGTTTTTAACTTGCATTGATCCGAATCAATGCAGTCCCATCAATTGATCACACCAAAAAAGAACGAAAATATACTGATGTACGTATATGCCATCCGCATTCGCCACTGGGTCCCGTCATTACCCGTTAGGTTAGCTTACTAACGACAGAGCGTGGACTGGACTAGCGCGGATGTAAAACATATACAACATCTACTAATATATATACCAATATATTATATTTCGCTCAAGGCGTGAAAAGAAATGCAACATCACAGAGAATGAACAGCATCACAGAAACAATACAGATATCTGGGATCCCCGGGTTTCACAGAGCCACTACTGAAACCCGACGTTCCCCTGGTCGTGTGGATAGCCTGCGCAATGAAATCCTAGACCCCTACGGGTGCGGCAAGTCACCCGCCAAAACCTGAAGCGAGGCAGCCCCCTTCAGCACCGTGAAAGGACCACCCAGCACTTCACGGAATCCGGTAACTTGGGCACCCCTACTGGGTCAACCTGTACCCCCTACGAGTGCGACGAATAGCCCGCCAATCCTAGAGTGAAGCCCCCTCCGTCTCAATGCCATGAGATGCGGGCTTGTTGCCCTCCAGAACCCGGCTATCCGTGCACCCCTTCGCGGGATAATCCTAGTACAGAAAGTAAAATATACATACAACGGGTACATCGACCGCAACCAGGTCGTGTCCCAAAAGAATAATACAAACAGGCAGTGACGGCAGTCCACATGTCGGACGCTCGTCCCGCAATATCAAATGTACATAATACAACCACAACTGTACTAGCATTGCATCCAGGCTATCCCCCACGACCGATCCGCAACATCACAGCATAAACATACAACATCAACGTGAAAGTCACGTTCGTAAATCCGTCTAACCGGGCTATAGCAGTTAGACTGGATTTACCGATCGAGTGACATTCACGGTCGCAGATATAATGTAAATACTGTGAAAAATGTGTTTATAATTTTTCCGATTGACCAAAAAATAACAAGTGGGCCCCAAACCAAAACTGCAGCACTCACAGAAATAATTGGCCCAATTTTAATATTCCAAAACCCCCAATTTAATCCCAGAAGCCCACTGGAAAAACTTGATTCAGTGAGGACATCAATGCGCGGCGGAACCGCGGCCCAAGTGGGGTTTTGGCCGCGGTTCCGCGCTCCATTGATCGAGTCACTGCGTTGAATTTTTCCAGTATGCTTAGAATACCCTGCACATCATTCTGAGACCACCTGAAAAATTTTTAGACACCAAAAAATCTTAACAGAAAACTGATGTGCACTAAAACATAGATTTTGGAATTTTGGTCGATCGGAAATGCAAAACACATCAAACGAAGCTAGACGAAGTTAATGGCGAGGCTCTGATACCACTGTAAGTGCACGGCGGCGCCCCGGCCGTCAATCCGACGCCGGAATGCGGAAGCGGTGAAAAACTTTAATTTTGCGGACTTAGCAAACCGGCACCACCGCGCACTAAACATCCGGATCGTAACCATTAACAAGTCTAAGCTACTAACAAGATAGGGAAGAGAAGTATACCGACAGATCCGAGTCCTCCGGTCTTCTCGTCGCCGTCCTGATCTCCTGCGGAATGTCCCGTCTCCTCCTCGTCGCCGGAAGTGCACCACATCGCCTACATCGTTTACGGGCTCCCACCTCAATGCCGAGGCAACTCGGGCACGAAGCCGGCTACTCGACGTGCCCAAGAAATGCTGTAGAATATCTAGAGAAGAAGTCTCATTTGGGGTTTTTGGAGCTTTGCCATTTTGTGGAGGAAGAAGAACTTGGAGAGAGGTGAAGGGAAAAATGTAGCATACCAAAAAATGAGAGTAACAATTTTCCACCCACAAAAGGAAATGAATCCCATTCCTCATTCAAGGAATGGCCGGCCCCCCTTCATGTGTGATTGGAGAGAGAAAAAAGTGAAGTCAAGGGGTGGGTGGAACCATCATCCAAGGGAGAGTGTGAAGTGATCAAAAAGAAAAATCCTCACTCAACAACCATACCCCTCAACATCATCAACAATCATGACTTTAAAAGTCAAGCCATGATGGAGTCAAAACAAGTCAATGATGGTGCACATCATGAAAGCCATCATGATGCAACAAGATGCAAAGAACCCCCTCCACTAATGCCTATTTGCAACAATGCAAATAAACCCTCCTCCACCAATCTTCGGCCAATGAACGGAACAAAGGAAATCGGCCGAAACTAAAAACAAACTGGCAACTCCAGAAAACTGGTCCCGTAATAAATTACAGGAAAACCCCGATACTGTGCATACACACCCGCATCTGTATTTCGACCGAAATACAAATGCAATGAGACAAAATCTCCACTGTACTATACTGGAATCCGGCTTATACCAAAACCGGCCAGTAATATCTGTTCGATCCTGATCCGTGCAATACCGCACGTATCTGATCGAACCCTGCCATATATCCATACGGCCTATAGTACAAACTGTCCGATCCTGATCCGTGCAATACCGCACGTATCTGATCAGACCTTGCCATATCTCCATACGGCCTCTACAACCTTTCGCCCGAAAGCTGAGTAACTGAATGTGGGGGACTCTAAAGACTCGTCAACACCTTGGTTGTGGATTTAACCACTAGCACGTCAGAGGTATAAGCCAATACGTAACGGGCTACCAGGTACTGACTAAAAGGGATGTCTGTGAGTGAACTCAGCCTGACAACCCTACTGAGCCTGTCAGTGACAATATCCGTACAGTCCGGTCCGTTCGTCTATGAGCATCGCATGGCGGGCCTAGGGGGTTGGAAAAAGTCAGACCCCCAAAAGCGGTACAAGTCGTGTCGGAGTGTAGCCCAGAACACCCTGAGATACTACTGGAATACCTACCAGTAAATCTCCTTGCCTCGGCCGAGGGCTTCGTGTAATGGCTCTCCTAGACACAGCACGACCTCACCCCCAATACCGGGAGAGACGAACCTTTGAAGATACGCTCACTGCCTCCATGTGGCTCGGGACTGTACCCAACTAAAACCTGTTTGCACGACTCCTTTGAGCCGTGGTAGGGTAGTAATCAAAGTACAGTGGGAACTCACACGAGACAAATGACGATCCCCAGGTCGATGAACTAACCTGCACACATGTCACCAGGGAACTGCCATCTGACGTCTGGTATATGACCAACTAGCATGTTCCCGGCGAGTCCTGTCCGGTGTACTCATAACCCAATGAGCACCTGTATAAATCTTAGGTGATCCAACTGACACCAGTGGCTTGTGAGACCGGCCACCGCCCCTCGTCGGGGTCTCGACTGTATACACTAGTCTACTATGGAGTATCGATGCCCTGTCTCGAAACTCATACGACTAGGGACCATTTCAGGATATGCTTATAGACCCCAGCTCCCACTTATATGATCGCCCTCATACTGCTGGTGGTCAAGCAAGAATCCTAGGGGCTCTATCAACGTGTAATAGCGACGTGTCAGGTCACCTAAAACAGTACACGATGATAAAGGTAAACCAGATAGCATACTATCATCTCGAGTAAGACTGTCCTACTGGGACAGGTCCTCCCTCAATCATTGCAATCACGTGCCTGTGATCCAATAATTGACTCTGAGGGCACTATCTCCAACAGATTTAGTCTTGATGACTGAGTTTCATGATATTTGATTTTGTGCACCATGGTTGCACCTACTGGGTATTTATACCTTGTACATAGTTATTACTCTTGAGCTGTTGATTGAGATTTCATGCCTATTTTATGCTGGTGATTTGATTTACGCTTCCAGCAGAGTTTCATGTAATTTTAGTGTTTTGATTTTCCACTCGGTATAGCTTATATGTGCTTGTAGTGCATCGATATGTGTTTTGTGCCCGCAGCTGCACACGTTTATGATTTTCTTCATATCTGGATACACTTGGTGTTACTGCTTACGTATTTGAGTTATTGCTTGGTATTTGTGCATGGGATGCACCAGTTCTATACTTCGTGCATTTGTCGCACCAGTTTTATATTTCTTGCGTTTATCGCATCAGATTTATATTTCGTGCCTTTGTTGCACCGGATTTATATTTTGTGCATTACGATTGCACCTGACTTCGATTTGATGCCTTTCGGTATGTCGATTTTGATTGTGATATTGATGTGGATTCTTGCACTCCGTGCTTTTGACTGGACTTACGCATATTCGACGTTGCTATTGGATTTTGTGATTCCGTGCATATTGAGTGCGCAGGGTCTAGATTTTCATTCGTGCATGATGGATGCACCGATTTGGATTTTCGTGCATGTTGGGCGCATGTTTTGAGATACGATTTTGGGGCACACCAGATGCACTAAATCGAGATTCTTCATGCATGTCAGATGCACCGTTTTGGCTGTCAGGCACACATGTTGCCTATGACAGATGCTTCGTGCACACCCGTTGCACCTAGATGTTGTTTTGTGCACATGTTTAGCGCATATATGGATTTTGATTTCCGTGCGCGTCAGACGCACAGGGTGGTGTTATGTGCATTTTTGGAATTTATTCCTTTTGGAGCAGTACATTTTTATGATGTGGGATATTTTCTTTCATACTGAGCAGGACTAGTCAGTGGACAGTGCCTGGATATATTTTGCATGCATCGATAGTTATCGAAGGGATTTCCGAAAAGCGAGCTATAGTCTCAGTATATACCTACGTGTCCGATATGACACAAAACGTTTTAAAAACAAGGAAACCCTTCTGATTATTTTCAAAATGGTGGAACATGCTTATTAAACAAAGGATATATATACACATATAGTTATTTTCTTATGAGAAACGTCCGCCACTGTGCAGTGTTACGCGCATCGCACAGCGACTTAAAAAGATTTGGCATACAGTTGCATCAGCTAATTACATGTATAGATTGGGTGTCTGGATGTATAGTCTTGGTCCATATCATATTGATTTTGTATTGGATTTGACATTGTGTCGTTACCATGACTCCGATGATTGCGGATGCTTGATGGAGTGTTGCTTTTGAGTTATCTGCTCAGTACTCATGCGCATGCATTGCGCTATGATGTTTTATGTATAGATGATTTCGGAGCCCCGATGACTTGGAATTTGTATTGAAATATTTTAGTATTTGGGGGTTCAAATTTAAATTCGGGGACCGAATTTCTTTAAGGGGGGTAGATTGCAACATCTTCAAAATAATAAAATATGATTTTTGGGAAATTTTATAATTTAATATTATTTTAATGAATATTTTAATATTCTGGTATAATTAAATACAGATAAATGTGGAAAAATTATGGAAAATTCTAAAATAAGGTATTTTAAGGAATTGCCTCGTTTTCTGTGCATGCCCCCATTTCCTCTAGTTTTGACCCAGAGTATGTCTAGTTTTGACTGATTCCATCTAGGGTGAAATCTGGGTTGATTTTCCTATGTTGGTATATAATTTGGGACTTGTTTTAGCATGGATTTTGGTATTTGGTGATTCATTCCTGTCGGGTGGCGTTTGGACGTCAACGACAAGTGGATTTTGATTGTGTTTACATGCGAGTCGATAGGTTTTTACCTATGCGGGTAGCGTGTGCTATTTTGGTTTCCGATGTGATTTTCATGTGCTTTAGCATTGTGATATACTTGTAGGTACCCCGCGTGATGTTGAGGCAAAGGAGGTGAAGATAGCGACATCGGCTTTGGCACACGAGAAGCAATGTGAGTAGATTTATATCTACGGGGAGAAGTCGGGTGGATGGCGTATAACACCCCCGCAGTCCGTGGTGATGTATACGAATACGTATACAAACGAATATTTATTATGTGTTGTTTAGGGTTATTGATGGTAATAATGATATTTTGATGATAAGAATATATTGGTTTAGTATAGTGCGAACCCTAGAGTAGTGGTTGCACTCACACATACATTTACACACATACTTGCATTCATTCTTTCATTTATTAGAGTGCATATGATGGTGCGTATATCTACACATGGGTATGGGACTATGTGTTTATATACGGGATTTGAGGATGATACGTGGTTTGAGATGATACTTGATGTGAGGCCGTGAGATCGGCGATGTGACATAGCTTGTCTTCGAGGTGCGATATGATAGTTTTAGCAGGCCTTTGGACATGTGCTTTACCCGCATTCATATTTTTATAGATGGTATCGATTTGTACTAGACTTAGAGTAGTAGCCCAGATTATGCGATCTGATGATAGTGATACCTGATATGTGATGAGGTACTGTGATATTGACCCCTACCCAGCTATTGGGATGCCGTACGACGATCTACCGTACGAGCCGATATTGATGATAGATCCGCACTCATGACTCGAGGATATCTTACGATATGTTATTGAGGCGGGATCACCGACTATCATATCTATATATATTGACTCAGATTAGGTGGTTTCTTACCCCTCCTGTCTAGATTACTTAGTAGACATTAGACTGGACCGAGTCATACCTATTTCAAACTAACGAATCGGGGATATTTTAAAGATAGGCAGAAGGGTCATACGGATATTTTCAAATGATGTATCTTTTCTTAAAACACCGTAGCCCTTGTTTTTCCAAAAGCCCTGATTCGTCTTATTTCAAATGGCACCCCTGCATGACTTGTACAGATTGGTGTAGATTCTTTACTTTTGCGTTGATTATTCGATTCCGCATATTCATGCTATTTGCATTGCATCGCTTGTACTGTGGTTATATTTCAGTCATGCTGCTAGGACACCAGCACCATTATCGATGATGCATATGTTCCACGTACACTTGTTGCCGGCTCACACACTCATCATCGATAATTGCCATGTCACTACACTGTAGTACTATTGCATTCAGTATATGATCCTTGCATGACATGATGATATGCATACCTTCCTTTACATGTCGCATACTTCATGCTTTTGATTATACGCATTGAGATATGTTGTTTCTATGATATTTCTGGATTTGGGAACCGAGAGTGTTTCAAAAGAGAATATGTCATTGCTTTAAAAACCCGGTTACCCTTGATGTGATATTTCAGTGCGTCCACCATGTGTTTTCTCGGTGCTGAGAGTGACATGTGAAACCCGAATCGAGGAGTGGATGAGCCGATTGCGGGTACATGGTGGACCCGGTATGGTTCCCCTCGGCAAGATGATCGATGAGCTTTGCCGATTGAGCCTGGAGGCGGGCGAGTACCTACCGGTGATTGGATGGACCTGGCGGTTATCCCGAGGATACTGACCAGAGTCGATGGATAGATTTGGGCGTCCTGCCGGGGCCGAGGGCCGATACCGCAGACAGAGCCCGCGGGCCGATCCGGACTGACGGAGCCCGATATGTGAGGATTTATATGCCGATGCTGGGCACAGTTTTCATGATGTTTTCGAGTGCCGATGCTGGGCACTCCGGTTCCATGATTTTGACGTGTCGCGAGGGACACGGGTGGGTTATATCCTCGTATTTCCATGCACAGGTTTCATGATATTTACTTGCATGATGGTTATTGTCATTGGGTGACGAGTGGACGGGATCCACGTGTGTGCAGATTTGATTACATTGATCATACCTCATATTCATGACATGCTATTACCTGAGGCACTAGCACGAGCACTTGGCATTACACTCATGTAGAGATTACATTGCCAGTTTAGCATGCTTCAGCTTTATTCATATTGAGGTTTATTTATATCTGATCGTATTGACCTAGGATGGGTCATGCATTCGATCTCTGCTTGTAGATATTTTCTATTCACGAGTTGGCAACTCACCCCCGTTGTGCCCCAGTCCTTGCAGGTTTTTGCCGTACAGATTCCATAGCGGCATTTCTGGCACACTGCTTCCTTATGGGTGACTTGCTTGGATAGGTGGGTTCTTTTGTATCAGAACCGCCATTGTTCATGTATAATTTATTGTATCTAGAATTTCCATCAACCAAAACTTGTATATTGTTTCAGACTTAGAAAACAGTGTTGTTTTATTTCGACCTTAGAGTCGCGCTAATAGTATTACGGTTTTCTGGCTGTTTTGAGTTTCTTTTTTTTTGGGTTTTGATCCTCGCCCTTTGGCGTTGTATATTATTATTGCTTGCGTGGTTGTGACCGTCGATGGACGAAGAGCTAGCTCCCGCTTGGGGATGCCTTTTATCATTTCATATATATTATTCTTGTTGTACCCCGTTCGGGGCCAGTTTTTACAAAGGAAACTCTGCCGAAATTTTCAGGAAAGGTTACACATTTTAAAAAAAAAAGCATATTCGGCTTAGTTATTTAAAAACTTTGATTTCCAAACATGATTTCCTTACTTTTCAAAAAAAGTTTTCCTTATTTACTCTTTAAATGGTTTTAGATTGCTGGGCTTTTGGCTTCCTTGGATCAGATGGGGTCCTATAGACTTCATATGGTTCAAGGGCTAGTCACGTGCTCTTTCGGGTCGTGACATGGATGATCCCATATCCATTGGTGTTTGACATCAGAGATGATATACGGGTGCTCAATGGAGACTGGGTACACTGGACAGACTCGCCGAGAACTCCCAGATGGTATTATACCTTACGTCAGATGACAGTTCTCTGGTGACACTGGTACAAAGTAGTCTGTTGACCCGAGATCGTCATAGAGTCTTGTGTGATTCCCACTGTGCTTTGATTTCCACCTTACCACGTCCAAGAGGGCGTGCAAAACGGTGGTTTTTGGGTACAGTCCCGAATCACATGGAGGCAATGAGCGATAGGAGGGGATTCGTCTCTCCCGGGATAGGGAGTTGATGTTGCGCCGTGTTCGATTGGCTATAACCGGAAATCCCTGTCCAGGGTTGCTGAGATTTATTGGTAAGTGTTACCAGTAGTTTCTCGAACTGCTATAGACCTCATATCGACACGACTTATCGAGCTACTGGGGTCTGACGTTTACCACCCCTAGGCAAGATATGCGACATATCAGACGATCAGACCGGACTGTACTAAATGTGACTGGTTGGATTCACAGGAGTGTGAGCGGGCTTGCTCGTTGATCTTCTGATCGCTCAATACCCGGGTGGCCGTTACGTTTAGCAGACCGCTTGCGGCTTGTGGGTGTTTGATATGATCATCACCTGCTGCCGGCGTATTGACGAGTCTTTAGAGTCCTATACAGAGGTTTCTTGGCTCAAGCGAAACGAAATAGGAGCGCATATGAGATATGTACGGAACCGAGAATAATGCGTGTATGTGATACCGTATTCTATTCTCGCGATGAATGTATCGATTGGTTGTATACGATATGACCTAGTTATCGAATCGAGGATTGATTCGATAAGTCGATACATTGGATATTGGTCGGTCATATGCGATATGACCTGATAGTTAAATCAAGTGTTGATTTAATGATTTAATGAATAATAATATATATTTGATATATTACTTTACATTAACTAGTATTGGTTCACTTAAGATTATTTTTCTCACTTGATGTGCACATTGTATATGTGATATATTTTTGTTCACTTGATTGTATCATGTTTGATGATACATGCAATCTTGGGTGTATGTTTGCTTTATATCATCTTTAGGTTAATGGTTGGGTTTTTCACTTGCTTTATATGTGATATATTTTTTGTGCACAAGTATGTATCATGTTTGATGATACATGCAAACTTGGGTGTATGTTTGAATTAAACCATGTTTAGTAAATGGTTATGGTTTCATTTCATTTGCTTTATTTACTTATTCATTTATTTATTAATTCTTTATGGTGAGAAATAAAATGGTGACTTTATTTGGATTTCACTTGAAGCTTCATGAAGCTTTGAAAGTCAAAGCCATTTTGTTTCTTTCCTAAACCCTAACCCTTTAACTAAACCCTAGTTCATTCTCTACACTTAACCATGGTTGCTAAAATGATAAGAATGACTTTATTTCCATTTATTCATTTATTCTTATCATATTCTTTTTCTTCTTCTTCTTCTTCTTCTTCTTCAAGAAGAAAGAAGCTTGCTAGCTTCAATGGTGACTTGAGAAAAAGAGTGAGAAATCCAATTCTAAAGTGAACCCACTTCCTATTTCTTCATCCTCTACCACTTGCCAAGTAGTATAGGGTGTTTTCTTCCCAAGTTTCATGACTTGGTGAAGTTGGAGCTTGATCTTGTGTTGCCTCGACGTAGATCATCTTCGGCATCGAAGTCGACGACCTAGCCCGATCATTTCTTCGACGAAACCATCGCTAGAGTCCGGGATCCGATGATCGCAGCGGAGGGACATCATCAAGGAGCTATGGAGGTGGAGAACCGGATCTACAAAGGTTGTATTTCCCTTCCCTAGTGATAATTGCTATCTACTTGCTTTATGTTTCGCCTAAACTCTAGTTAACGATCGCATTAGGGTTTCTCGGCACCGGAATTTTTTTTGAATTTTGCATGGTTGATGCCTTGTGAGACCTCCTTAGTGTGCCTAGGAACCCTACAGTGGTATCAGATCCTAGCTAGAGCCTTAGCCAATGCGTAGACGATGTTAGAAACCCGATCGAACCCGAAACCCTAATCCGAAACCCTTCTCTGTACAATTTTTCAAAACTGGGATTTTTCAGAATTAAAAATATGCAGAAAAACAATCAGGGTTTTATATGTATTACTGTGAAAAACGAGGGCCTAAATCGATTAAGGCGCCGCGGAATCGCGGCACGAGCATGGCTCGTGCGGCGGTTCCGCGGCCGTACGGTCTGTTCTGTCACTAAGTTTTGCACAGTAATGTCACTATTTTATTCCTGAGTTTTCTGGGAATTTTTAATTTGCACTCAAGAGTTGAGTTTTCTGGGTTGTATTGGGGACTCGGTGATTCGATCGGATTGTCTAATTTTGTCTATGTGTTTTTCCGCATAATTTTTGATTATGTTAAAAAGTTCGACCGAATATAAATACCCAATTTTTCCCCTGCCGGGAAATTCCCAAGTGTTGGATTTTTCCATAGTTTAATGACGTTCTAAGTAGTGCAAGTAACGCGATGGTCCCTCTAGAAGACAACAAACCTTAACTCGATTATGTGACCGTCTTGAACTGCCCTTTGAACCTTCGGGTTTGGGGCAGTACGGCGTGCCACATGTGAGGCGTTGGCTTGACCCTTCTACGGCTGGACCGTTGGTACTGAGGCATGAACTGGATGTTTTTAGACTTATTTCATGTGTTGAGCTGTTTCGGGAAAACTTGGGTGTTTGAATGTTCGATCGGAAAGTTTAACATTTTCTATTTATCTGGAATGTGATACAATAATTGGAATTTACAAGTAGTTATGAGATAACTGAATGAATGTTATAAACATAGCAGTTTAGTCTCACTTGATCGGTTGCCACGGAATCTTGATGTGATCAAAAGTCCGTCGCAATCACGTAGTGTACGCGGATACTCGCCGGGTAAACTTAACAGACAGCCTCACCTCATAGCCCGACTAAGTGACTGTAGGAAAAACCCGTCGCCGAAACCATCCGTTCGGGTGCTCGCGGCAGCGGTGTTCCGCCTTAGTGCACTTCGTTGACGGTATCGGGGGTGCGGCCGTCTACTAAAGTTTGCGACGAGCATTCGATCAGTTTTTCGGGAATCTTGTTGAATTGCCCGACTTGATATTGAAAAGTGTTTTCGATAACGAGACTAAAATACGGGGTTTATAATTGTTAGGCATGTATGTCTAAGGAATTCATTGGTTTAGGCATGCGATGTCTAAAGAGGTTGCGGATTCCAACTGTTGTAGTTTTACACTTTCTTTTCTGTGACCGTAAGTGTAATATGTGATATCGCCGGTTTCGTTGCTATATGTCAACGACAATTGGGATGCGCATATTTACTTACGTTGATGACATGTGATGTTATGTGTTACTGGATATGTTATATTGGATAGTCGTGTTTGAATAGCCGGGTTTTTTTTATGTGAGATGAGTAATTTTCATTTTCATACATGTAAAAACTTGTAAGTAATATTCTTTTATTGGGGCACTTTCAGGTTGCGGAAGATGTCACCGTTTGTATATTATTTACTTTTCCGCACTAGGATAGACCCAAGGAGGAGGGCACAAGTAACCGGGTTTTGGAGTCCAGTAGGAGACCAACTCGAGGAGTCGAGTCCGGGTCTCCTAACTCTAGAATTGGTAGGGTTGCTTGCCGCTCTCATAGGGGTCTAGGGGTGTGGGTTTGGCTATTCATCGCGACCGTGGAATCCGTGTTTTATACTGGCTCGTATTGAAAATACGAATGTCCTAATATATCCAATGTTTCATATATTTATTCTGCTGCGATATCTGTGATGTGATCATTTGATATGTTCTGTGATAAATACTGTATATAGTATATATGATATATTATATAGACGTTACTTATGTTTTACACCCGCGCTAGCCCTGCCCCGCTCTGCCGTTAGTTACCTAACCTAACGGTGCACGAGGGGACATCGAGGCGAATGCGGATGGCATAAGTGTACGTCGTATTTATCTGTGATGTTTAGGTGCTTAAATGATGGGACTTCATTAATGTGATTAATGAAAGAAAAAGAAACCTAAAGATGTTGTGGAATCGAATTTCAAAATAAAACAGGTAGCTACAGTTCTTGCTTTGCATCGCGGTGTTCCTTGTAGAACATCCTGCACCTTATTCGATGAGGAAAGGGCCGAGATCCCTTCACCGGGAGTGACCCCTTTAGCAATAACGGGCAGATGCTACACACTCGGTTTGTCTTTTGATTGCTTCTATAGTTTCTGCTTAGCACAGTGATATATATGATATATCCCGCACCTCATTCGACGAGGAAAGGGCCGACGATCCCTTCACCGGGAGTGACCCCTTTAGCAAAACTAGAAAAGCCTAAAAAACACTCCATTTTAAAATCATTCGATCCTACAACAATATCAAGTTCATTATGCAATAGGTTTTCAGAAAAACCTGTCGTAGCCCTCCGTCATTTCAGATAAGTTGTATATAGTATTCGTGCTACATTTGTTGGCTTTCGTCAAGGTGTAGTGTGCGGTAGCTATATGCTGCTTATCTGCTGCATATGATGCGATTGGATTAGGGTAGTCGTGCGGCTTTGTTGGCTTTCGTCAAGGGTCGTGCGGGTGGGTTTAATTCAATCAGGAAATGACGGGTTGAAATTGACTAGTACCCTATGGTTTGTTGGCTTTCGTCAAGGTCATAGAATGCTAGGGGCAAAATTATCGGGAATTTCAAGTATTGAAATTTGCAATGAGATTGCATACCTTCTATGAGATAGTTGGATCCCGATACCCGCTGCGAGTAATTGTTACTCCTGGGAGAGTTTTACACATTAAAATTAGCCGATTAAGTAGGTGTCTAGAAAGGTGTCAACGGGGTTACGCCTCTGGGAAAACGAGGTTTACATTAATTAGGTCCGTGCGAAAGCACGGGGAACCTCCCTCAAAGTACCGACACTGGCCTGGCTGAAAGATTGGCGAACTTGTAGCGTGTAATTAATCCCGGCTAGTCTTTCCTTTTAGGGTTTGAAGGAAGATTTGATAAAAACAGTGGGAGCCATCCTGATTAGATAAAATAATAACCAATCTGATCTTGCAAGAGCGCACGCTGAGTGTTTTCTTCTCTCTCTCCCCTGGTAGCGTCCATATCACGCCTTAATCAAGATAATAAAACGGATATATTGACCGAACACGCTTGTTATACTGAGCTGGGGAACGTTGGTCCCGCTCCAACTTATAATTGTTATAAGACAGAGCAAGAAATAGGGGAATACCAGAATTCCTATGCCGCCCAAACGAAGAAAGTGCATATGATGCATCTCCTTCGGGTGTGTTCATTATACAGAACTGTTTCTCAGTATCCTCTGCGTCCTGGGTATCTGATACCGGATCAGGATCCAACATATGTAATCTGTTACATAGGGCTACAGAAAGGCAAAGAACTGAGAACGGGTGATAAGTTTCATGAGACAGAAAATGGGGCAAGTGTTGCAGCCAAGTCTGTTGGTCACTGTCACCCTGTATTACCAATACATTGATTCTGAACAAATGCTATTGATACCGAACCTGATATACAAAATCATATCAGTATCTTTATTAGAAAAGAAATGATAAACTTTTGTATTGTTGGATAATGTTTTGAACATTTCCTATATCAAGAGTTGATCGGTTCAGGCACGTTATCTAAAAGCATTGACGTTCTAAATCAAACTA
Organism: Agapanthus africanus; assembly: GCA_030015575.1. Taxonomy (NCBI): domain Eukaryota; kingdom Viridiplantae; phylum Streptophyta; class Magnoliopsida; order Asparagales; family Amaryllidaceae; genus Agapanthus; species Agapanthus africanus. The sequence continues at coordinate 204,461,575 of JASDDO010000031.1, read as the reverse complement.
CAGTTCCTAGTATACAGAACACACACAAAAGGAAGAGTTCAGAAATGAACGAATCCTTCTTGAGGCATTGTAGACTAGGTCATATCAATGCGACCCGACTGGCTGAAGTTACATTTAGATGCATATTTAAATCAGTTTGAATTTACATCTTGTGAAACATGCTAGTCATGTCATAAAGATAAGATGACCATAGCTCCGTTTACTGGAACAGAGAAAGAGTTAGTGAACTCTTGGGATTGATACATGTTGATGTATGTAAGGTCCCCTGTCTACACATGCCAAGACCGTCTCTTTATACTTTATTACATTCTCTGATGATCTCTTTAGATTCAGACATATGTTCCTGTTGAAACACAAGTCCGAACCTTTTGAGATATTCACAGAAAATAAATTAGAAGTAGAGAACCAAAATACGGGTATAAGTATTATGTCCTATGATGAGATCAGGGAGGAGAATACTTGTGCATGGAATTCCTGGACTATTCTAAAGGAGAATGAGATTCTCTCTCAGCATTACTCCTCCGAATACACCACAGCACAACGTTGTATCGGGGCGGAGCAATCACACCCTATATGATATGGTGCACTCTATGATGAGTACTAATGAGTTTCCTATTTTCTTTTGGAAGTTATGCACTTATGAAGTTGCATACCTATTGAATAGGGTTCCGATCAAATCAGTTGCCTACCACTTCATATGTGTTATGGAAAGGGAAGAGCCCATATTTTAAGTTAGTTAAGATTTGGGGTTGTCCGGCCTATGTCTAAAAGCACAATCTGGATAAGCTCGAGGCAAGATCTGTTATGTAGAACTGGAAATGTTCCAGCTATACAAACTGCAGCTGATGATTTGGCAGAACCGAAGGATTCAATAGTAACCAACGAACCTCAGCCTCTCCGCCGATCTAGTAGGGTTCCTCACCCACCTGAGAGTTACTTCGGTTTCTCTATGACAGTAGGAGCGAGGATTGCATCATGAGATGATGACCCAACTAGTTTCGATCTGGCCATCAGGAGTGAGACTCTGTAAGAATGGCTGGATGTTTATCGATCTGAGATGGAATCCTTATACACCAACAAAGTATGGACTTTAGTTGCTTTATCTGAAGGGTTAAATCCCCATCAGGAGCAAGTATATCTTGAGAAGATTACTTGGTGTATATGGAAAAGTTGAGACTTTCAAACCTAGACTTGTTAAAAGTTTGCATCATTGACCAGGTATGGATTATGATGAAACCTTTTCTAAGTAGCTATGCTTAAGTCCATCCAGATCCTACTTGCCACGGCTACATACCATGACTATGACATCTGGCGGTTGGGTGCCATGACTGCTTTTCTAAATGATGTTTTAGAAGAGTGCGTCTATAAGTACATAGTCAGAGGGCTTCGTAGACAGTGGGAGCAGCGGAAACGTGTGCAAGATGTTTTATGTAATAAAGAAGTCATCGCGGAGTTGGAACGTCTGTTTTGATGTGTTAGTCAAAGAGTTTGACATCATCAAAATGGTAGATGAACCTTGTATATACAAAAAGGTAGTAGGGAGTATGGTGGTGATCCTCGTAGAGTACGTGGATGACATACTCTTGATAAGAAAGGAGTTTCCTATGCTACGCTCGGTCAATCTCCGCTTATCACAAGGATTATCCATATAGGATCAAAGTGATACCTCCTAAATCCTGAGTTTTCATCTATGAGGTAGATGTAGTTGGATATTAGGATACTCACTAGTTGTAGTGAGAAGGTATCAGTTGATCCTGGGGAGAATCACTAGAAAGGTTCCAGAGTGATAAGTACGACTGAAAGTCAGTCACAGGCATTGTCTTTACCCTCAGTAAAGGGACGGTATGTTGGAAGAGTTCCAAGCTAGATACCGTGGCATACTAGACGATAAAGGCTGGATACATCGCTACTTAAGATGCTACCAAAGAGGCAGTCTGGATGTATATTTGTTCATGAGATGAACTTAGTTCCTCCCATTGTGTGACAATGGAGTTGTGGCTTATGCCAAGGAACGTCCGTCCCATCAGTGATCCAGACATATTCTAAGGCAGTATCACCTGATCATGGAGATGGCTGATCTCCAGGGGATCGAGGTTAGGAGAGCAGACTCAGAGGACAACACGGCGGATCCACTCACAAAGGCCTTTTCCCAGAGAGAGACTTTTATGGGATGGTTGAGTATGAGATACTACAACCACTGCTATAGATGGCCCTAGTGCAAGTGGGAGATTGTTAGTTATATGTATGCCCTAGAGGCCATTACTATACATAGGATGTATAATGTAGTGGATGCTTAGACATATATAGTGAGGACTTTCTTGCTCGACATGATAGTATGCTATCTGGTTACTCTTTACCTTAACGTGTATACTGATTGTCTCTCTGTTACATGTTGGTAAAGCCCTTAGAATGTGTACTTGACTACCTGGACTATGATGCAGATCATACTAGTGGGGACATGATAGTCTATAAGTACATCCTTCAAAGTCCCTAGTCGTGGGTGTATCGAGACGGGGGCATCGATATACCAGAGTAAACTAGCGTATACCTTCTCGACCCATACAGATGGGCGATGGATGATCCCATATCCATTGGTGTTTGACATCAGAGATGATATACGGGTGCTCAGTGGAGACTGGGTACACTGGACGGACTCGCCGAGAACTCCCAGATGGTATTATACCTTACGTCAGATGGCAGTTCTCTGGTGACACTGGTACAGAGTAGTCTGTTGACCCGAGATCGTCATAGAGTCTTGTGTGATTCCCACTGTGCTTTGATTTCCACCTTACCACGTCCAAGAGGGCGTGCAAAACGGTGGTTTTTGGGTACAGTCCCGAATCACATGGAGGCAATGAGCGATAGGAGGGGATTCGTCTCTCCCGGTATAGGGAGTTGATGTTGCACTGTGTTCGATTGGCTATAACCGGAAATCCCTGGCCAGGGTTGCTGAGATTTACTGGTAAGTGTTACCAGTAGTATCTCAAACTGTTATAGACCACATATCGACACGACTTATCGAGCTACTGGGGTCTGACGTTTACCACCCCTAGGCGAGATATGCGACATATCAGACGAACAGACCGGACTGTACGGTAAGTGTTACTGGTTGGATTCACAGGAGTGTGAGCGGGCTTGCTCGTTGATCTTCTGATCGTTCAATACCCGGGTGGCCGTTTTGTTTAGCAGACCGCTTGCGGCTTGTGGGTGTTTGATATGATCATCACCTGCTGCCGGCGTATTGACGAGTCTTTAGAGTCCTACACAGAGGTTTCCTGGCTCAAGCGAAACGAAATAGGAGCGCATATGAGATATGTGCGGAACCGAGAATAATGCGTGTATGTGATACCGTATTCTATTCTCGCGATGAATGTATCGATTGGTTGTATGTGATATAACCTAGTTATCGAATCGAGGATTGATTCGATAAGTCGACACATTGGATATTAGTCGGTCATATGCGATGTGACCGGATCGTTAAATCAAGTGTTGATTTAATGATTTAATGTATAATTATATATTTGATATATTACTTTACATTAACTAATATTTGTTCACTTAAGATGTTTTTCTCACTTGGTTGTGCACATTGTATATGTGATATATATTTTGTGCACAAGTATGTTTCATGTTTGATGATACATGAAAACTTGGGTGTATGTTTGAATTAAACCATGTTTAGTAAATGGTTAGGGTTTCATTTCATTTGCTTTATTTACTTATTCATTTATTTATTTATTCTTTATGGTGAGAAATAAAATGGTGACTTTATTTGGATTTCACTTGAAGCTTCATGAAGCTTTGAAAGTCAAAGCCATTTTGTTTCTTTCCTAAACCCTAATCCTTTAACTAAACCCTAGTTCATTCTCTACACTTAACCATGGTTGCTAAAATGATAAGAATGACTTTATTTCCATTTATTCATTTATTCTTATCATATTCTTTTTCTTCTTCTTCTTCAAGAAGAAAGAAGCTTGCTAGCTTCAATGGTGACTTGAGAAAAAGAGTGAGAAATCCAATTCTAAAGTGAACCCACTTCCTATTTCTTCATCCTCTACCACTTGCCAAGTAGTATAGGGTGTTTTCTTCACAAGTTTCATGACTTGGTGAAGTTGGAGCTTGATCTTGTGTTTCCTCGACGTAGATCATCTTCGGCATCGAAGTCGACGACTTAGCCCGATCAATTCTTCGACGAAACCATCGCTAGGGTCCGGGATCCGATGATTGCAGCGGAGGGACATCATCAAGGAGCTATGCAGGTGGAGAACCGGATCTACAAAGGTTTTATTTCCCTTCCCTAGTGATAATTGTTATCTACTTGCTTTATGTTTCGCCTAAACTCTAGTTAACGATCGCATTAGGGTTTCTCGGCACCGGAATTTTTTTGAATTTTGCATGGTTGATGCCTTGTGAGACCTCCTTAGTGTGCCAAGGAACCCTACAGTTTCGAGCTGGCCATCAGGAGTGGGACTCTGTAAGAATGGCTGGATGCTTAGCGATCTGAGATGGAATCCTTATACACCAACAAAGTATGGACTTTGGTTGCTTTATCTGAAGGGTTAAATCACCATCAGGAGCAAGTATATCTTGAGAAGATTACTTGGTGTACATGGAAAAGTTGAGACTTTCAAAGCTATGCTTAAGTCCATCCAGATCCTACTTGCCACGGCTACATACCATTACTACGATATCTGGCGGTTGGGTGTCATAACTGCTTTTCTAAATGATGATTTGGAAGAGAGCGTCTATAAGTACATAGCCAGAGGGCTTCGTAGACAGTGGGAGCAGCGGAAACGTGAGCATGATGTTTTATGCGATAAAACATGCATCGCGGAGTTGGAACATCTGTTTTGATGTTCTAATCAAAGAGTTTGACTTCATCAAAATGGTAGATGAACCTTGTATATACAAAAAGGTAGTAGAGAGTATGGTGGTTATTATCGTAGAGTACGTTGATGACATACTCTTGATAGGAAAGGAGTTTCCTATGCTACGCTCGGTCAATCTCTGCTTATCACAAGGATTCTCCATATAAGATCAAAGTGATACCTCTGTAAGTCCACGTTGCCCACCCCGGTGCTTGCGGGGAGGCGGAAAACGGAATAAAAATCGGATTTTTACTACTCTAGGCAACATGGACTAGACAAAGGAGGATCTTTGCTAAACAAAAACTAACTAAAAGCTAACTAGATTTAGCTATAGGGTAGAAAGGTTATACCTTGGGCTTTATGTCCTTCTCTCCTTGCTCCTTGTAGTGAACGGAAGTGATCTCTTTGTCGTCTTCTCTCGTCGAAGAAGGATCCACCCGAGAGCCTCAACCTTCGGCTTCAACTTCAAGCTAGAAGTAACTAAAGTGCTAGAAGTACTAATCCTAGAACCTTAGATGAGAGTAGAGATTATCAAGAAGAGGTTTTTCTCAAGCTCAAGTGTTTCTCAACACATGAGAGGGGAGAGCTTGAGAGAGACGAAGAGGAGGAGAGAGAATGAATATGATAGAATGAGAGAATTATGAAGCATTCTCACATATATGTGTGAATTATTGTAAATTAATAATTAGTGAGATAATTGTCATGGCTTAATCAAGACATGACCATTATCATTTCATTTTTAATGCAAATTGCAAGGATCAAAGAGCATCTTTTAAATGAAATGATGATGGTCAAAGTGTCAACCTAGGTCAACAAGTCAAGAATGTCAAATGGTCAACAACCCTAACCATGCACAATTATATTAAACTAATATCAATTAACCATAATACACACATAAGCATTAGGGTTAATAAAATGACAATGGTCATTAACCCTAATTAAAGTCCTCTCCCTCTGTCTCAATCAACTGTGCATACGCACCCGTATTCGTGATCCGAGGAACACGAACACAATGAGATAAAACCAATCCCAAATCATATACTAGGATCTGGCTTAAACCAAAGCCCTCTAGTATAAGCTGTCCGGACAGCAAACGTGCACAAGTGCGCGGATGTGAACGAACCCTGTCGCAAAACCATACGACCTCTACTCATTTTGCCTAAAGGCGAATAGCTCTCTGTGTGGGACTCTAAAGACTCGACACTACGCTGGCAGTTGGTTTAACCACAGACCGCAAGCGGCACTAGCTGTACGTAACGGTCCCCAGGTAGATGCTGATAAGAAGACTAACGAGGTGACCCCATCTGAACTCCTACTGAGCCTGAATGTGACAGTTTCCGAATAGTCCGGTCTGTTCGTCTGATACATCGCATGGTGGGCCTAGGGGGGCGGTGAACCTCAGTCCCCTAATAGCGGTACAAGTCGTGTCGGAGTGTAGCCCAGAACACTCTGAGATAACACTGGAAACCTACCAGTATATCTCGCTTGCCTTTGCCAGGGACTACTTGTGTAATGGCTCTCCTGGACACAGCGCGATGTCAACCCCTAATACCGGGAGAGACGAATCCTGTCTAACTGTCACTGCCTCCAAGTGCTTCGGGACTGCACCCAAAAACTACCTGTTTGCACGACTCCTTTGAGCCATGGTAGGGTAGTAATCAAAGTGCAGTGGGAACACACTCGAGGCGAAGTGACAGTGTCAAGTCAACGGACTAAGCTGTACTCATGTCACCTGGGAACTGATAACTGACGATAGGTATAATACCAACCAACAGTTCCCGACGAGTCCTGTCCAGTGTACTCGTAACCTAACGAGCACCCGCATACTATCTCAAGTACGACGTACTGACGGCTGTGGGACAGACCGTCTCCCACGCTGGGATGAGAAGCGCATACGCTAGTCTACTCCGGAGTATCGATGTCCTGTCTCGATAGTCCAACGACTAGGGACCTGTATAAGGATGTGCTTATGGATTACCCAGCCCCCACGAGTGTGAGCGCCATCACAACGCTGGTAATCAAGTAAAGATCCTAAGGGCTCTACTAATATGTATATAAGCGATATGCTAAAAGAAACACATGCACATATTGTAGTAGAGACAAACCAAGTAGCATACTACCATTTCGAGCAAGATTGTATATACAATTGTGAATATCCCAAGCTTCCATCAAGTAATATACAAACTAGTATGATACAGTAATGGCCTCTAGGGCATATACACTAACAATCTCCCACTTGCACTAAGGCCATGTACTGACGTATCGAAGACCAATCATCTCAATCAGCCGCTCGAACTGAGTCTAGGGCAAGGCCTTGGTGAATGGATCTGCAGTGTTATCTTCTGAAGCAACCCTCCGAACCTCGATCTCCTGGCGATCCACGATCTCCTGGCGATCCACGATCTCCCTGATCAGGAGATACCGCCTCAAGATGTGTCTGGATTTCTGATGGGACCTGGGTTCCTTCGCTAAAGCTATAGCCCCGTTGTTGTCGCAATACAGAGGTATTGGGTCAACAATGGATGGAACCACCTGAAGTTCTTTCAAGAACTTTCTCATCCAGACAACCTCTTTTGCGGCATCAGATGCAGTGATGTATTCCGCTTCCATAGTCGAGTCAGCAACGGTTTCCTGTTTGGAGCTCTTCCAACACACCGCCCCTCCATTGAGGGTAAAGACAAAACCCGACATGGACTTGGAATCATCCTTGTCACTCTGGAAGCTGGAGTCAGCAAAGGCCTCAATCTGGAGGTCTTTTCCGCCATACACCAAGAACATCTCCTTAGTCCTTCTCAGGTACTTGAGAATGTTCTTTACCGCTATCCAATGTTTCTCCCCAGGGTTTGACTGATACCTGCTTACCACGCTCAGTGTATAAGCCACATCTGGTCTGGTACACAACATCGCATACATTATAGAGCCTACCGCAGATGCGTAGGGTATAATAGACATGCGATCCCTCTCCAAATCAGTCTTGGGAGACATCTCTTTGGAGAGGGTGATCCCGTGACAAGCCGGTAGATTACCGCGCTTGGAATCTTCCATACTGAATCTCTTCAGTATGGTGTCGATGTACCTGGACTGTGAAAGTCCTAATATCCTCTTGGATCTGTCACGGTAAATCCGGATACCCAGAATGTATGAGGCATCACCCAGGTCTTTCATGGAGAACCTGTGTGACAAGAACCCCTTGACAGATTGTAGCATAGGAATGTCATTTCCTATTAAGAGAATGTCATCCACGTATAAAACGAGGAATACTATAGTTCTCGCTACAAATCTACAATAGATGCATGGTTCATCTGGATTTTTGATAAAGCCAAATTCCTTGACCGTCTCATCAAAACAGATGTTCCAACTCCGCGATGCCTGCTTTAGTCCATAAACGGACTTAAGCAACTTGCACACCTTTCCGCTGCTCCCATTCTGAATGAAACCCTCTGGCTGGTCCATATAAACACACTCCTCTAAATGTCCATTTAGAAAAGCGGTCTTTACGTCCATCTGCCAAATCTCATAATCGTGGAAGGCAGCAATGGCAAGAAGGATCCGAATGGATTTCAGCATAGCTACTGGAGAAAAGGTTTCTTCATAGTCCAAACCAGGTCGCTGACGAAAACCCTTTGCAACCAGTCTAGCTTTATAGGTCTCAACCTGTCCATCTACACCAATCTTCCTTTTGAAGATCCACTTGCATCCTACGGGTTTTACCCCATCTGGAGCAATGTCCAACGTCCATACTTTTTTGGTGTACATGGACTCCATTTCGGTCCGCATTGCATCCAGCCATTTTACCGAGTCGACGCTCTTAATGGCTTGCTGGAAGCTAGTAGGCTCATCACAATCTATGATGCAATCCTCTCTATCCCCGTCAATGAGAAAACCGTAGTATCTCTCGGGCGGATGAGACTGCCTACTACTCCTGCGGAGTGGCGTGGGAATGTCCTGATCTTTCGAACCCTCTGGTTCTACTAAGCTTTCAGTAATAGCTTGTGGTTCTGGAATTTCTTCCAGTTCTATTGCGCTCCCACTTATTTCTTTTTCTAAGAACTGATGTTCCAGAAAATGGGCATTACGAGAAACAAGGACTTTTTGTTCCTCTGCGTAATAGAAAAGATACCCCCTGGAGTTCTTTGGGTATCCCACAAACTTGCACAGTACTGAGCGTGCCTCTAGTTTGTCCGTATGCTGCTTTTTGACATAAGCTGGACATCCCCAAATCTTCAGGTATTGAAGATAGGGTTTCTTCCCACTCCATAACTCATATGGTGTGGTAGGCACAGTCTTAGTGGGAACTCGGTTCAAAAGGTATGCAGCTGATTCTAGCGCATATCCCTAGAACGATCGCGGTAACTCAGCGTTACTCATCATGGACCGTACCATATCCAATAGGGTTCGGTTCCGTCTCTCCGATACACCGTTATGTTGCGGAGTGTATGGAGGAGTAAGCTGAGAGAGAATTCCATTCTCTTTTAAGTAACCCAGGAACTCGGCACTCAAGTATTCACCTCCTCGATCAGATCTCAGTGCCTTGATACTTTTGCCTATTTGTTTTTCTACTTCATTCTTGTATTCCTGGAATTTCTCAAAAGCTTCGGATTTATGCTTCATTAAGAAGACATGTCCGAACCTTGAAAAATCATCCGTAAAAGTAATGAAGTAAGAATAACCGCTTCATGCATGTGTAGACATTAGACCGCACACGTCGCTGTGTACGAGTCCCAAGAGCTCGCTCGCTCTTACTTCGTGTCCAGTGAACGGAGTCTTTGTCATCTTTCCTTTGAGACAGGATTGACAAGTTGCATACGATTGATATTCGAACGGATCCAAATATCCTTCTGTATGTAACTTAGTCAACCTTCTCTCATTGATGTGACCCAGTCTACAATGCCATAAGAAAGTTTTATTGATTTCTGGAGACTTTCTTTTGTGTGTATTCTGGACATTGAAAATCTGTGGTTGGTACAATACGTATATACCGTTGTTCAATGTACCTGACCCAATCAAAACTTGATTAAGGTGAATGTTCACTACATTACTTACAAATGCAAATTCATAACCTTCTTTAGATAATAAAGATACAGAAATGATATTACAGGTTGCATTTGGTACAAAATAACAACTACGTAAAACCAAAAAGTGTCCATCCGACAATCCCAGGTGATAGTCCCCCACGGCCTCAGCATCCATGCTAGCACCGTTTGCAACTCTGAGGGTCATGTCACCTGCCTTCTCAACTCTACGCTTTCTCAACGCCTGCAAAGAATTACAGATATGAGATCCTGATCCGGTATCCAATACCCAGGATGTAGAGTTTATTGATAGACAGTTTTCAATAACATACACACCTGAAGCTGAAGCCGCAACTCGCTTCAAATCCTGGGTTCTGGCCTTCCAAGCCTTGCAATCCTGTTTCCAGTGTCCACTTTTGTGACAGTAGAAGCATTCTTCCTTCCCCACTAGCTTTCCCTCTACCTTTGTTGCCTTTCCTTTTCCATTCGTATCCACTTTACTGACACCGCCTCTTGGTTTGGCGGGGTCTTTCTTCTTCTTACCCTTGGCTTTCGCCCTGGATCTAGAAGAGGAAGATCCTCCTACAAACAAAGTGGATGTCTCCCTACTCTTCTGTAGGGTGCCCTCAGCACTCCTCAACATGTTCAGAAGTTCGGAAAGTTCAACCTCCTTTCCTTGCATGTTGAAGTTAAGGATAAACTGGGCGTAAGTGGAAGGAAGGGACTGGAGAATCAAATCAGTATAAAGTTCATTCTCCAACATGGCCCCAAGGTCCGCGAGCTCCTCTATGTAGCCAATCATCTTAAGCACGTGTTCCGCTACCGATGATCCGATGGCCAATCTTGCCGAAAATAGCTTCTTCGACACTTCGTATCTTGCGATACGAGACTGCTCTCCATACAGTTCTTTTGTATGGAGAAATATGGACTCTAGGTCCATATTCTGCCTCCTCTGATGTTCGTTGTCTATCGAGGCAAGCACGGGGCATTTGGCCTTCGCGCAATCTATCTCCCATGTCTTAAGGATTTCTACATCCGCGACGCTGGAGGTGGGACCTGGGACAGGGGGAGATTTGGTGGTAAGGATATACCCCAACTTGTCGTAAGTGATTGCCATCTTGACATTCCTGAGCCAATCTTTGTAGTTTGGCCCTGTCAGTATGTTTTTATCTAGTAATAACTTAAGTCCGGTCATGTTGAATGGTCGCTGCAATTAGGAGAGAGAAAAGAAACACTTTAGCATGATGCTCTTGCAAGTTTAGAGTGGTTTTTAGTTTGTCTAAACTGGATGGCTCCCACTGTCTCTCGAATCCCTTCTCAAACCGTAAAGAAAGGATTAGTCGGGATCAATCTCACCGTACAATACTTGCTTAACCGTTCAGCCAGGCCAGTGTCGGTACTTCGATGGAGGTTTTCCAACGCTTTCGCGAAGTTCCTTAATTAAGTAACCTCTTTTCCCTGTGGGTGTAGCCCCGCTAACACCTTTCTAGACACCTACTAAGTTTATAGCATTGATCGTTAAGTGAGAGTTTTCCCGAGGAGTAGCATATACTCACAGTAGGATCGGGATCCAAATATCATCGCGTGATAAAACTGAAGGAATCCTACCAGAATCATCACACTCCAAATGGTATGCAGCGCTAGCAAGTTTCAGTGCTTATGAAACTCCCGATGTGGATTTTTGCCCCATGCTCTTATGACCTTGGCGTGAGGTCAAAATGTCATAAGTCACATGTCAAGTTCTTCCCATTATTATCCCGGTTAATTTGAACCTACCCGTACCTACCCTTGACGTAGGCCAAAATGGCAGTACGACTGTCTCAAACCAACGCATTCTATCTATGCAACAGATAAATATCCGGCAGCTACCAATCACTATGCCTTGGCGTGAGGTCAAAATACATAGCTTGAATACTACCGAACATTTAACTGAAATGATGGAGGGCTACGAATGGTTTTGGCGAAACCGTGAATGTAGTGAACTTGATATAATCGATGGAACGAGATAGCTTTTAAAAGGAGTGGTTCAAGCTCCGCGTTTAAAAGTTTAGTTTTGAAAAGAACCGAGTGGTTTTCAAAGTGTTCCAATCGACTTTTACTTGGTTTATTTTCTTGCATTAGTTCTTTTAATGCGTCCCATCATTTAATCCTACCATTGCAGAAAACAACCAAAATATGACGTACGCTTATGCCATTCGCATTTGCCACAGGGCCCCGTCATCACCCGTTAGGTTACTTAACTAACGACAGAGCGGGGGCTGGGCTAGCGCGGCTGTAAAATATAAGCAACGCCTAAATAGTTATCATATATAAATATATAGCAATGATAGACATTACAGATCACAGATGAATACATTGGATATACTAGGAATCCGCAATACGTTCGTGCCTGCAACGAAAAGCGGATTACACGGTCACGGTGAATAGCCAATACCCCACCCAAGACCCCTACGGGTGCGGCAAACTACCCGCCAAGTACCCGAAGCGAAGCAACCTCCCTCAACACCGTGAGTAGGCCACTCGGTACTTCGAGATACCCGGTAGTTTGTGCACCCCCTCCATGGGTCTATCCTAGGAGCAATAACAGTAAAAAGAATTATACAATGACGGCTACAACCCCGACCCGGTTGCGCGGCCAAACAAATAATAATACATCAATTTACATATTACATGAATGAAAGAAAAAGAAACACTCATCTCACATCCACCCCGGCTATTCACCCGCGACAATCCAATGCATTCATATACACATACCATCAACAAACACAGATCACAGATATGTATAACCCCCACTAATCGACATTTAGCGATTAGCCGACGTTCAATACATATAAACATCACAGATATAACCCACTAGTCAAAGTGTAGTGAAGTTCGATCAAAAATACGGATTTATAGGCCCCCAAAAACAAATTTCTTTTCTGGAAAACCTGGGCACAAATAAACCATCTTAAAAATCCCAAAACCATGTCATAAGAACACTGCACCAAACCCGGTCCAGAACAGACTCAAAACGGCCGTGGTTCCGCGGCAATAGGCATGCTTTTGCCGCGGAACCGCCGCGCTTTGAACTGTTCACTTGAACGTATTTGGTGTGCTTCTTCACAAAACCCTGAGACGATTTTTGAAGTATGATTTTTTATTTTTTAGAGCAGAAAAATTTCAACAGAAACTTAGGGTTTTGTATTTTTAGTTTTGCGATTTTTTTTCGATCAAACTTCCATACACTTTACTACCTAGCTAGTTTATGTTTAGTTAGGCTCTGATACCACTGTAAGTCCACGTTGCCCACCCCGGTGCTTGCGGGGAGGTGGAAAACGGAATAAAAATCGGATTTTTACTACTCTAGGCAACATGGACTAGACAAAGGAGGATCTTTGCTAAACAAAAACTAACTAAAAGCTAACTAGATTTAGCTATAGGGTAGAAAGGTTATACCTTGGGCTTTATGTCCTTCTCTCCTTGGTCCTTGTAGTGAACGGAATGTTAGTGTATATGCCCTAGAGGCCATTACTGTATCATACTAGTTTGTATATTACTTAATGGAAGCTTGGGATATTCACCTTGTATAAACAATCTTGCTCAAAATAGTAGTATGCTACTTGGTTTGTTTCTACTTCAATGTGTACATGTGTTTATTTTAGTATATCGCCTATACACATTAGTGGAGCTCTTAGGATCTTTGCTTGATTACCAGCGTTGTGATGGCAGTCACACTAGTGGGGATGGGTAATCTATAAGCACATCCTTATGCAGGTCCCTGGTCGCAGGACTATCGAGACAGGGCATCGATACTCCGGAGTAGACTAGCGTGTGCGCTTCTCATCCCAGTGTGGGAGATGGTTTGTCCCACAGCCATCAGTACGTCGTACTTGAGAGAGTATGCGGGTGCTCGTTGGGTTATGAGTACACTGGACAGGACTCGTCGGGAACTGACTAGTTGGTATTATGCCTATCGTCAGTTATCAGTTCCCAGGTGACATGAGTACAGCTTGGTCCACTGACTTGACACTGTCACTTCGCCTCGAGTGTCTTCCCACTGTACTTTGATTACTACCCTACCACGGCTCAAAGGAGTCGGGCAAACAGGTGGTAGTTGGGTGCAGTCCCAAAGCTCTTGGAGGCAGTGACGGTTAGACAGGATTCGTCTCTCCCAGTATTGGGGGTTGACATCGCGCTGTGTCTAGGAGAGCCATTACACGAGTAGTCCCTGGCTAGGGCAAACGAGATATACTGGTAGGCTTCCAGTGTTATCTCAGGGTGTTTTGGGCTTCACTCCGACACGACTTGTACCGCTATTGGGGGACTGACGTTTACCGCCCCCTAGGCCCGCCATGCGATGTATTAGACGAACAGACCGGACTGTACCGAGAATGTCACATTCAGACTCAGTAGGAGTTCAGATGGGTTTCGCCTCGTCGGTCTTCTTGTCGGCATTACCTGGGGACCGTTACGCACAGCTAGTGCCGCTTGCGGTCTGTGGTTAAACCCACTGCCAGCGTAGTGTCGAGTCTTTAGAGTCCCACACAGAAAGCTTTTCGCCTTTAGGCAAAAGAGTAGAGGTCGCATGGTTTTGCGACAGGGTTCGGTCACATCCGTGCACTTGTGCACGTACTGTAACGTCTTCAAAATAATAAAATATGATTTTTGGGAAATTTTATAATTTAATATTATTTTAATGAATATTTTAATATTCTGGTATAATTAAATACAGATAAATAGGGAAAAATTATGGAAAATTCTAAAATAAGGTATTTTAAGGAATTGCCTCGTTTTCTGTGCATGCCCCCATTTCCTCTAGTTTTGACCCTGAGTATGTCTAGTTTTGACCGATTCCATTTAGGGTGAAATCTGGGTTGATTTTCTTATGTTGGTGTATAATTTGGGACTTGTTTTAGCATGGATTTTGGTATTTGGTGATTCATTCCTGTCGGGTGGCGTTTGGACGTCAACGACAAGTGGATTTTGATTGTGTTTACATGCGAGTCGATAGGTTTTTACCTATGCGGGTAGCGTGTGCTATTTTGGTTTCCGATGTGATTTTCATGTGCTTTAGCATTGTGATATACTTGTAGGTACCCCGCGTGATGTTGAGGCAAAGGAGGTGAAGATAGCGACATCGGCTTTGGCCCACGAGAAGCAAGGTGAGTAGATTATATCTACAGGGGGAAGTCGGGTGGATGGCGTATAGCACCCCCGCAGTCCGTAGATAGATTATTATGTAGTTATCGTGATATTAGGTGTATTATGGATAGTACAGGGTTAGAAGTGACTAGTGCAGTTCATAGTCGCGAACCCTAGGATAGAATTACACCTATACACACACCCTTGCTTATCACTTGTACTTGCACTATGATTGATGATATGTGCTGACTTTGGAGATGAGTCGATGATGTGGGCTTGGTGCCCTGGGATCGGTGATTTGATACGATTCATATGTGGGATATGACTTGTGATTCTTGCGGGCTTGGGATATGTGTTTACCTCCGCATGCATACTTTATTGATGTTACCGTTTTGTATTAGACATAGAGCAGTACTCCAGACTATATGTTCTGATGATGGTGATATCTGTTATGTGATGAGACAGTGAGATGTTGACCCCTACCCAGCTTTTGGGGATGCCGTACGATGATTTACCGTACGTGCCGATATTGATAGATCCGCACTCATAACTCGAGGATATCTTATGATATGACATTAAGGCGAGATCACCGACTATATATCTTTATATATATACCGACTCAGATTTAGGTGGTTTCCACACCTACCCTTCCTGTTTGACCTGATACTTAGGTGTAGTTGCATAGTAGATACTTCACTGTGGTGTTGACTACTAGATTTCTGCATCTTCATGCTATTCGCATTGCTGGCATATGTTCATTGCTATATTATTATCATGCTGTTAGGACACCAGCACCATTATCGATGATGCGTATGTTCCACGTACACTATTTGCCGGCTCACACACTTCATCATCGATAATTGCCATGCCACTACACTGTAGTACTATTGCATTCATGAGATGATTCTTCCTTCGACATATGCACATTACTATTCCATGTTGCATGATTTCCGATATGATTACTGTTCTTTACATGTCGCATACGTCATGGATTGACTACATAGCACATCGCATTGGATTTACTTCCTGATGTTGGATTTTCATGTGATTTCTGGTTTTTGAGGACCGTGGGGTTATTCAAGAAAAGTTGCACTTTTATGAAAACCCGGTACCTCGTGATATGATATTTCGGTACGTCCACCACGCGTTTTCTCGGTGCTGAGACGTGTGCTTGAAACCCGATTCGAGGAGGTGATGATCCGTTTGCGGGTTCGTGGTGGGCCCGGTATGGTTCCCCTCGGCGAGATTATCGATGGGTTTGCCGATTGAGACTGGAGGCGGGCGAGTACCTACCGGTGATTGTATTTGAGCTCGGCGGATATCTGGAGGATACCGGCCGCAGTCGAGAGATGGGCTGACCCGTACTGCCGGGGGCCGAGGGCCGATACCGCAGACGGAGCCCAGAGATGGACATGGGTTGACTCGTACTGCCGGAGGCCGAGGGCCGATACCGCCGACGGAGCCCCATATGGATGAGGATTTACGTGTCGATGCTAGGCACGGGTTTTCATGATGTTTTTCCATGATATTGTTTATATCCTCATACTTGCATACTTGATGCTTATCGTCAGTGGGTGACGAGTGGACGGGTTTCACATACATACAGACATGGATTATATACAGACTTGGATCATATACAGACTGGTTTTACATTGATCATACTTTATTTGTATATATAACAGGGTATGAGGGCGCTGTTATATATACCCTTATACCAATATTAGTGGTATGGGACGCTAATATATGTGTATTGATATCATTGATATTTCTTCATGGTTACTTCATGCAGACATACCTTACACTGATGACATGTGATTACCTGAGTACCTGGCACTACATACATGATTAGATGTTACCTTGCCACCCTATTACACTCAGATGTACTCTTGTGGATTATATTATTGATCGTTGACTTAGGTTTATGTCTTGCATTCGGTTTCTGCTTGTAGATGTTTCTATTCACGAGTTGGCAACTCACCCCCGTTGTGCCACAGTTCTTGCAGGTTCTGCCGTACAGGTTCTATTGCGGCATTTCTGGCACACTTTCTTCTTGCGGGTGACTTGCTTTGGTAGGTGGATTCTTTCGCATCAAGAACCACCATTGTATTTATTTATTTCATTGTATCTAGAATTTCCATCAACCAAAACTTGTATTGTTTCAGACCTAGACTAGTGATGTATTATTTCGACCTTAGAGTCGCGTTTAGTAGTATTGCGTTTTTTTCTTATTGCTTTTGAGTTTTCTTTGGATTTGATCCTCGCCACTAGGCGTTGTATATTATTGCTGCATATGTGGTTGTGACCGTCGATTGACGAAGAGCTAGCTCCCGCTTGGGGATGCCATTATCATTGCATACATATTGTTATACTTGTTGTACCCCATTCGGGGCCAGTTTTTCAAAAGAAACTCTGCCGAAATTTTTAGAAAAGACTTTATTGTTTTCAAAACGTACCTTCGGCTTAGTTATTTAAAAACCTTGATTTCAAACCTGTATTTCTTCACTTCTTTAAACCAGTTTTCTTTACTTGTTCTCAGAAATGGTTTTAGATTTCTGGGCTTTTGGCTTACTTGGATCAGATGGAGTCCTATAGGCTTCATATGGTTCAAGGGCCAGTCACGTGCTCTTTCGGGTCGTGACACGTACAGTGTCCGGACAGTTTGCACTAGCGGGCTTTAGTTTAAGCCAGATCCTAGTGTACGTATTGGGATTGGATTTATCCAGTTTGCATTCGTGTTCCTCGGAACGCGGATGCGGGTGCGTATGCACAGTTGAGGGGGAGACAGAGGCAGCGGATTCTCATTAGGGTTGTTGACAGTTGACCGTTGACTATTGACCTTTTTGCTCAACCCTAATGAGAATATGATATATGATTAACAATTATATTAATTAAGTATTATGGTGACATGGTTGTTGACTTGTTGACTTTGTTGACTTGTTGACTTTTGTTGACTTGTTGACTTTGTTGACCGGTTGACTAGGTTTGACTAGTTGGCCATCATGATAACCATAACCATCATTTCATGGCAAAGACTTTTGCTTGCTTGCTCATTTTTGCAAAATGAGTGCATGAAATGATATGGTTATGGTTGCTTCAACCATCACATAACACTTGATTGATATGATGAGTTATCATTGTTTTGGATTATGATAGGGTGAAAGACAAGAGAAAGGCTCATTCTCACTTGACCATTCTCTCTCTTGTTCTTAAGCTCTCTTGTTTTTGCTCTCACCCTCTTCCTCTTGCTCCCTCTCTTGACTCTATGGTTCTCTTGTCTCATGAGTTGAGAATCAAGAACCATAGATAAAATCCCATACAAACTCTTCTCTACTCACTCTAGTTCACAAGGTTTAGCAAACCGAGTGAACTAGTTTCTTCAAAGTTCGAAGAAGGAGCCAAAGGTTGGAGCTTTCAGGTGGATCTATCTTCGGCGTACGGAGACGACGGGAAGAAGACGATCCGGACCACCATCGGAGTTTGAAGACGAAGGAATTCAAGACAAGCAAGGTATAACCCCCTAACCGAGTAGTTAGCAACTCGTAGTTAGGTTGTTAGTTTGATGTTTAACAAAGATCCGGGTTATAAGTCCATGTTACCACCTCTATAAAAATCGTTTTTTACCAAATTCCGCATGCCCGAAAGTACCGGGAGAGGTAGCATGGACTTACAGTGGTATCAGAGCCTAGTTAAACTCTATCTAACATGTTAGCAAAGTAGCTAGAAGATCGATCAAAGAAAAGTCCCGAAATGAACCCCCAAATTCGAACTTTCTGTCGATTTTAAAAGTGCTGGAAAACTTTTTTGAAATACACCAAAAATCGGCTCAGGCTTTTGTGTGATCACCCACCAAATTTGGTCCAACGATCGAGTCAAAGCGCCGCGGAAACGCGGCGGGAACACGCTCCCGCCGCGGATCCGCGGCCGAGTTGACTCGGCCGAGGTCCAAGTTTGGTGCAGTGTTATTCTGGGGTTGTTTTGGGATTTTTGAAATATATATTTTCTGCCCAGATTTTCTAGAACGAAAATTTTATTTTTGGGGTCCTGAAAATCCGTATTTTTGATCGAACTTCTAAAAGACTTTAGCTGACGGGTTTTTTCTGTAATGTGTTATTTGTATTGAACGTCTGCTAATCGCTATATGTCGATTAGTGGGGGTTATACAAATCTGTGATCTGTAATGTTGCTGGAATGTGTATATTAATTCTTTGGATTGTCGCGGGTGAATAGCCGGGGGTTGTGAGACGAGAGTTTTCTTTTCTTTCAATTCATGTAAATTTGTAAATTGATGTAATAATTATTTGTATGGCCGCACAACCGGGTCGGGGTTGTAGCCGTCATTGTATAATTTCTTTTTACTGTTTTTGCTCCTAGGATAGACCCATGGAGGGGGTGCACAAACTACCGGGTATGCCGAAGTGCCGAGTGGCCTACTCACGGGGATGAGGGAGGTTGCTTCGCTTTGGGTACTTGGCGGGTCGTTTGCCGCACCCGTAGGGGTCTTGGGTGGGGTTTTGGCTATTCACCGCGACCGTGTAATCTGCTTTTCGTTACAGGCTCGTACGAATTGCAGGTTCCTAGTATATCCAATGTGTTCATCTGTGATCTGAAATGTTTATCATTGCAGTATATCTATATATGATATTATTTAGGCGTTGCTTATGTTTTACAGCCGCGCTAGCCCAGCCCCCGCTCTGTCGTTAGTTAAGTAACCTAACGGGTAATGACGGGGCCCCGTGGCGAATGCGAATGGCATAAGCGTACGTCATATTTTGGTTGTTTTCTGCAATGGTAGGTTTAAATGATGGGACGCATTAAAAGAACTAATGCAAGAATATCACGCATTAAAAGAACTAATGCAAGAAAATAAACCAAGTAAAAGTCGTTGGAACACTTTCGAAAAACCACTCGGTTCTTTTCAAAACAAACTTTTAAAATGCGGAGTTTGAGCCACTCCATTTAAAAGCTATCTCATTCCATCGACTAAATCAAGTTCACTACGTTCACGGTTTTGCCAAAACCATTCGTAGCCCTCCATCATTTCAGTTAAATATTTGGTAGTATTCAAGCTATGTATTTTGACCTCACGCCAAGGCATAGTGATTGGTAGCTGCCGGATATTTATCTGTTGCATAGATAGAATGCGTTGGTTTGGGACAGCCGTACTACCATTTTGGCCTACGTCAAGGGTATGTACGGATGGATTCAAATTAACCTGGATAATGATGGGAAGAACTTGACATGTGACTTATGACATTTTGACCTCACGCCAAGGTCATAAGAGCATGGGGCAAAAATCCACATCGGGAGTTTCAAAAGAACTGAAACTTGCTAGTGTTGCATACCATTTGGAGTGTGATGATTCTGGTAGGATTCCTTCAGTTTCGTCACGCGATGATATTTGGATCCCGATCCTACTGTGAGTATATGCTACTCCTCGGGAAATTTCTCACTTAACGATCAATGCTATAAACCTAGTAGGTATCTAGAAAGGTGTTAGCGGGGCTACGCCCCCAGGGAAAAGAGGTTCTTAAATTAAGGAACTTTGCGAAAGCGTTGGAAAACCTCCCTCGAAGTACCGACACCAGCCTGGCCGAACGGTTAAGCAAGTATTGTACGGTGAGATTGATCCTGACTAATTCTTCCTTTTTGGTTTTAAGGAGGGATTCGAGAAACAGTGGGAGCCATCCTGTTTAGACAAACTAAAAACCACTCTAAACTTGCAAGAGCATCATGCTAAGTGTTTCTTCTTCTCTCTCCTAATTGCAGTGACCAATTGAAATGACTGGACTTAAGTTACTTCTAGATAAAAACATACTGACAGGGCCAAACTACAAAGATTGGCTCAGGAATATCAAGATGGCAATCACTTACGACAAGCTGGGGTATCTTCTTACCACCAAAGCTCCCCCTGTCCCTGGTCCCACTTCCAGCGTCGCGGATAAGGAAATCCGTAAGACTTGGGAGATTGATAGCGCGAAGGCCAAGTGCCTTGTACTTGCCTCGATGGACAACGAACATCAGAGGAGGAACGAGAATATGGACCTTGAATCCATATTTCTCCATACAAAAGAACTGTATGGAGAGCAATCTCGTATCGCAAGATACGAAGCGTCGAAAAAGTTATTTTCGGCAAGGATGGCCGTCGGATCATCAGTAGCAGAACACGTGCTTAAGATGATCGGCTACATTGAGGAGCTCGCGGACCTAGGGACCACATTGGAGAGTGAGCTCTATACAGACTTAGTTCTCCAGTCCCTTCCTTCCACTTACGCCCAGTTTATTCTGAACTTCAACCTACAAGAAAAGGAGGTTGAACTTTTAGAGCTCCTCAACATGCTGAGGAGCGCAGAGGGCACCCTACAGAAAGGTAGGGAAACATCCACTTTGTTTGTAGGAGGATCATCTTCTTCTAGGTCCAAGGCGAAAGCCAAGGGAAAGAAGAAGAAAGCCCCCGCCAAACTGTAACACCTTAGAATGTGATTTGTAGCTAATTATATTTTAATATATTGTTTTTAATAAAAAGTTTACCAAATTATGTTTTAAATATTTTATCTTATTTAATGTGTATTTTAATAGAATTTTGCTAGGCACACACACACTTGTGCATGTTAACTTGGGTTGTTTTTGGGGCTAAACCATGATTAGCTACATGGTTAACTAACCATTTTCTCTAATCTAGCTTTTAGTTTTGTTTAAGTGTCATGATAGTTTTAAATGGGTTTTAATTTTGATTTGGTGTTTTGGGTGCATGGTTGACTTTGAGAGAGAGAGAGAGAGCATGGGGCATCATGGCCTTGCCCATGCCCTCATTAATGAAGTGAGAGAGAGTGAGAAGGGGTTTCTTGTGTGTGCTCTCATTCTCCTCTCATTTCCTCTTCACACACTCTCACTCTCTCACAACACACACACACATCCCTCAGCAGCAGCAGCAACAGGATCGGCAGCAGCAGCAACACCAACATCATCAACATCATTTTCATCAGCATCAGAAGCAGCAGCTTCACCTGCACACACACACACACTGCTGAGAGAAAGAGAGGGAAGCAGCAGCATCAGCAAGCTGAGGAAGCAGCAGTGGCAAGAAGAGGAGGTGGCAAACATCATCACCAGCATCAACGACAACTACAACAACAACAATACAACAACAACAGCAACAATAATAGCAGCAATAGCAGAAGCAGCAGCAGCAGCTAGCAAGGGCAGCAGCAGCAGGGGCATTCAGCAGTTGTGGCAAGCTCTCACCTCCTCCACACACTTCTTCTCCTGTTTCTTAGGGTGCTACAGGGTAAATTCTGAATCCCATTTCTTGTTTGCTCAAGTCGTGTGTCGTTTAGTGCTAAATAGCTTAGTTTAGTGCTAATTGTGGTGTTTAAGTGGAATTGTGGATAATTGTTGATTTGGTTAGCTAGCTTAGGTTGGTTTAGTGTTAGTTAGGCCACTTCGACTGAGAAATCCCCAGATTTCACTAAAATACCATATAGTTTGTGTTTTGTGCAATTGTCGTTTTTAAGCGATATAATGGATATCTGTGATCTGCTGTTACCCGGGGGACTTTAGAATAAACTTGAGTGGACCACAGCCTACTAGTAACACCCTGACCCCACTACCAGAGCCCGACCCCACCCCTCTCAACTTTGGCCGCCAAAACCGCCTTTCTGGCCGCAATTTGCGGCCAGAACAGGGAGATAGGAGCTAGGGTTTTCAGGGGTGGTGTCTGCTATGTTGTGTAGGTCCTTGGTATTTGTAGTTTTATAATATTGTAGCCTGGACAGAATCTGGGACAATATGTCGCCTTTGAGTTTAGTTGTGTTTGCGCGATACGCGCGATACGTGAGTGGGTTCTGTGATCCAGCGTATCGCGGCGTGTCGCGATGGTTTCTAGACGCGTACACACACGATTCAGCGTATCGTGCACACGCGCGTTTAGTTCGCGACGCGAGTTTCTCGTTTCGATTCGATATCGCGTTTCGCGAGATATCTTGGATTATATGTGATTTTCATGATTATATTTACAGGTTTGCAGGCAGGAGCTACGGACACAGCTACAGGGGGAGCAGGTGATAGGATTCACCCAGCGTGGAGTTTAGGTGAGTAGATATAACATCTACAGGGGAATCGCCCGCATGGCGTTATGCGTCTGGGCTAGGATTCAATTTCCTGTCGCACTTTCTACGTCATTGTAGAATTGCGTATTTACTGCATTTCCTAGATATAGCTATATACTGTGACTAGCAGCCGTAGGACACTGCACACATTATTGACGGTTCATGTTGCACGAGCACGGATTGCATGCTACACACACACCGTCAATAATTGCCATGTCACACACTACCCTTTATAGCTACCATTGCCTACCACACTTGACATCTAGTATTCGGTATACCTATAGTGTATCATACCTTCAGTGATAGGTATATTTTCACTTGCGATACAGCTACAGGTATACCTCCTACATATTTTACCTATACCGGGAGGGATTTCCTACATATGTTACTATACCCAGGGGGGTATACGACATCAGTTCCTATAGGTAGATACCTAGACTTAGCTATACCTGTATGTTAGACACGTATCCAGTTGCAGATACCTAGCTACTTTTACTGATGTTACTTAGCTGTACCTTATCATGATTTCGCATACATCTGGTTCAGCTATATACTTGTGTTTACCTGCTCGCATTCAGATATATCGCATACGTCTATTCCTGTATTTATGCATTGTTTATCTGGATTTCATATGATGTTTTCGGGATTTGGGAACCGTGGGAGTTCATGAAATTATGCATACATGTAACAACCCGGTTTCCTTGATATGATATTTCGAGCGTCCCCCATGAGTTTTATCGGTGCTGATTACCTGCTCCATACGAGGTGTGGTTGCCGTATGAGAGTACATGGCGGGGCCCAGTATGGTTCCCCTCGGCAAGAAGATCGATGGGTTTGCCGATTGAGCCTGGAGGCGGGCGAGTACCTACCGGTGATTGTTTGGACCTGGCAGTTGTCTGGAGGCTACTGGCCAGAGTAGAGAGATGGATGCGGGATGACCTGTACTGTCGAGGCCGAGGGCCGACACTGCAGACGGACCCCGTGGGCTGTCCGGACTGACGGAGCCCCATATACGAGGATTTCTGTGCCGATGCTTGGCATATGGTTTCATGATATTTCTTTAACCCCCCTTTTGTATATATAACAGGGGATTTAGCCGTTGTTATATATACCCTTACACCAATATTAGTGGAATGGGACGCTAATATATGTGTATTGCCCCCATCATATTTATTTCTGCACATGTATATATATCTTTAGGATGTTAGATTCATATTGAGATTGGACTTGGGATACTAGGTGATTCATTGGGATTTGGACATTGGATATACCTATGTGATTGGTGACTTGTACATTCGGGATATAGGAGATTACTCGACATTGTACATTGAGGAGATGTGAGACTTATTTGATGTGAGTGTCCAGTGTGGGGTCTGGTTTGAGGATTTGGGATTGGAGTATCTTAGTGGATTGTGATCCTGCCACGACGTCAGGTTTCCGTGGAAAATGACATATTCCACCCTACACCTCACCATTTCCTATCTTATGCACTGATTCATATATTGGTAGTACTTGTAGTGTACCCTTATGATAGTTGCATATTTGCTTTCTCATATCTCTATCACATAGACATTGCATACTACTATCATGCCATCATTGCTTCACTTATTGATTGTACCTGCTAGTGTACTCTCTTTATTCCAGCATTGCATGACATATTATTACTACTGTAATCGCATATCTTAGATTCATGCTGTACGTGCATTCCTGCGATTACCTGCATATGTTTTATACTATTCACGAGTTGGCAACTCACCCCCGTTGTGCCACAGGTGTTTCAGGTTTTTCCCCAGAGTAGTCGAGGCAGGCTATTCCCCTATCCAGCTACCATCTTTTGCTACAGATACCGCATCAGCTCACAGTACCATTTTGCATAGGTGGGTTAGACGGTTATCTGTATTATATATTGTACCTTCGTTGTATTGTACTCTCCATCTACTGTTGTATTATTGACATAGAGACTTGGCGAGGACGTAGTGTGTATTATGGTGGATTTGATGTCTGTATATATTCAGCTTTTCTCTACTGTCCTTATTTTTCTGTTGTATTCATTGTGGCTGGTTTCTACAAATGGGTGTTGCTAAAATTCTAAAGAAAGAAAGTAAGACTTTTTTTAAAGAATTTGGGTTGCGATTTCAAATATTTCAAAACTTATATTATCTTTTCCGTATTTCTCATGGTTTAGATTTCTGGGTTTGGCTTTCTTTTACTACGTTGCGTCTTTAGGCGTTGCTTAGTACTAGGGCCGTCACGGGCCATTTTTGGGTCGTGACAAAGTTGGTATCAGAGCGTTAGGTTTTACCTTTCGGAGTGTAGGATGACCTTAGTATGATGGAGTAGGTAGCTTAAACAGAGTAACGTAGTGTGCGTATGTCTGCAGCATACCCACAGCGCGGTACCTTGCATTAAGTGACCTAAGTACAACTTGCTTGACATTCCTTCCTTGATGATTCATATCCTTGAGATCCGATTTCCTCATTCTTATCGAATCTCATCTTGTATCTATTTATAGCCTTGCCGCCGATGACTATGGGGACTCAGAGCGATGCAGCGAGGGCCGAGGTCAGGGTTAGCTCGGGTGAGCCGAGCACTGACCAGGATGGCACTCTAGTTGCACAGGTGCAGACGGATCAGCCTACGATCTATACTATGGATAGACTTTTGGTAGAGATGCAGGAGTTCCGCCAGACGATGAGTTCCTTGGTTGATGTCGTTCGGGAGCTACGACAGGAGGTTGTCACCCCTGTTACCCAGCTGTCCCTTACGATCAGCATGCAGCAGTCCGTCACTTACATAGCACCAGTGGTTGCAGCTCCAGTTGACGAGGCACATATTTCAGAGGCTCAGAGAGTTCCAGGACAGTGGAGGACTCGTACCAGCGTACCAGCCCAGAGGCAGAGGGTTGGTCGTCGAGATAGATTTCGTGGCCGTCGCGGGAGTAGCAGAGGCTTAGGACGAGGACAGTCGTTCAGCCCTTATCCCCAGGATGGTCAGCAGTCAGCACGTGGATGTTTTCGATGCGGAAGCCTTCAGCACTTCGTCAGGGATTGTTCCTTAGCACCTCGTCATGATCGCTTCCAGAGAGGCCGTGGACATGGAAGGTTTGCTCAGAGGGCTCATGCTACCAGAGGAGTTCATCCAGCTGCGAGTAGAGGGCAGACACAGGAGTTTGCTTCTACTCATCGGGACGCGCAGACGTCCAATGTGGAGTTTTCAGGTACCCTTGAGTTATTTTTTATTTTCTCTTGGTGTACTTGTTGTTTCATGCTTGTACTGTGGTTGGGTAGATTAGTCTTGTTGTGCTAACTTCTGTCAGCGATTCTTTGGTTGCGCGACACGTATTCAGTTGTGTGCCAATCAGATAGGAGATAAAGATTTCGTCCGTCGCTTTGATCCTTCTAGAGATGTTGGATTTGACGTTCTCCTGGACACGGACTGGTCAGCTACGTGTTAGGCGTCTGTGGACTACCGTGTGGGAACAAGTTAGGTTTTGTTTTCCCCGGCAAGTCAGTTCTTGTTGTGCAGGTGGATAGTTGTACCGCCTCTCACAGCTTGAATTCAGCCTTTTTCGCTAGTCGGCTACTGAGGAGATGTCGTGGATTCTTGGCGTTCATTCGTGATACCGGAGCCGCCGTGGGATTGCTGGACCGGGTTCTTTTCGTGCGAGAGTTTTCCGACGTTGTTCCAGATGAGCCGGCGAAGCTGAGGGAGCTTAAGGATCAGCTGCAGAGTTTTGGTTTGGGGAGTTTTGTGCGTCTGAGTGTTTTGCTTTTGGAAACTCCTATTTCTGTTCGTCGAGGGGGAAAGACGGCAGTTTAGGGTTGTGTATCGACGGATCGTCAATTGAACCGGCTTACGGTGCGGATAGGTATCCTTCATCTCGCCGTGACGATTTCTTCGATCAGCTCCAGAGTGCGAGACATTTCTCTAAGTTTGCTTGGGATCAGGTCATCATTATTGCGGATTCGGAGTGACGGCATTCCGAAGACTGCCTTGTGCGTGCTACGGGCCTTGTGTGTTTTTGTGAGTCGTTGGATTCACTGTCGCCCTAGCAGCATTCGTAGATGTGATGCACCAGATTTCTTCAGGCCGTTCCTCGACCAGTTTTTGTTGTGTTATTTACGACACTCTGGTCTACTTAAGGTGTTTTGAGGGACAGGAGTAACACTTGAGGATTGTTATGCAGATGCTGGGAGAGCGCCAGCAGTTTGCTAAATTCTCGGAGTGTTTCTTCAGGCTTGTTTGTGTTGACTCCTAGGTCTTGTAGTCGCGGGAGACGGTTCCGTATGGTTCCGAGGGAGATCGTGGCCATACAGCTTAAGCCCAGACTTGTGTGCAGGACGAAGATCCGCAGATTGTTGGGCTTAGCAGGTTTTGCCGCCGTTTCATGCAGGATTGCTAGAGTAGTGCTGCACCGTCGACTGAATTGACCAAAAAGGAGGTTCCTTTTCTTTGAACTGAGGCACGTGTACAGAGCCTTCAGCAGTTGAAGATTCAGTTAACAGCTGCATCAGTTCTTCCTTTGCTTTTGGTTCGGGCGACCTTGTTGTTTAACTGTAATGTTTCTTGAGTAGACTCGAGTGTGTACTGAGGTGACACTATAGAGATATCGCTTTTGCTTTCCCTACATTTGGAGGAAGTACGAGGAGGATATTCCACTCATGATCTGGAGATGGCCGCGGTGGTTTTGCGTCGGAGATTTGGAGACACTACTTGCTTGGGAGTCGTGTCAGAATTTCCACGAACCACTAGAGCTTAAGGTACATCTTCCTGCAGCGGATTTGGATTGTTGTGATGGTCTTCTGCAGATTTACAGTTCTTGTGTGATCGTTGAGTATAGCTTAGTTCGTCTCTACGGAGAGGACAGCTTGCTCATGTTCGCGCCCGACCACTTTCCTTAAATCGCTTTCGCGAGACACTGCCCGTCGAAGCTCGTACGTCAGAAGTACTTGAGCATATTCGGCTGGGTAATGATTCGAAAACCTTGATTGTGACAATGATGTGCTAAGTTAGGGAAACGTTTGTGTACCTGCCATTATCAGGTAGAGGCGTGTAATCCTAGAGCATGCACATCTGTCAACTCCCTCTATGCATTCAAGTTCCACCAGCTTTGGCGTGACTTGTGAGATAGTTACGAGCGGACAGGAATGTAAGGAGAAGTTTCAGGTTTCGTTTCAAGTGTCTGTCTTGTTGTGTGCTTTGGGTCGAGCATCTGAGGCCGGCTGGAGAATTGCAATCTTTTTACCGTTCCGAAGAAGGAATGGGAGCAGATCTCCATGAATTCCGTTATGGTTCCCACCTAATTTTGGTTAGGGTGCGACTCCATTCGGATTCTTGTCATCCGGTTTTACTCAGTTTGCTCAGTTGTTTGGTTAAGTTGGTTTGTTTGTTTGTTTGTCTGTTTGTCGTCAGCAGTTGGGGATCGTCACTCGCCATCGTTAGGGTTCTCCTTCGATAGCTATTATCAGGAGACACTCCAATTGGCCACCCTTAGGCTTAGGGGTTAGGTCGTGTCGATCACCAGTCTGTTGTTCTTCTGACTCCGCGAAGGTAGGATTTTAGACCCAGCTATGTCTAGAGAATTCGGAGATAGTCCAGTTGTGTTCAGGTCAGGATGAGAACTGTCCATTGCAAACAGATGTTTTATGCGACTGTGTTGGTCGCAGGCTTGAGTGCGCAGTGGCAAGTCATGGATTCCTATGGACTTTCCGATGAATGACGTGTTGGATTTTGGGGAAGCTTATTCCAGGATTTAGGTCCTTCTGAGATCCTATAAGCGAGTTAGTTTTGTTGCCTTCAATTTGGAACTTCCGCCCAGATTTCTGGATTTTCACCCCGTATTCCTTGTGAAGATACTTTACAAATTCCTTCATGACCTTCTCACATGTTTTGGCACCAGACCATTTAGCTTGACGCGATCTTTCGTTCACCCGCAGCCATGTGTGTTAATGGCTCGACAGGTGGAGAAACATCGGTCAAGAGTCTTGCCATCTGTGAAGGGTTTCCTTGGACGTAGCCGTATAGTGAGTTAGTCACTTGGGAGGCTGCGAACGAGATTTGAGGATTTTAATCTTCCTTTTGAAGGTACGCGTAACAGTATAAGTTTTAAATTCGGGGACGAATTTCTTTTAAGGGGGGGAGATTGTAACACCTTAGAATGTGATTTGTAGCTAATTATATTTTAATATATTGTTTTTAATAAAAAGTTTACCAAATTATGTTTTAAATATTTTATCTTATTTAATGTGTATTTTAATAGAATTTTGCTAGGCACACACACACTTGTGCATGTTAACTTGGGTTGTTTTTGGGGCTAAACCATGATTAGCTACATGGTTAACTAACCATTTTCTCTAATCTAGCTTTTAGTTTTGTTTAAGTGTCATGATAGTTTTAAATGGGTTTTAATTTTGATTTGGTGTTTTGGGTGCATGGTTGACTTTGAGAGAGAGAGAGAGAGCATGGGGCATCATGGCCTTGCCCATGCCCTCATTAATGAAGTGAGAGAGAGTGAGAAGGGGTTTCTTGTGTGTGCTCTCATTCTCCTCTCATTTCCTCTTCACACACTCTCACTCTCTCACAACACACACACACATCCCTCAGCAGCAGCAGCAACAGGATCGGCAGCAGCAGCAACACCAACATCATCAACATCATTTTCATCAGCATCAGAAGCAGCAGCTTCACCTGCACACACACACACACTGCTGAGAGAAAGAGAGGGAAGCAGCAGCATCAGCAAGCTGAGGAAGCAGCAGTGGCAAGAAGAGGAGGTGGCAAACATCATCACCAGCATCAACGACAACTACAACAACAACAATACAACAACAACAGCAACAATAATAGCAGCAATAGCAGAAGCAGCAGCAGCAGCTAGCAAGGGCAGCAGCAGCAGGGGCATTCAGCAGTTGTGGCAAGCTCTCACCTCCTCCACACACTTCTTCTCCTGTTTCTTAGGGTGCTACAGGGTAAATTCTGAATCCCATTTCTTGTTTGCTCAAGTCGTGTGTCGTTTAGTGCTAAATAGCTTAGTTTAGTGCTAATTGTGGTGTTTAAGTGGAATTGTGGATAATTGTTGATTTGGTTAGCTAGCTTAGGTTGGTTTAGTGTTAGTTAGGCCACTTCGACTGAGAAATCCCCAGATTTCACTAAAATACCATATAGTTTGTGTTTTGTGCAATTGTCGTTTTTAAGCGATATAATGGATATCTGTGATCTGCTGTTACCCGGGGGACTTTAGAATAAACTTGAGTGGACCACAGCCTACTAGTAACACCCTGACCCCACTACCAGAGCCCGACCCCACCCCTCTCAACTTTGGCCGCCAAAACCGCCTTTCTGGCCGCAATTTGCGGCCAGAACAGGGAGATAGGAGCTAGGGTTTTCAGGGGTGGTGTCTGCTATGTTGTGTAGGTCCTTGGTATTTGTAGTTTTATAATATTGTAGCCTGGACAGAATCTGGGACAATATGTCGCCTTTGAGTTTAGTTGTGTTTGCGCGATACGCGCGATACGCGAGTGGGTTCTGTGATCCAGCGTATCGCGGCGTGTCGCGATGGTTTCTAGACGCGTACACACACGATTCAGCGTATCGTGCACACGCGCGTTTAGTTCGCGACGCGAGTTTCTCGTTTCGATTCGATATCGCGTTTCGCGAGATATCTTGGATTATATGTGATTTTCATGATTATATTTACAGGTTTGCAGGCAGGAGCTACGGACACAGCTACAGGGGGAGCAGGTGATAGGATTCACCCAGCGTGGAGTTTAGGTGAGTAGATATAACATCTACAGGGGAATCGCCCGCATGGCGTTATGCGTCTGGGCTAGGATTCAATTTCCTGTCGCACTTTCTACGTCATTGTAGAATTGCGTATTTACTGCATTTCCTAGATATAGCTATATACTGTGACTAGCAGCCGTAGGACACTGCACACATTATTGACGGTTCATGTTGCACGAGCACGGATTGCATGCTACACACACACCGTCAATAATTGCCATGTCACACACTACCCTTTATAGCTACCATTGCCTACCACACTTGACATCTAGTATTCGGTATACCTATAGTGTATCATACCTTCAGTGATAGGTATATTTTCACTTGCGATACAGCTACAGGTATACCTCCTACATATTTTACCTATACCGGGAGGGATTTCCTACATATGTTACTATACCCAGGGGGGTATACGACATCAGTTCCTATAGGTAGATACCTAGACTTAGCTATACCTGTATGTTAGACACGTATCCAGTTGCAGATACCTAGCTACTTTTACTGATGTTACTTAGCTGTACCTTATCATGATTTCGCATACATCTGGTTCAGCTATATACTTGTGTTTACCTGCTCGCATTCAGATATATCGCATACGTCTATTCCTGTATTTATGCATTGTTTATCTGGATTTCATATGATGTTTTCGGGATTTGGGAACCGTGGGAGTTCATGAAATTATGCATACATGTAACAACCCGGTTTCCTTGATATGATATTTCGAGCGTCCCCCATGAGTTTTATCGGTGCTGATTACCTGCTCCATACGAGGTGTGGTTGCCGTATGAGAGTACATGGCGGGGCCCGGTATGGTTCCCCTCGGCAAGAAGATCGATGGGTTTGCCGATTGAGCCTGGAGGCGGGCGAGTACCTACCGGTGATTGTTTGGACCTGGCAGTTGTCTGGAGGCTACTGGCCAGAGTAGAGAGATGGATGCGGGATGACCTGTACTGTCGAGGCCGAGGGCCGACACTGCAGACGGACCCCGTGGGCTGTCCGGACTGACGGAGCCCCATATACGAGGATTTCTGTGCCGATGCTTGGCATATGGTTTCATGATATTTCTTTAACCCCCCTTTTGTATATATAACAGGGGATTTAGCCGTTGTTATATATACCCTTACACCAATATTAGTGGAATGGGACGCTAATATATGTGTATTGCCCCCATCATATTTATTTCTGCACATGTATATATATCTTTAGGATGTTAGATTCATATTGAGATTGGACTTGGGATACTAGGTGATTCATTGGGATTTGGACATTGGATATACCTATGTGATTGGTGACTTGTACATTCGGGATATAGGAGATTACTCGACATTGTACATTGAGGAGATGTGAGACTTATTTGATGTGAGTGTCCAGTGTGGGGTCTGGTTTGAGGATTTGGGATTGGAGTATCTTAGTGGATTGTGATCCTGCCACGACGTCAGGTTTCCGTGGAAAATGACATATTCCACCCTACACTCACCATTTCCTATCTTATGCACTGATTCATATATTGGTAGTACTTGTAGTGTACCCTTATGATAGTTGCATATTTGCTTTCTCATATCTCTATCACATAGACATTGCATACTACTATCATGCCATCATTGCTTCACTTATTGATTGTACCTGCTAGTGTACTCTCTTTATTCCAGCATTGCATGACATATTATTACTACTGTAATCGCATATCTTAGATTCATGCTGTACGTGCATTCCTGCGATTACCTGCATATGTTTTATACTATTCACGAGTTGGCAACTCACCCCCGTTGTGCCACAGGTGTTTCAGGTTTTTCCCCACAGTAGTCGAGGCAGGCTATTCCCCTATCCAGCTACCATCTTTTGCTACAGATACCGCATCAGCTCACAGTACCATTTTGCATAGGTGGGTTAGACGGTTATCTGTATTATATATTGTACCTTCGTTGTATTGTACTCTCCATCTACTGTTGTATTATTGACATAGAGACTTGGCGAGGACGTAGTGTGTATTATGGTGGATTTGATGTCTGTATATATTCAGCTTTTCTCTACTGTCCTTATTTTTCTGTTGTATTCATTGTGGCTGGTTTCTACAAATGGGTGTTGCTAAAATTCTAAAGAAAGAAAGTAAGACTTTTTTTAAAGAATTTGGGTTGCGATTTCAAATATTTCAAAACTTATATTATCTTTTCCGTATTTCTCATGGTTTAGATTTCTGGGTTTGGCTTTCTTTTACTACGTTGCGTCTTTAGGCGTTGCTTAGTACTAGGGCCGTCACGGGCCATTTTTGGGTCGTGACACAAACCAAGGGGCGGTGTTAGTAAAGTGGATACGAAGGGAAAAGCTAAAGCAACAAAGATAACGGGAAAGCTTGTGGATAAGGAAGAATGCTTCTATTGTCATAAGAAAGGATACTGGAAGAATGATTGCAGGGCCTGGAAGGCCAGAACACAGGAATTGAAGCAGGTTGCAGCTTCAGCTTCAGGTGTGTATGTTATTGAAAACTGTCTTTCAATAAACTCTGCTTCCTGGGTATTGGATACCGGATCAGGATCTCATATCTGTAATTCTTTGCAGGCGTCGAGAAACCGTAGGGTTTTGAAGGCAGGTGACATGACCCTCAGAGTTGCGAACGGAGCTAGCATGGATGCTAAAGCCGTGGGGGACTATCACCTGGGAATGTCAGATGGACATGTTTTGGTTTTGCGTAATTGCTTTTTTTTCTACCCAACGCAACTTGTAATATCATTTCTGTATCTTTAGTTTCTAAAGAAGGTTATGAATTTGCGTTTGTAAGTAATGTTGTAAACATTCACCTTAATCAAGTTTTGATTGGGTCAGGTACATTGAGTAATGGTATATACGTATTAAACCAACCACAGATTTTCAACGTCCAGAATACACACAAAAGAAAGTCTCCGGAAATAAATCAGACTTTCTTATGGCATTGTAGACTGGGTCACATCAATGAGAGAAGGTTGACGAAGTTACATACAGAAGGATATTTGAATCCGTTCGAATATCAATCGTATGCCACTTGTCAATCCTGTCTCAAAGGAAAGATGACAAAGACTCTGTTCACTGGACACGGAGTAAGAGCGAGCGAGCTCTTGGGACTCGTACACAGCGACGTGTGCGGTCCAATGTCTACGCGTGCGCGAAGCAGTTATTCTTACTTCATCACTTTTACGGATGACTTTTCAAGGTACGGTTATGTCTTCTTATTGAAACATAAGTCCGAAGCCTTTGGAAAGTTCCAGGAATATAAGAATGAAGTAGAAAAACAGACCGGCAAAAGTATCAAGATTCTAAGATCGGATCGAGGTGGAGAATACTTAAGTGCCGAGTTCCTGGATTATTTAAAAGAGAACGGAATTCTCTCTCAGCTTACTCCTCCATACACTCCACAACATAACGGTGTATCGGAGAGACGGAACCGAACCCTATTGGATATGGTTCGGTCCATGATGAGTAACACTGAGTTACCGCGATCATTCTGGGGGTATGCGCTAGAATCAGCTGCATACCTTTTGAACCGAGTTCCGACTAAGACTGTGCCTACCACACCATATGAAATGTGGAGTGGGAAGAAATCCTATCTTCAATATCTGAAGATCTGGGGATGTCCGGCTTTTGTCAAAAAGCAGCATGCGGACAAGCTCGAGGCATGCTCAATACTGTGCAAGTTTGTGGGATACCCAAAGAACACCAGGGGGTATCTTTTCTACCACACAGAGGAACAAAAAGTCCTTGTTTCTCGTAATGCCCACTTTCTAGAACACCAGTTCTTAGAAAAGGAAATAAGTGGGAGCGCAGTAGAACTGGAAGAAATTCCAGAACCACAGACTATTACTGAAAGCTTGGTGGAACCAGAGGGTTCAAAAGAACAGGACATTCCTACGCCGCTCCACAGAAGTAGTAGGCAGTCTCATCCGCCCGAGAGATACTACGGTTTTCTCATAGACGGGGATAGAGAGGATTGCATCATAGATTATGATGAGCCTACTAGCTTCCAGCAAGCCGTTCAGAGCGTCGACTCGGTAAAATGGCTGGATGCAATGCGGACCGAAATGGAGTCCATGTACACCAACAAAGTATGGACGTTGGACATTGCTCCAGATGGGGTAAAACTCGTAGGATGCAAGTGGATCTTCAAAAGGAAGATTGGTGTAGATGGACAGGTTGAGACCTATAAAGCTAGACTTGTAGCAAAGGGTTTTCGTCAAAGACCTGGTTTGGACTATGACGAAACCTTTTCTCCATTGGCTATGCTGAAATCCATTCGGATCCTTCTTGCCATTGCTGCCTTCCACGATTATGAGATCTGGCAAATGGACGTAAAGACCGCTTTTCTAAATGGAAATTTTGAGGAGTGTGTCTATATGGACCAGCCAGAGGGTTTCATTCAGAGTGGGAGCAGCGGAAAGGTGTGCAAGTTGCTTAAGTCCATTTACGGACTAAAGCAGGCATCGCGGAGTTGGAACATCTGTTTTGATGAGACGGTCAAGGAATTTGGCTTTATCAAAAATCCAGATGAACCATGCATCTATAGTAGATTTGTAGCGAGAACTGTAGTATTCCTCGTTTTATACGTGGATGACATTCTCTTAATAGGAAATGACATTCCTATGCTACAATCTGTCAAGGGGTTCTTGTCACACAGGTTCTCCATGAAAGACCTGGGTGATGCCTCATACATTCTGGGTATCCGGATCTACCGTGACAGATCCAAGAGGATATTAGGACTTTCACAGTCCATGTACATCGACACCATACTGAAAAGATTCAGTATGGAAGATTCCAAGCGCGGTAACCTACCAGCTTGTCACGGGATCACCCTCTCTAAAGAGATGTCTCCCAAGACTGATTTGGAGAGGGATCGCATGTCTATTATACCCTACGCTTCTGCGGTAGGCTCTATAATGTATGCGATGTTGTGTACTAGACCGGATGTAGCTTATGCACTGAGTGTGGTAAGCCGGTATCAGTCAAACCCTGGGGAGAAACACTGGATAGCGGTAAAGAACATTCTCAAGTACCTGAGAAGGACTAAGGAGATGTTCTTGGTGTATGGCGGAAAAGACCTCCAGATCGAGGCCTTTGCTGACTCCAGCTTCCAGAGTGACAAGGATGATTCCAAGTCCATGTCGGGTTTTGTCTTTACCCTCAATGGAGGGGCGGTTTGTTGGAAGAGTTCCAAACAGGAAACCGTTGCAGACTCAACGATGGAAGCGGAATACATCGCTGCATCTGATGCCGCAAAAGAAGCTGTCTGGATAAGGAAGTTCTTGAAAGAGCTTCAGGTGGTTCCGTCCATTGTTGATCCAATACCTCTGTATTGCGACAACAACGGGGCTATAGCTTTAGCGAAGGAACCCAGGTCCCATCAGAGATCCAGACACATCTTGAGGCGGTATCACCTGATCAGGGAGATCGTGGATCGCCAGGAGATCGAGGTTCGGAGAGTCGCTTCAGAAGATAACACTGCAGATCCATTCACCAAGGCCTTGCCCCAGACTCAGTTCGAGCGGCTGATCGAGATGATAGGTCTTCGATACGCCAGTACATGGCCTTAGTGCAAGTGGGAGATTGTTAGTGTATATGCCCTAGAGGCCATTACTGTATCATACTAGTTTGTATATTACTTAATGGAAGCTTGGGATATTCACCTTGTATAAACAATCTTGCTCAAAATAGTAGTATGCTACTTGGTTTGTTTCTACTTCAATGTGTACATGTGTTTATTTTAGTATATCGCCTATACACATTAGTGGAGCTCTTAGGATCTTTGCTTGATTACCAGCGTTGTGATGGCAGTCACACTAGTGGGGATGGGTAATCTATAAGCACATCCTTATGCAGGTCCCTGGTCGCAGGACTATCGAGACAGGGCATCGATACTCCGGAGTAGACTAGCGTATGCGCTTCTCATCCCAGTGTGGGAGATGGTCTGTCCCACAGCCATCAGTACGTCGTACTTGAGAGAGTATGCGGGTGCTCGTTGGGTTACGAGTACACTGGACAGGACTCGTCGGGAACTGACTAGTTGGTATTATTCCTATCGTCAGTTATCAGTTCCCAGGTGACATGAGTATGGCTTAGTCCGCTGACTTGACTCTGTCACTTCGCCTCGAGTGTGTTCCTACTGTACTTTGATTACTACCCTACCACGGCTCAAAGGAGTCGTGCAAACAGGTGGTAGTTGGGTGCAGTCCCGAAGCACTTGGTGGCAGTGACGGTTAGACAGGATTCGTCTCTCCCGGTATTGGGGGTTGACATCGCGCTGTGTCTAGGAGAGCCATTACACGAGTAGTCCCTGGCCAGGGCAAACGAGATATACTGGTAGGCTTCCAGTGTTATCTCAGGGTGTTTTGGGCTTCACTCCGACACGACTTGTTCCGCTATTGGGGGACTGACGTTTACCGCCCCCTAGGCCCGCCATGCGATGTATCAGACGAACAGACCGGACTGTACCGAGAATGTCACATTCAGACTTAGTAGGAGTTCTGATGGGTTTCGCCTCGTCAGTCTTCTTGTCGGCATTACCTGGGGACCGTTACGCACAGCTAGTGCCGCTTGCGGTCTGTGGTCAAACCCACTGCCAGCGTAGTGTCGAGTCTTTAGAGTCCCACACAGAAAGCTTTTCGCCTTTAGGCAAAAGAGTAGAGGTCGCATGGTTTTGCGACAGGTCGCATGGTTTTGCGACAGGGTTCGGTCACATCCGTGCACTTGTGCACGTACAGTGTCCGGACAGTTTGCACTAGCGGGCTTTGGTTTAAGCCAGATCCTAGTGTACGTATTGGGATTGGATTTATCCAGTTTGAATTCGTGTTCCTCGGAACGCGGATGCGGGTGTGTATGCACAGTTGAGGAGGAGACAGAGGCAGCAGATTCTCATTAGGGTTGTTGACAGTTGACCGTTGACTATTGACCTTTTTGCTCAACCCTAATGAGAATATGATATATGATTAACAATTATATTAATTAAGTATTATAGTGACATGGTTGTTGACTTGTTGACTTTGTTGACTTGTTGACTTTTGTTGACTTGTTGACTTTGTTGACCGGTTGACTAGGCTTGACTAGTTGACCATCATGATAACCATAACCATCATTTCATGGCAAAGACTTTTGCTTGCTTGCTCATTTGTGCAAAATGAGTGCATGAAATGATATGGTTATGGTTGCTTCAACCATCACATAACACTTGATTGATATGATGAGTTATCATTGTTTTGGATTATGATAGGGTGAAAGACAAAAGAAAGGCTCATTCTCACTTGACCATTCTCTCTCTTGTTCTTAAGCTCTCTTGTTTTTGCTCTCACCCTCTTCCTCTTGCTCCTTCTCTTGACTCTATGGTTCTCTTGTCTCATGAGTTGAGAATCAAGAACCATAGATAAAATCCCATACAAACTCTTCTCTACTCACTCTAGTTCACAAGGTTTAGCAAACCGAGTGAACTAGTTTCTTCAAAGTTCGAAGAAGGAGCCAAAGGTTGGAGCTTTCAGGTGGATCTATCTTCGGCGTACGGAGACGACGGGAAGAAGCCGATCCGGACCACCATCGGAGTTTGAAGACGAAGGAGTTCAAGACAAGCAAGGTATAACCCCCTAACCGAGTAGTTAGCAACTCGTAGTTAGGTTGTTAGTTAGATGTTTAACAAAGATCCGGGTAATAAGTCCATGTTACCACCTCTATAAAAATCGTATTTTTACCAAATTCCGCATGCCCGAAAGTACCGGGAGAGGTAGCATGGACTTACACGGAAGTGATTTCCCTGCCGTCTTCTCTCGTTGAAGAAGGATCCACCTGAGTGCCTCAACCTTCGGCTTCAACTTCAAGCTAGAAGTAACTAAAGTGCTAGAAGTGCTAATCCTAGAACCTTAGATAAGAGTAGAGATTATCAAGAAGAGGTTTTTCTCAAGCTCAAGTGTTTCTTAACACATGAGAGGGGAGAGCTCGATAGAGAGGAAGAGGAGGAGAGAGAATGAATATGATAGAATGAGAGAATTATGAAGCATTCTCACATATATGTGTGAATTATTGTAAATTGATAATTAGTGAGATAATTGTCATGGCTTAATCAAGACATGACCATTATCATTTCATTTTTAATGCATATTGCAAGGATCAAAGAGCATCTTTTAAATGAAATGATGATGGTCAAAGTGTCAACCTAGGTCAACAATTCAAGAATGTCAAATGGTCAACAACCCTAACCATGCACAATTATATTAAACTAATATCAATAACCATAATACACACATAAGCATTAGGGTTAATAAAATGACAATGGTCATTAACCCTAATCAAAGTCCTCTCCCTCTGTCTCAATCAACTGTGCATACGCACCCGTATTCGTGATCCGAGGAACACGAACACAATGATATAAAACCAATCCCAAATCATATACTAGGATCTGGATTAAACCAAAGCCCGCTAGTATAAGCTGTCCGGACAGCAAACGTGCACAAGTGCGCGGATGTGAACGAACCCTGTCGCAAAACCATGCAACCTCTACTCATTTTGCCTAAAGGAGAATAGCTCTCTGTGTGGGACTCTAAAGACTCGACACTACGCTGGCAGTGGGTTTAACCACAGACCGCAAGAGGCACTAGCTGTACGTAACGGTCCCCAGGTAGATGCCGATAAGAAGACTGACGAGGTGACCCCATCTGAACTCCTACTGAGCCTGAATGTGACAGTTTCCGTACAGTCCGGTCTGTTCATCTGATACATCGCATGGCGGGCCTAGGGGGGCGGTGAACGTCAGTCCCCTAATAGCGGTACAAGTCGTGTCGGAGTGTAGCCCAGAACACCCTGAGATAACACTGGAAACCTACCAGTATATCTAGCTTGCCCTGGCCAGGGACTACTTGTGTAATGGCTCTCCTGGACACAGCGCGATGTCAACCCCCAATACCGGAAGAGACGAATCCTGTCTAACCGTCACTGCCTCCAAGTGCTTCGGGACTGCACCCAAAAATTACCTGTTTGCACGACTCCTTTGAGCCGTGGTAGGGTAGTAATCAAAGTGCAGTGGGAACACACTCGAGGCGAAGTGACAGTATCAAGTCAGCGGACTAAGCTGTACTCATGTCACCTGGGAACTGATAACTGACGATAGGTATAATACCAACCAACAGTTCCTGACGAGTCCTATCCAGTGTACTCGTAACCTAACGAGCACCCGCTTACTATCTCAAGTACGACGTACTGACGGCTGTGGGACAGACCGTCTCCCACGCTGGGATGAGAAGCGCATACGCTAGTCTACTCCGGAGTATCGATGCCCTGTCTCGATAGTCCAACGACTAGGGACCTGTATAAGGATGTGCTTATGGATTACCCAGCCCCCACGAGTGTGAGCGCCATCACAACGCTGGTAATCAAGCAAAGATCCTAAGGGCTCTACTAATATGTATATAAGCGATATGCTAAAGGAAACACATGCACATATTGAAGTAGAGACAAACCAAGTAGCATACTACCATTTCGAGCAAGATTGTATATACAACTGTGAATATCCCAAGCTTCCATCAAGTAATATACAAACTAGTATGATACAGTAATGGCCTCTAGGGAATATACACTAACAACCTCCTAAATCCTAGGTTTTATATCTGTGAGATAGATCTAATTGGATGTTAGGATTCTCACTAGTTGTAGTGAGAAGGTATCAATCGATCCTGGGGAGAATCACTGGAAAGGTTCCAGGGTGGTAAGGTCGACTGAATGTCAGTCGCAGGCATTGTCTTTACCCTCAGTGGAGGGACGGTATGTTGGAAGAGTTCCAAGCTAGATACCGTGACTTACTAGACGATTAAAGGCAAGATACGCCGTTACCAAGGATGCTACCAAAGAGGCAGTCTGGATATATATAAGTTCATGAGATGAACTTCATTCCTACCATTGTGTGACAATGGAGTTGTGGCTTATGCCAAGGAACCCCCGTCCCATCAGAAATCCAGATATAATTCTTAGGCAGTATCACCTGATCATGGAGATGGTTGATCTCCACGGAGATCAAGGTTAGGAAAGTAGACACAGAGGACAACAGCGCGGATACACCCACAAA
Organism: Agapanthus africanus; assembly: GCA_030015575.1. Taxonomy (NCBI): domain Eukaryota; kingdom Viridiplantae; phylum Streptophyta; class Magnoliopsida; order Asparagales; family Amaryllidaceae; genus Agapanthus; species Agapanthus africanus. The sequence goes on along the minus strand of JASDDO010000031.1, from coordinate 204,420,624 downwards.
GGCCTATTTCCCAGTAGAGACTTTTATGGGATGGTTGAGTATGAGATACTTCAACCACAGCTGATTGTTGGGTATGCGATACCACAACAGATGGCCCTAGTGCAAGTGGGAGATTTTTAGTTATATGTATGCCCTAGAGGCCATTACTGTACATACGATGTACATTGTAGTGGATGCTTGGACATATATAGGGAGGACTTTCTTGCTCGACATGATAGTACGCTATCTGGTTGCTCTTTATCTTAACATGTACTCTGATTGTCCTTTTGTTATATGTTGATAAAGCCCTTAGGATGAGTACTTGACTACCAGGACTATGATGCAGATCATACTAGTGAGGACAGTGTAGTCTCCAAGTACATCCTTCAAATGTTCCTAGTTGTAGGTGTATTGAGACAGGGCATCGATATACCAGAGTAGACTAGCGTATGCGCTTCTTGACCCATATGATGGGCGATGGATGATCCCATGTCCATTGGTGTTTGACATCAGAGAAGGTATACGGGTGCTCAGTGGAGACTGGGTACACTGGACGGACTTGCCGAGAACTCCCAGATGGTATTATACCTCACGTCAGATGTTAGTTCTCTGGTGACACTGGTACAGGTTAGTCTGTAGACCCGAGATCGTCATAGAGCCTTGTGTGATTCCCACTATGCTTTGATTTCCATCATACCACGTCCAAGAGGGCGTGCAAAAAGGTGGCTTTTGGGTACAGTCCCGAATCACATGGAGGCAATGAGCGATAGGAGGGGATTCGTCTCTCCCGGTATAGGGAGTTGGTGTTGCGCTGTGTTCGATTGGCTATAACTGGAAATCCCTGTCCAGGGTTTCTGAGATTTACTGGTAAGTGTTATCAGTAGTTTCTCGAACTGTTATAGACCTCATATCGACACGACTTATCAAGCTACTGGGGTCTGACGTTTACCACCCCTAGGCGAGATATGCGACATATCAGACGAAGAGACCGGACTGTACGGGAGTGTTACTGATTGGATTCGCACGAGAATGTACAGGCTTACTTGTTGATCTTCTGATCGCTCAATACCTGGGTGGCTGTTACGTTTAGCTGACCGCTTGCAGCTTATGGGTGTTTGATATGATCATCACCTACTGCCGGCGTATTGACGATTCTTTAGAGTCCTACACAGAGGTTTCTTGGCTCAGGCAAAGCGGAGTAGGAGCACATATGTGATATGTGCGGGACCGAGAACAATACGTGTATGTGATACCGTATTAGATTCTCGTGATATGAGATATCGGCCTGGTATATGTGATATAGCCGGGTCATCAGATCAAGTGTTGATTCGATGAACTGATACAAATTATATTAGTCGGTTATTTGTGAAATAGCCGGATTATCGGATCAAGTGTTGATTAGATAATTTAATGTATAATTATATATTTGATATATTAAATTACATTAACTAGTATAAGCTCACAAAAAGATTCTTTTTCTCACTCGGGTAATACATTGATATATATGCGATATATGTTAATTGTATTATTTTATTTTGTTACAATAAATATTGTATATGTGATATATAATATTGTAACATGTTAGGGTTATTAATGCAACATGATTAGTGGAGATTAAACATGATTAAGGTTTGATTTGGGTTAATTTTTCTAGAAGCTTCTAGAAGCTTTTTGTTTTGTTTTTGCAAAGATATTTTGAAAAGATATTTTTGTATGATATTTGTTAACCCAACTCAACCCTTGACCATGGTTCATTCTCTACATGGGTTAAGTTATCATATTTAACCCATGGTTGCATTTCTAACCTCAACACAATTGATTATTCATCACAAAAGAAATAGATCATCTTCTTCCTTCTTCTTCTTTGCTTGAATAGCTTTCTAGCTTTTTGAGAAGTGATGAAAATGAGTGAGATTAAGAAAACAAATGAGAGCTAAAATTCTACTTCATCATCCTAATCTATCGTAGCCATTTAGATTAGGGTGTTCACTTTATTTGTGAGTGAGAGCTTGTGTTAAAGAAACTTCAAGGTAGATCATCTTTGTTATCGAAGATCGGATGCAAGCTTGCATCTTTCTCTTCGTGGAGCCTCTCTAGAGTCCGAGTACTCGATGATCGCAGCGAAGGGACCTCAACACGGAGCTTTAGAAGTGAAGGACCGGACTACAAAGGTTGTAATCCCAAACTCTTAGATGTAACGTTGTTTACATGCTTTGTTTCGCCTAATCTCTAGTTTAAAGATCTTGGTTAGGGTTGTTCGGCACGTCTGATTTTTGAATCGGGCATGGTTGATGCCTTATAGACCCGTGTGAGAGTGCCTAGTAACCCTACAGTGGTATCGGAGCCAAGCTAGAGCTTTAGGCGAAGTCGAGACGAAGTTTAAAGTCCGATCGAACTCCGAATACCCGTAAAACCCTAGTTTCTGGAAATTTTTTCAAAAGTTGATTTTTTCTGCATTAAAAATACTCAAAAAAATCAGCAGGGAATTATAAGTATTACTGTGAATAGGTAATATATCTCTAAGACTTAGAGAATGGTGCAATTGTTGCAGCCAAGTTAGTTGACAGATATCACCTTGTATTAATACATTGATTCTGAACGAATGTTATTACATACCGAACCTGATATACAACATTACATCGGATTCTTTAATGAGTTAAAGAAGGATATAATTCTGTATTGGAGGATAATGTTGTGAACATTTTCCTGAATCAAGAGTTGATTCGATCAGGCACGTTATATGATAGCATATACGTTCTAAATCAAACCATAGTTCAAAGTATCTAGAACACACACATGAGGAGTAGTTCAGAAATGAACGAATCCTTCTTGAGGCATTGTAGACTAGGTCATATCAATGCGACACGACCAGCTAAGTTACATAAGAATGAATTTGAGAATCTGTTCGAATTTTCATCTTATGATACTTGCTATAGTCTTATCTCAATGGTAAAATGACCAATACTCCGTTTACTGGAAACAGAGAAAGAGTTAAGTGAACTCTTGGGACGGATACATGATTATGTATTCGGTCTTATGTCTACAAATGCCAAGGTTGGTTCTTGGTACCTCATTACATTTATCGACTATCTCTCAAGATTCGGACATGTGTTCCTGTTGGAACATGAGTCTAAAACTTTTGAGAAATTCAAGGAATATAAGCTTGAAGTTGAGAACCCGACAGGTGGAAGTATTAAAGTCCTTCGATGTGATCGAGGAGGAGAATACTTGGGCATGGCGTTCCTGGATTATTTAAAGGAGAATGTGATTCTCTCTCAGCTTACTCCTTCGAGTACACCATAGCACAACAGTGTATCGGGGCGGAGGTATCGCACCCTATGAGATATGGCGCCTTCTATGATGAGTACTGCTGAGTTACCTGTTTCCTTTTGGTGTTATGCACTTGGGAAGCTGCATATCTATTGAATGGGGTTCCGTCCAAATCAGGGCCTACCACTACATATGAGATATGGAATGGAAAGAGACCATGTCTTAAACAAGTTAAGATATGGGGTTGTCCGACCTACGTTGAAAGGCAGAATCCAAACAAGCTCGAGGCAATGTCAGTACTGTAAGTTTGTTAGGATATCCCAAACATTTGCAAGGGAATATCTTCTACCTAACTGAGGAGCAAAATGTGTTTTGTTTCTCAGCATGCCACCTTTTTAGAAAAAGGAATTTCTTGTGAAGAAATTTGTGGTCATGAGGTAGAACTGGAAGGAGTTCCAGCTAGACAAACTAACAGCTGATGATTTGGTGAAACCAAAGGATTCAATAGTCTCCAACGAACCTCAGCCTCTCCGCGAATCTGATAGAGTTCCTCGTCCACTTGAGAGATACTACGGTCTTCTCGGTGACAGTGGGAGCGGGGATTGCATCATGGTAGATGATGGCCCAACCAGGTCCAGGAAGGCCATCACGAGTGGCGACCCTATGAAATTGTAACATTTCAGAAAAATAAAATATTATTTTTGGGAATTTATAAAATTAAATAATGAATATTTGTAACACCTTAGATTGTGTTTTGTGGTTAATTATATTTTAATATATAGTTTTTAATAAAAAAGTTTACCCAAATGATTTCCAAATATTTTATCCTATTTAATGGGTATTTTATTAGATTTTTCCTAGGCTTGCACACACTTGTGCATGATAACTAGGGTTGTTTTGGGGGTTTAACCATGATTAACAACATGGTGAACTAACCATTCCCTAATCTAGTTTAATATTGTATTAGGTGCTTTTGGGTTTTTATTTGTATATGGTTCTTTTCAAAAATAAAATGAATTTGAAAAGGGTTTTTAAATGGTTTGAATGTTGACCTTGGTGAGAGAGAGAGATGGTGCATTATGAGGCATGATGGCTTGCCCATGCCTTCAATTAATGAAGAGAGAGAGAGAGAGAAGGGGGTTGACTTGTTTGTGTTCTCTCATTCTCACTCATTTCTCTCATCCTCTCACTCTCAAACTCACACACCCACACATCAGCAGCAGCAGCAAAGACAACAACAACAACAACAAAAGCAGCAGCAGCAGAGAAGGAGCAGCAGCAGCAGGCGGCAACAACTTCAGCAGTGGCCTCAGCATCAGCAGCAGCTCAGGCATCAGCAGTAGCAAGCAGCTCCAGCAGCAGTAGCAACCCCTCATCTCCCCCATACACTTCTTCTCCTGCTCTCTAAGGTTCTCTAGGGTATATTTCTGAACCCAAGTCCCCCTTTTCCTAGCTTGTATGCTTATTAGCGTCGGTTTGTGTTAATTAGCTAGTTTAGTGCTAATTATGGTGATTTGAGAGATGTTGTGGAAAATTGATGATTGTGTTGGTAAACCCTACTTATTTAAGTGTTGTTAGGGTCACCTTAACTGAGTTTAACCCTGGATTACACTAAAATACCATAGGGTTTCCTTTTAGTGCAAATCGGTGTTTTTAAGCGTTATTTATGACATTCTGTGATCTGCTATTGACCCGGACCCTTCAGAGTAAAATTGAGGAAACTGGAGCATGCTTACTAGGTTTAGACAACACCAACTGAGCACGAGACCCTAACTCCTAACTTTGGCCGCCGGTTTATTAGTTCTGGCCGCAATTTGCTGCCAGGTAGGGGACTGGGGTATTGGGTTTTTGTGTGGGGTAGTCTACTGTTATTTGTAGTGTTTTGGCATGACTGGTTTTGTAAGATTTGACCTGTAGGAAAATCTGCGGCAATATTGCGTTTTTCATGTCCGTTGTGTTTGCGCGATACGCGCGATACGTAAGTGGGTTCTGTGATCCAGCGTATCGCGGCGTGTCGCGATAGTTTTAGACGCGTATACACACGATTCATCGTATCGTGCACACGCGCGTTTAGTTCGCGACGCGAGTTTCTCGTTTTGGTTCGATATCGCGTTTTGCAGAATATTTGGCTTATATATGATTTCCATGTCTTATTTGCAGGGTTGCAGGCAGGGACTACGGACACGGCTACAGGGGGGAGCAGATGGTAGGATTCACCTAGCGTGGAGCGTAGGTGAGTAGATTTAACAACTACAGGGGAATCGCCCGCATGGCGTTATGCGTCTGGGCTAGGATTCAAACACCTGTCGCATATTCTACGTCATTGTTAGAATTGCGCCTTTACCATATTTCCTTGATATAGTTGTACTGTGACTAGCAGCCGTAGGACACTGCACATATTATTGACGGTTCATGTTGCACGAGCACGGATTGTATGCTACACACACACCGTCAATAATTGCTATGTCACACACAACCCTTTATAGATACTATATTGTTTATCATACTTGACATCTAGCTTATCGGTATACCTATAGTGTATCTTACCCTTAGTGATAGGTACATCTACACCTTGCGATACAGCTACAGGTATACCTTGCACATATTTTACTTATACCCAGGGGGGTATCCTTCATATTCTACTTATACCCAGGGGGTATACGACATCTTTTACTTATAGGTAGACACCTATACTTAGCTGTACCTTATTGATTTCGCATACATCTGGTTTCAGCTATATGCTCGCATTCAGATATATCGCATATATTTATTCCTCGATTTGCTCCTTGTTATTTGGATTTTACATGATGTTTTCTGGATTTGGGAACCGCGGGAGTTCATGAAATTATGCATACATTGAAAAACCCGGTTTCCTTGATGTGATATTTGCGCAGCCACCATGAGATTTATCGGTTCTGATTATATACTCCATACGAGGTGTGGTTGCTGTATGAGGGTACATGGTGGGGCCCGGTATGGTTCCCCTCGGTAAAAAGATCGATGGATGTTGCCGATTGAGCCTGGAGGCGGGCGAGTACCTACCGGTGACAGTACTGATGACTCGGCGGGGATCATGGAGATACCGTTGGGAGTCATGTACGTATGCATACGTCGAAAGGCGAGGGTCAGAGCTAGGCACTCGTGCTTTCGGGATAGCGTATGATACGTGATCAGGATTTCTGTGTCGATGCTTGGCACATGGTTTTCATGATATTTCTTTAACACCTTTGTATATATAACAGGGGATTTAGCCGTTGTTATATATACCCTTACACCAATATTAGTGGAATAGGACGCTAATATATGTGTATTGCCCCCATCATATTTATTTCTGTATATATATATATATATATATATATATATATATATATATATAGGATGCAAGAATCTTACTTGAGATGTGATTTGGGATATTAGGTGATTCATTGAGATTGGATACAGGTTACCTATGAGATTGTTGATTTGTACATTCGAGATATAGGGGTTCTATTCGATATTGTACATTGAGGAGATGTGAGACTTACATGATATGAGAGCCCAACTTAGGGGCTGATTTGAGGATTTGGGATTTGAGTGTCTTGATGGATTGTGATCCTGCCACGATGTCAGGTTTCCGTGGAAATGATATATTCCACCCCATACCTCACACTTATCTATTTTATGCACAGTTTCATACATTGGTAGTACCTGTTAGTGTACCCTCATGATTGCTGCATATCTACTTTCTCATATCCCTATTGCATAGTTATTGCATATTATTATCATGTCATTATTGCTTCACATATTGACTGTACCTGCTAGTGTACTTTCCATTATTCTGCATTCACATGACATGTTATTATTGTAATCGCATATCTTAGATTCATGCTGTACGTACATTCCTGCGATTACCTGCATATGTTATCTACTATTCACGAGTTGGCAACTCACCCCCGTTGTGCCACAGGTGTTTCAGGTTGTTCCCCAGAGTAGTCGAGGCGGGCTATTCAGTATCCATCTATCATCTTTTGCTACAGATACCGCATCAGCTCACAGTACTATTTTGCTTAGGTGGGTTAGATGATTATCTGTATTTCATATTGTACATTCGTTGTATCTTGTACTCTCCATCTACTATTATGTTGTTGACTTAGAGACTTGGTGAGGACGTTATTGTATATTAATTGTGGATTTGTTGTCTTTTATATACAGCTTTCTCTCCATTGTCTTTATTTCTTCGCTACGGCGTCGTATATTTGTGTTGTATTCATCTTGGCTAGTTTTTACAAAAAGGGGGTGTTGCCAAAATTTTAAATAAAGAAAGTAGGACTTTTAAAGAATTTGGGTTATGATTTCAAATGTTTCAAAATACTTTTATTATCTTTTCCGTATTTTTTATGGTTTAGATTTCTGGGTTTTGGCTTTCTTTTACTGCGTTACGTCTTTAGGCGTTGCGTAGTATTAGGGCCGTCCCGGGCCAATTTCGGGTCGTGACAATATTATGAATATTTTAATATTGCGGTATAATTAAATACCGATAAAGTGGAAAATATTTGGAAAATTATGGGAATTACTGAAAAGAGGGTGTTTTATAAGATTTGAGCATTTATAGATTTTTATATAATTAATTATATTACTTTTAATGCTAATCGCGATTAAATATCGCTAATCGTGCATTAAGCTAGTTTTGTGCACATGACATGCACCTTGTCATATTTTGCATTTTTACATTTTCCTACCATGTATTTTTCTTTTCTATGCATGGTTTTGTTTTAGAATGAAATGAAAAGAAAAGATAAGAAAAGATAAGAAAAGAAAAAAAAAATGAAAATAGTAAAGAATTGGGTATGGGCATGAGAGAGAGATGTGAGGGGTCATTGACCAAGCTCCCTTTTCTTTTCCCCTTCATTTTTCTTCTCCATTTCTCTCCCTCATCTCACCATGGCTGCCACCTCCTTCCTCCCTCCTCTACACCCTCAAAACATCACCAAGCACTCATCAAAACCTCATCCCCACTTCATTAAAAACATGCACAAGCCTACTACAAACACTTTGGACCAAGAAAAATTGGATTTTGAAGACTTGGGGCAACTAAAGAAAATTCTTAAGTTGCCAAATGAGGTATTTCCTTCACCATTAGACTTGTATTTCATTTCCTTTAACATTTATATAAGTTTAGAATCGATATTGGTTAGTTTTGTGAGCTTGGGAAATTCCAAGATGAGGTTAGGGTTTTGGTTGAGTTATGATAGTGTAATTGGGGTTAGTAGAGACCATACAACCCCTTTAGTGATGGTATACTGGAATAAACCTGAGAGTAAACCCCCAATTCCCAAACTTAGAAATCCCCAATATCAGATTTTGTGGATTCTGTGAGGGTATATTGGTATCTGCTATCACCCAGGACACCTAAAAAATATTTAGCAAACACAGAGAGATGTGCAGGCAACCTAGAACCTATACCCAAAACCCAGGACCCCAACTCCCTCACATGGCCGCAAATTTATCCCTTTCGGCCGCAATTTGCGGCCTGGGCATTTCAGTATGGGTTCGTGCTTGTTCCAGGGCTTCATCTCCAGTAAAATAGACCCTCCATGTATGCAAAATTGGCTAATTTCAGCTAGGGCAAAATCTGGGACCATTTTCATGAGTTGCTGTCTTGTATTTCGTGAAGTTTTTGAATTGAAGTGTCGATATTCATGTTTTTATCGGTCGATTCACGTTTATACGTCAATCGTCGAGAGTTGTTGGTTATTCTTGCATGCGTAGTCCGTAGGTTCTAACCTATAGGCTTTTAGCGTGTCGTTTTGGTTTTGAATTGGATGTTAATGCGACACGATATGTTATGACATGTAGGTACCCCCACGTGGACTTCGAGACGACGAGGATGAGCGTGGTGTCATCGACTCCAGCAAGCGAGGATCGAGGTGAGTAGATATATATCTACGGGGGAAGTCGGGTGGATGGCGTATAGCACCCCCGCAGTTCGTAGTGTTGTATACGAATACGTATACCTATATATATAAATATTTTTATTATGAGACTAGATGATTATCTAGATAGACTTTAGGAGTTCATGGATAGATTTTAGTGTAATTGGATGATAGTGTCATTAGTTAATTGTAGTCGCGAACCCTAGAGTAAAGATTTGCATACACGCACACACACACACACTTGCATGCATTTTATTACTTGTGCGTATATGGGGATCTGTATACACACACACACATAGGTATGGGACTATATATATATATATATATATATATACGTATACATATACATGAATGATGAGGATAGTACATGGTACTTGGAGATGAGTCGATGAGATTGGGCATGATGCCACGAGATCGGTGATATGTTTTGGTTCTATTATGAGATACGACATGATGTTATAGCGGGTCCTTAGGCGATGTGTTTTCATACACACACACATATATATAGATGGTATCAGTATGTACTAGACTTTAGATCAGTACCCAGATCATGATATGATGATAAGGATACCGGTTGAATAATGAGATAAATGTGATATTGACCCGTACCCAGATTGGGATGCCGTACGATGGATTTACCGTACGAGCTATATATTGATGATAGATCCGCACTCTTGACTCGAGGATGTCATGTTATATATATTTTATCATATGTGATACTATTGAGGCGGGATCACCGACTATTATATGTTATATGTATATATCGACTCAGATTTAGGTGGTTTCCTTACCTTTTCGATTAGCCTGTTAGTTTAGTCCTGTAGTTTACTTATAGATGTTAGACTAGACTCGAGTCATACCTATTTGAAAACTAACGAATCGTGAGTATTTTAAAGACATGCCAAGGGATTCTACGAATATTTCAAAGGGCGTACCTTTCTTAAAAACACCGTAGCCCTTATTTTATAAACGCCACAATTCGTATTATTTCAAACGTCAAAACTGTATGATTCACATATATAGTAATGTATATTCGTTATTGCTGCGTTTACCATTCATTTTCCGCATATTCTATTATTCGCATCGCATTGCATGCTTATTTGTGTTTTCGTAATTATCATGAAACCTGTGCTGTCAGGACACCATCACCATTACCGATGATGCGTATGCACCACGTACACCTACTTGCCGGCTCACACACATCATAATCGGTAATTGCCATGTCACATACACTTTAGAGAATATTAATTCATTGATATCACTTGTTAGCTGATAGTTTCGACATGATACTAGTGAGCCTGCCATTATATGATAGCTTAGACATTGCATTTACTTATTGCGTTATATCATGCATATATATTCATATATTCATTGCCATGGAATAAGTTGTTAGTGTATATGCCCTAGGGTCCATTATTGTATCATACTAGCTTGTATATTACTTAATGGAATCTTGGGATATTCACAGTTATATATCAGTCTTGCTAAAAATGGTAGTATGCTACTTGGTTTGTTTCTACTTTAATATGTGCATATGTTTCTTGTAACGTATCATTTATACATATTAGTAGAGCCCATAGGATCTTTGCTTGATTACTAGCGTTATGATGGCAGTCACACTAGTGGGGGCTGGGTAGTCTATAAGCAACATCCTATACAGGTCCCTGGTCGTTGGATTATCGAGACATGGCATCGATATTCCGGAGTAGACTAGTGTGTACGCTTCTCATCCCAGTTGGGGAGATGGTCTGTCCCACAGCCATCAGTACGTCGTACTGGAGATAGTATACAGGTGCTCGTTAGGTTATGGGTACACCGGACAGGACTCGCAGGGGAACTGTTGGTTGTTATTATACCCGTCGTCAGTTAACAGTTCCCAGGTGACATGAGTACAGCATAGTCCGCAGACTTGACACTGCTACTTCGCCTCGAGTGTATCCCACTGTTCTTATATTTCTACCCTACCACGGCTCAAAGGAGTCGTGCAAACAGGTAGCAGTTGGGTGCAGTCCCGAGCACTTGGAGGCAGTAGTGGTTAGACAGGATTCGTCTCTCCCGGTATTGGGAGTTGATATCGCGCTGTGTCAGAGAGCCATTACGCAAAGTCCCTGGCCAGGGCAAACGAGATTTACTGGTAGGTTCCAGTAGTTTCTCAAGGTGTAATAGGATACGCTCCGACATGACTTATACCGCTATTAGGGGACTGACGATTGCCGCCCCCTAGGCGGGATATGCGATAGTCATAGACGAACAGACCGGACTGTACGGAGATTGTCACATCAGGCTCAGTAGGAGTTCGGATGGGTTTCCTCATCGGCCTTCTTATCGACATCTACCTGGGGACCGTTACGTACAGCTAGTGCCGCTTGCGGTCTGTGGTTAAACCCACTGCCAGCGTAGTGTCGAGTCTTTAGAGTCCCACACAGAGAGTTTCCCTGCTCCAGGCGAAACGATATAGAGGTCGTATGGTTTTACGACAAGGGTTCGTGTTAGTTATATGTATGCCCTAGAGGCCATTACTGTACATAGGATGTATATTGTAGTGGATGCTGGGACATATATAGGTAGGACTTTCTTGCAAAACATGATAGTGCGCTATCTGGTTGCTCTTTATCTTAACATGTATACTTTCTGTCTCTCTGATTACATGTTGATAAAGCCCTTAGGATGTGTACTCGACTTCCAGGACTATGATGAAGATCATACTAGTGGGGCCTGGGTAGTCAATGAGTACATCCTTCATTGTTCCTAGTCGTGGGAATATCGAGACAGGGCATCGATATTCCAGAGTAGACTAGCGTATATCTTCTCGACCCATGTGATGGGTGATGGATGATCCCATATCCATTGGTGTTTGACATCGGAGATGGTATGCGGGTGCTCAGTGGAGACTGGGTACACTGAACGGACTCACCGAGAACTCCCAGATGGTATTATACCTCACGTCAGATGGCAGTTCTCTGGTGACACTGGTACAGCTTAGTCTGTTGACCCGAGATCGTCATAGAGTCTTGTGTGTCTCCCACTGTGCTTTGATTTCCACCCTACCACGGCTCTACTGAGTTGTGCAAACAGGTGGTTTTTGGGTACAGTCCAGATTCACATGGAGGCAATGAGCGATAGGAGGGGATTCGTCTCTCCCGGTATTGGGGGTTGATGTTGTGCTATGCTCGACTGGCCATAACAGGAAATCCCTGGCCAGGGTTGCAGTGATATACTGGTAAGAGTTATCAGTAGTTTCACGATTGTTATGGACCTTACGTCGGCATGACTTATCAAGCTACTGGGGTCTGACGTTTACCACCCCTAGGCGAGATATGCGACATATCAGACGAACAGACCGGACTATACGGTAAGTGTTACTGGTTGGATTCACAAGAGTGTGAGCGGGCTTGCTCGTCGATCTTCTGATCGCTCAATACCCGGGTGGCCGTTACGTTTAGCAGACCGCTTGCAGCTTGTGGGTGTTTGATATGATCATCATCTGCTACCGGCGTATTGACGAGTCTTTAGAGTCCTACACAGAGGTTTCCTGGCTCAAGCGAAACGAAATAGGAGCGCATATGAGATATGTGCGGGACCGAGAATAATGCGTGTATGTGATACCGCATTCTATTCTCGCGATGAATGTATCGATTGGTTGTATGCGATATAACCTAGTTATCGAATCAAGGATTGATTCGATAAGCCGATACATTGGATATTAGTCGGTTATATGCGATATGACCGGATCGTTAAATCAAGTATTGATTTGATGATTTAATGCATAATTATATATTTGATACATTACTTTGCATTAACTAGTATCGGTTCACTTTAAATGGATTTTCTCACTTGATGTGCACATTGTATATGTGATATATTTTTTTGTGTGCACTTGATTGTATCATGTTTGATGATACATGTTAACTTGAGTTTGTGTAAAGATTAAACCATGGTTATATGAATGGTTAGGATTTTGATTATTTACTTACTTATTTATTTATTTATTTATTTTGGAAAAGAAAATGATATGGTGGCTTTCTTTGTTTGCTTGTTGAAGCTTCTTGAAGCTTTGAACAAGTCCACCATATTTGTCTCATGCTTAACCCTAACCATTCCCACTAACCATAGTCTATTCTCTACACTTGACCATGGTTAGTATATGATAAGTATTCATATTATTTTTATTTTGGAGAATAACTTATCATATTCTATCATATTCTTTCTTCTTCTTCTTCTTCTTCAAGAAGAAAAGCTTGCCTCCATCAATGGCAACTTGAGCAAATGAGTGAGAAATCCAATTCTAAAGTGAACCCACCTCCTATTTCTTCATCCTCTACCTCTTGCCAAGTAGTATAGGGTGTTTTCTTCACAAGTTTCGTGGCTTGGTGAAGTTGGAGCTTGATCTTGTGTTGCCTCGACGTAGATCATCTTCGGCATCGAAGCCGACGACCTAGCCCGCCTATTTCTCTGATGAAGCCGATGCTAGAGTCCGGGATTCGATTTGGACAGCGGAGGGACGTCATCACGGAGCCTAGGAGGTGGTGGACCGGATCTACAAAGGTTGTAGCCCCTTTCCTTTTAGATAAAGTTGTTTACTTGCATCGCATCGCCTATATATCTAGTTAACGATCCGTATTAGGGTTTCTCGGCACTTGTAAAATATTAATTGGCCATGTTTGATCACTTGTGAGACTTCATTAGTGTGCCTAGGAACCCTACAGTGGTATCAGAGCCTAGCTAGAGCCTTAGGCGATGCGTAGACGGAGTTTGAAGTCCGATCGAACCGAAACCCTAACTCCAAACTTGCTCTCTGTACATTTTTGAAAATTGAGGAATTTTTAGAATTAAAAATATGCAGAAAAATGTGCAGGAAATTCTAAGAAAAACTGCAGAAAACGACAGCCTAATTCTACAGTACGGCCGCGGAACCTCGGCGTTGACCCTCCTTTTGCGGCGGTTCCGCGGCCGTCTGTGATGATCAGGCTGTGAGTTTTCTTCAGTTGTTTCTGTTGGTGTTTCTTGTGTATTCTGGATACTTTTAATTTTTACTCAAGAGTTATGTTTTCTGGGTTGTATTAGGAGTTCGTAGATTCGATCGGATTATCAAATTTTGTCTATGTGTTTTTCCGGGTAATTTTAGAATATGTTAAAAGGTTCGACCGGATATAAATACCCACTTTTTCCCCTGCCGGGAAATTTCCAATTTTTTGTTTTTTCCGTTGTTTAACGACGTTCTAAGTTGTGCAAGTAACGCGATGGTCCCTCTAGAAGAAAACAAACCTTAACTCGATTATGTGACCGTCTTGAACTGCTCTTTGAACCTTCGGGTTTGGGGCAGTACGGCGTGCCACATGTGAGGCGTTGGCTTGACCCTTCTACGGCTGGACCGTTGGTACTGAGGCACGAACTGAATGTTTTTAGACTTATTTCATGTGTTGAGCTGTTTCGGGAAAACTTGGGTGTTCGATTGTTCGATCGGAAAGTTTAACATTTTCTATTTATCCGGAATGTGATACAATAATTGGAATTCACAAATAGTTATGAGATAACTGAATGAATGTTATAAACACAGCAGTTTAGTCTCATTTGATCGGTTGCCACGGAATTTTGATGTGATCAAAAGTCCGTCGCAATCACGTAGCGTACGCGGATACTCGCCGGATAAACTTAATAGACAGCTACACCCCATAGCCCCGACCAAGTGACTGTAGGAGAACCCCGTCGCCGAAAGCATCCGTTCGGGTGCTCGCGGCAGCGGTGTTCCGCCTTAGTGTACTTCGTCGACGGTATCAGGGGTGCGACCGTCTACTAAAGTTTGCGACGAGCATTCGATCAGGATGTCGGGAATCTTGTTGAATTTCCCGACTTGATATTGAAAAGAGTTTTCGATAATGAGACTAAAATGCGGGGTTTATAATTGTTAGGCATGCGATGTCTAAGGAATTCATTTGGCTAGGCATGCGATGTCTAAAGAGGTTGCGGATTCCAACTGTTGTAGTTTTACACTTTCTTTTCTGTGACCGTAAGTGTAATATGTGATATCGCCGGTTTCGTTGCTATATGTCAACGACAATTGGGATGCGCATATTTACTTACGTTGATGACATGTGATGTTATGTGTTGCTGGATATGTTATATTGGATCGTCGTGTAAGAATAGCCGGGGTTTTTTTTTGTGAGATGAGTGTTTTTTCATTTTCATTCATGTAAAAACTTGTATGTAATATTCTTTTATTGGGGCACTTCCAGGTTGCGGATGTTGTCACCATTTGTATATTATTTACTTTTCCGCATTAGGATAGACCCAAGGAGGGGAGCACAAGTAACCGGGTTCTGGGGTCCAGTGGGAGACCATCTCGAGGAGTCGAGTCCGGGTCTCCTAACCCTAGAATTGGTAGGGTTGCTTGCCGCTCTCGTAGGGGTCTAGGGGTGTGGGATTGTCTATTCATCACGACCGTGGAATTCGTGTTTTATACTGGCTCGTATTGAAAACACGGACGTCCTAGTATATCCAATATTTCATATGATATTTTCTGCTGCGTTATCTGTGATGTGATCATGTGATGTTCTGTGATAGATATAATATATAGTATATATAATATATTATATAGACGTTGCTTATGTTTTACACCCGCGCTAGCCTTGCCCCGCTCTGCCGTTAGTTACCTAACCTAACGGTGCAGACGGGACATCGAGGCGAATGCGGATGGCATAATCGTACGTTATATTTATCTGTGATGATTAGGTGGACTTAAATGATGGGATATTCATTAATGAGATTAATGAAAGAAAATAAACCTAAAAGATGTTGTGGAATTGAATTTCAAATTAAAACAGGTAGCTACAGTTCTTGTTTTGCATCGCGGTGTTCCTTGTAGAACATCCTGCACCTTATTCGATGAGGAAAGGACCGAGATACCTTCACCGGGAGTGACTCCTTTAGCAATAACTGGCAGATGCTACAACACTAGGTTTGTCTTTTGATTGCTTCTATAGTTTCTGCTTTGCACAGTGATATATATGATATATCCCGGACCTCATTCGA
Source organism: Agapanthus africanus (assembly GCA_030015575.1). Lineage (NCBI taxonomy): Eukaryota > Viridiplantae > Streptophyta > Magnoliopsida > Asparagales > Amaryllidaceae > Agapanthus > Agapanthus africanus. The sequence goes on along the minus strand of JASDDO010000031.1, from coordinate 204,404,434 downwards.
CGAGGAAAGGGCCGACGATCCCTTCACCGGGATGGACCCCTTTAGCAAAACTAGAAAAGCCTCAAAAACATTCCATTTAAAAACCATTTGATTCCGCAACGAGATCAAGTTCAAAGCATTAAAGGTTTTCATAAAAACCAGCCGCAACCCTCCGTCATTTTAGGAAGTAGAGTACTTAGTATTCGTGCTGTGTTTGTTGACCTTAGTTAAGGCACAGTGTACGGTAGCTAAGTGATGTCTTCCTATACCGCATATGATGCGATTAGTTAGGACAGTCGCGTGACTTTGTTGACCTTAGTTAAGGGTCACGTGGGTGGGTCTAATTAATCACGAAATGACGGGTAGAACTTGACTAGTACTTATGATTTGTTGACCATAGTTAAGGTCATAGGTGCTAGGGGTAAAAACCTTTATCGGGAGTTTCAAGTGTTGAAACTTGCAATGAGATTGCATACCTTCTATGTGATAGTTGGATCCCGATACCCACTGCGAGTAATTGTTACTCCTGGGAGAGTTTTGCACTTTGCAATTAGCCGATCAAGTAGGTGTCTAGAAAGGTGTCAACGGGGTTACGCCTCTGGGAAAACGAGGATTACTGTAATTAGGTCCGTGCGAAAGCACGGGGAACCTCCCTCAAAGTACCGACACTGGCCTGACTGAAAGATTGGCGAACTTGTAGAGTGTAATTAATCCCGGCTAGTCTTTCCTTTTAGGGTTTGAAGGAAGATTTGATAAAAACAGTGGGAGCCATCCTGATTAGATAAAATAAATAACCAATCTAATCTTGCAAGAGCGCACGCAGAGCGTTTTCTTTTCTCTCTCTCCAGGTAGCGACCATATCACGCCTTAATCAAGATAATAATATGGATGAATTGACCGAACCCGCTTGTTATACTGAGCTGGGGAACGTTGGTCCCGCTCTAACTTATAATTGTTATAAGACAGAGCAGGAAATAGGGGAATACCAGAATTCCTATGCCGCCCAAACGAAGAAAGTGCATACGATGCATCTTCTTCGGGTGTGTTCGTTACACAGAACTGTTTCTCAGTATCCTCTGCATCCTGTGTATTTGATACCGGATCAGGATCCCATATATTTAATCTGTTACATAGGGCTACAAAAAGGTAGAAAAACTGAGAACGGGTGATAAGTTTCATGAGACAGAAACCAGGGCAAGTGTTGCAACCAAGTCTGTTGGTCACTGTCACCCTGTATTACCAATACATTGATTCTGAATAAATGCTATTGGATACCGAACCTGATATACAAAATCATATCAATCTCTTTATTTGTTAAAGAAATGATAGAATTTTGTATTGATGGATAATGTTTTGAACATTTCCTATATCAAAAGTTGATCGGTTCAGGCACGTTATCTAAAAGCATTGATGTTCTAAATCAAACTACAGTTCCTAGTATACAGAACACACACAAGAGGAAGAGTTTAGAAATGAACGAATCATTCTTGAGGCATTGTAGACTAGGTCATATCAATTCGACCCGACTGGCTGAAGTTACATTTTAGATGCATATTTAAATCAGTTTGAATTTACATCTTGTGAAACTTGCCAGTCATGTCACAAAGATTAGATGACCATAGCTCCGTTTACTGAAAACAGAGAAAGAGTTAGTAAACTCTTAAGAATGATACATGATGATGTATGTAAGGTCTCCTGTCTACACATGCCAGGACTGGTTCTTTATACTTCATTATATTCTCTGACAATCTCTCAAAATTCAGTCATATGTTTCTGTTGAAGCATAAGTCCGAAGCTTTTGAGGTATTCACAGAATATAAGTTAGAAGTAGAGAACCAATAACCGGGTATAAGTATTATGTCCTATGATGAGATCAGGGAGGAGAATACTTGTGCATAGAATTCCTGGACTATTCTAAAGGACAATGAGATTCTCTCTCAGTGTTACTCCTCTGAATACACCACAGCACAACGATATATCGGGGTGGTGCAATCGCACAATATTAGATATGGATTGCTCTATGATGAGTACTACTGAGTTTCCTATTTCCTTTTGGGAATTATGCGCTTGAGAAGCTGCATACCTATTGAATTAGGTTCGAATCAAATCAGTGCCTACCACTCCATATAAGATATGGTATGGGAAGAGCGTATCTCTTAAGTAAGTTAAGATTTGGGATTGTCCGGCCTATGTCAAAAGCAAAATCCGGACAAGATCGAGGCAAGGTCAGTTCTGTAGAACTGGAAAGGTTCCAGCTATACAAAACTGCAACTGATGATTTGACAGAACCAAAGGATTCAATAGTTTCCGATGAACCTCAGCCTCTCCGCCGATCTAGTAGGGTTCCTCATCCGCCTGAGAGATACCTCGGTTTCTCGATGACAGTGGGAGCGAGGAATGCATCATGAGATGATGACCCATCTAGTATCGAGCAGGCCATCGAGAGTAGGGACTCTGTAAGAATGGCTGGATGCTTAGCGATCTGAGATGGAATCCATATACACCAACAAAGTATGGACTTTGGTTGCTATATCTGAAGGGTTTAATCCCCATCAGGAGCAAGTATATCTTGAGAAGATTACTTGGTGTAGATGGAAAAGTTGAGACTTTCAAAGCTAGACTTGTTAAAGGTTTTCGTCATCGACCAAGAGTGGAAAATGATGAAACCTTTTCCAGGGACTATACTTAAGTCCATCCAGATCCTACTTACCATTGCTACATACCATGACTGCGATATCTGGTGGTTGGGTGTCATGACTGCTTTTCTAAATACTGATTTAGAATAGAAAGTCTATAAGTACACAGCCAGAGGGCTTCGTAAACAGTGGGAGCAGCGGAAACATGTGCAAGTTGCTTTACAGGATAAAGCAGGCATCGCGGAGTTGGAACATCTGTTTTGATGTGGTAGTCAAAGAGTTTGACTTCATCAAAATCGTAGATGAACCTTGTATGTACAAAAGGGTAGTATGGAGTATGGTAATGATCCTCGTAGAGTACGTGGATGACATACTCTTGATAGGAAAGGAATTTCCTATGCTACGATCGGTCGATCTCCTCTTATCACATAGATTCTCCATATAGGATCAAAGTGATACCTCCTAAATCCTGAGATTTGGATCTATGAGATAGATCTAAATGGATGTTAGGATTCTCACTAGCTGTAGTAAGATTGTATCAATTGATCCTGGGGAGAATCACTGGAAAGGTTCCAGGGTGATAAGGACGACTGAATGTCAGTCGCGGGCATTGTCTTTACCCTCAGTGGAGGGACGGTATGTTGGAAGAGTTCCAAGCTAGATACCGTGGCAAACTAGATGATAAAGGCTGGTAACATCACTATTATAGATACTACCAAAGAGGCAGTTTTGGTGTATATTGGTTCATAAGATGAACTAGGTTCCCACCATTGTGTGACAATGGAATTGTGTCTTTGGCCAAGGAACCATGATCCTATCAGTGACCCAGACATATTCTGAGGCAGCATCACCTGATCATGGAGATAGTTGATCTCCAGGGTGATCGAGGTAAGTAGAGTAGACTTAGAGGACAACACAACGGATCCACTCACGAAGGCCTTTTCCCAAAGAGAGACTTTTATGGGATGGTTGAGTATGTGATACTGCAACCACTGCTACAGATGACCCTAGTGCAAGTGGGAGATTGTTAGTTATATGTATGCCCTAGAGGCCATTACTGTACATAGGATGTATATTGTAGTGGATGCTGGGACATATATAGGAAGGACTTTCTTGCTCGACATGATAGTGCGCTATCTGGTTGCTCTTTATCTTAACATGTATACTTTCTGTCTCTCTGATTACATGTTGATAAAGCCCTTAGGATGTGTACTCGACTTCCAGGACTATGATGAAGATCATACTAGTGGGGCCTGGGTAGTCAATGAGTACATCCTTCATTGTTCCTAGTCGTGGGAATATCGAGACAGGGCATCGATATTCCAGAGTAGACTAGCGTATATCTTCTCGACCCATGTGATGGGCGATGGATGATCCCATATCCATTGGTGTTTGACATCGGAGATGGTATGCGGGTGCTCAGTGGAGACTGGGTACACTGAACGGACTCACCGAGAACTCCCAGATGGTATTATACCTCACGTCAGATGGCAGTTCTCTGGTGACACTGGTACAGCTTAGTCTGTTGACCCGAGATCGTCATAGAGTCTTGTGTGTCTCCCACTGTGCTTTGATTTCCACCCTACCACGGCTCTACTGAGTTGTGCAAACAGGTGGTTTTTGGGTACAGTCCAGATTCACATGGAGGCAATGAGCGATAGGAGGGGATTCGTCTCTCCCGGTATTGGGGGTTGATGTTGTGCTATGCTCGACTGGCCATAACAGGAAATCCCTGGCCAGGGTTGCAGTGATATACTGGTAAGAGTTATCAGTAGTTTCACGATTGTTATGGACCTTACGTCGGCATGACTTATCAAGCTACTGGGGTCTGACGTTTACCACCCCTAGGCGAGATATGCGACATATCAGACGAACAGACCGGACTATACGGTAAGTGTTACTGGTTGGATTCACAAGAGTGTGAGCGGGCTTGCTCGTCGATCTTCTGATCGCTCAATACCCGGGTGGCCGTTACGTTTAGCAGACCGCTTGCAGCTTGTGGGTGTTTGATATGATCATCATCTGCTACCGGCGTATTGACGAGTCTTTAGAGTCCTACACAGAGGTTTCCTGGCTCAAGCGAAACGAAATAGGAGCGCATATGAGATATGTGCGGGACCGAGAATAATGCGTGTATGTGATACCGCATTCTATTCTCGCGATGAATGTATCGATTGGTTGTATGCGATATAACCTAGTTATCGAATCAAGGATTGATTCGATAAGCCGATACATTGGATATTAGTCGGTTATATGCGATATGACCGGATCGTTAAATCAAGTATTGATTTGATGATTTAATGCATAATTATATATTTGATACATTACTTTGCATTAACTAGTATCGGTTCACTTTAAATGGATTTTCTCACTTGATGTGCACATTGTATATGTGATATATTTTTTTGTGTGCACTTGATTGTATCATGTTTGATGATACATGTTAACTTGAGTTTGTGTAAAGATTAAACCATGGTTATATGAATGGTTAGGGTTTTGATTATTTACTTATTTATTTATTTATTTTGGAAAAGAAAATGATATGGTGGCTTTCTTTGTTTGCTTGTTGAAGCTTCTTGAAGCTTTGAACAAGTCCACCATATTTGTCTCATGCTTAACCCTAACCATTCCCACTAACCATAGTCTATTCTCTACACTTGACCATGGTTAGTATATGATAAGTATTCTTATTATTTTTATTTTGGAGAATAACTTATCATATTCTATCATATTCTTTCTTCTTCTTCTTCTTCTTCAAGAAGAAAAGCTTGCCTCCATCAATGGCAACTTGAGCAAATGAGTGAGAAATCCAATTCTAAAGTGAACCCACCTCCTATTTCTTCATCCTCTACCTCTTGCCAAGTAGTATAGGGTGTTTTCTTCACAAGTTTCGTGGCTTGGTGAAGTTGGAGCTTGATCTTGTGTTGCCTCGACTTAGATCATCTTCGGCATCGAAGCCGACGACCTAGCCCGCCCATTTCTCCGATGAAGCCGATGCTAGAGTCCGGGATTCGATTTGGACAGCGGAGGGACGTCATCACGGAGCCTAGGAGGTGGAGGACCGGATCTACAAAGGTTGTAGCCCCTTTCCTTTTAGATAAAGTTGTTTACTTGCATCGCATCGCCTATATATCTAGTTAACGATCCGTATTAGGGTTTCTCGGCACTTGTAAAATATTAATTGGCCATGTTTGATCACTTGTGAGACTTCATTAGTGTGCCTAGGAACCCTACAGTTCGGACGCATACGTGTGTTTACGCACGTACAACGTTCGGATAGTTTTTACTAGCCGGCTTTGGTTTAAGCCAGATTCTAGTATCGGATTATTGGATTTATACAGTCTAAAGTTTTTCCGTGTTTTCACGGATAGGAGGGGCATTCTCGTAATTTTACGGGAAGCTTCTAGAAGAGTGATGACTTGAGGGTTTAGGTGGCATAAGCAATTAATGATCCAGTGACTCATTTAGATGAATCATTCAAGTGAGTTAATGAAGCATTTATTGCTTAATGACTCACTTGATGATTCATTGCATATATTTAATGAAGCATGATGATAATGCATTTTGATTTATTCATTTGATAATTTCTTATGCTTCATAATATTTTAGAAGTGAGAAGCTTTTTCATTGATAACTCATGCTCACCTACTCTCTCCTCAAGCTCTCTCTTGAAACCCTAATCCTCCCCTCTCATGCGTTGAGATCAAGGATTAGATAGACTAATTAATCAATAACCTCACTCAGTATCACCTAGGTCACTTTGATTAGCAACTAAAGAAACCTAGTTATCTCAAGTTAGAGATCAAGCTTGAAGTAGGAGCTCTCGGGTGGATCGTCTTTGACTCGAGGAGGCCATTAAGGTGCCGACGTTCCAAAGATCCTACGAGGAGTGGAGGACAGCGATGAAGACCCGAAGGACAAGTAACGTGAGGTATAACTTCGAATCCGAGTAGTTAAACCTTTCGTATTTTGCTAGTAATGGTTTAGATACGATCCGTGTGCTCAAGTCCGTGTTACGAAGCTTTGATAATCGTTTTTCATATATTCCACCTCCCCGCAAGCTTGTGGGGTGCGTGACATGGACTTACAGTGGTATCAGAGCCAAGTAAACAATTACTAGCTTGTTAGCAAGTAATTAGAAATTCGATCGTCGGAAAAACACGAAAACGAAACCCCGGAACCCCTATCAGTTTCTGTTAATTTTAAACGTGTCGAAAAAAATATTTGATATGTCTTAAAATTCACAGCAGGGAAATATAAGATAACTGGGAAAATACGAGCTCTCAACTCGTTTAGATGGCTACGGATCCGCGGCAAAACAGTGGTTTTGGCCGCGGATCCGCCACCGAGTCAACTCTGAGTTGACTCGGATTTGCGCAGTAATTCATATATTTTGGTGTTTTGTTTTCCAGTATATTCTGTTTCTGCCCAGGTTACTTCTGTGCTGGTTTGCTTTTGGGGTAGACACGGAAAAAGGTAGTCGATCGATGTTCTAAATTAATTGCTAATTGGGTTTTTATCTGTAATGTTTAATGGGTTCGTAAACCTCCCCTAACTGCTAGTATGTCGGTTGGCAGGGGGTTGCACATTTCTGTAATGTTTACCGTTTGTGTATATGAACTTGATTGGATCATTGTGATGATTAGCCGGGATTTGAGATGGGTTTAATATTCATTCATTCGATGTAATTGTTGTTGGAGATAGTGCCCTCATAGTCAATTATTGGTTCGCAGGTACGTGATTGCAATGATTGCGGAGGACCTATCCCGGTAGGACAGTCTTACTCGAGATGATAGTATGCTATCTGGTTTGCCTTTATCAGTCGTGTACATGTTCAGGTGACTGAATGCATGTTACACTTTGATAGAGCCCTTAGGATCTTGCTTTACTACCAACAGTATGATGGCGATCATATACGTAAGAGTTGGGTAGTTTATATGCATATCCTTAATTGTGGTCCCTAGTCGTGGGAGTTTCGAGACAGGGCATCGATACTCCGGAGTAGACTAGTGTGTACAGTCGAGACCCCGACGAGGGGCGGTGGCCGGTCTCACAAGCCACTGGTGTCAGTTGGATCACCTAAGATGTATACAGGTGCTCATTGGGTTATGAGTACACCGGACAGGACTCGCCGGGAATCTGCTAGTTAGTATTATATCTATTGTCAGATAGCAGTTCCCTGGTGATATGTGTACAGGTTAGTTCATCGACCTGAGGTCGTCATTTGTCTCGTGTGAGTTCCCACTGTGCTTTGATTTCTAGCCTACCACGGCTCAAAGGAGTCGTGCAAACAGGTAGTTTTTGGGTACTGTCACGAGCCATATGGAGGCACGTGAGCGGATCGGCAGGGGATTCGTCTCTCCCGGTATTGGGGGCGAGATCGTGCTGTGTCTAGGAGAGCCATTACACAAAGTCCATGGCCATGGCAGGAGATTTACTGGTAGGTACTCCAGTAGTATCTCAGGGTGTTATTGGGCTTCACTCCGACACGACTTATACTGCTATTGGGGGTCTGACGTTACTAGCCCCCTAGGCAGATATGCGATACTCATTGACGAACGGACCGGACTGTATATACATTGTCACTGTTAGGCTCAGTAGGGTTTTCCGGATGAGTGCGCTCATCGGCATCCCTTGAGGTCAGTCCATGGGCAGCCGTTATGCATTGCTAGTGCCGCTGACGTTTTATGGTTAAACCCACTGCCAGGGTACTGACGAGTCATTAGAGTCCCCCACAGACAGTTTCCCAAGTTCGGACGAAACGTTGTAGAGGCCGTATGGTTTTATGGCAGGGTTCGGAAAATGCACGTGCGTTTACGCTCGTGTCGATTTTCGGAGAGGTGATACTGGTCGGCTTTGGTTTAAGCTGGATCCGAGTATTATATTGAGTAGGTATAATATCTTTGTCTCAGTTGCATTTGTATTCGGTCGTAATACAAATGCGGGTATATTTATACTGTTTCGGGGTTATCCTGAAAGTCGTTTCAGGATCACTTTTGGAAGTTGCCAGTTTCCAGTTTTCTATCAGCCGTCTTTTAACATTTGGTTAAAGACGGATTTATCTTTTCTTGGATGTGGTGAGTCAGTGCTTCTAGAAGCTTCTAGAAGGTTCTAGATGATGACTAGGCTTCATGACTCATTAGTGCATTAATGGTTTTTTGATGACTAACCTAATGACTCATGCTTTGTTATTAATACCTTTTGTTTTCCTTAGGATATTTTGAAGTGAGAAGCTTTAGCTTATGGTCACCACTTGCTCCTACGGTCACCTCCTTCCATCATATATAAGTGGCCGGCCTTCTCTCTCCTCCTCACTTCACTTGATGTTTCATTTTGGTTAGAAAAGATTATGATAGTATTCGGGGTGTATGGAATTTTACAGTTCATTTCATTCCATCACCCGATTTCCACGGCAACTTCATTTACCGATCGTCCACGGACTTGGACGAAGTGAGACAAAGTCATCTACTCATTCTCTACATCATTCTTGGTCATTTCTTTTGGCAAACTTGACGATCGAGTTGCCTCGAGTCAGAGGTGGGAGCCCGTTTAAAGAATCGATTATGTGGTGCCACCTCGACGAGGATATCGGAGATCGACGAGATCGGAGCAGCCGCAACGGAGCGTGGGATGATGGTTGAAGAACGAAGGACTCGGATCGTTCGGTACAATCTTTCTACACTCTTTACAGTTTGTTAGTTTAGCAATAATTGCAGATCCGGGTTAAAGTATACGATAGCGCCAGTTAAAAGTTTTTTGTTCCGCATTTGGCGTCTGTAGACTGCCGGGGCGCTAGCGTAGACTTACAGTGGTATCAGAGCCTCACCATTTTGCTATACTAACTTGTTATAACGCGTTTAAAACATCGATCGAACCGAAAATCAAAAATCACAATTTCTTCACTTGACAGTTTCTGTTGATTTCAAATGGTCTCAAAATTGAATTCTGTATGTCTTAAAAATCAGTGCAGGGTTTTTTAGGAATACTGCAGAAATTCGACGAACTAATTTTACTGTTCCAGCGCGGATCCGCGGCCCAAGCATGGGTTTGGCCGCGGATCTGCCGCAGGAAAGTCTAATCAGTTTGCCAATTTTCTACAGTGCATTCTATATTGGATTTTGTGATTTTTGGTATATATCATTTTGGCCCAGGTTTTGTTACTGTTCACTAGTTAGTCTTGGGGCCCATTTTTTTGATATTTGGTCGATCGAAATTTAAACACGTTAGTTTACAGTGCTTACATTATATCTCCGACCGGGAATGTCATTTGATCGGTAAACCGCGTCCGATTGCTATAGTTCTTTTAGACGGGTTTGCGAACGTGACATTCGCGTTGATGTTCTGTGTTGTGCTGTGATGTTGCGGATTTGTCGTGGTGGATAGCAGTGTGCAATGGTAGTACAGGTTGTGTTTATTTGTACATTTGATATTGCGGGGCGAGCGTCCAACTTGTGGACTGCCGTCACTGCCTGTTGTATAATATTCTTTTGGGGCACGACCAGGTTGCGGTCGATGTACCTATTGTACTATTTTTCATTACTGTACTAGGTTTTGCCCCGCGACGGAGTGCACGGATAGCCGGGTTCGGGAAAGCAACAGGTCCGCATCTCATGGCTTTGAGAGGCAGAGGGGCCCCACTTCAGAATTGGCAGACTATTCGCCGCACTCGTAGGGGGTAAAGGTTGACCCAAGGAGGGGTGCTCAATTTACCGGATTCCGTGAAGTGCCGGGTGTTCCATTCACAATGCTGTGGGGACTGCCTCGCTTCAGGTTTTGGCGGGTAACTTGCCGCACCCGTAAGGGTCTAGGTTTCATTGCACAGGCTATCCACACGACAGGGGAACATCGAGTTTCAGCAGCGGCTCTGTGAAACTCGGGGATCCCAGATTATCTGTATTGTTCTGTGATGCTTATTACTTTTCTGTAATGTTGCATACTATCACGCCTGGAGCGATTATGTATATTGGTTTATATACTATTAGATGTTGTATATGTTTTTCACCAGCGCTAGTCCAGTCCCCGCTCTGTCGTTAGTTAAGTAACCTAACGGGTGATGACGGGTCCCAGTGACGAATGCGGATGGCATATACGTACATTTTATTTTCGTTCTTTTCTGGTGTGATTGATTGATGGGACTGTGTTGATTCTGATCAACGCAAAGTAAAACAAACCTGTTTACAGTTGTTGGAACAATTTAAAAAGTGTTATTGCGAAGACGTTTTCTTTTGTTATGCATAGCGGTATTCAGTGGAATATCCTGCACCTCATTCGACGGGGCAAGGGCCGATATCCCTTCACCGGGACCGACCCCTTGGGCAAAAGCTTGCGTCAGGGTAATAACTTTACTATAGTCGATTACAAGTTGCTTTGCATAGCGGTATTCAGTGGAATATCCTGCACCTCATTCCATGAGGAAAGAGCCGAGATCCCTTTACCGGGAGTGACCTCTTTAGCAAAAGGTTTTCGCCACTATATTTTAAAAAGCTATCAGGTTCCTTCAGCGATATCAAGTTCACTACGCTAAAGGTTTTTCGCCAAAAACCAGCCGTAGCCCTCCGTCACTTCTTTTGGGTATTCAGTAGTATTCAAGCTATGTATTTTGACCTAACGCCAAGGCATAGTGTTTGGTAGCTGCTGGGTATTCAATTGTTGCATAGATAGATGAGTTGGTTTGGGACAGCCGTTCTGCCATTTTGACCTAACGCCAAGGGCATGTGCGGGTGGGTTCAAATTAACAAGATAGTGATGGGTAGAACTTGGCATGTGACTTATGACATTTTGACCTAACGCCAAGGTTATAAGAGCATGGGGCAAAAACTATATCGGGAGTTTCTAAAGAAACTGAAACTTGCCAAGTATGCGCATTCCTTCTGGAGTATGAGTAACGTGGATGCATTCCATCACGTTATCATGCGATGAGAGTTGGATCCCGATTCCCACTGATGAGTTGGTTTACTCTTCGGGTTATCCCGATTGATTCTTCTTTAGGTTTGGAGGAGAATTTGACAGGACAGTGGGAGGTTTCCGGATTAGATAAAATGATGACCATTCTGATCTAGGTTAGAGTGCACGCAGAGTGTTTCTTTTCTCTCTCTCTTTGGCAGCGACCTTTGACCGACCCTAGACTATGACTCAGTGACCAGATTGACAAAAACCTTCTTAAAATACTGTCTTTTGGATTGTCTGAGTTGCATAAGTCATTGCCACTCCTTCTTTTACCCTTTGCATTTCTCAGAACACCCGTATTACTACGGATATCCACTTCCATTAGATAGATCCATCGTATGGTTATATACGAACTCGAAGGGACTTCTTCGGGGATGGATCCAGGTTCAGGAGAAATAGAATTGGTTTATTCAGTTGTCTTTTATTATCACCTTCTCTCAGGTTGCGAGAGCTCCTTGGTTTAGGAGAGTACACCTATTACGCCTATTGGATAGTCTTATTCCAAACCATAGGCTGGTGCCGAAAGGTAGGGAATGAAGAAAACCAATTAGCCTAAGTAGGGTGTGCAGAAGGTAATATGTAAAGACAAAATAAAGGGATTAGAAAGAGGGCAAAGTAAATTGCGACTGATATCATTCACGACCAAAACCGCGTACTTCATCGCCACTCCTATTTCACCTTTAAAAGAATAAAGTATTATTTAGTTGTCTTTTATCATCACCTTCTCTCAGTTGCGAGCACTCCTTGGTTTAGGAGGGTACACCTATTATGCTTACTGGATAGTCTTCTTCCAAACCATAGGCTGGTGCCGAACGGTAGGGAATGAAGAAAACCATTTAGCCTAACGATGGTGTACGGTTGGAGAGACGGCAATAAAGTATACGGTTGAAGTTATGAATTGAATTATGGAAGAGGCATTGCTATGAATACCAGGATACCCCTACGAAACATTTTCATGTTTCAATGCATTGTTAAAGGAAAAACTGTTTTCCCGATTAGACACTTACTCCAAGGGTTTGTATTTACCAGGTTTCATTCTCATATCTGTATGGTTTTACAGATGATGAGTGGGAGTAAGATATTGGGAATTAGGTGGTCGTCCTCATTATATCGGAATTCGTTGAAATTGGTGATATTTGAGGAAATCGCCAGGGTACAGTTTTCTACCTACGACGCACAGGTTTTGAGTTGTTTAACTCAGCGGACTTATACAGAGTATTGTATGTTGTCCAGTGTCCATCAGGACAAAGGGGTAGGTCCTCGTACTATGTTCTATTTACTTATAACTTCTCTAGTATTTAGACGAGTGTTTCGTAGAAATACAAGGTCTAAGTTTTGAGAAGTTGTGGGTATAAGAATAAAGTAGAGAACCAGGTATCACAAGTATCGGGATTCTTCAAAGAGATCAAAGATGTAGATTCTTGTGATTGGTATTCAGATGATAGTGATGGTTTTGAGAAACGTGTTTCTCTTTCAGGTTACTCATAATTGGATGGATTCCTAAGTAGAGTAATGCTGATTAGCCTCTTTCCATTAAGTTGATATGCACTGGAGACAGCTGCATGGATTGAATATGGTTCCAATTAAATAAGTGCCAAAGTTTCTGTATTGGATATAGAATGGATCGTACCTTAAAAGAAATTAAGGTACGGGGAGTTGTCCAGCTTATGGTTAAAACCAGACACTGGATAACTCAGGGCACGTTTCTGTAATGGCTGTTTGTGGGTTGACCCTGGCTATGACGAGGGTTGATATTCTACCATTTGGAAGATCAATAGTGATATTGTTCTTGACTTGCCACAGTTTTAGTAAAAATGGATCTTTTTCAGAAAACAATAGTGGGAGTATGGTAGAACTGAAAGTGATTCCAGAACCGCGAACGATTACGGAAAATTTAATAGGACCTATACATTCAATCAGGTTTGACATTCCAATTGCCACTCCGCAGGTATGGTAGGTAACCTCAGACGCCCGAGAGGTACTTCGGTAGCCTCAGAGACGGTGACAGGGAGGTTCTTATCTACCCAGACTTGACACTACTGTTGTTCCAGGATATGAGACCCGGTAGGAGGGTTGTCGTAGTCAGTGGGAGCAACGGAAGCATAGTGGGCAAGATGCTTATATCTATTTATAGACTTGAGCAGTTATAGCGGAGATAGATCATCTAATTTTGATGTGACAGTCATGGGTTTGACTTCAATCAGAATAGGGGATGGATCAGTTAAGAAGGTAGTAGGGTGTGATGTCATGGTATCTGGATGACATACACAGAGTAGGAAGTAAAATTCCTATACTACGATCGGTTGAACTGTGGTCGTCACACAGTTGTTTCTCCAGACAGGATATGGATATAATATTTGACATTCTGGTTTCTAGATCTATGGTTTTAGATCTGGATTTGGGTAGTTTCCCAATGTGGGTACTTTGACAGATATTCTAATAGTTTTTGGAATAGTTGACTCCTAGCATGGTGGTGTACCTGCAGGTGATGGAGTCACCCTCTCTAAAGGTGTCTTACAGACTAAAGGGGAGAGGGATGTGCATGATTGGCAGATCACTTGCTTAGGCAATTGAGTCAATCATGAGATGTCAAGTACCACACCAAATGTTAGTTTTGCACTAGATGCAATAAGTTTGTATTAATCCAATCCTGGAGAAACATAAGGAAGCAGTTTTAGAACATAAGTACATGTTCTACGGATTTGATGACGGCAGCCTCTTTCGGGAGACGGTTATCATTCCAGGCTTCAAAGGTGACATGGATGACAGAGTGATTGTCAGAGTTTTTTAGTTTTCCCTCTGACGAGGGACAGTATTATGGACAGGTGGTTCCAGAGGATACTGTGGCTGGCATGGTGCCCGATACTGATTAGGTTCAGTGATCGATTCAGTCTAAGAAGTTTGGATATGGAGTTCATTTATGAACTAAGGTCCCATCAGACATCCAAACATGTTCTAAGACAGGTATTACTCAATTCGGGAGATGGTTTTCTCCGCGAACTTGAGATTAAGAGAGATATAGAAAGATACTTCTAGGCGGATCCACTCACTGAGGCTATTTCTCGAACACAATAGTTTTACAAACGGGCTTTATGAAACTGATTAGTAGAGGAGTTGGATGTTCGGTTTCACACGGGCTGTGAGTAGTCGACATCACAATATTAGCCTTGAGTGCAAGTGGGAGATTGTTGGAGATAGTGCCCTCATAGTCAATTATTGGATCGCAGGTACGTGATTGCAATGATTGCGGAGGACCTATCCCGGTAGGACAGTCTTACTCGAGATGATAGTATGCTATCTGGTTTGCCTTTATCAGTCGTGTACATGTTCAGGTGACTGAATGCATGTTACACTTTGATAGAGCCCTTAGGATCTTGCTTTACTACCAACAGTATGATGGCGATCATATACGTAAGAGTTGGGTAGTTTATATGCATATCCTTAATTGTGGTCCCTAGTCGTGGGAGTTTCGAGACAGGGCATCGATACTCCGGAGTAGACTAGTGTGTACAGTCGAGACCCCGACGAGGGGCGGTGGCCGGTCTCACAAGCCACTGGTGTCAGTTGGATCACCTAAGATGTATACAGGTGCTCATTGGGTTATGAGTACACCGGACAGGACTCGCCGGGAATCTGCTAGTTAGTATTATATCTATCGTCAGATAGCAGTTCCCTGGTGACATGTGTACAGGTTAGTTCATCGACCTGAGGTCGTCATTTGTCTCGTGTGAGTTCCCACTGTGCTTTGATTTCTACCCTACCACGGCTCAAAGGAGTCGTGCAAACAGGTAGTTTTTGGGTACAGTCCCGAGCCATATGGAGGCACGTGAGCGGATCGGCAGGGGATTCGTCTCTCCCGGTATTGGGGGCGAGATCGTGCTGTGTCTTGGAGAGCCATTACACAAAGTCCATGGCCATGGCAGGAGATTTACTGGTAGTACTCCAGTAGTATCTCAGGGTGTTATTGGGCTTCACTCCGACACGACTTATACTGCTATTAGGGGTCTGACGTTACTAGCCCCCTAGGCAGATATGCGATACTCATTGACGAACGGACCGGACTGTATATACATTGTCACTGTTAGGCTCAGTAGGGTTTTCCGGATGAGTGCGCTCATCGGCATCCCTTGAGGTCAGTCCATGGGCAGCCGTTATGCATTGCTAGTGCCGCTGACGTTTTGTGGTTAAACCCACTGCCAGGGTACTAACGAGTCATTAGAGTCCCCCACAGACAGTTTCCCAAGTTCGGGCGAAACGTTGTAGAGGCCGTATGGTTTTATGGCAGGGTTCGGAAAATGCACGTGCGTTTACGCACGTGTCGATTTTCGGACAGGTGATACTGGTCGGCTTTGGTTTAAGCCGGATCCGAGTATTATATTGAGTAGGTATAATATCTTTGTCTCATTTGCATTTGTATTCGGTCGTAATACAATTGCGGGTATATTTATACTGTTTCGGGGTTATCCTGAAAGTCGTTTCAGGATCACTTTTGGAAGTTGCCAGTTTCCAGTTTTCTATCAGTCGTCTTTTAACATTCGGTTAAAGACGGATTTATCTTTTCTTAGATGTGGTGAGTTAGTGCTTCTAGAAGCTTCTAGAAGGTTCTAGATGATGACTAGGCTTCATGACTCATTAGTGCATTAATGGTTTTTTGATGACTAACCTAATGACTCATGCTTTGTTATTAATACCTTTTGTTTTCCTTAGGATATTTTGAAGTGAGAAGCTTTAGCTTATGGTCACCACTTGCTCCTACGGTCACCTCCCTCCATCATATATAAGTGGCCGGCCTTCTTTCTCCTCCTCACTTCACTTGATGTTTCATTTTGGTTAGAAAAGATTATGATAGTATTCGGGGTGTATGGAATTTTACAGTTCATTTCATTCCATCACCCGATTTCCACGGCAACTTCATTAACCGATCGTCCACGGACTTGGACGAAGTGAGACAAAGTCATCTACTCATTCTCTACATCATTCTTGGTCGTCTCTTTTGGCAAACTTGACGATCGAGTTGCCTCGAGTCAGAGGCGGGAGCCCGTTTAAAGAATCGATCATGTGGTGCCACATCGACGAGGATGTCGGAGATCGACGAGATCGGAGCAGCCGCAACGGAGCGTGGGATGATGGTTGAAGAACGAAGGACTCAGATCGTTCGGTACAATCTTTCTACACTCTTTACAGTTTGTTAGTTTAGCAATAATGGCAGATCCGGGTTAAAGTATACGATAGCGCCAGTTAAAAGTTTTTTGTTCCGCATTTGGCGTCTGTAGACTGCCGGGGCGCTAGCGTAGACTTACAATTGTAATATGTTGTAATATTATTTTGTGGGGCGCATCCAGGTTGCGGTTGTAGCCACCGTTGTATTATTTCTTTTTTACTGTTTTTGTTCCTAGGATAGACCCAAGGTGGGGTGCACAAACTACCGGGTACTTTGAAGTGTTTAGTGGCCTACTCACGTTGTTGAGGGAGACCGCTTCACTTCGGTTACTTGGCGGGTAGTTTTCCGTACCCGTAGGGGTCTAGGGTGGGGTAATGGCTATTCATCACAACTGTGTAATCCGTCATTTGTTGCAGGTTCAAAGCAAACGCGGATTGCTTGTATATCCAATAAAGTTCATCTGTGATCTGGAATGCCTATTATTGTGTCTGACGAATGTACAATATCTATATATTATATCTATTAAACGTCACTTATGTTTTACACCCGCGCTAGCCCAGCCCTCGCTCTGTCGTTAGTTAAGTAACCTAACGGGTGATGACGGGACCCCGTGGCGAATGCGGATGGCATAAGAGGACGTGGTATTTTCGTTGTTTTCTGCAATGATAGGATAAATGATGGGACACATTATTATAATGCAAAGAAAATAAACCAAAGTTAAGTCGTTGAAACAAATTTAAAAGAAACCACTCGGTTATTTTAAAAGAGCAGAATTTTTAATTGCGGAGCTTTAACCACTCCTTTTAAAAAGCTATCAGGTTCCTTCGGTTATATCAAGTTCACTACGTTCACGGTTTCGCCAAAACCATTCGTAGCCCTCCGTCATTTCATTTGGGTATTCAGTAGTATTCAAGCTATGTATTTTGGCCAAAGTCAAGGCATAATGTTTGGTAGCTGCTGGGTATTCATGTGTTGCATAGTTAGATGAGTTAGTTTGGGACAGTCGTATTATCATTTGACCAAAGTCGGGGGTATATATATATGGGTTCAAATTAAGCTGGATAATGACAGGTAGAACTTGACATGTGACTTATGACATTTTGACCAAAGTCAAGGTCATAAGAGCATGGGGCAGAAATTTATATCGGGAATTTCTAAAGAAACTGAAATTTGCAAAGAGATGCATACCATTTTGGAGTTTGATGAATGTTAGTAGGATTCCTTCAAAATTATCATACGATGATATTTTGGATCCCGATCCTACTGTTAGTATATACTACTTATCAGGAGATTCGTCACTTAACGATCAATGCTATAAACCAAGTAGGTGCCTAGAAAGGTGTCAGCGAGGTTACGCCCCCAGAGAAAAGAGGTTCTTTAATTAAGGAACTTCGCGAAAGCGTTGGAAAACCTCCCTCGAAGTATCAACACTGGCCTGGCTGAACGGTTAAGCAAGTATTGTACGGTGAGAATTGTCCTGGCTAGTTCTTCCTTTTTGGTTTGAGGAGGGACTCGAGAAACAGTGGGAGCCATTCTGTTTAGATAAATTAAAAACCACTCTAAACTTGCAAAAGCATCATGATAAAGCGTTTTCTTTTCTCTCTCTAATTGCAGCGACCTTGTGACCATGACTAGGTTACATCTAGATAACAATTTGACTGAATCTGACTTATTTGACTGACAAAGGTCTGTCCAAATGTCCATTGCCTATGACAAGCTGTACTACCCTATTGCTACTCAAGATCCCGCCGTACCAGGTCCAGTTTCCACCGTCGCGGATATGGATATCCGTCAGATAAGGGAAAAGGGTAAAGCAAAAGCCAAATGCCTCGTGTTGACTTCAGTTGATGGTGTATACCAGAAGCAACACGAAAAGATGGACTTAGTTTCCATCTTTCTCCATAACAAAGATTGTTAGTGTATATGCCCTAGAGGCCATTACTGTATCATACTAGTTTGTATATTACTTAATGGAAGCTTGGGATATTCACCTTGTATTTACATTCTTGCTCAAAATAGTAGTATGTTACTTGGTTTGTTTCTGCTTTAATGTGTGCATGTGTTTCTTATAGCATATCGCCTTTACACATTGGTAGAACTCTTAGGATCTTTGCTTGATTACCAGCGTTGTGATGGCAGTCACACTCGTGGAGGCTGGGTAATCCACAAGCACATCCTTATGCCGGTCCCTGGTCGTAGGACTATCGAGACAGGGCATCGATACTCCGGAGTAGACTAGCGTATGCGCTTCTCATCCCAGCTTGGGAGACGGTCTGTCCCACAGCCGTTAGTATGTCGTACTTGAGATAGTATGCGGGTGCTCGTTAGGTTACGAGTACACTGGACAGGACTCATCGGGAACTGTTGGTTGGTATTATACCTATCGTCAGTTATCAGTTCCCAGGTGACATGAGTACAGCTTAGTCCGTTGACTTGACACTGTCATTTCGCCTCGAGTGTGTTCCCACTGTTCTTTGATTACTACCCTACCACGGCTCAAAGGAGTTGCGCAAACATGTAGTTTTTGGGTGCAGTCCCGAAGCACTTGGAGGCAGTGACGGTTAGATAGGATTCGTCTCTCCCGGTATTGGGGGTTGATATCGCGCTGTGTCTAGGAGAGCCATTACACAAAGTCCCTGGCCAGGGCAAGCGAGATAGACTGGTAGGTTTCCAGTGTTATCTCAGGGTGTTCTGGGCTACACTCTGACACGACTTGTACCGCTATTAGGGGACTGACGTTTACCGCCCCCTAGGCCCGCCATGCGATACTCTTAGACGAACAGACCGGACTGTACGGAGACTGTCACATTCAGGCTTAGTAGGAGTTCAGATGGGTTTACCTCGTCAGTCTTCTTATCGGCATCTACCTTGGGACCTTTACATACAGCTAGTGCCGCTTGCGGTCTATGGTTAAACCCACTGCCAGCGTAGTGTCGAGTCTTTAGAGTCCCACACAGAGGGTTATTCGCCTTTAGGCAAAACGAGTAGAGGTCGCATGGTTTTGCGACGGGGTTCGTTCACATCCGCGCACTTGTGCACGTTTGGTGTCCGGATAGCTTATACTAGCGGGCTTTGGTTTAAGCCAGATCCTAGTATATGTTTTGGGATTGGTTTTATCTCATTGTATTCGTGTTCCTCGGAACACGGATACGGGTGTGTATGCACAGTTGACTGAGGCAGAGGCAAAGGACTTTCATTAGGGTTGATGACCATTGTCATTTTCTTAACCCTAATGTTTATGTGTGAAATATGATTATTAATATTAGTTAATTATAATTGTGTTATGGTTAGGGTTGTTGACCTATGTTGACAAATTGACCATCATCATTTCATATGAAAGATGCTCTTTGATTCTTGCAAAAGTAATTAATGTGAAATGATAATGGTCATTTCAAGATTAACCATCACAATTATCTTTAGCTAATTATTTATTTATCATAATTCACATATATATGAGAAGGTTGGCTTTATCTTCTCATTCTATCATTCTCATTTTCTCTCATCCTCTTCCTCTCTCTCATAGCTCTCCCCTCTCATGCGTTAAGAACCATTGAGCTTGAGATAAAAACCTTCAAAAATACTCTCTACTCTTTCTAAGGTCCTAGGTTTAGCACACCAAGAACCTTAGTTACTTCTAGTTTGAGGTTGGAGCCAAAGGTAGAGGCCCTCGGGTGGATCTTTCTTCGGCAAGAGAAGGCGACGAGGAGAACCCGTTCTATCCACTCCAAGGAGCAAGAAGAGAAGGACTTCAAGACTTAGGTATAAACCCTTAACCGAGTAGCTAACTCTTTTATCTTGGTAGTTAGTTTATGTTTAGCAAAGATCCCTCCTTTGGTTAGTCCATGTTGCCTAGTGTTGTAAAAATTGAATTTTTCATAACGTTTCCGCCTCCCCGTAAGCACCGGGGTAGGCAACGTGGACTTACAGTGGTATCAGAGCCTAGCTAAACACAAACTAACTAGTTAGCAAAGTATCTAGAACTTCGATCGGAAAAAATCGCAAAACACGTTTTCTAAAACCTAAGTTTCTGCCGATTTTTATTTCTGCTCCAAAAGTAATAAATCATGTACTAAAAATCGGCTCAGGCTTTTGTTAGAACAGGCAAGAAAAACGAACCAGCGAGTCGACCAACTCACCGAGGTTCCGCGGCAAGAGCTTGCTCCTGTCGCGGATCCGCGGCCGAGTTGACTCGGTTGTGGATCGTTTCTCCTGCAGTTTTCTTCTGTTGGTGTTTTGTGATTTTTGAGATGGTTTGTTTTTGCCCAGAATTTCCAGAGAACAAGTTAGTTTATAGGGTGGTCACAAATCCGTATTTTGATCGGACTTCTTTACACTTTGGCTAATGGGTTATATCTGTGATGTGATATATGTATTGAACGTCTGCTAATCGCTATACGTCGATTAGTGGGGGTTATACATATCTGTGATCTGTAATGTTGATGGTTTGTGTATATGAATTCGTTGGATTGTCGCGGATGAATAGCCGGGGGGTTGTGAGATGCGAGTTTTCTTATTCTTTCAATTCTTGTAATATGTAAATTGATGTAATATTATTTGTATGGACGCACAACCGGGTTGGGGTTGTAGCCGTCATTGTATAATTTCTTTTACCGTTTTTGCTCCTAGGATAGACCCAAGGTGGGGTGCACAAACTACCGAGTATCTCGAAGTGCCGAGTGGCCTACTCACGGTGTTGAGGGAGGTTGCTTCGCTTCGGGTACTTGGCGGGTAGTTTGCCTCACCCGTAGGGGTCTAGGGTGGGGTTTGGCTATACATCGCGACCGTGTAATCCATTCTTCGTTACAGGCTCGTACGGAGTGCGGATTCCTAGTATATCCAATGTGTTCATCTGTGATCTGGAATGGCTATCATTGCATGTGACGAATGTATATATCTATATATGATATCTATTTAGGCGTTGCTTATGTTTTGCATCCGCGCTAGTCCAGCCCCCGCTCTGTCGTTAGTTAAGTAACCTAACGGATGATGACGGGACCCCGTGGCGAATGCGGATGGAATAAGCGTATGTCATATTTTCGTTGTTTTCTGCAATAGTAGGATTAATTGATGGGACGCATTAAAATTAATGCAAGAAAAATAAACCAAGTAAAAGTCGTTGGAACACTTTCAAAACCACTCGGTTCTTTTCAAAACTAATTTTTAAATGCGGAGCTTGAACCACTCCTTTTGAAAGCTATCTTGTTCCTTCGATTATATCAAGTTCACTACGTTCACGGTTTCGCCAAAACCATTCATAGCCCTCCGTCATTTCACATGGATGGTCAATAAGTATTCAAGCTATGTTTGTTGGCCAAAGTCAAGGCATAGTGATTGGTAGCTATTGGGTATTCATGTGCAGCATAGATAGATGTGTTGGTTTGGGACAGTCGTTCTACCTTGTTGGCCAAAGTCAAGGGTATGTGCGGGTGGGTTCAAATTAACCTGGAGAATGACGGGTAGAACTTGACATGTGACTTATGATTTGTTGGCCTAAGTTAAGGTCATAAGAGCATGGGGCAAAAATCCACATCGGGAGTTTCAAAAGAAACTGAAACTTGCTAGCGCTGCATACCATTTAGAGTGTGATGATTCTGGTAGGATTCCTTCAGTTTTGTCACGCGATGATATTTGGGTCCCGATCCTACTGTGAGTATATGCTACTCCTCTGGAACTTTCTCACTTAACGATCAATGCTATAAACCAAGTAGGTGTCTAGAAAGGTGTTAGCGGGGCTACGCCCACAGGGAAAAGAGGTTACTTAATTAAGGCACTTCGCGAAAGCGTTGGAAAACCTCCCTCGAAGTACCGACACTGGCCTGGCTGAACGGTTAAGAAAGTATTGTACGGTGAGATTGATCCTGACTAATTCTTCCTTTTTGGTTTGAGGAGGGATTCGAGAGATAGTGGGAGCCATCCTGTTTAAAAAAATTAAAAACCACTCTAAACTTGCAAGAGCATCATGCTAAAGTGTTTCTTCTCTCTCTCCTAATTGCAGCGACCAAATATCATGACTGGACTTAAGTTACTTCTACATAAAAACATACTGACAGGGCCAAACTGTAAGTGCACGGCGGCGCCCCAGCCGTCAATCCGACGCCGGAATGCGGAAACGAAACTTTTCTAAAAACTAGAAACCGGCACCACCGCGCTCTAAAATACCGGATCGGGACATTAACCTACTCCTAGAAAATACGAGAAA
The DNA here is from genome assembly GCA_030015575.1 of Agapanthus africanus. Lineage (NCBI taxonomy): Eukaryota > Viridiplantae > Streptophyta > Magnoliopsida > Asparagales > Amaryllidaceae > Agapanthus > Agapanthus africanus. The sequence goes on along the minus strand of JASDDO010000031.1, from coordinate 204,381,513 downwards.
GGGGTAAAGAAGCTATACCGAGGCGATCCGTGTCCTTCGGTCTTCGGCCTCCACTCCTATCTCCTCGCGGAATCTCCGGTCTTCATCTCCTCGTCGGAAAGGGCACCACATCGAGATGTCTTTTTACGGGCTCTCGCTTCATCCGAAGCAACTCGGGCGCGAAGTGTGCTAGCCGACGCGTCCAAGGTGTTGTAGAGAATGTTTGTGATCACTTTGTCTCTTGCATCCATGACTTTGGATCGAGGTTGAAGTGTTGCCATTGATGGAAGCAAAAAGCTAGAGGAGGAAGAAGAAGAACAAGAGCTTTTCTTTTTCTTTTCTTTTCTCTTGTTGTAATGAGAGTGAGAGTGAGTGATTATCAAAATACAAGACCAATAATATCAACCATGGCAGCCCCTCTCTCTCCATCTCATTTCAACACATTAAACAATTCACTAATGTGACATTTTTGCTAAAAAAGAGACCATGAGTTATAGTATAAGTCTATGTCACATTAATGCATTGTCATGATGATTTCTAGCTCATTATTTCCTTAAGCAAACATTAATCCAAATGTTTGCCACAACAAAAAGATCCGGCAACATCTAAAGTAAACTCGTGACGGATCACAAGGATACCCCTCACCTGTATATACATACCTGCACCCGCATTCCGACTGAATGCGAATGCGATGAGACTAAAGTAATCCAACAAATCTAATACTAGGATCCGGCTTAAACCAAAGCCCACTAGTATGATCCGTCCGATCATGATCCGTGCAATATCGCACGTATAAGATCGAACCCTGCCATATATCATACGGCCTCTACAACGTTTCGCCCGAAACTTGAGAAACTGTCTGTGGGGGACTCTAAAGACTCGTCAATACTTTGGCTGTGGATTTAACCACTAGCACGTTATAGGTATTAGCCTAAACGTGACGGGCTACCATCTGTAAGTGTATGGCGGCGCCCCGGCCGTCAATCCGACGCCGGAGTGCGGAAACGATGATTTACTTTAACTTTTTAAACCGGCACCACCGTCACTAAAATCCCGGATCGTGCCATTAAACTAGTACTAGCTCACAAGAGAGGGGTAGAGAGATATACTGAGTGATCCGTTTTCTTCGGTCTTCTCGCCGTCGTCTCGATCTCGCCGCGGAGTCTCCGGTCTTCACCTCCTCGTCGCCGGAAGCGCACCACATCGCCGGCTTCTTTTACGGGCTCCCACCTCTGGACCGAGGCAACTCGGGCATGAAGTTGGCGAGCCGACATGCCCAAGGTTTGCTGTAGAATACGTGTAGAACTCTATGTCTCATTTGGGGTTTGATGAAGTTGCCTTTGGTGGAGGAAATGAACTAAGACTTTTTGGAGATGAAACTTTGGGATTTTTGTGAAGCCAAAAGACTAAAAATCCCACCACAAAAATATGGGCATCCCCCTCTCCTTGCTTGGCCGGCCATGCAATGGTGAAGGGAAGAGAGTGAGAGAATGAGGGAGGAGACTCACTAATCCAAAAGAGAGCAAGTGAAAAGGCTATCATGCATGAGAGAGAAAAGGGGCGATGATGATCAAGAATCATCACAACCAAAAACACACTCAACCATCATAATCCATCATCATCACCATGTCAAAAGATAAGCAATCATGAACCATCATGATCCTAGAAGTCAATGGAGGCTAAGTCATCATGATACAACAATATGCAAATAACACCCTCCAAAATGCTTATTTGCACAAATGCAAATAAGCCCTCCTCCACCAATCTTCGGCCAATGAAAGATACAAAGAAATATGGCTGAAATGGAAAACAAACTGGCAACTCCAAAAAACTGATCCCGTAATAAATTACAGGAAAACCACGCTACTGTATATACATACCGGCATTTGTATTCCGACCGAAATACAAATGCAATGAGACAAAATCTACACTGTACAATACTAGCATCCGGCTTAAACCAAAGCCTGCTAGTATTAACCGTCCGATCCTGATCCGTGCAATACCGTACGTATCTGATCGAACCCTGCCATATCTCCATATGGCCTCTAGTACTAACCGTCCGATCCTGATCCGTGCAATACCGCACGTATCTGATCGAACCCTGCCATATCTCCATACGGCCTCTACAGCGTTTCGCCCGAAACTTGAGTAACTTTCTGTGGGGGACTATAAAGACTCATCAATACTATGGCTGTGGATTTAACCACTAGCACGTCAGAGGTATTAGCCATACGTGACGGGCTTCCAGCTATTGACCAAAAGGGACGTCGATGAGCGAACTCATCCTGACACCCTACTGAGCCTGTCAGTGACAATATCCGTACAGTCCGGTCCGTTCGTCTATGAGCATCGCATGGCGAGCTTAGGGGGTTGGTAAAAGTCAGACCCCCAAAAACGGTACAAGTCGTGTCGGAGTGTAGCCTAGAACACCCTGAGATACTACTGGAATACCTACCAGTAAATCTCCTGCTTTGGCCAAGGACTTCATGTAAGGGCTCTCCTAGACACAGCGCGACCTCACCCCCAATACCGGGAGAGACGAATCCCTGCAGATCCGCTCACTGCCTCCATGTGGCTCGGGACTGTACCCAACTAAAACCTGTTTGCACGTTTCCTTTGAGCGTGGTAGGGTAGTAATCAAAGTACAGTGGGAACTCACACGAGACAAATGACGATCCTCAGGTCGATGAACTAACCTGTACACATGTCACCAGGGAACTGCTATCTGACGTCAGGTATAAGACCAACTAGCATGTTCCCGGCGAGTCCTGTCCGGTGTACTAATAACCCAATGAGCACCTGTATACATCTTAGGTGAACCAACTGACACCAGTGGCTTGTGAGACCGGCCACCGCCCATCGTCGGGGTCTCGACTGTATACACTAGTCTACTCTGGAGTATCGATGCCCTGTTTCGAAACTCCCACGACTAGGGACCTTTTAAGGATGCGCTTATAGACTACCAGCTCCCACATATATGATCGCCCTCATACTGCTAGCAGTCAAGCAAGAATCCTAGGGGCTCTATCAACGTGCAATAGTGACCTGTAAGGTCACCTAAAGCAGTACATGATGATAAAGGTAAACCAGATAGCATACTATCATCTGGAGTAAGACTTTCCTACCGGAATAGGTCCTCCCTCAATCATTGCAATCACGTGCCTGTGATCCAATAATTGACTTTGTGGGCACTATCTCCTACAATCTCCCACTAGCACTTAAGGCTAATTATTGCGATGTCGCATACTCACAGCCCGTGTGATACCGAACACCCAACTCCTTTACTAGTCAGTCTCACAAAGCTCGTTTGCGAAACTATTGCGTTCGAGGAATAGCCTCAGTGAGTGGATCCGCTTTGATGTTTCTTTCTATGTCTCTCTATATCTCAAGTTCGCGGAGAAAGCCATCTCCTGAAATGAGCAATACCTGTCTTAGAATGTGTCTGGATGTCTGATGGGACCTAGCTCATAAATGAACTCCAAATCCAAACTTCTTAGACAGTATCGTCAACTAAACTTAATCATTATCCTGCGCCATGCCTCCCTCAGTATTGTCCTGGACCACCTGTCTAAAATACCGCCCCTCGTCAGAGGGAAAACAATAACTCTGACAACCTCTCTGTCATCCAGGTCACCTTGGAAGCCTGGAATGATAACTGTCTCCTAAAAGAGGCTGTTGTTATCATATCCCTAGAACATCTACTTATGTTCTAAAAATGCTTCCGACTGTTTCTCCAAGATTGGATCAATGTCAAATTATTGCATCTAGTGCAAAAACAACATCTGGTGTGGTACTTGACATCTCATGATTGACTCAATAGCCTGAGCCAGTGATCTGCCAATCATGCACATCCCTCCCCCATTTAGTCTATAAGACACCTTTAGAGAGGGTGACTCCATCACCTGCAGGTACACTGTAAGTCCACGTTGCCACCCCCGGTTCTTGCGGGGAGGCGGAAACGGTATAAAAATCAAATTTTTAGCGCATGGGGAAACATGGACTAACAAAGTCGGGATCTTTTCTAAACTAAACTAGCTATCATGCTAAAGAGAGTTAGCTACTCGGAAAAGAGGTTATACCTAACTTGAACTCCTTCTTCTTGAAACCTTTGTAGGGGTTAATGGTGCTTTCCGCGTCGCCTTCTTCCGTCAAAGATGGATCCACCTGAGGGTTCAACCTTCGGGCTCTTTCTCGAACTTTGAGTGAACTAGGATCTTTGGCTTGCTAAACCTCTAACCCTAGAGTGAGTAGAGAGTGGCTTTAGGGTGTTTTTATCTCAAGGAGATGGATTCTCAACACATGAGAAGGGAGCTCCTTGAACTAGAGGAGGAGGAAGAAGAAGAGAGGAGAGAGAAGTGTTATGATAGAATGAGCTATTCTTTTCATTTTACAACCATAACTAAAATGAAAAGAATTATCAAATTAACAATAATAATAAAAATGAAATAGTTGATGGATGGTTTGGAATGACCATTATCATTACATTCTTTAAATGGTTTTGCTAGAATCAAAGAGCATCTTTGATATGTAATGATGATGGTCAAACTTTCAACTATGGTCAACTAGTCAACCATGGTCAACAAGTCAACAAAACCCAACCATAACATAATTTCATTTAATTAATATTATTAATTGATATATCATAATTCCATTAGGGTTTGGAAAAAGATGACTGTCAACTGTGCATACGCACCCGTTCCGAAACCCTAATGAAAATCCTCTTCCTCCGCCTCAATTAACTGTGCATACACACCCGCATTCTTGTTCCGAGGAACATGAATACAATGAGATAAAATCAACCCCAAAACATATACCAGTATCTGGCTCAAACCAGAGCCTACTAGTAATATCTGTCCGGACTCCAAACGTGCACAAGTGCGCGGATGAGAACGAACCCTGTCGCAAAACCATGCGACCTCTACTCTGTTTTGCCCAATGGCGAATAGCCCTCTGTGTGGGACTCTAAAGACTCGACACTACGCTGGCAGTGGGTTTAACCACAGACCGCAAGCGGCACTAGCTGTGCGTAACGGTCCCCAGGTAGATGCCGATAAGAAGACTGACGAGGTGAACCCCATCTGAACTCCTACTGAGTCTGAGTGTGACAGTCTCCGTACAGTCCGGTCTGTTCGTCTGATACATCGCATGGTGGGCCTAGGGGCGGTAAACGTCAGTCCCCTAATAGCGGTACAAGTCGTGTCGGAGTGAAGCCCAAAACACCCTGAGATAACACTGGAAGCCTACCAGTATATCTCGCTTGCCCTGGCCAGGGACTACTCGTGTAATGGCTCTCCTAGACACAGCGCGATGTCAACCCCCAATACCGGGAGAGACGAATCCTGTCTAACCGTCACTGCCTCCAAGTGCTTCGGGACTGCACCCAACTACTACCTGTTTGCACGACTCCTTCGAGCCGTGGTAGGGTAGTGATCAAAGTGCAGTGGGAACACTCTCGAGGCGAAGTGCCAGTGTCAAGTCAGCGGACTAAGCTGTACTCATGTCACCTGGGACCGTCTCCCACACTGGGATGAGATGCGCATGCGCTAGTCTACTCCGGAGTATTGATGCCCTGTCTCGATAGTCCTGCGACTAGGGACCTGCATAAGGATGTGCCTATAGATTACCCAGCCCCCACTAGTGTGACTGCCATCACAACGCTGGTAATCAAGCAAAGATCCCAAGGGCTCCACTAATGTGTATAGGTGATATACAAAATAAACACATGTACACATTGAAGTAGAAATAAACCAAGTAGCATACTACTATATTGAGCAAGATTGTTTATGCAAGGTGAATATCCCAAGCTTCCATTAAGTAATATACAAACTAGTATGATACAGTAATGGCCTCTAGGGCATATACACTAACAATCTCCCACTTGCACTAAGGCCATGTACTGGCGTATCGAAGACTTATCATCTCGATCAGCCGCTCGAACTGAGTCTGGGGTAGGGCCTTGGTGAATGGATCTGCAGTGTTTTCTTCTGAAGCAACCCTCCGAACCTCGATCTCCTTGCGATCCATGATCTCCCTGATCAGGTGATACCGCCTCAAGATGTGTCTGGATCTCTGATGGGACCTGGGTTCCTTCGCTAAAGCTATAGCCCTGTTGTTGTCGCAATATAGTCAACAATGGACGGAACCACCTGAAGTTCTTTCAAGAACTTCCTCATCCAGACAGCTTCTTTTGCGGCATCAGATGCAGTGATGTATTCCGCTTCCATAGTCGAGTCTGCAACGGTTTCCTGTTTGGAACTCTTCCAACACACCGCCCCTCCATTGAGGGTAAAGACAAAACCCGACATGGACTTGGAATCATCCTTGTCACTCTGGAAGCTGGAGTCAGCAAAGGCCTCGATCTGGAGGTCTTTTCCGCCATACACCAAAAACATCTCCTTAGTCCTTCTCAGGTACTTGAGAATGTTCTTTACTGCTATCCAGTGTTTCTCCCCAGGGTTTGACTGATACCGGCTTACCACACTCAGTGCATAAGCTACATCCGGTCTGGTACACAACATCGCATACATTATAGAGCCTACCGCAGAAGCGTAGGGTATAATCGACATGCGATCCCTCTCCAAATCAGTCTTGGGAGACATCTCTTTAGAGAGGGTGATCCCGTGACAAGCCGGTAGGTTACAGCGCTTGGAATCTTCTATGCTGAATCTTTTCAGTATGGTGTCGATGTACCTGGACTGAGAAAGTCCTAATATCCTCTTGGATCTATCACGATGGATCCGGATCCCCACGATGTATGAGGCATCACCCAGGTCTTTCATGGAGAACCTGTGCGACAAGAACCCCTTGACAGATTGTAGCATAGGAATGTCATTTCCTATTAAGAGAATGTCATCCACGTATAAAACGAGGAATACTACAGTTCTCGCTACAAATATACTATAGATGCATGGTTCATCTGGATTTTTGATAAAGCCAAATTCCTTGACCGTCTCATCAAAACAGATGTTCCAACTCCGCGATGCCTGCTTTAGTCCATAGATGGACTTAAGCAACTTGCACACCTTTCCGCTGCTCCCACTCTGAATGAAACCCTCTGGCAGATCCATATAGACACACTCCTCTAAATTTCCATTTAGAAAAGCGGTTTTTACGTCCATTTGCCAAATCTCATAATCGTGGAAGGCAGCAATGGCAAGAAGGATCCGAATGGATTTCAGCATAGCCACTGGAGAAAAGGTTTCGTCATAGTCCAAACCAGGTCCTTGACGGAAACCCTTTGCTACAAGTCTAGCTTTATAGGTCTCAACCTGTCCATCTACACCAATCTTCCTTTTGAAGATCCACTTGCATCCTACGGGTTTTACCCCGTCTGGAGCAATGTCCAACGTCCATACTTTGTTGGTGTACATGGACTCCATTTCGGTCCGCATTGCATCCAGCCATTTTACCGAGTCAACGCTCTGAACGGCCTGCTGGAAGCTAGTAGGCTCATCATAATCTATGATGCAATCCTCTATATCCCCGTCTATGAGAAAACCGTAGTATCTCTCGGGTGGATGAGACTGCCTACTACTCCTGCGGAGCGGCGTAGGAATGTCCTGTTCTTTTGAACCCTCTGGTTCCACTAAGCTTTCAGTAATAGCTCGTGTTTCTGGAATTTCTTCCAGTTCTACTGTACTCCCACTTATCTGGTTTTCCAAAAACTCAGTTTCCAAGAAGTAGGCATGACGAGAAACAAGAACTTTTTGTTCCTCTTCACAGTAGAAGAAATATCCCTTGGAGTTCTTTGGATATCCCATGAACTTGCACTGTACTGAGCGTGCCTCGAGCTTGTCCGCATGCTGCTTTTTAACAAAAGCTGGACATCCCCATGTCTTAATGTGCTTAAGATAGGGTCTCTTCCCACACCACATCTCATATGGTGTAGTAGGCACAGTCTTAGTAGGAACTCGGTTCAAAAGGTATGCAGCTGATTCTAGCGCATACCCCCAGAATGATCGCGGTGACTCAGCGTTACTCATCATGGACCGTACCATATCCAATAGGGTCCGGTTCCGTCTCTCCGATACACCGTTATGTTGCGGAGTGTATGGAGGAGTTAGCTGAGAGAGAATTCCATTCTCTTTTAAGTAATTCAGGAACTCGGCACTTAAGTATTCTCCACCTCGATCCGATCTTAGAATCCTGATACTTTTTCCGGTTTGTTTTTCTACTTCATTCTTATATTCCTGGAACTTTTCAAAGGCTTCGAACTTATGTTTCATTAAGAAGACATAACCGTACCTTGAAAAATCATCCGTAAAAGTAATGAAGTAAGAATAACCGCTTCGCGCATGTGTAGACATTGGACCGCACACGTCGCTGTGTACGAGTCCCAAGAGCTCGCTCGCTCTTACTCCGTGTCCAGTGAACGAAGTCTTTGTCATCTTTCCTTTGAGACAGGATTGACAAGTGGCATACGATTGATATTCGAACGGATCCAAATACCCTTCTTTATGTAACTTAGTCAACCTTCTCTCATTGATGTGACCCAGTCTACAATGCCATAAGAAAGTCTGATTGATTTCCGGAGACTTTCTTTTGTGTGTATTCTGGACATTGAAAATCTGTGGTTGGTTTAATACATATATACCATTGCTCAATGTACCTGACCCAATCAGAACTTGATTAAGGTGAATGTTTACAACATTACTTACAAACGCAAATTCATAACCTTCTTTAGAAACCAAAGATACAGAAATGATATTACAAGTTGCGTTGGGTACAAAAAAGCAATTACGCAAAACCAAAACATACACATCTGACATTCCCAGGTGATAGTCCCCCACGGCTTTAGCATCCATGCTAGCTCCGTTTGCAACTCTGAGGGTCATGTCACCTGCCTTCAAAACCCTACGGTTTCTCAACGCCTGCAAAGAATTACAGATATAAGATCCTGATCCGGTATCCAATACCCAGGAAGTAAAGTTTATCGAAATACAGTTTTCAATAACATACACACCTGATGCTGAAGCCACAACCTGCTTCAGTTCCTGTGTCCTGGCCTTCCAAGCCCTGCAATCTTTCTTCCAGTGTCCACTCTTATGACAATAGAAGCATTCTTCCTTACCCACAAGCTTCCCTGCTAACTTTGTTGCCTTTTCCTTTCCCTTCGTATCCACTTTACTAACATCGCCCCTTGGTTTGGCGGGGGCTTTCCTCTTCTTTCCCTTGGCTTTCGCCTTGGACCTAGAAGAAGAAGATCCTCCTACAAACAAAGTGGATGTTTCCCTACCTTTCTGTAGGGTGCCCTCTGCGCTCCTCAGCATGTTGAGGAGTTCTGAAAGTTCAACTTCCTTTTCTTGTAAGTTGAAGTTCAGTATAAACTGGGCGTAAGTGGAAGGAAGGGACTGGAGAATTAAGTCCGTATAGAGCTCACTTTCCAACGTGGTCCCAAGTTCCGCGAGCTCCTCAATGTAGCCAATCATCTTAAGCACGTGGTCCGCTACCGATGATCCGACGGCCAATTTTGCCGAAAATAACTTCTTCGACACTTCGTATCTTGCGATACGAGACTGCTCTCCATACAGTTCTTTTGTATGAAGAAATATGGATTCCAGGTCCATATTCTCGTGCCTCCTCTGATGTTCGTTGTCCATAGAGGCAAGCACGAGGCACTTGGCCTTCGCGCAATCAATCTCCCAAGTCTTACGGATTTCCTTATCCGCGACGCAGGAGGTGGGACCTGGGACGGGGGGAGCTTTGGTGGTAAGAAGATACCCCAGCTTGTCGTAAGTGATTGCCATTTTGACATTCCTGAGCCAATCTTTGTAGTTTGGCCCTGTCAGTATGTTTTTATCTAGAAGTAACTTAAGTCCAGTCATGTCGATTGGTAGCTGCAATTAGGAGAGAGAAGAAGAAACACTCAGCACGATGCTCTTGCAAGTTTAGAATGGTTTTTAATTTGTCTAAACAGGATGGCTCCCACTGTCTCTCGAATCCCTCCTCAAACCATAAAGGAAGAATTAGTCGGGATCAATCCCACCGCACAATACTTGCTTAACCGTTCAGCCAGGCCAGTGTTGGTACTTCGAGGGAGGTTTTCCAACGCTTTCGCGAAGTTCCTTAATTAAATAACCTCTTTTCCTTGGGGGCGTAGCCCCGCTAACACCTTTCTAGGCACCTACTAGGTTTATAGCATTGATCGTTTAGTGAGAAATTTCCCGAGGAGTAGCATATACTCACAGTAGGATCGGGATCCAAATATCATTGCGTGACGAAACTGAAGGAATCCTACCAGAATCACCACACTCCAAATGGTATGCAAATCTAGCAAGTTTCAGTACTTATGAAACTCCCGATGTGGATTTTTGCCCCATGCTCTTATGACCTTGACTTTGGCCAACAAATCATAAGCCACATGTCAAGTTCTTCCCGTCGTTCTCCAGGTTAATTTGAATCCACCCGTACTTACCCTTGACTTTGGCCAACAAGGCAGTACGACTGTTCCAAATCAACGCATCTATCTATGCTGCACATGAATACCCAATAGCTACCAATCACTATGCCTTGACTTTGGCCAACAAACACAGCTTGAATACTATTGACTATTCATGTGAAACGACAGAGGGCTACGAATGGTTTTGGCGAAACCGTGAACGTAGTGAACTTGATATAATCGATGGAACAAGATAGCTTTTAAAAGGAGTGGCTCAAGCTCCGCATTTAAAAGTTAGTTTTGAAAAGAACCGAGTGGTTTTTCGAAAGTGTTCCAACGACTTTTGCTTGGTTTATTATCTTGCATTAGTTCTTTTAATGCGTGATATTCTTGCATTAGTTCTTTTAATGCGTCCCATCATTTAATCCTACCATTGCAGAAAACAACCAAAATATGACGTACGCTTATGCTATTCGCATTCGCCACGGGGCCCCGTCATCACCCGTTAGGTTACTTAACTAACGACAGAGCGGGGGCTGGGCTAGCGCGGCTGTAAAACATAAGCAACGCCTAAATAGTTATATATATATAGCAATGATAGACATTACAGATCACAGATGAATACATTGGATATACTAGGAATCCGCAATCCGTTCGAGCCTACAACGAAAAGCGGATTACACGGTCGCGGTGAATAGCCAATACCCCACCCAAGACCCCTACGGTTACGGCAAACTACCCGCCAAGTACCCGAAACGAAGCAACCTCCCTCATCCCCGTGAGTAGGCCACTCGGCACTTCGGCATACCCGGTAGTTTGTGCACCCCCTCCATGGGTCTATCCTAGGAGCAAAAACAGTAAAAAGAATTATACAATGACGGCTACAACCCCGACCCGGTTGTGCGGCCAAACAAATAATAATATTGCATCAATTTACATATTACATGAATGAAAGAAAAAGAAAAGCTCATCTCACATCCACCCCGTCTATTCACCCGCGACAGTCCAACGCATTCATATACACATACCATCATCAATCACAGATCACAGATATGTATAACCCCGACTAAACGACATATAGCGATTAGCCGACGTTCAATACATATAAACATCACAGATATAACCATTATAGTCAAAGTGTAGTGAAGTTCGATAAAAATACGGATTTATAGGCCCCCAAAAACAAATTTCTTTCCTGGAAAATCTGGGCACAAATAACCCATCTGAAAAATCCCAAAACCCTACCAGAAGAACACTGCACAAAACCCGATCACGAGAGGAGCCTAAACGGCGGCGGTTCCGCGGCAAATGCATACCTATTGCCGCGGAACCGCGGCGGTTTGAGGGAATCAGGGGATCGTTTTTGGTGGGTGTTCTCACAAAACCCTGAGCCGATTTTAGGAATAAACTTTTTCACTTTAGAGCACAAAAAATTTCAACAGAAAGTTAGGGTTTTGTTTCTCCGGTTTTTTGCGATTTTTCCGTTCGAACTTCGATACACTTTACTACTAAGCTAGTTTAAGTTTAGTTAGGCTCTGATACCACTGTAAGTCCACGTTGCCACCCCCGGTTCTTGCGGGGAGGCGGAAACGGTATAAAAATCAAATTTTTAGCGCATGGGGCAACATGGACTAACAAAGTCGGGATCTTTTCTAAACTAAACTAGCTATCATGCTAAAGAGAGTTAGCTACTCGGAAAAGAGGTTATACCTAACTTGAACTCCTTCTTCTTGAAACCTTTGTAGGGGTTAATGGTGCTTTCCTCGTCGCCTTCTTCCGTCAAAGATGGATCCACCTGAGGGTTCAACCGTCGGGCTCTTTCTCGAACTTTGAGTGAACTAGGATCTTTGGCTTGCTAAACCTCTAACCCTAGAGTGAGTAGAGAGTGGCTTTGGGGTGTTTTTATCTCAAGGAGATGGATTCTCAACACATGAGAAGGGAGCTCCTTGAACTAGAGGAGGAGGAAGAAGAAGAGAGGAGAGAGAAGTGTTATGATAGAATGAGCTATTCTTTTCATTTTACAACCATAACTAAAATGAAAAGAATTATCAAATTAACAATAATAATAAAAATGAAATAGTTGATGGATGGTTTGGAATGACCATTATCATTACATTCTTTAAATGGTTTTGCTAGAATCAAAGAGCATCTTTGATATGTAATGATGATGGTCAAACTTTCAACTATGGTCAACTAGTCAACCATGGTCAACAATGTTAGTGTATATGCCCTAGAGGCCATTACTGTATCATACTAGTTTGTATATTACTTAATGGAAGCTTGGGATATTCACCTTGTATAAACAATCTTGCTCAAAATAGTAGTATGCTACTTGGTTTGTTTCTACTTCAATGTGTACATGTGTTTATTTTAGTATATCGCCTATACACATTAGTGGAGCTCTTAGGATCTTTGCTTGATTACCAGCATTGTGATGGCAGTCACACTAGTGGGGCTGGGTAATCTATAAGCACATCCTTATGCAGGTCCCTGGTCGCAGGACTATCGAGACAGGGCATCGATACTCCGGAGTAGACTAGCGTGTGCGCTTCTCATCCCAGTGTGGGAGATGGTCTGTCCTACAGCCATCAGTACGTCGTACTTGAGAAAGTATGCGGGTGCTCGTTGGGTTACGAGTACACTGGACAGGACTCGTCGGGAACTGACTAGTTGGTATTATGCCTATCGTCAGTTGTCAGTTCCCAGGTGACATGAGTACAACTTAGTCCGCTGACTTGACACTGTCACTTTGCCTCGAGTGTGTTCCCACTGCACTTTGATTACTTCCCTACCACGTCTCAAAGGAGTCGTGCAAACAGGTAGTAGTTGGGTGCAGTCCCGAAGCACTTGGAGGCAGTGACGGTTAGACAGGATTCGTCTCTCCCGGTATTGGGGGTTGACATTGCGCTGTGTCTAGGAGAGCCATTACACGAGTAGTCCCTGGCCAGGGCAAACGAGATATACTGGTAGGCTTCCAGTGTTATCTCAGGGTGTTTTGGGCTTCGCTCCGGCATGACTTGTACCGCTATTTGGGGACTGACGTTTACCGCCCCTAGGCCCGCCATGCGATGTATCAGACGAACAGACCGGACTGTACGGAGAATGTCACATTCAGACTCAGTAGGAGTTCAGATGGGTTTCGCCTCGTCGGTCTTCTTGTCGGCATTACCTGGGGACCGTTACGCACAGCTAGTGCCGCTTGCGGTCTGTGGTTAAACCCACTGCCAGCGTAGTGTCGAGTCTTTAGAGTCCCACACAGAAAGCTTTTCGCCTTTAGGCAAAAGAGTAGAGGTCGCATGGTTTTGCGACAGGGTTCGGTCACATCCGTGCACTTGTGCACGTACGGTGTCCGGACAGTTTACACTAGCGGGCTTTGGTTTAAGCCAGATCCTGGTGTACCTTTTAGGATTGGATTTATCCAGTATGCATTCGTGTTCCTCGGAACGCGGATGCGGGTGTGTAAGCATAGTTGACAGGGAGACAGAGGCAGCGGATTCTCATTAGGGTTGTTGACAGTTGACCGTTGACTATTTGACTTTTTGCTCAACCCTAATGAGAATATGATATATGATTAACAATTATATTAATTAAGTATTATGGTGACATGGTTGTTGACCTGTTGACTTTGTTGACTTGTTGACTTTTGTTGACTTGTTGACTTTGTTGACCGGTTGACTAGGCTTGACTAGTTGACCATCATGATAACCATAGCCATCATTTCATGGCAAAGACTTTTGCTTGTTTGCTCAGTTGTGCAAAATGAGTGCATGAAATGATATGGTTATGGTTGCTTCAACCATCACATAACACTTGATTGGTATGATGAATTATCATTACTTTGGATTATGAGAGGGTGAAAGGAAAAAGGGTTGCTCATTCTCACTTGACCATTCTCTCTCTTGTTCTTGAGCTCTCTTGTTTTTGCTCTCACCCTCTTCCTCTTGCTCCCTCTCTTGACTCTATGGTTCTCTTGTCTCATGAGTTGAGAATCAAGAACCATAGATAAAATCCCATACGAACTCTTCTCTACTCACTCTAGTTCACAAGGTTTAGCAAACCGAGTGAACTAGTTTCTTCAAAGTTCGAAGAAGGAGCCAAAGGTTGGAGCTTTCAGGTGGATCTATCTTCGGCGTAAGGAGACGACGGGAAGAAGCCGATCCGGACCACCATCGGAGTTTGAAGACGAAAGAGTTTAAGACAAGAAAGGTATAACCCCCTAACCGAGTAGTTAGCAACTCGTAGTTAGGTTGTTAGATGTTTAACAAAGATCCGGGTTATAAGTCCATGTTACCACCTCTATAAAAATCATTTTTTACCAAATTCCGCATGCCCGAAAGTACCGGGAGAGGTAGCATGGACTTACAGTGGTATCAGAGCCTAGTTAAACTCTATCTAACATGTTAGCAAAGTAGCTAGAAGATCGATCAAAGAAAAGTCCCGAAATGAACCCCGAAATTCGAACTTTCTGTCGATTTTAAAAGTGCTGGAAAACTTTTTTTTGAAATACACCAAAAATCGGCTCAGGCTTTTGTGTGATCACCCACCAAATTTGGTCCAACGATCGAGTCAAAGCGCCGCGGAAGCGCGGCGGGAGCACGCTCCCGCCGCGGATCCGCGGCCGAGTTGACTCGGCCGAGGTCCATCTTTGGTGCAGTGTTATTCTGGGGTTGTTTTGGGATTTTTGATATATGTGTTTTCTGCCCAGATTTTCCAGAACGAAAAATTTTATTTTTGGGGTCCCGAAAATCCGTATTTTTGATCGAACTTCTAAAAGACTTAAGCTAACGGGTTTTTCTGTAATGTGATATTTGTATTGAACGTCTACTAATCGCTATATGTCGATTAGTGGGGGTTATACAAATCTGTGATCTGTAATGTTGCTGGAATGTGTATATGAATATGTGGATTGTCGCGGGTGAATAGCCGGGGGTTGTGAGACGAGAGTTTCTTTTTCTTTCAATTCATGTAAATTTGTAAATTGATGTAATAATTATTTGTATGGCCGCACAACCGGGTCGGGGTTGTAGCTGTCATTGTATAATTTCTTTTTACTGTTTTTGCTCCTAGGATAGACCCATGGAGGGGGTGCACAAACTACCGGGTATGCCGAAGTGCCGAGTGGCCTACTCACAGGGATGAGGGAGGTTGCTTCGCTTCGGGTACTTGGCGGGTAGTTTGCCGCACCCGTAGGGGTCTTGGGTGGGGTATTGGCTATTCACCGCGACCGTGTAATCTGCCTTTCGTTACAGGCTCGTACGAATTGCGGGTTCCTAGTATATCCAATGTGTTCATCTGTGATCTGAAATGTTTATCATTGCAGTATATCTATATATGATATTATTTAGGCGTTGCTTATGTTTTACAGCCGCGCTAGCCCAGCCCCCGCTCTGTCGTTAGTTAAGTAACCTAACGGGTAATGACGGGGCCCCGTGGCGAATGCGAATGGCATAAGCGTACGTCATATTTTGGTTGTTTTCTGCAATGGTAGGATTAAATGATGGGACGTATTAAAAGAACTAATGCAAGAATATCACGCATTAAAAGAACTAATGCAAGAAAATAAACCAAGTAAAAGTCGTTGGAACACTTTCGAAAAACCACTCGGTTCTTTTCAAAACAAACTTTTAAAATACGGAGTTTGAGCCACTCCATTTAAAAGTTATCTCGTTCCATCGACTAAATCAAGTTCACTACGTTCACGGTTTCGCCAAAACCATTCGTAGCCCTCCGTCGTTTCGCATAAATGGTCAATAGTATTCAAGCTATGTATGTTGGCCAAAGTCAAGGCATAGTGATTGGTAGCTATTGGGTATTCATGTGTAGCATAGATAGATGCGTTGGTTTGGGACAGTCGTACTGCCATTTTGGCCAAAGTCAAGGGTGGGTACGGGTGGATCCAAATTAACCTGGATAATGACGGGCAGAACTTGACATGTGACTTATGATATTTTGGCCAAAGTCAAGGTCATAAGAGCATGGGGCAAAATCCACATCGGGAGTTTCAAAAGAACTGAAACTTGCTAGTATTGCATACCATTTGGAGCGTGATCATTCTGGTAGGATTCCTTCAGTTTCGTCACGCGATGATATTTGGATCCCGATCCTACTGTGAGTATATGCTACTCCTCGGGAAATTTCTCACTAATCGATCAATGCTATAAACCTAGTAGGTGCCTAGAAAGGTGTTAGCGGGGCTACGCCCCCGGGGAAAAGAGGTTCTTGAATTAAGGAACTTCGCGAAAGCGTTGGAAAACCTCCCTCGAAGTACCGACACTGGCCTGGCTGAACGGTTAAGCAGGAATTGTGCGGTAGGATTGATCCCGACTAATTCTTCTTTTTTGGTTTTAAGGAGGGATTCGAGAAACAGTGGGAGCCATCCTGTTTAGACAAACTAAAAACCACTCTAAACTTGCAAGAGCATCATGCTAAGTGTTTCTTCTTCTCTCTCCTAATTGCAGCGACCAATCGAAATGACTGGACTTAAGTTACTTTTAGATAAAAATATACTGACAGGGCCAAACTACAAAGATTGGCTCAGGAATGTCAAGATGGCAATCACTTACGACAAGCAGGGGTATCTTCTTACCACCAAAGCTCCCCTTGTCCCTAGTCCCACTTCCAACGTCGCGGATAAGGAAATCCGTAAGACTTGGGAGATTGATAGCGCGAAGGCCAAGTGCCTCGTACTTGCCTCGATGGACAATGAACATCAGAGGAGGCACGAGAATATGGACTTGGAATCCATATTTCTTCATACAAAAGAACTGTATGGAGAGCAATCTCGTATCGCAAGATACGAAGCGTCGAAAAAGTTATTTTCGGCAAGGATGGCCGTCGGATCATCAGTAGCAGAACACGTGCTTAAGATGATCGGCTACATTGAGGAGCTCACGGACCTAGGGACCACATTGGAGAGTGAGCTCTATACAGACTTAGTTCTCCAGTCCCTTCCTTCCACTTACGCCCAGTTTATACTGAACTTCAACCTACAAGAAAAGGAGGTTGAACTTTCAGAGCTCCTCAACATGCTGAGGAGCGCAGAGGGCACCCTACAGAAAGGTAGGGAAACATCCACTTTGTTTGTAGGAGGATCATCTTCTTCTCGGTCCAAGGCGAAAGCCAAGGGAAAGAAGAAGAAAGCCCCCGCCAAACCAAGGGGCGGTGTTAGTAAAGTGGATACGAAGGGAAAAGCTAAAGCAACCAAGATAGCGGGGAAGCTTGTGGATAAGGAAGAATGCTTCTATTGTCATAAGAAAGGACACTGGAAGAATGATTGCAGGGCCTGGAAGGCCAGAACACAGGAATTGAAGCAGGTTGCAGCTTCAGCTTCAGGTGTGTATGTTATTGAAAACTGTCTTTCAATAAACTCTACTTCCTGGGTATTGGATACCGGATCAGGATCTCATATCTGTAATTCTTTGCAGGCGTTGAGAAACCGTAGGGTTTTGAAGGCAGGTGACATGACCCTCAGAGTTGCGAACGGAGCTAGCATGGATGCTAAAGCCGTGGGGGACTATCACCTGGGAATGTCAGATGGACATGTTTTGGTTTTGCGTAATTGCTTTTTTGTACCCAACGCAACTTGTAATATCATTTCTGTATCTTTAGTTTCTAAAGAAGGTTATGAATTTGCGTTTGTAAGTAATGTTGTAAACATTCACCTTAATCAAGTTTTGATTGGGTCAGGTACATTGAGTAATGGTATATACGTATTAAACCAACCACAGATTTTCAACGTCCAGAATACACACAAAAGAAAGTCTCCGGAAATAAATCAGACTTTCTTATGGCATTGTAGACTGGGTCACATCAATGAGAGAAGGTTGACGAAGTTACATACAGAAGGATATTTGAATCCGTTCGAATATCAATCGTATGCCACTTGTCAATCCTGTCTCAAAGGAAAGATGACAAAGACTCCGTTTACCGGACATGGAGTAAGAGCGAGCGAGCTCTTGGTACTCGTACACAGTGACGTGTGCGGTCCAATGTCAACACATGCGCGAAGCGGTTATTCTTACTTCATTACTTTTACGGATGACTTCTCAAGGTACGGTTATGTCTTCTTAATGAAACATAAGTCCGAAGCCTTTGGAAAATTCCAGGAGTATAAGAATGAAGTGGAAAAACAAACCGGCAAAAGTATTAAGATTCTGAGATCGGATCGAGGTGGATAATACTTAAGTGCCGAGTTCCTGGATTACTTAAAAGAGAATGGAATTCTCTCTCAGCTTACTCCTCCATACACTCCGCAACATAACGGTGTATCGGAGAGACGGAACCGGACCCTATTGGATATGGTACGGTCCATGATGAGTAACGCTGAGTTACCGTGATCATTCTGGGGGTATGCGCTAGAATCAGCTGCATACCTTTTGAACCGAGTTCCTACTAAGACTGTGCCTACTACGCCATATGAAATGTGGTGTGGGAAGAGACCCTATCTTAATCATATTAAGACATGGGGAAGTCCAGCTTTTGTTAAAAAGCAGCATGCGGACAAGCTCGAGGCACGCTCAGTACAGTGCAAGTTTGTGGGATATCCAAAGAATTCCAAGGGATATTTCTTCTACTGCGAAGAGGAACAAAAAGTTCTTGTTTCTCGTCATGCCCACTTTCTAGAAACCAGTTCTTAGAAAAGGAAATAAGTGGGAGCGCAGTAGAACTGGAAGAAATTCCAGAACCACAGACTATTACTGAAAGCTTAGTGGAACCAGAGGGTTCAAAAGAACAGGACATTCCTACGCCGCTCCGCAGAAGTAGTAGGCAGTCTCATCCGCCCGAGAGATACTACGGTTTTCTCATAGACGGGGATAGAGAGGATTGCATCATAGATTATGATGAGCCTACTAGCTTCCAGCAAGCCGTTCAGAGCGTCGACTCGGTAAAATGGCTGGATGCAATGCGGACCGAAATGGAGTCCATGTACACCAACAAAGTATGGACGTTGGACGTTGCTCCAGACGGGGTAAAACCCGTAGGATGCAAGTGGATCTTCAAAAGGAAGATTGGTGTAGATGGACAGGTTGAGACCTATAAAGCTAGACTGGTTGCAAAGGGTTTTCGTCAAAGACCTGGTTTGGACTATGACGAGACCTTTTCTCCAGTAGCTATGCTGAAATCCATTCGGATCCTTCTTGCCATTGCTGCCTTCCACGATTATGAGATTTGGCAGACAGAGGGTTTCATTCAGAGTGGGAGCAGCGGAAAGGTGTGCAAGTTGCTTAAGTCCATCTATGGACTAAAGCAGGCATCGCGGAGTTGGAACATCTGTTTTGATGAGACGGTCAAGGAATTTGGCTTTATCAAAAATCCAGATGAACCACGCATCTATAATAGATTTGTAGCGAGAACTGTAGTATTCCTCGTTTTATACGTGGATGGCATTCTCTTAATAGGAAATGACATTCCTATGCTACAATCTGTCAAGGGGTTCTTGTCACACAGGTTCTCCATGAAAGACCTGGGTGATGCCTCATACATTCTGGGTATCCGGATCTACCGCGACAGATCCAAGAGGATATTAGGACTTTCACAGTCCATGTACATCGACACCATACTGAAAAGATTCAGTATGGAAGATTCCTAGCGCGGTAACCTACCGGCTTGTCACGGGATCACCCTCTCTAAAGAGATGTCTCCCAAGACTGATTTGGAGAGGGATCGCATGTCTATTATACCCTACGCTTCTGCGGTAGGCTCTATAATGTATGCGATGTTGTGTACCAGACCGGATGTAGCTTATGCACTGAGTGTGGTAAGCCGGTATCAGTCAAACCCTGGGGAGAAACACTGGATAGCGGTAAAGAACATTCTCAAGTACCTGAGAAGGACTAAGGAGATGTTCTTGGTGTATGGCGGAAAAGACCTCCAGATCGAGGCCTTTGCTGACTCCAGCTTCCAGAGTAACAAGGATGATTCCAAGTCCATGTCGGGTTTTGTCTTTACCCTCAATGGAGGGGCGGTGTGTTGGAAGAGTTCCAAACAGGAAACCGTTGCAGACTCGACGATGGAAGCGGAATACATCGCTGCATCTGATGCCGCAAAAGAAGCTGTCTGGATAAGGAAGTTCTTGAAAGAGCTTCAGGTGGTTCCGTCCATTGTTGATCCAATACCGCTGTATTGCGACAACAATGGGGCTATAGCTTTAGCGAAGGAACCCAGGTCCCATCAGAGATCCAGACACATCTTGAGGCGGTATCACCTGATCAGGGAGATCGTGGATCGCCAGGAGATCGAGGTTCGAAGAGTCGCTTCAGAAGATAACACTGCAGATCCATTCACCAAGGCCTTGCCCCAGACTCAGTTCGAGCGGCTGATCGAGATGATAAGTCTTCGATACGCCAGTACATGGCCTTAGTGCAAGTGGGAGATGGAAGTCTACGTTAGCGCCCCGGCCGTCTACAGACGCCAAATGCGGAACAAAAACTTTTAAACTGGCGCTATCGTATACTTTAACCCGGATCTGCCATTATTGCTAAACTAACAAACTGTAAAGAGTGTAGGAATGTTATACCGAACGATCCGAGTCCTTCGTTCTTCAACCATCATCCCACGCTCCGTTGCGGCTGCTCCGATCTTGTCGATCTCCGATGTCCTCGTCGAAGTGGCACCACATGATCGGTTCTTTAAACGGGCTCCCGCCTCTGACTCGAGGCAACTCGATCGTCAAGTTTGCTAAAAGAGACGACCAAGATTGATGTAGAGAATGAGTAGATGACTTTGTCTCACTTCGTCCAAATCCGTGGACGATCGGTTAATGAAGTTGCCGTGGAAATCGGGTGATGGAATGAAATGGACTGTGAAATTCCATACACCGATAAAACCTATCATAATCTTTTCTCTCTAAAATGAAACCAACAAGTGAGAGTGAGAATGAAGAGAGAGAGAGGGCAAGCCATATATAGCAAGAGGGAGGTGACCGTAGGAGAAGGGGGTAACCTTAAGCTAAAAACTTCTCACTTCAAAATATCTTAAGCAATCCAAAAGGAATTAATCACAAAGCATGAGTCATTAGGCTAGTCATCATCTAATAAATGCAACCAATTAGAACTTAACACCATTTAATCCTAGTCACCTCATCTAGAACCTTCTAGAAGAATCCACACTCATCTCAAGAAAAGATAAACCCGTCTTTAACCAAATGTTAAAAGACGGCAGATAGAAAACTGGAAACTGGCAACTTCCAAAAGTGATCCTGAAACGAATTTCAGGACAACCCCGAAACTGTATAAATATACCCGCATTTGTATTACGACCGAATACAAATGCAACTGAGACAAAGATATTATACCTACTCAATATAATACTCGGATCCGGCTTAAACCAAAGCCGACCAGTATCATCTGTCCGAAAATCGACACGTGCGTAAACGCACGTGCATTTTCCGAACCCTGCCATAAAACCATACGGCCTCTACAACGTTTCGCCCGAACTTGGGAAACTGTCTGTGGGGGACTCTAATGACTCGTCAGCACCCTGGCAGTGGGTTTAACCACAAACCGTCAGCGGCACTAGCAATGCGTAACGGCTGCCCATGGACTGACCTCAAGGGATGCCGATGAGCGCACTCATCTGGAAAACCCTACTGAGCCTAACAGTGACAATGTATATACAGTCCGGTCCGTTCGTCTATGAGTATCGCATATCTGCCTAGGGGGCTAGTAACGTCAGACCCCCAATAGCAGTATAAGTCGTGTCGGAGTGTAGCCCAGAACGCCTTGAGATACTACTGGAATACCTACCAGTAAATCTCCTGCCTCGGCCGAGGGCTTTGCGTAATGGCTCTCCTAGACACAGCACGATCTCGCCCCCAATACCGGGAGAGACGAATCCCCTGCCGATCCGCTCACGTGCCTCCATATGGCTCGGGACTGTACCCAAAAGCTACCTGTTTGCACGACTCCTTTGAGCCGTGGTAGGGTAGAAATCAAAGCACAGTGGGAACTCACACGAGACAAATGACGACCTCAGGTCGATGAACTAACCTGTACACATGTCACCAGGGAACTGCTATCTGACGATAGGTATAGTACTAACTAGCAGATTCCCGGTGAGTCCTGTCCGGTGTACTCATAACCCAATGAGCACCTGTATACATCTTAGGTGATCCAACTGACACCAGTGGCTTGTGAGACCGGCCACCGCCCCTCGTCGGGGTCTCGACTGTACACACTAGTCTACTCCGGAGTATCGATGCCCTGTCTCGAAACTCCCACGACTAGGGACCACAATTAAGGATATCCATATAAACTACCCAACTCTCACGTATATGATCGCCATCATACTGTTGGTAGTAAAGCAAGATCCTAAGGGCTCTATCAAAGTGTAACATGCAATCAGTCACCTGAACATGAACACGACTGATAAAGGCAAACCAGATAGCATACTATCATTTCAAGTAAGACTGTCCTACCGGGATAGGTCCTCCGCAATCATTGCAATCACGTACCTGCGATCCAATAATTGACTATGAGGGCACTATCTCCAACAATCTCCCACTTGCACTCAATGCTAATATTGCGATGTCGACTACTCACAGCCCGTGTGAAACCGAACATCCAACTCATCTACTAATCAGTTTCACAAAGCCCGTTTGTAAAACTATTGTGTTCGAGAAATAGCCTCGGTGAGTGGATCCGCCTAGAAGTTTCTTTCTGTATCTCTCTTAATCTCAAGTTCACGGAGAAAGCCATCTCCCGAATTGAGTAGTACCTGTCTTAGAATATGTCTGGATATCTGATGGGACCTTTGTTCATAAATGAACTCCATATCCAAACTTCTTAGACTGTATGGATCACTGAACCTTATCAGTATCCGGCACCATGCCACCCACAGTATCCTCTTGAAACACCTGTCCATAATACTGTCCCTCTTCGTCAGAGGGAAAACTATAACTCTGACAATCACTATGTCATCCATGTCACCTTTGAAGCCTGGAATGATAATCGTCTCCCGAAAGAGGCTGCCGTTATCAAATCCATAGAACATGTACTAATGTTCTAAAACTGCTTCCTTATGTTTCTCCAGGATTGGATTAATACAAACTTATTGCATCTAGTGCAAAACCAACATTTGGTGTGGTACTTGACATCTCATGATTGACTCAATTACCTAAGCAAGTGATCTGCCAATCATGCGCATCCCTCTCCCCTTTAGTCTGTAAGACACCTTTAGAGAGGGTGACTCCATCACCTGCAGGTACACTACCATGCTAGGAGTCAACTATTCTAAAAACCATTAGAATATCTGTCAAAGTACCCATATTGGGAAACTACCCAAATCCAGATCTAAAACCATAGATCTAGAAACCAGAATGTCAAATATTATATCCATATCCTGTCTGGAGAAACAACTGTGCGACGACCACAGTCCAACCGATCGTAGTATAGGAATTTTACTTCCTACTCTGTGTATGTCATCCAGATACCATGACATCACACCCTACTACCTTTTTAACTGATCCATCCCCTATTCTGATTGAAGTCAAACCCATGACTGTCACATCAAAATTAGATGATCTATCTCCGCTATAACTGCTCAAGTCTATAAATAGACATAAGCTACTTGCCCACCATGCTTCCGTTGCTCCCACTGACTACGACAACCCTCCTACCGGGTCTCATATCCTGGAACAACAGTAGTGTCAAGTCTGGGTAGATAAGAACCTCCCTGTCACCGTCCTTGAGGCTACCGAAGTACCTCTCGGGTGTCTGAGGTTACCTACCATACCTTGGGAGTGGCTATTGGAATGTCAAACCTGATTGAATGTATAGGTCCTATTAAATTTTTCCGTAATCGTTCGCGGTTCTGGAATCACTTCTAGTTCTACCATACTCCCACTACTGTTTTCTGAAAAAGATCCATTTTTACTAAAACTGTGGCGAGTCAAGAACAATATCACTATTGATCTTATTAATGGTAGAATATCAACCCTCGTCATAGCCAGGGTCAACCCACAAACAGCCATTACAGAAACGTGCCCTGAGTTATCCAGTGTCTGGTTTTAATCATAAGCTGGACAACTCCCCGTACCTTAATTTCTTTTAAGGTACGAACTATTCTATATCCAATACAGAAACTTTGGCACTTATTTAATTGGAACCAAGATTCAATCCATGCAGCTGTCTCCAGTGCATATCAACTTAATGGAAAGAGACTAATCAGCATTACTCTACTTAGAAATCCATCCAATTATGAGTAACCTGAAAGAGAAACACGTTTCTCAAAACCATCACTATCATCTGAATACCAATCACAAGAATCTACATCTTCGATCTCTTTGAAGAATCCCGATACTTGTGATACCTGGTTCTCTACTTTATTCTTATACCCACAACTTCTCAAAACTTAGACCTTGTATTTCTACGAAACACTCGTCTAAATACTAGAGAAGTTATAAGTAAACAGAACATAGTACGAGGACCTACCCCTTTGTCCTGATGGACACTGGACAACATACAATACTCTGTATAAGTCTGCTGAGTTTAAACAACTCATAACCTGTGCGTTGTAGGTGGAAAACTGTACCCTGGCGATTTCCTAAAATATCACCAATTACAACGAATTCTGATATAATGAGGATGATCACCTAATTCCCAATATCTTACTCCCACTCATCATCTGTAAAACCATACAGATATGAGAATGAAACCTGGTAAATACATACCCTTGGAGTAAGTGTCTAATCGGGAAAACAATTTTTCCTTAACAATGCACTGAAACATGAAAATGTTTCGTAGGGGTATCCTGGTATTCATAGCAATGCCTCTTCCATAATCAAATTCATGACTTCAACCGTATATTTTATTGCCATCTCTCCAAATCCCTTTATTTGTCTTTAGTCGTTACCTTCTGTACACCATCGTTAGGCTAAATGGTTTTCTTCCTTCCCTACCGTTCGGCACCAGCCTATGGTTTGGAAGAAGACTATCCAGTAAGCATAATAGGTGTACCCTCCTAAACCAAGGAGTACTCGCAACTGAGAGAAGGTGATGATAAAAGACAACTGAATAATACCTTATTCTTTCAAAGGTGAAATAGGAGTGGCGATGAAGTACGCGGTTTTGGTCGTGAATGATATCAGTCACAATTTACTTTGCCCTCTTTCTAATCCCTTTATTTTGTCTTTACATATTGCCTTCTGCACACCCTACTTAGGCTAATTGGTTTTCTTCATTCCCTACCTTTCGGCACCAGCCTATGGTTTGGAATAAGACTATCCAATAAGCGTAATAGGTGTACTCTCCTAAACCAAGGAGCTCTCGCAACCTGAGAGAAGGTGATAATAAAAGACAACTGAATAAACCAATTCTATTTCTCCTGAACCTGGATCCATCCCCGAAGAAGTCCCTTCGAGTTCGTATATAACCATACGATGGATTTATCCAATGGAAGTGGATATCCGTAGTAATACGGGTGTTCTGAGAAATGCAAAGGGTAAAAGAAGGAGTGGCAATGACTTATGCAACTCAGACAATCCAAAAGCCAGTATTTTAAGAAGGTTCGGTCAACCTGGTCACTGAGTCATAGTCTAGGGTCGGTCAAAGGTCGCTGCCAAAGAGAGAGAGAGAAAAGAAACACTCTGCGTGCACTCTAACCTAGATCAGAATGGTCATCATTTTATCTAATCCGGAAACCTCCCACTGTCCTGTCAAATTCTCCTACAAACCTAAAGAAGAATTAATCGGGATCACCCGAAGAGTAAACCAACTCATCAGTGGGAATCAGGATCCAACTCTCATCGCATGATAACGTGATGGAATGCATCCACGTTACTCATACTCCAGAAGGTATGCGCATACTCGGCAAGTTTCAGTTTCTTTAGAAACTCCTGATATGATTTTTGCCCCATGCTCTTATAACCTTGGCTTTGGTCAAAGTGTCATAAGTCACATGCCAAGTTCTACCCGTCACTATCTTGTCAATTTGAACCCACCCGCACATGCCCCTGACTTTGGCCAATCGGCAGAACGACTGTCCCAAACTAACTCATCTATCTATGCAACAATTGAATACCCAGCAGCTACCAAACACTATGCCTTAACTTTGGCTAAAATGCATAGCTTGAATACTACTAAATACCCAAAAGAAGTGACGGAGGGCTACGACTGGTTTTTGGCGAAAAACCTTTAGCGTAGTGAACTTGATATCGCTGAAGGAACCTAATAGCTTTTTTAAAATATAGTGGCGAAAACCTTTTGCTAAAGAGGTCACTCCCGGTAAAGGGATCTCGGCTCTTTCCTCGTGGAATGAGGTGCAGGATATTCCACTGAATACCTCTATGCAAAGCAACTTGTAATCGACTATAGTGAAGTTATTACTCTGACGCAAACTTCTGTCCAAGGGGTCAGTCCCGGTGAAGGGATATCGGCCCTTGCCCCGTCGAATGAGGTGCAGGATATTCCACTGAATACCGCTATGCATAACAAAAGGAAACGTCTTTGCAATAACACTTTTTAAATTTGTTCCAACAACTCAAACAGGTTTGTTTTACTTTGCATTGATCAGAATCAACGCAGTCCCATCAATCAATCACACCAGAAAAGAACGAAAATAAAATGTACGTATATGCCATCCGCATTCGTCACTGGGTCCCGTCATCACCCGTTAGGTTACTTAACTAACGACAGAGCGGGGATTGGACTAGCGCGGGTGTAAAACATATACAACATCTAATAGTATATAAGCCAATATACATAATCGCTCCAGGCGTGATAATATGCAACATTACAGAAAAGTAATAAGCATCACAGAACAATACAGATATCTGGGATCCCCGAGTTTCACAGAGCCGCTGCTGAAACCCGACGTTCCCCTGTCGTGTGGATAGCCTGTGCAATGAAACCTAGACCCCTACGGGTGCGGCAAGTTACCCGCCAAAACCTGAAGCGAGGCAGTCCCCCATAGCATAGTGAATGGAACACCCGGCACTTCACGGAATCCGGTAAATTGAGCACCCCTCCTTGGGTCAACCTGTACCCCCTACGAGTGCGGCGAATAGTTTGCCAATTCTGAAGTGGGGCCCCTCTGCCTCTCAAAGCCATGAGATGCGGACCCGTTGCTTTCCCGAACCTGGCTATCCGTGCACTCCGTCGCGGGGTAAAACCTAGTACAGTAATGAAAAATAGTACAATAGGTACATCGACCGCAACCTGGTCGTGCCCCAAAAAGAATATTATACAACAGGCAGTGACGGCAGTCCACAAGTTGGGCGCTCGCCCCGCAATATCAAATGTACAAATAAACTCAAACTGTACTATCATTGTACACTGCTATCCACCACGACCAATCCGCAACATTACAGCACAACACAGAACATCAACGCGAATGTCACGTTCGCAAACCCGTCTAAAAGAACTATAGCAATCAGACGCGGTTTACCGATCAAATGACATTCCCGGTCGGAGATATAATGTAAGCACTGTAAACTAACGTGTTTAAATTACGATCGACCAAAGACCAAATATCAAAAAGTGGGCCCCACGGCTTACTGGTGAACAGTAACAAAACCTGGGCGCAATTGATATATACCAAAAATCACAAAATCCAAAATAAAGCCAACTGAGAAAAACTGGTGCACTGTTCCCTCTGAAGCGCGGCGGTTCCGCGGTCAAACCCTAGGTTTGACCGCGGAAGCGCGGCGCTTTAGTGGGATCACGTGACCGTCTTTTCTCAGATGTCTTAGAAAACCCTGCACTGATTTTTAAGATATACAGAAATCAATTTTGACACCGTTTAAAATTAACAGAAACTGTCGGGTTGAAATTTTGCAATTTTGGTTTTTCGGTTCGATCGAAGTTTTGAACACGTTAGCACAAGTTATTATAGCAAAATGGTTAGGCTCTGATACCACTGGAAGTCTACGTTAGCGCCCCGGCCGTCTACAGACGCCAAATGCGGAACAAAAACTTTTAAACTGGCGCTATCGTATACTTTAACCCGGATCTGCCATTATTGCTAAACTAACAAACTGTAAAGAGTGTAGGAATGTTATACCGAACGATCCGAGTCCTTCGTTCTTCAACCATCATCCCACGCTCCGTTGCGGCTGCTCCGATCTTGTCGATCTCCGATGTCCTCGTCGAAGTGGCACCACATGATCGGTTCTTTAAACGGGCTCCCGCCTCTGACTCGAGGCAACTCGATCGTCAAGTTTGCTAAAAGAGACGACCAAGATTGATGTAGAGAATGAGTAGATGACTTTGTCTCACTTCGTCCAAATCCGTGGACGATCGGTTAATGAAGTTGCCGTGGAAATCGGGTGATGGAATGAAATGGACTGTGAAATTCCATACACCGATAAAACCTATCATAATCTTTTCTCTCTAAAATGAAACCAACAAGTGAGAGTGAGAATGAGGAGAGAGAGAGGGCAAGCCATATATAGCAAGAGGGAGGTGACCGTAGGAGAAGGGGGTAACCTTAAGCTAAAAGCTTCTCACTTCAAAATATCTTAAGCAATCCAAAAGGAATTAATCACAAAGCATGAGTCATTAGGCTAGTCATCATCTAATAAATGCAACCAATTAGAACTTAACACCATTTAATCCTAGTCACCTCATCTAGAACCTTCTAGAAGAATCCACACTCATCTCAAGAAAAGATAAACCCGTCTTTAACCAAATGTTAAAAGACGGCAGATAGAAAACTGGAAACTGGCAACTTCCAAAAGTGATCCTGAAATGAATTTCAGGACAACCCCGAAACTGTATAAATATACCCGCATTTGTATTACGACCGAATACAAATGCAACTGAGACAAAGATATTATACCTACTCAATATAATACTCGGATCCGGCTTAAACCAAAGCCGACCAGTATCATCTGTCCGAAAATCGACACGTGCGTAAACGCACGTGCATTTTCCGAACCCTGCCATAAAACCATACGGCCTCTACAACGTTTCGCCCGAACTTGGGAAACTGTCTGTGGGGGACTCTAATGACTCGTCAGCACCCTGGCAGTGGGTTTAACCACAAACCGTCAGCGGCACTAGCAATGCGTAACGGCTGCCCATGGACTGACCTCAAGGGATGCCGATGAGCGCACTCATCCGGAAAACCCTACTGAGCCTAACAGTGACAATGTATATACAGTCCGGTCCGTTCTTCTATGAGTATCGCATATCTACCTAGGGGGCTAGTAACGTCAGACCCCCAATAGCAGTATAAGTCGTGTCGGAGTGTAGCCCAGAATGCCTTGAGATACTACTGGAATACCTACCAGTAAATCTCCTGCCTCGGCCGAGGGCTTTGCGTAATGGCACTCCTAGACACAGCACGATCTCGCCCCCAATACCGGGAGAGACGAATCCCCTGCCGATCCGCTCACGTGCCTCCATATGGCTCGGGACTGTACCCAAAAGCTACCTGTTTGCACGACTCCTTTGAGCCGTGGTAGGGTAGAAATCAAAGCACAGTGGGAACTCACACGAGACAAATGACGACCTCAGGTCGATGAACTAACCTGTACACATGTCACCAGGGAACTGCTATCTGACGATAGGTATAGTACTAACTAGCAGATTCCCGGTGAGTCCTGTCCGGTGTACTCATAACCCAATGAGCACCTGTATACATCTTAGGTGATCCAACTGACACCAGTGGCTTGTGAGACCGGCCACCGCCCCTCGTCGGGGTCTCGACTGTACACACTAGTCTACTCCGGAGTATCGATGCCCTGTCTCGAAACTCCCACGACTAGGGACCACAATTAAGGATATGCATATAAACTACCCAACTCTCACGTATATGATCGCCATCATACTGTTGGTAGTAAAGCAAGATCCTAAGGGCTCTATCAAAGTGTAACATGCAATCAGTCACCTGAACATGAACACGACTGATAAAGGCAAACCAGATAGCATACTATCATTTCAAGTAAGACTGTCCTACCGGGATAGGTCCTCCGCAATCATTGCAATCACGTACCTGCGATCCAATAATTGACTATGAGGGCACTATCTCCAACAGGAGATTGTTAGTGTATATGCCCTAGAGGCCATTACTGTATCATACTAGTTTGTATATTACTTAATGGAAGCTTGGGATATTCACCTTGTATAAACAATCTTGCTCAAAATAGTAGTATGCTACTTGGTTTGTTTCTACTTCAATGTGTACATGTGTTTATTTTAGTATATCGCCTATACACATTAGTGGAGCTCTTAGGATCTTTGCTTGATTACCAGCGTTGTGATGGCAGTCACACTAGTGGGGCTGGGTAATCTATAAGTACATCCTTATGCAGGTCCCTGGTCGCAGGACTATCGTGACAGGGCATCGATACTCCGGAGTAGACTAGCGTGTGCGCTTCTCATCCCAGTGTGGGAGATGGTCTGTCCCACAGCCATCAGTACGTCGTACTTGAGAGAGTATGCGGGTGCTCGTTGGGTTACGAGTACACTGGACAGGACTCGTCGGGAACTGACTAGTTGGTATTATGCCTATCGTCAGTTATCAGTTCCCAGGTGACATGAGTACAGCTTAGTCCGCTGACTTGACACTGTCACTTCGCCTCGAGTGTGTTCCCACTGCACTTTGATTACTACCCTACCACGGCTCAAAGGAGTCGTGCAAACAGGTAGTAGTTGGGTGCTGTCCCGAAGCACTTGGAGGCAGTGACGGTTAGACAGGATTCGTCTCTCCCGGTATTGGGGGTTGACATCGCGCTGTGTCTAGGAGAGCCATTACACGAGTAGTCCCTGGCCAGGGCAAACGAGATATACTGGTAGGCTTCCAGTGTTATCTCAGGGTGTTTTGGGCTTCGCTCCGGCACGACTTGTACCGCTATTTGGGGACTGACGTTTACCGCCCCCTAGGCCCGCCATGCGATGTATCAGACGAACTGACCGGACTGTACGGAGAATGTCGCATTCAGACTCAGTAGGAGTTCAGATGGGTTTCGCCTCGTCGGTCTTCTTGTCGGCATTACCTGGGGACCGTTACGCACAGCTAGTGCCGCTTGCGGTCTGTGGTTAAACCCACTGCCAGCGTAGTGTCGAGTCTTTAGAGTCCCACACAGAAAGCTTTTCGCCTTTAGGCAAAAGAGTAGAGGTCGCATGGTTTTGCGACAGGGTTCGGTCACATCCGTGCACTTGTGCACGTACGGTGTCCGGACAGTTTACACTAGCGGGCTTTGGTTTAAGCCAGATCCTGGTGTACCTTTTAGGATTGGATTTATCCAGTATGCATTCGTGTTCCTCGGAACGCGGATGCGGGTGTGTAAGCATAGTTGACAGGGAGACAGAGGCAGCGGATTCTCATTAGGGTTGTTGACAGTTGACCGTTGACTATTTGACTTTTTGCTCAACCCTAATGAGAATATGATATATGATTAACAATTATATTAATTAAGTATTATGGTGACATGGTTGTTGACCTGTTGACTTTGTTGACTTGTTGACTTTTGTTGACTTGTTGACTTTGTTGACCGGTTGACTAGGCTTGACTAGTTGACCATCATGATAACCATAGCCATCATTTCATGGCAAAGACTTTTGCTTGCTTGCTCAGTTGTGCAAAATGAGTGCATGAAATGATATGGTTATGGTTGCTTCAACCATCACATAACACTTGATTGGTATGATGAATTATCATTACTTTGGATTATGAGAGGGTGAAAGGAAAAAGGGTTGCTCATTCTCACTTGACCATTCTCTCTCTTGTTCTTGAGCTCTCTTGTTTTTGCTCTCACCCTCTTCCTCTTGCTCCCTCTCTTGACTCTATGGTTCTCTTGTCTCATGAGTTGAGAATCAAGAACCATAGATAAAATCCCATACGAACTCTTCTCTACTCACTCTAGTTCACAAGGTTTAGCAAACCGAGTGAACTAGTTTCTTCAAAGTTCGAAGAAGGAGCCAAAGGTTGGAGCTTTCAGGTGGATCTATCTTCGGCGTAAGGAGACGACGGGAAGAAGCCGATCCGGACCACCATCGGAGTTTGAAGACGAAAGAGTTTAAGACAAGAAAGGTATAACCCCCTAACCGAGTAGTTAGCAACTCGTAGTTAGGTTGTTAGATGTTTAACAAAGATCTGGGTTATAAGTCCATGTTACCACCTCTATAAAAATCATTTTTTACCAAATTCCGCATGCCCGAAAGTACCGGGAGAGGTAGCATGGACTTACAGTGGTATCAGAGCCTAGTTAAACTCTATCTAACATGTTAGCAAAGTAGCTAGAAGATCGATCAAAGAAAAGTCCCGAAATGAACCCCGAAATTCGAACTTTCTGTCGATTTTAAAAGTGCTGGAAAACTTTT
The DNA here is from genome assembly GCA_030015575.1 of Agapanthus africanus. Taxonomy (NCBI): domain Eukaryota; kingdom Viridiplantae; phylum Streptophyta; class Magnoliopsida; order Asparagales; family Amaryllidaceae; genus Agapanthus; species Agapanthus africanus. The sequence continues at coordinate 204,348,894 of JASDDO010000031.1, read as the reverse complement.
TTTTGAAATACTCCAAAAATCGGCTCAGGCTTTTGTGTGATCACCCACCAAATTTGGTCCAACGATCGAGTCAAAGCGCCGCGGAAGCGCGGCGGGAGCACGCTCCCGCCGCGGATCCGCGGCCGAGTTGACTCGGCCGAGGTCCATCTTTGGTGCAGTGTTATTCTGGGGTTGTTTTGGGATTTTTGATATATGTGTTTTCTGCCCAGATTTTCCAGAACGAAAAATTTTATTTTTGGGGTCCCGAAAATCCGTATTTTTGATCGAACTTCTAAAAGACTTAAGCTAACGGGTTTTTCTGTAATGTGATATTTGTATTGAACGTCTACTAATCGCTATATGTCGATTAGTGGGGGTTATACAAATCTGTGATCTGTAATGTTGCTGGAATGTGTATATGAATATGTGGATTGTCGCGGGTGAATAGCCGGGGGTTGTGAGACGAGAGTTTCTTTTTCTTTCAATTCATGTAAATTTGTAAATTGATGTAATAATTATTTGTATGGCCGCACAACCGGGTCGGGGTTGTAGCTGTCATTGTATAATTTCTTTTTACTGTTTTTGCTCCTAGGATAGACCCATGGAGGGGGTGCACAAACTACCGGGTATGCCGAAGTGCCGAGTGGCCTACTCACAGGGATGAGGGAGGTTGCTTCGCTTCGGGTACTTGGCGGGTAGTTTGCCGCACCCGTAGGGGTCTTGGGTGGGGTATTGGCTATTCACCGCGACCGTGTAATCTGCCTTTCGTTACAGGCTCGTACGAATTGCGGGTTCCTAGTATATCCAATGTGTTCATCTGTGATCTGAAATGTTTATCATTGCAGTATATCTATATATGATATTGTTTAGGCGTTGCTTATGTTTTACAGCCGCGCTAGCCCAGCCCCCGCTCTGTCGTTAGTTAAGTAACCTAACGGGTAATGACGGGGCCCCGTGGCGAATGCGAATGGCATAAGCGTACGTCATATTTTGGTTGTTTTCTGCAATGGTAGGATTAAATGATGGGACGTATTAAAAGAACTAATGCAAGAATATCACGCATTAAAAGAACTAATGCAAGAAAATAAACCAAGTAAAAGTCGTTGGAACACTTTCGAAAAACCACTCGGTTCTTTTCAAAACAAACTTTTAAAATACGGAGTTTGAGCCACTCCATTTAAAAGTTATCTCGTTCCATCGACTAAATCAAGTTCACTACGTTCACGGTTTCGCCAAAACCATTCGTAGCCCTCCGTCGTTTCGCATAAATGGTCAATAGTATTCAAGCTATGTATGTTGGCCAAAGTCAAGGCATAGTGATTGGTAGCTATTGGGTATTCATGTGTAGCATAGATAGATGCGTTGGTTTGGGACAGTCGTACTGCCATTTTGGCCAAAGTCAAGGGTGGGTACGGGTGGATCCAAATTAACCTGGATAATGACGGGCAGAACTTGACATGTGACTTATGATATTTTGGCCAAAGTCAAGGTCATAAGAGCATGGGGCAAAATCCACATCGGGAGTTTCAAAAGAACTGAAACTTGCTAGTATTGCATACCATTTGGAGCGTGATCATTCTGGTAGGATTCCTTCAGTTTCGTCACGCGATGATATTTGGATCCCGATCCTACTGTGAGTATATGCTACTCCTCGGGAAATTTCTCACTAATCGATCAATGCTATAAACCTAGTAGGTGCCTAGAAAGGTGTTAGCGGGGCTACGCCCCCGGGGAAAAGAGGTTCTTGAATTAAGGAACTTCGCGAAAGCGTTGGAAAACCTCCCTCGAAGTACCGACACTGGCCTGGCTGAACGGTTAAGCAGGAATTGTGCGGTAGGATTGATCCCGACTAATTCTTCTTTTTTGGTTTTAAGGAGGGATTCGAGAAACAGTGGGAGCCATCCTGTTTAGACAAACTAAAAACCACTCTAAACTTGCAAGAGCATCATGCTAAGTGTTTCTTCTTCTCTCTCCTAATTGCAGCGACCAATCGAAATGACTGGACTTAAGTTACTTTTAGATAAAAATATACTGACAGGGCCAAACTACAAAGATTGGCTCAGGAATGTCAAGATGGCAATCACTTACGACAAGCAGGGGTATCTTCTTACCACCAAAGCTCCCCTTGTCCCTAGTCCCACTTCCAACGTCGCGGATAAGGAAATCCGTAAGACTTGGGAGATTGATAGCGCGAAGGCCAAGTGCCTCGTACTTGCCTCGATGGACAATGAACATCAGAGGAGGCACGAGAATATGGACTTGGAATCCATATTTCTTCATACAAAAGAACTGTATGGAGAGCAATCTCGTATCGCAAGATACGAAGCGTCGAAAAAGTTATTTTCGGCAAGGATGGCCGTCGGATCATCAGTAGCAGAACACGTGCTTAAGATGATCGGCTACATTGAGGAGCTCACGGACCTAGGGACCACATTGGAGAGTGAGCTCTATACAGACTTAGTTCTCCAGTCCCTTCCTTCCACTTACGCCCAGTTTATACTGAACTTCAACCTACAAGAAAAGGAGGTTGAACTTTCAGAGCTCCTCAACATGCTGAGGAGCGCAGAGGGCACCCTACAGAAAGGTAGGGAAACATCCACTTTGTTTGTAGGAGGATCATCTTCTTCTCGGTCCAAGGCGAAAGCCAAGGGAAAGAAGAAGAAAGCCCCCGCCAAACCAAGGGGCGGTGTTAGTAAAGTGGATACGAAGGGAAAAGCTAAAGCAACCAAGATAGCGGGGAAGCTTGTGGATAAGGAAGAATGCTTCTATTGTCATAAGAAAGGACACTGGAAGAATGATTGCAGGGCCTGGAAGGCCAGAACACAGGAATTGAAGCAGGTTGCAGCTTCAGCTTCAGGTGTGTATGTTATTGAAAACTGTCTTTCAATAAACTCTACTTCCTGGGTATTGGATACCGGATCAGGATCTCATATCTGTAATTCTTTGCAGGCGTTGAGAAACCGTAGGGTTTTGAAGGCAGGTGACATGACCCTCAGAGTTGCGAACGGAGCTAGCATGGATGCTAAAGCCGTGGGGGACTATCACCTGGGAATGTCAGATGGACATGTTTTGGTTTTGCGTAATTGCTTTTTTGTACCCAACGCAACTTGTAATATCATTTCTGTATCTTTAGTTTCTAAATAAGGTTATGAATTTGCGTTTGTAAGTAATGTTGTAAACATTCACCTTAATCAAGTTTTGATTGGGTCAGGTACATTGAGTAATGGTATATACGTATTAAACCAACCACAGATTTTCAACGTCCAGAATACACACAAAAGAAAGTCTCCGGAAATAAATCAGACTTTCTTATGGCATTGTAGACTGGGTCACATCAATGAGAGAAGGTTGACGAAGTTACATACAGAAGGATATTTGAATCCGTTCGAATATCAATCGTATGCCACTTGTCAATCCTGTCTCAAAGGAAAGATGACAAAGACTCCGTTTACCGGACATGGAGTAAGAGCGAGCGAGCTCTTGGTACTCGTACACAGTGACGTGTGCGGTCCAATGTCAACACATGCGCGAAGCGGTTATTCTTACTTCATTACTTTTACGGATGACTTCTCAAGGTACGGTTATGTCTTCTTAATGAAACATAAGTCCGAAGCCTTTGGAAAATTCCAGGAGTATAAGAATGAAGTGGAAAAACAAACCGGCAAAAGTATTAAGATTCTGAGATCGGATCGAGGTGGATAATACTTAAGTGCCGAGTTCCTGGATTACTTAAAAGAGAATGGAATTCTCTCTCAGCTTACTCCTCCATACACTCCGCAACATAACGGTGTATCGGAGAGACGGAACCGGACCCTATTGGATATGGTACGGTCCATGATGAGTAACGCTGAGTTACCGCGATCATTCTGGGGGTATGCGCTAGAATCAGCTGCATACCTTTTGAACCGAGTTCCTACTAAGACTGTGCCTACTACGCCATATGAAATGTGGTGTGGGAAGAGACCCTATCTTAATCACATTAAGACATGGGGAAGTCCAGCTTTTGTTAAAAAGCAGCATGCGGACAAGCTCGAGGCACGCTCAGTACAGTGCAAGTTTGTGGGATATCCAAAGAATTCCAAGGGATATTTCTTCTACTGCGAAGAGGAACAAAAAGTTCTTGTTTCTCGTCATGCCCACTTTCTAGAAACCAGTTCTTAGAAAAGGAAATAAGTGGGAGCGCAGTAGAACTGGAAGAAATTCCAGAACCACAGACTATTACTGAAAGCTTAGTGGAACCAGAGGGTTCAAAAGAACAGGACATTCCTACGCCGCTCCGCAGAAGTAGTAGGCAGTCTCATCCGCCCGAGAGATACTACGGTTTTCTCATAGACGGGGATAGAGAGGATTGCATCATAGATTATGATGAGCCTACTAGCTTCCAGCAAGCCGTTCAGAGCGTCGACTCGGTAAAATGGCTGGATGCAATGCGGACCGAAATGGAGTCCATGTACACCAACAAAGTATGGACGTTGGACGTTGCTCCAGACGGGGTAAAACCCGTAGGGTGCAAGTGGATCTTCAAAAGGAAGATTGGTGTAGATGGACAGGTTGAGACCTATAAAGCTAGACTGGTTGCAAAGGGTTTTCGTCAAAGACCTGGTTTGGACTATGACGAGACCTTTTCTCCAGTAGCTATGCTGAAATCCATTCGGATCCTTCTTGCCATTGCTGCCTTCCACGATTATGAGATTTGGCAGACAGAGGGTTTCATTCAAAGTGGGAGCAGCGGAAAGGTGTGCAAGTTGCTTAAGTCCATCTATGGACTAAAGCAGGCATCGCGGAGTTGGAACATCTGTTTTGATGAGACGGTCAAGGAATTTGGCTTTATCAAAAATCCAGATGAACCACGCATCTATAATAGATTTGTAGCGAGAACTGTAGTATTCCTCGTTTTATACGTGGATGGCATTCTCTTAATAGGAAATGACATTCCTATGCTACAATCTGTCAAGGGGTTCTTGTCACACAGGTTCTCCATGAAAGACCTGGGTGATGCCTCATACATTCTGGGTATCCGGATCTACCGCGACAGATCCAAGAGGATATTAGGACTTTCACAGTCCATGTACATCGACACCATACTGAAAAGATTCAGTATGGAAGATTCCTAGCGCGGCAACCTACCGGCTTGTCACGGGATCACCCTCTCTAAAGAGATGTCTCCCAAGACTGATTTGGAGAGGGATCGCATGTCTATTATACCCTACGCTTCTGCGGTAGGCTCTATAATGTATGCGATGTTGTGTACCAGACCGGATGTAGCTTATGCACTGAGTGTGGTAAGCCGGTATCAGTCAAACCCTGGGGAGAAACACTGGATAGCGGTAAAGAACATTCTCAAGTACCTAAGAAGGACTAAGGAGTTGTTCTTGGTGTATGGCGGAAAAGACCTCCAGATCGAGGCCTTTGCTGACTCCAGCTTCCAGAGTAACAAGGATGATTCCAAGTCCATGTCGGGTTTTGTCTTTACCCTCAATGGAGGGGCGGTGTGTTGGAAGAGTTCCAAACAGGAAACCGTTGCAGACTCGACGATGGAAGCGGAATACATCGCTGCATCTGATGCCGCAAAAGAAGCTGTCTGGATAAGGAAGTTCTTGAAAGAGCTTAAGGTGGTTCCGTCCATTGTTGATCCAATACCGCTGTATTGCGACAACAATGGGGCTATAGCTTTAGCGAAGGAACCCAGGTCCCATCAGAGATCCAGACACATCTTGAGGCGGTATCACCTGATCAGGGAGATCGTGGATCGCCAGGAGATCGAGGTTCGAAGAGTCGCTTCAGAAGATAACACTGCAGATCCATTCACCAAGGCCTTGCCCCAGACTCAGTTCGAGCGGCTGATCGAGATGATAAGTCTTCGATACGCCAGTACATGGCCTTAGTGCAAGTGGGAGATGGAAGTCTACGTTAGCGCCCCGGCCGTCTACAGACGCCAAATGCGGAACAAAAACTTTTAAACTGGCGCTATCGTATACTTTAACCCGGATCTGCCATTATTGCTAAACTAACAAACTGTAAAGAGTGTAGGAATGTTATACCGAACGATCCGAGTCCTTCGTTCTTCAACCATCATCCCACGCTCCGTTGCGGCTGCTCCGATCTTGTCGATCTCCGATGTCCTCGTCGAAGTGGCACCACATGATCGGTTCTTTAAACGGGCTCCCGCCTCTGACTCGAGGCAACTCGATCGTCAAGTTTGCTAAAAGAGACGACCAAGATTGATGTAGAGAATGAGTAGATGACTTTGTCTCACTTCGTCCAAATCCGTGGACGATCGGTTAATGAAGTTGCCGTGGAAATCGGGTGATGGAATGAAATGGACTGTGAAATTCCATACACCGATAAAACCTATCATAATCTTTTCTCTCTAAAATGAAACCAACAAGTGAGAGTGAGAATGAAGAGAGAGAGAGGGCAAGCCATATATAGCAAGAGGGAGGTGACCGTAGGAGAAGGGGGTAACCTTAAGCTAAAAACTTCTCACTTCAAAATATCTTAAGCAATCCAAAAGGAATTAATCACAAAGCATGAGTCATTAGGCTAGTCATCATCTAATAAATGCAACCAATTAGAACTTAACACCATTTAATCCTAGTCACCTCATCTAGAACCTTCTAGAAGAATCCACACTCATCTCAAGAAAAGATAAACCCGTCTTTAACCAAATGTTAAAAGACGGCAGATAGAAAACTGGAAACTGGCAACTTCCAAAAGTGATCCTGAAACGAATTTCAGGACAACCCCGAAACTGTATAAATATACCCGCATTTGTATTACGACCGAATACAAATGCAACTGAGACAAAGATATTATACCTACTCAATATAATACTCGGATCCGGCTTAAACCAAAGCCGACCAGTATCATCTGTCCGAAAATCGACACGTGCGTAAACGCACGTGCATTTTCCGAACCCTGCCATAAAACCATACGGCCTCTACAACGTTTCGCCCGAACTTGGGAAACTGTCTGTGGGGGACTCTAATGACTCGTCAGCACCCTGGCAGTGGGTTTAACCACAAACCGTCAGCGGCACTAGCAATGCGTAACGGCTGCCCATGGACTGACCTCAAGGGATGCCGATGAGCGCACTCATCTGGAAAACCCTACTGAGCCTAACAGTGACAATGTATATACAGTCCGGTCCGTTCGTCTATGAGTATCGCATATCTGCCTAGGGGGCTAGTAACGTCAGACCCCCAATAGCAGTATAAGTCGTGTCGGAGTGTAGCCCAGAACGCCTTGAGATACTACTGGAATACCTACCAGTAAATCTCCTGCCTCGGCCGAGGGCTTTGCGTAATGGCTCTCCTAGACACAGCACGATCTCGCCCCCAATACCGGGAGAGACGAATCCCCTGCCGATCCGTTCACGTGCCTCCATATGGCTCGGGACTGTACCCAAAAGCTACCTGTTTGCACGACTCCTTTGAGCCGTGGTAGGGTAGAAATCAAAGCACAGTGGGAACTCACACGAGACAAATGACGACCTCAGGTCGATGAACTAACCTGTACACATGTCACCAGGGAACTGCTATCTGACGATAGGTATAGTACTAACTAGCAGATTCCCGGTGAGTCCTGTCCGGTGTACTCATAACCCAATGAGCACCTGTATACATCTTAGGTGATCCAACTGACACCAGTGGCTTGTGAGACCGGCCACCGCCCCTCGTCGGGGTCTCGACTGTACACACTAGTCTACTCCGGAGTATCGATGCCCTGTCTCGAAACTCCCACGACTAGGGACCACAATTAAGGATATGCATATAAACTACCCAACTCTCACGTATATGATCGCCATCATACTGTTGGTAGTAAAGCAAGATCCTAAGGGCTCTATCAAAGTGTAACATGCAATCAGTCACCTGAACATGAACACGACTGATAAAGGCAAACCAGATAGCATACTATCATTTCAAGTAAGACTGTCCTACCGGGATAGGTCCTCCGCAATCATTGCAATCACGTACCTGCGATCCAATAATTGACTATGAGGGCACTATCTCCAACAATCTCCCACTTGCACTCAATGCTAATATTGCGATGTCGACTACTCACAGCCCGTGTGAAACCGAACATCCAACTCATCTACTAATCAGTTTCACAAAGCCCGTTTGTAAAACTATTGTGTTCGAGAAATAGCCTCGGTGAGTGGATCCGCCTAGAAGTTTCTTTCTGTATCTCTCTTAATCTCAAGTTCACGGAGAAAGCCATCTCCCGAATTTAGTAGTACCTGTCTTAGAATATGTCTGGATATCTGATGGGACCTTTGTTCATAAATGAACTCCATATCCAAACTTCTTAGACTGTATGGATCACTGAACCTTATCAGTATCCGGCACCATGCCACCCACAGTATCCTCTTGAAACACCTGTCCATAATACTGTCCCTCTTCGTCAGAGGGAAAACTATAACTCTGACAATCACTATGTCATCCATGTCACCTTTGAAGCCTGGAATGATAACCGTCTCCCGAAAGAGGCTGCCGTTATCAAATCCATAGAACATGTACTAATGTTCTAAAACTGCTTCCTTATGTTTCTCCAGGATTGGATTAATACAAACTTATTGCATCTAGTGCAAAACCAACATTTGGTGTGGTACTTGACATCTCATGATTGACTCAATTACCTAAGCAAGTGATCTGCCAATCATGCGCATCCCTCTCCCCTTTAGTCTGTAAGACACCTTTAGAGAGGGTGACTCCATCACCTGCAGGTACACTACCATGCTAGGAGTCAACTATTCTAAAAACCATTAGAATATCTGTCAAAGTACCCATATTGGGAAACTACCCAAATCCAGATCTAAAACCATAGATCTAGAAACCAGAATGTCAAATATTATATCCATATCCTGTCTGGAGAAACAACTGTGCGACGACCACAGTCCAACCGATCGTAGTATAGGAATTTTACTTCCTACTCTGTGTATGTCATCCAGATACCATGACATCACACCCTACTACCTTTTTAACTGATCCATCCCCTATTCTGATTGAAGTCAAACCCATGACTGTCACATCAAAATTAGATGATCTATCTCCGCTATAACTGCTCAAGTCTATAAATAGACATAAGCTACTTGCCCACCATGCTTCCGTTGCTCCCACTGACTACGACAACCCTCCTACCGGGTCTCATATCCTGGAACAACAGTAGTGTCAAGTCTGGGTAGATAAGAACCTCCCTGTCACCGTCCTTGAGGCTACCGAAGTACCTCTCGGGTGTCTGAGGTTACCTACCATACCTTGGGAGTGGCTATTGGAATGTCAAACCTGATTGAATGTATAGGTCCTATTAAATTTTTCCGTAATCGTTCGCGGTTCTGGAATCACTTCTAGTTCTACCATACTCCCACTACTGTTTTCTGAAAAAGATCCATTTTTACTAAAACTGTGGCGAGTCAAGAACAATATCACTATTGATCTTCTTAATGGTAGAATATCAACCCTCGTCATAGCCAGGGTCAACCCACAAACAGCCATTACAGAAACGTGCCCTGAGTTATCCAGTGTCTGGTTTTAATCATAAGCTGGACAACTCCCCGTACCTTAATTTCTTTTAAGGTACGAACTATTCTATATCCAATACAGAAACTTTGGCACTTATTTAATTGGAACCAAGATTCAATCCATGCAGCTGTCTCCAGTGCATATCAACTTAATGGAAAGAGGCTAATCAGCATTACTCTACTTAGGAATCCATCCAATTATGAGTAACCTGAAAGAGAAACACGTTTCTCAAAACCATCACTATCATCTGAATACCAATCACAAGAATCTACATCTTCGATCTCTTTGAAGAATCCCGATACTTGTGATACCTGGTTCTCTACTTTATTCTTATACCCACAACTTCTCAAAACTTAGACCTTGTATTTCTACGAAACACTCGTCTAAATACTAGAGAAGTTATAAGTAAACAGAACATAGTACGAGGACCTACCCCTTTGTCCTGATGGACACTGGACAACATACAATACTCTGTATAAGTCTGCTGAGTTTAAACAACTCATAACCTGTGCGTTGTAGGTGGAAAACTGTACCCTGGCGATTTCCTCAAATATCACCAATTACAACGAATTCTGATATAATGAGGATGATCACCTAATTCCCAATATCTTACTCCCACTCATCATCTGTAAAACCATACAGATATGAGAATGAAACCTGGTAAATACATACCCTTGGAGTAAGTGTCTAATCGGGAAAACAATTTTTCCTTAACAATGCACTGAAACATGAAAATGTTTCGTAGGGGTATCCTGGTATTCATAGCAATGCCTCTTCCATAATCAAATTCATGACTTCAACCGTATATTTTATTGCCATCTCTCCAAATCCCTTTATTTGTCTTTAGTCGTTACCTTCTGTACACCATCGTTAGGCTAAATGGTTTTCTTCCTTCCCTACCGTTCGGCACCAGCCTATGGTTTGGAAGAAGACTATCCAGTAAGCATAATAGGTGTACCCTCCTAAACCAAGGAGTACTCGCAACTGAGAGAAGGTGATGATAAAAGACAACTGAATAATACCTTATTCTTTCAAAGGTGAAATAGGAGTGGCGATGAAGTACGCGGTTTTGGTCGTGAATGATATCAGTCACAATTTACTTTGCCCTCTTTCTAATCCCTTTATTTTGTCTTTACATATTGCCTTCTGCACACCCTACTTAGGCTAATTGGTTTTCTTCATTCCCTACCTTTCGGCACCAGCCTATGGTTTGGAATAAGACTATCCAATAAGCGTAATAGGTGTACTCTCCTAAACCAAGGAGCTCTCGCAACCTGAGAGAAGGTGATAATAAAAGACAACTGAATAAACCAATTCTATTTCTCCTGAACCTGGATCCATCCCCGAAGAAGTCCCTTCGAGTTCGTATATAACCATACGATGGATTTATCCAATGGAAGTGGATATCCGTAGTAATACGGGTGTTCTGAGAAATGCAAAGGGTAAAAGAAGGAGTGGCAATGACTTATGCAACTCAGACAATCCAAAAGCCAGTATTTTAAGAAGGTTCGGTCAACCTGGTCACTGAGTCATAGTCTAGGGTCGGTCAAAGGTCGCTGCCAAAGAGAGAGAGAGAAAAGAAACACTCTGCGTGCACTCTAACCTAGATCAGAATGGTCATCATTTTATCTAATCCGGAAACCTCCCACTGTCCTGTCAAATTCTCCTACAAACCTAAAGAAGAATTAATCGGGATCACCCGAAGAGTAAACCAACTCATCAGTGGGAATCAGGATCCAACTCTCATCGCATGATAACGTGATGGAATGCATCCACGTTACTCATACTCCAGAAGGTATGCGCATACTCGGCAAGTTTCAGTTTCTTTAGAAACTCCTGATATGATTTTTGCCCCATGCTCTTATAACCTTGGCTTTGGTCAAAGTGTCATAAGTCACATGCCAAGTTCTACCCGTCACTATCTTGTCAATTTGAACCCACCCGCACATGCCCCTGACTTTGGCCAATCGGCAGAACGACTGTCCCAAACTAACTCATCTATCTATGAAACAATTGAATACCCAGCAGCTACCAAACACTATGCCTTAACTTTGGCTAAAATGCATAGCTTGAATACTACTAAATACCCAAAAGAAGTGACGGAGGGCTACGACTGGTTTTTGGCGAAAAACCTTTAGCGTAGTGAACTTGATATCGCTGAAGGAACCTAATAGCTTTTTTAAAATATAGTGGCGAAAACCTTTTGCTAAAGAGGTCACTCCCGGTAAAGGGATCTCGGCTCTTTCCTCGTGGAATGAGGTGCAGGATATTCCACTGAATACCGCTATGCAAAGCAACTTGTAATCGACTATAGTGAAGTTATTACTCTGACGCAAACTTCTGTCCAAGGGGTCAGTCCCGGTGAAGGGATATCGGCCCTTGCCCCGTCGAATGAGGTGCAGGATATTCCACTGAATACCGCTATGCATAACAAAAGGAAACGTCTTTGCAATAACACTTTTTAAATTTGTTCCAACAACTCAAACAGGTTTGTTTTACTTTGCATTGATCAGAATCAACGCAGTCCCATCAATCAATCACACCAGAAAAGAACGAAAATAAAATGTACGTATATGCCATCCGCATTCGTCACTGGGTCCCGTCATCACCCGTTAGGTTACTTAACTAACGACAGAGCGGGGATTGGACTAGCGCGGGTGTAAAACATATACAACATCTAATAGTATATAAGCCAATATACATAATCGCTCCAGGCGTGATAATATGCAACATTACAGAAAAGTAATAAGCATCACAGAACAATACAGATATCTGGGATCCCCGAGTTTCACAGAGCCGCTGCTGAAACCCGACGATCCCCTGTCGTGTGGATAGCCTGTGCAATGAAACCTAGACCCCTACGGGTGCGGCAAGTTACCCGCCAAAACCTGAAGCGAGGCAGTCCCCCATAGCATAGTGAATGGAACACCCGGCACTTCACGGAATCCGGTAAATTGAGCACCCCTCCTTGGGTCAACCTGTACCCCCTACGAGTGCGGCGAATAGTTTTCCAATTCTGAAGTGGGGCCCCTCTGCCTCTCAAAGCCATGAGATGCGGACCCGTTGCTTTCCCGAACCTGGCTATCCGTGCACTCCGTCGCGGGGTAAAACCTAGTACAGTAATGAAAAATAGTACAATAGGTACATCGACCGCAACCTGGTCGTGCCCCAAAAAGAATATTATACAACAGGCAGTGACGGCAGTCCACAAGTTGGGCGCTCGCCCCGCAATATCAAATATACAAATAAACTCAAACTGTACTATCATTGCACACTGCTATCCACCACGACCAATCCGCAACATTACAGCACAACACAGAACATCAACGCGAATGTCACGTTCGCAAACCCGTCTAAAAGAACTATAGCAATCAGACGCGGTTTACCGATCAAATGACATTCCCGGTCGGAGATATAATGTAAGCACTGTAAACTAACGTGTTTAAATTACGATCGACCAAAGACCAAATATCAAAAAGTGGGCCCCACGGCTTACTGGTGAACAGTAACAAAACCTGGGCGCAATTGATATATACCAAAAATCACAAAATCCAAAATAAAGCCAACTGAGAAAAACTGGTGCACTGTTCCCTCTGAAGCGCGGCGGTTCCGCGGTCAAACCCTAGGTTTGACCGCGGAAGCGCGGCGCTTTAGTGGGATCACGTGACCGTCTTTTCTCAGATGTCTTAGAAAACCCTGCACTGATTTTTAAGATATACAGAAATCAATTTTGACACCGTTTAAAATTAACAGAAACTGTCGGGTTGAAATTTTGCAATTTTGGTTTTTCGGTTCGATCGAAGTTTTGAACACGTTAGCACAAGTTAGTATAGCAAAATGGTTAGGCTCTGATACCACTGGAAGTCTACGTTAGCGCCCCGGCCGTCTACAGACGCCAAATGCGGAACAAAAACTTTTAAACTGGCGCTATCGTATACTTTAACCCGGATCTGCCATTATTGCTAAACTAACAAACTGTAAAGAGTGTAGGAATGTTATACCGAACGATCCGAGTCCTTCGTTCTTCAACCATCATCCCACGCTCCGTTGCGGCTGCTCCGATCTTGTCGATCTCCGATGTCCTCGTCGAAGTGGCACCACATGATCGGTTCTTTAAACGGGCTCCCGCCTCTGACTCGAGGCAACTCGATCGTCAAGTTTGCTAAAAGAGACGACCAAGATTGATGTAAAGAATGAGTAGATGACTTTGTCTCACTTCGTCCAAATCCGTGGACGATCGGTTAATGAAGTTGCCGTGGAAATCGGGTGATGGAATGAAATGGACTGTGAAATTCCATACACCGATAAAACCTATCATAATCTTTTCTCTCTAAAATGAAACCAACAAGTGAGAGTGAGAATGAGGAGAGAGAGAGGGCAAGCCATATATAGCAAGAGGGAGGTGACCGTAGGAGAAGGGGGTAACCTTAAGCTAAAAGCTTCTCACTTCAAAATATCTTAAGCAATCCAAAAGGAATTAATCACAAAGCATGAGTCATTAGGCTAGTCATCATCTAATAAATGCAACCAATTAGAACTTAACACCATTTAATCCTAGTCACCTCATCTAGAACCTTCTAGAAGAATCCACACTCATCTCAAGAAAAGATAAACCCGTCTTTAACCAAATGTTAAAAGACGGCAGATAGAAAACTGGAAACTGGCAACTTCCAAAAGTGATCCTGAAATGAATTTCAGGACAACCCCGAAACTGTATAAATATACCCGCATTTGTATTACGACCGAATACAAATGCAACTGAGACAAAGATATTATACCTACTCAATATAATACTCGGATCCGGCTTAAACCAAAGCCGACCAGTATCATCTGTCCGAAAATCGACACGTGCGTAAACGCACGTGCATTTTCCGAACCCTGCCATAAAACCATACGGCCTCTACAACGTTTCGCCCGAACTTGGGAAACTGTCTGTGGGGGACTCTAATGACTCGTCAGCACCCTGGCAGTGGGTTTAACCACAAACCGTCAGCGGCACTAGCAATGCGTAACGGCTGCCCATGGACTGACCTCAAGGGATGCCGATGAGCGCACTCATCCGGAAAACCCTACTGAGCCTAACAGTGACAATGTATATACAGTCCGGTCCGTTCGTCTATGAGTATCGCATATCTACCTAGGGGGCTAGTAACGTCAGACCCCCAATAGCAGTATAAGTCGTGTCGGAGTGTAGCCCAGAACGCCTTGAGATACTACTGGAATACCTACCAGTAAATCTCCTGCCTCGGCCGAGGGCTTTGCGTAATGGCTCTCCTAGACACAGCACGATCTCGCCCCCAATACCGGGAGAGACGAATCCCCTGTCGATCCGCTCACGTGCCTCCATATGGCTCGGGACTGTACCCAAAAGCTACCTGTTTGCACGACTCCTTTGAGCCGTGGTAGGGTAGAAATCAAAGCACAGTGGGAACTCACACGAGACAAATGACGACCTCAGGTCGATGAACTAACCTGTACACATGTCACCAGGGAACTGCTATCTGACGATAGGTATAGTACTAACTAGCAGATTCCCGGTGAGTCCTGTCCGGTGTACTCATAACCCAATGAGCACCTGTATACATCTTAGGTGATCCAACTGACACCAGTGGCTTGTGAGACCGGCCACCGCCCCTCGTCGGGGTCTCGACTGTACACACTAGTCTACTCCGGAGTATCGATGCCCTGTCTCGAAACTCCCACGACTAGGGACCACAATTAAGGATATGCATATAAACTACCCAACTCTCACGTATATGATCGCCATCATACTGTTGGTAGTAAAGCAAGATCCTAAGGGCTCTATCAAAGTGTAACATGCAATCAGTCACCTGAACATGAACACGACTGATAAAGGCAAACCAGATAGCATACTATCATTTCAAGTAAGACTGTCCTACCGGGATAGGTCCTCCGCAATCATTGCAATCACGTACCTGCGATCCAATAATTGACTATGAGGGCACTATCTCCAACAGGAGACTGTTAGTGTATATGCCCTAGAGGCCATTACTGTATCATACTAGTTTGTATATTACTTAATGGAAGCTTGGGATATTCACCTTGTATAAACAATCTTGCTCAAAATAGTAGTATGCTACTTGGTTTGTTTCTACTTCAATGTGTACATGTGTTTATTTTAGTATATCGCCTATACACATTAGTGGAGCTCTTAGGATCTTTGCTTGATTACCAGCGTTGTGATGGCAGTCACACTAGTGGGGCTGGGTAATCTATAAGCACATCCTTATGCAGGTCCCTGGTCGCAGGACTATCGTGACAGGGCATCGATACTCCGGAGTAGACTAGCGTGTGCGCTTCTCATCCCAGTGTGGGAGATGGTCTGTCCCACAGCCATCAGTACGTCGTACTTGAGAGAGTATGCGGGTGCTCGTTGGGTTACGAGTACACTGGACAGGACTCGTCGGGAACTGACTAGTTGGTATTATGCCTATCGTCAGTTATCAGTTCCCAGGTGACATGAGTACAGCTTAGTCCGCTGACTTGACACTGTCACTTCGCCTCGAGTGTGTTCCCACTGCACTTTGATTACTACCCTACCACGGCTCAAAGGAGTCGTGCAAACAGGTAGTAGTTGGGTGCTGTCCCGAAGCACTTGGAGGCAGTGACGGTTAGACAGGATTCGTCTCTCCCGGTATTGGGGGTTGACATCGCGCTGTGTCTAGGAGAGCCATTACACGAGTAGTCCCTGGCCAGGGCAAACGAGATATACTGGTAGGCTTCCAGTGTTATCTCAGGGTGTTTTGGGCTTCGCTCCGGCACGACTTGTACCGCTATTTGGGGACTGACGTTTACCGCCCCCTAGGCCCGCCATGCGATGTATCAGACGAACTGACCGGACTGTACGGAGAATGTCGCATTCAGACTCAGTAGGAGTTCAGATGGGTTTCGCCTCGTCGGTCTTCTTGTCGGCATTACCTGGGGACCGTTACGCACAGCTAGTGCCGCTTGCGGTCTGTGGTTAAACCCACTGCCAGCGTAGTGTCGAGTCTTTAGAGTCCCACACAGAAAGCTTTTCACCTTTAGGCAAAAGAGTAGAGGTCGCATGGTTTTGCGACAGGGTTCGGTCACATCCGTGCACTTGTGCACGTACAGTGTCCGGACAGTTTACACTAGCAGGCTTTGGTTTAAGCCAGATCCTAGTGTACCTTTTGGGATTGGATTTATCCAGTATGCATTCGTGTTCCTCGGAACGCGGATGCGGGTGTGTATGCACAGTTGACAGGGAGACAGAGGCAGCGGATTCTCATTAGGGTTGTTGACAGTTGACCGTTGACTTTTTGCTCAACCCTAATGAGAATATGATATATGATTAACAATTATATTAATTAAGTATTATGGTGACATGGTTGTTGACCTGTTGACTTTGTTGACTTGTTGACTTTTGTTGACTTGTTGACTTTGTTGACCGGTTGACTAGGCTTGACTAGTTGACCATCATGATAACCATACCATCATTTCATGGCAAAGACTTTGGCTTGCTTGCTCATTTGTGCAAAATGAGTGCATGAAATGATATGGTTATGGTTGCTTCAACCATCACATAACACTTGATTGGTATGATGAGTTATCATTACTTTGGATTATGAGAGGGTGAAAGGAAAAAGGGTTGCTCATTCTCACTTGACCATTCTCTCTCTTGTTCTTGAGCTCTCTTGTGTTTGCTCTCACCCTCTTCCTCTTGCTCCCTCTCTTGACTCTATGGTTCTCTTGTCTCATGAGTTGAGAATCAAGAACCATAGATAAAATCCCATACAAACTCTTCTCTACTCACTCTAGTTCACAAGGTTTAGCAAACCTAGTGAACTAGTTTCTTCAAAGTTCGAAGAAGGAGCCAAAGGTTTGAGCTTTCAGGTGGATCTATCTTCGGCGTAAGGAGAAGACGGGAAGAAGCCGATCGGACCACCATCGGAGTTTGAAGACGAAGGAGTTCAAGACAAGAAAGGTATAACCCCCTAACCGAGTAGTTAGCAACTCGTAGTTAGGTTGTTAGTTAGATGTTTAACAAAGATCCGGGTTATAAGTCCATGTTACCACCTCTATAAAAATCGTTTTTTACCAAATTCCGCATGCCCGAAAGTACCGGGAGAGGTAGCATGGACATACAAACAAGTCAACAAAACCCAACCATAACATAATTTCATTTAATTAATATTATTAATTGATATATCATAATTCCATTAGGGTTTGGAAAAAGACGACTGTCAACTGTGCATACGCACCCGTTCCGAAACCCTAATGAAAATCCTCTTCCTCCGCCTCAATCAACTGTGCATACACACCCGCATTCTTGTTCCGAGGAACATGAATACAATGAGATAAAATCAACCCCAAAACATATACCAGTATCTGGCTCAAACCAGAGCCTACTAGTAATATCTGTCCGGACTCCAAACGTGCACAAGTGCGCGGATGAGAACGAACCCTGTCGCAAAACCATGCGACCTCTACTCTGTTTTGCCCAATGGCGAATAGCCCTCTGTGTGGGACTCTAAAGACTCGACACTACGCTGGCAGTGGGTTTAACCACAGACCGCAAGCAGCACTAGCTGTGCGTAACGGTCCCCAGGTAGATGCCGATAAGAAGACTGACGAGGTGAACCCCATCTGAACTCCTACTGAGTCTGAGTGTGACAGTCTCCGTACAGTCCATTCTGTTCGTCTGATACATCGCATGGCGGGCCTAGGGGGCGGTAAACGTCAGTCCCCTAATAGCGGTACAAGTCGTGTCGGAGTGAAGCCCAAAACACCCTGAGATAACACTGGAAGCCTACCAGTATATCTCGCTTGCCCTGGCCAGGGACTACTCGTGTAATGGCTCTCCTAGACACAGCGCGATGTCAACCCCCAATACCGGGAGAGACGAATCATGTCTAACCGTCACTGCCTCCAAGTGCTTCGGGACTGCACCCAACTACTACCTGTTTGCACGACTCCTTTGAGCCGTGGTAGGGTAGTGATCAAAGTGCAGTGGGAACACACTCGAGGCGAAGTGCCAGTGTCAAGTCAGCGGACTAAGCTGTACTCATGTCACCTGGGAACTGATAACTGACGATAGGTATAATACCAACTAGTCAGTTCCCGACGAGTCCTGTCCAGTGTACTCGTAACCCAACGAGCACCCGCATACTATCTCCAGTACAACGTACTGACGGCTGTGGGACAGACCGTCTCCCACACTGGGATGAGAAGCGCATGCGCTAGTCCACTCCGGAGTATCGATGCCCTGTCTCGATAGTCCTGCGACTAGGGACCTGCATAAGGATGTGCCTATAGATTACCCAGCCCCCACTAGTGTGACTGCCATCACAACGCTGGTAATCAAGCAAAGATCCCAAGGGCTCCACTAATGTGTATAGGTGATATACAAAATAAACGCATGTACACATTGAAGTAGAAACAAACCAAGTAGCATACTACTATATTGAGCAAGATTGTTTATACAAGGTGAATATCCCAAGCTTCCATTAAGTAATATACAAACTAGTATGATACAGTAATGGCCTCTAGGGCATATACACTAACATACACCACCATGCCTGGAGTTGTCCATTCTAAATACTCTTAGAATGTTGTCTAAGTACCCTGATTGGGAAACCACCCAAATCTAGATCTAAAACCATAGATCTAGTAACCAGTATGTATGATATAATATCCATGTCCCATGTGGAGAAACCACTGTGTGATGACCAAAGTATAACCGATCGTAGTATAGGAATATCACTTCCTACTCTGTGTATGTCATCCAAATACAAGGACATCACACCCTACTACCTTCTTAACAGATCTATCCCCTATTCTGATGAAGTCAAACCTATGACTGTCACGTCAGAAATAGATGATCTATCTCCGCTACATCTGCTTTAGTCTATAAATAGACATAAGCTACTTGTCCACCATGCTTCCGCTGCTTCCACTGACTACGACAACCCTCTGGCAGAGTCATATAGACGTACACTTCTAAAGCCAGTTTAGAACGACGCTATACCCATCCTCCTGCCGGGTCTCACAGTCTGGAACAACAGTAGTGGCAAGTCTGGGTAAACAAGAACTTCCCTGTCACCGTCCTTGAGGCTACCGGAGTACCTCTCGGGTGCCTGAAGTTACCCACCTTATCTGCGGAGTGGCCAATGGAATGTCAAACCAGATTGAATCTTTAGGTTCCTATCAAATCTTCAGTAATCGTTTGTGGTTCTGCAATCACTTCCAGTTTTACCATACTCCCACTACTGTTTTCTGAAAAAATCCATTTTTATTAAAACTGTGGCGAGTCTAGAACAATATGACTATTGATCTTCCAGATGGTAGAAAGTCAACCCTCATTATAGCCTGGGTCAACCCACAAACAGCCATTACAGAAACGTGCCTTGAGTTATCCAGAGTCTGGTTTTAAGCATAAGCCAGACAACTCCCCGTACCTTAACATCGTTAAGATATGAACTGTTCTATATCCAATATAGAACTAGAGGCACTGATTTAATTGAACCAGATTCAAATTATGCAGTTGTCTCCAGTGCATGTCAACTAAATGGATGGAGGTCGATCAACGTTACTCAACTTAGGAATACTTCCAATTATGAGTAACCTGAAAGAGAAGCAAGTTCTCTTAACCATTACTATCAACTGAATACCATACACAAGTATCTACATCTTCGATTACTTTGAAGAATCCCGATACTTGCAATACCTAGTTCTCTACTTTATTCATATACCTATAACTTCTCAAAATTCGGACCCTGTGTTTCCACGAAACACCTGTCTAAAAACTAGAGAAGTCATAAGTAAACCGACTATAGTGCGAGGACCATCCCCTCTGTCCTAAAGGACACTGGACAACATACAATACTCTGTATAAGTCCCTTGAGTCTAATAACTCACTCCCTGTGTGTTGCAGGTTGAAAACTGTACTTATGGTTAAGAAGAATTACACCGCTGTTTAATGCTCCTTACCTAACCATCCACTGATATAGGTAAATGTAATGGACATAATTTCAAAAAGGTATATCTCACTCTATAAAATTAGACGTACAGATATATCAATTTGAAATTGGTGCATAACAGCGGATATTCAAAACCAAACATTTATCGTCCGGCAAACAACACAGGTGACTTCCTCAAATATCACCGATTACAACGAATCCCGATATAATGAGGATAATCACCCAATTCCCAATAACTTACTTCCACTCATCATCTGTAAAAACATACAGATGTGAGAATCATACCTGGTAAATACATACCCTGGAGTAAGTATCTAATTGGGAAATCAGTTTTCCTTTAACAGTACACAGTGAAACTGAAACATTGAAATGTTTCGATGGGGTATCCCGGTATTCCTAGTAATGCCTCTTCCATTATCCAGATTCACAACTGTAACCGTATAATTCTTTGCCATCTCTCCAAATCCCTTTATATGTCTTTAGTCATTACCTTCTGTACACCCCTTTAGGCCAAATGGTTTTCTTCCTTCCCTACCGTTCGGCACCAGCCTATGGTTTGGAAGAAGACTATCTAATAAGGATAATGGGTGTACTATCCTAATCCTAGGAGCACTCGCAATGCGAGAGAAAGACAACCGAATAAACCTTATTCCTATTTCTCCTGCACCAGAATCCATCCCCGAACTGGAACAAGTTCCTTTCGAGTTCGTATATAACCATACGATGGAGTATCCAATAAACTTTGGATCTTCGTAGTGATACGGAGTGTCCTTGAGAAATACAAAGGTGATTTAGGATTGGCGAAGAAATACTTGGTTTGGTCGTTAATAGCAGTCGCAATTTACTTTTCCCTCTTACTAATCCCTTTATATGTCTTTACTTAATACCTTCTGTACACCATCGTTAGGCTAATTGGTTTTCTTCATTCCCTACCGGTCGGCACCTGCCTATGGTTTGGAAGAAGACTATCCAATTTGCGTAATAGGTGTACTATCTCCTAAACCAAGGAGTACTCGCAACCTGAGAGAAGGTAAAAGGAAAAGACAACTGAATAGTCCTATCCGTTTTCTCCAGAACCGGAAACCATCCTCGAATAAATTCCTTCGAGTTCGTATATAACCATACGATGGTTTTGTCCAATGGAAGTGGACGTTCGTAATAATATGGGGTGTCCTGGAGAAAAGGGTTAAAGTAGGAGTGGCTATGAAGTTTGCAACTCTGACAATCCAAAAGCCTGTGTTAAGAAGGTTCGGTCAACTTGGTCACTGAGTCATAGTCTAGGGTCGGGTTAAAGGTCGCTGCCAAAGAGAGAGAGAAAATAAACACTCATCGTGCACTCTAACCTAGATCAGAATGGTTACCAATTTATCTAATCTAGAAACCTCCCACTGTACCGTCAAATTCTACTCCAAACCTGAAAGAAGAATTAGTCGGGATCACCCGAGGAGTAAACCAACTCATCAGTGGGAATCGGGATCCAACTATCATCGCATGATAACGTGACGAAATCCGCTCACGTCATCACACTCCAGAAGGTATGCGCATATCTGACAAGTTTCAGTTTCTTTAGAAACTCCCGATGTGATTTCTGCCCCATGCTTTTATGACCTTGACTTTGGCCAACAAATCATAAGTCACATGTCAAGTTCTACCCGTCATTTTCCAGGTTAATTTGAGCCCACCCGCACAAGCCCTTGACTTTGGCCAACAAGGCTATACGACTGCCCCAAACCAACGCATCTATCTATGCTGCATTTGAATACCCAACAGCTACCAAACACCGTGCCTTGACTTTGGCCAACAAACACAGCTTGAATACTATTGACTATTCATATGAAACGACGGAGGGCTACGAATGGTTTCTGGCGAAAACCTTTAACGTAATGAACTTGATATCATTGAAGGAACTGGATATCTTTTATGAAAATATAGTGACGAAAACCTTTGCTAAAGAGGTCACTCCCAGTGAAGGGATCTCGTCTCTTTCCCCGTAGAATGAGGTGCAGGATATTCCAACTGAATACCACGATGCAAAGCAAAAGTAATCGGCTATAGTGAAGTTATTACCCTGACGCAAACTTCTGTCCAAGGGGTCACTCCCGGTGAAGGGATCTCGGCCCTTGCCTCGTCGACTTAGGAGCAGGATATTCCAACTGAATATCACGGTGCAAAACAAAAGTGAACGTCCTTGCAATAACAGCTTTTTGAAAAATGTTCCAACAACATCAGAATAGGTTTGTTTTTAGCTTGCATTGATCCGAATCAACGCAGTCCCATCAATTGATCACACCAATAAAGAACAAAAATAATGATGTACGTATATGCCATCGCCTCTGGGTCCCTTCATTACCCGTTAGGTTACTTAACTAACGACAGAGCGGGGACTGGACTAGCGCGGATGTAAAACATATACAACATCTACTAGTATATATATCAATATATAATATTTCGCTCAAGGCGTGATAAAATGCAACATCACAGAAATGTAATAAGCATCACAGAACAATACAGATATCTGGGATCACCGGGTTTCACAGAGCCACTACTGAAACCCGACGTTCCCCTGGTCGTATGGATAGCCTGTGCAATGAAATCCTAGACCCCTACGGGCGCGGCAAGTTACCCGCCAAAACCTGAAGCGAGGCAGCCCCCTTCAGCAACGTGAATGGACCACCCAACACTTCACGGAATCCGGTAACTTGGGCACCCCTCCTGGGTCAACCTGTACCCCCTACGAGTACGGCGAATAGCCCGCCAATTCTAGAGTAAAGCCCCCTCCGTCTCAATGCCATGAGATGCGGGCTTGTTGCCCTCTAGAACCCGGCTATCCGTGCACCCCTCCTTGGGGTAATCTTAGTACAGAAAGTAAAATATACATAGAACGGGTACATCGACCTCAACCTGGTCGTGCCCCAAAAGAATAATATACAATCAGGCAGTGACGGCAGTCCACATGTCGGACGCTCACCCCGCAATATCAAATGTACATAATACAACAAAAACTATACTAGCATTGCATCCAGGCTATCCCCACGACCAATCCGCAACATCACAGCACAATCACAGAACATCAACGTGAATGTCACGTTCGCAAATCCGTCTAACCGGGCTATAGCAGTTAGACATGATTTACCGATCAAGTGATAATCACGGTCGCAGATATAATGTAAATACTGTGAACTAATGTGTTTAAAATATTCGATTGATCAAATTTACCCAAGTGGGCCCCAAGCACTACTGCAGCACTCACAGAAAATCTGAGCCCAAAAAGAATGTTCCAAAACCCCTATTTTCAACCCAAAAGCCCACTGCAAAAAAATGGTTAAATGAAGCTTAATTCCTGCGGCGTAACCGCGGACAAAGTGGGGTTATTGCCGCGGTTCCGCGGCCCTATTGACGGATCAGGTCACCTAAATTTTACAGTGCTCTTAGAATTCCCTGCACATCATTCTGCAACTACCTGAAAAATTTTTGGAGCCAAAAAAAATTCGACTGAAACTGATGCACATGAAAACGCGGTTTTTTGGAATTTTGTTCGATCGGAAATGTAAACACATTAGACAAAGCTAGACTAGGTTAATGGCGAGGATCTGATACCACTGTAAGTGCACGGCGGCGTCCCGGCCGTCAATCCGACGCCGGAGTGCGGAAACGATGATTTACTTTAACTTTTTAAACCGGCACCACCGCGCACTAAAATCCCGGATCGTGCCATTAAACTAGTCCTAGCTAACAAGAGAGGGGTAGAGAGATATACCGAGTGATCCGTGTCCTTCGGTCTTCTCGCCGTCGTCTCAATCTCGCCGCGGAGTCTCCGGTCTTCACCTCCTCGTCGCCGTAAGGGCACCACATCGCCGGCTTCTTTTACGGGCTCCCACCTCTGGACCGAGGCAACTCGGGCACGAAGTTGGCGAGCCGACGTGCCCAAGGTTTGCTGTGGAATACGTATAGAACTTTATGTCTCATTTGGGGTTTGAGGATGTTGCCTTTGGTGGAGGAAATGAACCAAGACTTTTTGGAGATGAAACTTTGGGATTTTTGTGAAGCCAAAAGACCAAAAATCCCACCACAAAAATATGGGCAGCCCCCTCTTCTTGCTTGGCCGGCCATGCAATGGTGAAGGGAAGAGAGTGAGAGAATGAGGGAGGAGACTCACTAATCCAAAGGAGAGCAAGTGAAAAGGCTATCATGCATGAGAGAGAAAAGGGGTGATGATGATCAAGAATCATCACAACCAAAAACACACTCAACCATCATAATCCATCATCATCACCATGTCAAAAGATAAGCAATCATGAACCATCATGATCCTAGAAGTCAATGGAGGCTAAGTCATAATGATACAACAATATGCAAATAACACCATCCAAAATGCTTATTTGCACAAATGCAAATAAGCCCTCCTCCACCAATCTTCGGCCAATGAAAGATACAAAGAAATATGGCTAAAACGGAAAACAAACTGGCAACTCCAAAAAACTGATCCCGTAATAAATTACAGGAAAACCCCGCTACTGTATATACATACCCGCATTTGTATTCCGACCGAAATACAAATGCAATGAGACAAAATCTACACTGTACAATACTAGCATCTGGCTTAAACCAAAGCCTGCTAGTATTAACCATCCGATCCTGATCCGTGCAATACCGCATGTATCCGTGCAATACAGTCCGGTACGTTCGTCTATGAGCATCGCATGGCGGGCCTAGGGGGTTGGTAAAAGTCAGACCCCCCAAAACGGTACAAGTCGTGTCGGAGTGTAGCCCAGAACACCCTGAGATACTACTGGAATACCTACCAGTAAATCTCCTGCCTTGGCCAAGGACTTCGTGTAAGGGCTCTCCTAGACACAGCGCGACCTCACCCCCAATAACGGGAGAGACGAACCTCTACAGATCCGCTCACTGCCTCCATGTGGCTCTGGACTGTACCCAACTAAAACCTGTTTGCACGTCTCCTTTGAGCGTGGTAGGGTAGTAATCAAAGTACAGTGTGAACTCACACGAGACAAATGACGATCCTCAGGTCGATGAACTAACCTGTACACATGTCACCAGGGAACTGCTATCTGACGTCAGGTTTAAGACCAACTAGCATGTTCCCGGCGAGTCCTGTCCGGTGTACTCATAACCCAATGAGCACCTGTATACATCTTAGGTGAACCAACTAACACCAGTGGGTTGTGAGACCGGCCACCACCGCTCGTCGGGGTCTCGACTGTATACACTAGTCTACTCTAGAGTATCGATGCCCTGTCTCGAAACTCCCATGACTAGGGACCTTTTAAGGATGTGCTTATAGACTACCAGCTCCCACATATATGATCGCCCTCATACTGCGGGCAGTCAAGCAAGAATCCTAGGGGCTCTATCAACGTGCAATAGTGACCTGTAAGGTCACCTAAAGCAGTACACGATGATAAAGGTAAAACAGATAGCATACTATCTTCTTGAGTAAGACTGTCCTACCGAAATAGGTACTCCCTCAATATTTGCAATCACGTGCCTGTGATCCAATAATTGACTCTGAGGGCACTATCTCCAACACCAGGTATTGACCAAAAGGGACGTCGATGAGCGAACTCATCCTGACACCCTACTGAGCCTGTCAGTGACAATATCCGTACAGTACAGTCCGTTCGTCTATGAGCATCGCATGGCGGGCCTAGGGGGTTGGTGAAAGTCAAACCCCCAAAAGCGGTACAAGTCGTGTCGGAGTGTAGCCAAGAACACCCTGAGATACTACTGGAATACCTACCAGTAAATCTCCTGCCTTGGCCAAGGACTTCGTGTAATGGCTCTCCTAGACACAGCGCGACCTCACCTCCAATACCGGGAGAGACGAACCTTTGCAGATCCGCTCACTGCCTCCATGTGGCTCGGGACTGTACCCAACTAAAACCTGCTTGCACGTCTCCTTTGAGCATGGTAGGGTAGTAATCAAAGAACAGTCAGAACTCACACGAGACAAATGACGATCTTAGGTCGATGAACTAACCTGTACACATGTCACCAGGGAACTGCTATCTGACGTCAGGTATAAGACCAACTAGCATGTTCCCGGCGAGTCCTGTCCGGTGTACTTATAACCCAATGAGCACCTGTATACATCTTAGGTGAACCAACTGACACCAGTGGCTTGTGAGACCGGCCACCGCCCCTCGTCGGGGTCTCGACTGTATAGACTAGTCTACTCTGGAGTATCGATGCCCTATCTCGAAACTCCCACGACTAGGGACCTTTTAAGGATGTGCTTATAGACCCCAGCTCCCACGTATATGATCGCCCTCATACTGCTAGTAGTCAAGCAAGAATCCTAGGGGCTTTATCAACGTGCAATAATGACCTGAAAGGCCACCTAAAGCAGTACACGATGATAAAGATAAACCAGATAGCATACTATAATCTTGAGTAAGACTGTCCTACCGGGATAGGTCCTCCCTCAATCATTGCAATCACGTGCCTGTGATCCAATAATTGACTCTGAGGGCACTATCTCCAACAATCTCCCACTTTCACTCAAGGCTAATTATTGCGATGTCGCATACTCACAGCCCATGTGATACCGAACACCCAACTCCTCTACTAGTCAGTCTCACAAAGCTCGTTTGTGAAACTATTGCGTTCGAGGAATAGCCTTAGTGAGTGGATCTTCTCTGATGTTTCTTTCTATGTCTCTCTTTATCTCAAGTTCGCGGAGAAAGCCATCTCCCGAAATGAGCAATACCTGTCTTAGAATATGTCTGGATATCTGATGGGACCTAGCTCATAAATGAACTCCAAATCCAAACTTCTTAGACGGTATAGTCAACTGAACTTAATCAGTATCCTGCGCCATCCTTACCTCAGTATCCACCTGGACTACCTATCCAAAATACTGCCCCTCGTCAGAGGGAAAACTATAACTCTGACAGTCACTCTGCCGTCCAGGTCACCTTGGAAGCCTGGAATGATAACTGTCTCCCAAAGGAGGCTGTCGTTATCATTTCCCTAGAACATCAACTTATGTTCTAAAAATGTTTCCAATCGTTTCTCCAGGATTGGATTAATATCAACCTACTGCATCTCGTGCAAAAACAACATCTGGTATGGTACTTGACATCTCATGATTGACTTAATTGCCTAAGCAAGTGATCTGCCAATCATGCACATCCCTCTCCCCTTTAGTCTGCAAGACACCTTTAGAGAGGGTGACTCCATTACCCGCAGGTACACCACCGTGCCAGGAGTCGTCCATTCTAAATACTCTTAGAATGCTGTCAAAGTACCCAGATTGGGAAACCACCCAAATCTAGATCTAAAACCATAGATCTAGTAACCAGAATGTCTGATATAATATCCAATTCCTATGTGGAGAAACCACTGTGTGACAACCAAAATATAACCGATCATGTATAGGAATATCACTTCCTACTCTATGTATGTCATCCAAATACCAGGACATCACACCCTACTAACTTCTTAACAGATCCATCCCCTATTCTGATGAAGTCAAACCTATGACTGTCACATCAGAAACAGATGATCTATCTCCGCTATATCTTCTTTAGTCTATAAATAGACATAAGCCACTTGTCCACCATGCTTCCGCTGCTCCCACTGACTACGACAACCCTCTGGCAGAGTCATATACACGTACACTTCTGAAGCCAGTTCAGAACGACGCTATACTCATCCTCCTGCCGGGTCTCATAGTCTGGAACAACAGCAATGGCATGTCTGGGTAAACAAGAACCTCCCTGCCACCGTCCTTGAGGATACCGAAGTATCTCTCGAGAGCCTGAGGTTACCCACCTTATCTGCGGAGTGGCCAATGGAATGTCAATCCAGATTGAATCTTTAGGTTCTTATCAAATCTTCAGTAATCGTTTGCAGTTCTGGAATCACTTCCAGTTCTACCATACTCCCACTACTGTTTTCTGAAAAAATCCATTTTTATTAAAACTGTGGCGAGTAAAGAACAATATCACTATTGATCTTCCTGATGGTAGAAAGTCAACCCTCGTCATAGGCTGGGTCAACCCACAAACAGCCATTACAGAAACGTGCCTTGAGTTATCCGGAGTCTGGTTTTAAGCATAAGCTGGATGACTCCCCGTACCTTAACATCGTTAAGATATGAACTGTTCTATATCCAATACAGAAATAGAGGCACTGAATTAATTGAACCAGATTCAAATCATGCAGCTGTCTCCAGTGCATGTCAACTAAATGGAAGGAGGCCGATCAGCGTTACTCAACTTAGGAATGCTTCCAACTATGAGTAACCTGAAAGAGAAGCAAGTTCTCTTAATCATTACTATCAACTGAATACCATGCACAAGTATCTACATCTTCGATCACCTTGAAGAATCCCGATACTTGCAACATCTGGTTCTCTACTTTACTCTGATACCTATAGCTTCTCAAAACTTGGACCCTGTTTTTCTACGAAACACATGTCTAAGAATTAGAGAAAGCATAAGTAAACAGAATACAGTACGAGTACCAAACCCTCTGTCCTCATAGACACTGGACAATATACAATACTCTGTATAAGTCCCTTGAGTCTAATAACTCATTCCCTGTATGTCGTAGGTTGAAAACTGTACTATGGTTATGAAGAATTACACCGTTGTTTAATGCTCCTTACCTAACCATCCACTGATATAGGTAAATGTCATAGACATAATTTCAAAAAGGTATATCTCACTCTATAAAAATAGACGTACAGATATATTAATTTGAAATTGGTGCATTACAACGGATATTCAAAACCAAATATTTGCCGTCCGGCAAACAACCCAGGTGAATTCCTCAAATATCACCAATTACAACGAATTCCGATATAGTGAGGATGATCACCTAATTCCCAATAACTTACTCCCACTCATCATCTGTAAAACCATACAGATGTGAGAATCATACCTTGTAAATACATACCCTGGAGCAAGGACTAATTGGGAAATCAGTTTTCTTTTAACAGTACACAGTGAAACTGAAACATTGAAATGTTTCATCGGGGTATCCTGGTATTCCTAGTAATGCCTCTTCCATTATCCAGATTCACAACTATAACCGTATATCTCTTTGCCATCTCTCCATATCCCTTTATATGTCTTTAGTCATTACCTTCTGTACACCCTCTTAGGCTAAATGGTTTTCTTCCTTCCCTACCGTTCGGCACCAGCCTATGGTTTGGAAGAAGACTATCCAATAAGCATAATGGGTGTACTGTCCTAATCCTAGGAGCACTCGCAACCCGAGAGAAGGTGAAGATAAAAGACAACTGAATAAAACCTTATTCCTATTTCTCCTGAACCAGAATCCATCCCCGAACTGGAACAAGTTCCTTTCGAGTTCGTATATAACCATACGATGGAGTATCCAAATAAACTGTGGATCTTCGTAGTGATAAGGAGTGTCCTGAAGAAATACAAAGGTGAAGTGGGAGTGGTAATGAAATACTTGGTTCGGTCGTGAATAGCAGTCGCAATTTACTTTGCCCTCTTACTAATCCCTTTCTTTGTCTTTACTTAATACCTTTTGTACACCATCGTTAGGCTAATTGGTTTTCTTCATTCCCCACCATTCGGCACCAGCCTAAGGTTTGGAAGAAGACTATCCAATTTGCGTAATAGGTGTACTATCTCCTAAACCAAGGAGTACTCGCAACCTGAGAGAAGGAAAAAGGAAAAGACAACTGAATAGTCCTATTCATTTTCTCCAGAACTGGAAACCATCCTCGAATAAATTCCTTCGAGTTCGTATATAACCATACGATGGTTTTATCCAATGGAAGTGGACGTTCGTAGTAATACGGGGTGTCCTGAAGAAAAGGGTATAAGTAGGAGTGGCAATGAGGTTTGCAACTCTGACAATCCAAAAGCCAGTGTTAAAGAAGGTTCGGTTAATTTTGGTCACTGAGTCATAGTCAAGGGTCGGGTCATGGTCGCTGCCAAAGAGAGAGAGAAAAGAAACACTCAGCGTGCACTCTAACCTAGATCACAATGGTTATCACTTTATCTAATCAGGAAACTGTAAGTGCACGGCGGCGCCCCGGCCGTCAATCCGACGCCGGAATGCGGAAGCGATTCTTTTCTTTAAACTTTATAAACCGGCACCACCGCGCACTATAAACCCGGATCGTGCCATTAATCTAGTCCTAGCTATCTAGAGAAGGGGGTAGAGAGATATACCGAGCGATCCGTGTCCTTCGGTTTTCTCGTCGTCTTCCCGATCTCCCCGCGGAATCTCCGGTCTCCACCTCGTCGCCGGAAGGGCACCACGTCGCCGGCTTCTTTTACGGGCTCCCACCTCTTGACCGAGGCAACTCGGGCACGAAGTTGGCGAGTCGACGTGCCCAAGAGTTGCTGTAGAATAGTGTAGAACTCATGTCTCATTTGGGGTAGTGGAAGTTGCCATTTGGTGGAGGGGTGAACTATGGAGTTTTTCTTGGGAATTTTGGTGAAGCAAAAATGATATGAGATGAACCAAAAAGACCCACACCAAAATTGGACAGCCCCTTAAGAGCTTGGCTGGCCAAACTTCAAGATGGGGAGAGGAATGAATGAATGGGCCCAAGGAAAATCATGCAAGAAAGAGAAAAAGGCTCATCATGATGAATAATCATCACACACAAATCCAACACTCCAAATCAACCATCACCATCACAAAAGTCATGCCATCATGAACTCAAGAAAGTCAAGGGTGGAAGAATCATCATGATACAACTGTAAGTGCACGGCGGCGCCCCGACCGTCAATCCGACGCCAGAATGCTGAAGCGATGCTAAACTTTAACTTTTCAAACGGGCACCACCGCGCACTATAAACCCGGATCGTGCTATTAAACTAGTTCTAGCTATCAAGAGAAAGGGTAGAGAGATATACCGAGCGATCCGTGTCCTTCGGTCTTCTCGTCGTCGTCCCGATCTCCCCGTGGAATCTCCGGTCTCCACCAAGTCGCCGGAAGGGTACCACGTCGCCTGCTTCTTTTACGGGCTCCCACCTCTGGACCGAGGCAACTCGGGCACGAAGTTAGCAAACCGACGTGCCCAAGGTTTGCTGTAGAATACGTGTAGTGCTCTATGTCTCATTTGGGCATACTTGAAGTTGCCTTTTGAGTGGAGGAATTGAACTATGGAATTTTTTTGGTGAACTTGGGGATTTTTCAAACATCAAGAGAACAAAAATACCCCACCAAAAATTTTGGGCAGCCCCTTACCCTCATGTGGCCGGCCATCTCAAGAGGAGGAGAAGAGAGAGGAGTGTGTATAGATCAAAAATGAGAGAGTGCCCATAATGTAAGAGAGAGAGGTCAAATGATATCATGAAAGGAAATGATCACACACTCAAACCCACACTCAACCAACCATCATCATTACTCCAAAGTCAAGCAATGATCACAAACTAAAACCAATGCTCCATCAACTAATCATAAACAACCTTGATGAAAAGAAGAAGAAGTTAAATGGTGGAGGAATTATCATGATACAAAGATATGCAAAGACAACCCTCCAAAATACTTATTTGCACAAATGCAAATAAGCCCTCCTCCACCAATCTTCAGCCAATGAAAGATACAAAGAAATATGGCTGAAACGGAAAACAAACTGGCAACTCCAAAAAACTGATCCCGTAATAAATTACAGGAAAACCCCGCTACTGTATATACATACCCGCATTTGTATTCCGACCGAAATACAAATGCAATGAGACAAAATCTACACAGTACTATACTAGGATCCGGCTTAAACCAAAGCCGGCTAGTATTATCCGTCTGATCCTGATCCGTGCAATACCGCACGTATCTGATTGAACCCTGCCATATATCCATACGGCCGCTAGTACTAACCGTCCGATCCTGATCCGTGCAATACCGCACGTATCTAATCGAACCCTGCCATATCTCCATACGGCCTCTACAACGTTTCGCCCGAAACTTGAGTAACTGAATG
This sequence comes from Agapanthus africanus, assembly GCA_030015575.1. NCBI lineage: Eukaryota > Viridiplantae > Streptophyta > Magnoliopsida > Asparagales > Amaryllidaceae > Agapanthus > Agapanthus africanus. Next base: position 204,316,492 of record JASDDO010000031.1, on the reverse strand, counting down.
TGGGGGACTCTAAAGACTCGTCAATACTATGGCTGTGGATTTAACCACTAGCACGTCAGAGGTATTAGCCATACGTGACGGGCTAACAGCTATTGACCAAAAGGGACGTCGATGAGCGAACTCATCCTAACACCCTACTGAGCCTGTCAGTGACAATATCCGTACAGTCCGGTCCGTTCTTCTATGAGCATCGCATGGCGGGCCTAGGGGGTTGGTAAAAGTCAGACCCCCAAAAGCGGTACAAGTCGTGTCGGAGTGTAGCCCAGAACACCCTGAGATACTACTGGAATACCTACCAGTAAATCTCCTGCCTTGGCCAAGGACTTCGTGTAAGGGCTCTCCTAGACACAGCGCGACCTCACCCCCAATACCGGGAGAGACGAACCCCTGAAGATCCGCTCACTAACTCCATGTGGTTTGGGACTGTACCCAACTAAAACCTGTTTGCACGTCTCCTTTGAGCGTGGTAGGGTAGTAATCAAAGTACAGTGGGAACTCACATGAGACAAATGATGATCCTCAGGTCGATGAACTAACCTGTACACATGTCACCAGGAAACTGCTATCTGACGTCAGGTATAAGACCAACTAGCATGTTCCCCGGCGAGTCCTGTCCGGTGTACTCATAACCCAATGAGCACCTGTATTCATCTTAGGTGAACCAACTGACACCAGTGGCTTGTGAGACCGGCCACCTCCCCTCATCGGGGTCTCGACTGTATACACTAGTCTACTCTGGAGTATCGATGCCCTGTCTCGAAACTCCCACGTATATGATTGCCCTCATACTGCTGGTAGTCAAGCAAGAATCCTAGGGGCTCTATCAACGTGCAATAGTGACCTGTAGGGTCACCTAAAGCAGTACACGATGATAAAGGTAAACCAGATAGCTGTTGGAGATAGTGCCCTCAGAGTCAATTATTGGATTACAGGCACGTGATTCCAATGATTGAGGGAGGACCTATCCCGGTAGGACAGTCTTACTCGAGATGATAGTTTGCTATCTGGTTTACCTTTATCATCGTGTACTGCTTTAGGTGACCTGACAGGTCGCTATTGCACGTTGATAGAGCCCCTAAGATTCTTGCTTGACTGCCAGCAGTATGAGGGCGATCATATAAGTGAGAGCTGGAGTCTATAAGCACATCCTTAAAAGGTCCCTAGTCGTGGGAGTTTCGAGACAGGGCATCGATTCTCTAGAGTAGACTAGTGTATACAGTCGAGACCCCGACGAGGGGCGGTGGCCGGTCTCACAAGCCACTGGTGTCAGTTGGTTCACCTAAGATGTATACAGGTGCTCATTGGGTTATGAGTACACCGGACAGGACTCGCCGGGGAACATGCTAGTTGGTCTTATACCTGACGTCAGATAGCAGTTCCCAGGTGACATGTGTACAGGTTAGTTCATCGACCTGGGGATCGTCATTTGTCTCGTGTGAGTTCCCACTGTGCTTTGATTACTACCCTACCACGGCACAAAGGAGTCGTGCAAACAGGTTTTAGTTGGGTACAGTCCCGAGCCACATGGAGGCAGTGAGCGGATCTTCAGGGGTTCGTCTCTCCCGGTATTGGGGTGAGGTCGCGCTGTGTCTAGGAGAGCCATTACATGAAGTCCTTGGCCAAGGCAGGAGATTTACTGGTAGGTATTCCAGTAGTATCTCAGGGTTTTCTGGGCTACACTCCGACACGACTTGTACCGCTTTTGGGGGTCTGACTTTTACCAACCCCCTAGGCCCGACATGCGATGCTCATAGACGAACGGACCGGACTGTACGGATATTGTCACTGACAGGCTCAGTAGGGTGTCAGGATGAGTTCGCTCATCGACGTCCCTTTTGGTCAATAGCTGGTGGCCCATCACGTATTGGCTTATACCTCTGACATGCTAGTGGTTAAATCCACAGCCATAGTATTGACGAGTCTTTAGAGTCCACCACACTTACAGTTACTCAGGCTTTCGGGCGAAACGCTGTAGAGGCCGTATGGTTATATGGCAGCGTTCGATCAGATACGTACGGTATTGCACGGATCAGGATCGGACGGATATTACTAGCCGGCTTTAGTTTAAGCCGGATCCTAGTTTAGTACAATGTAGATTTTGTCTCATTGCATTTGTATCCGGACGGAATACAGATGCGGGTGGGTATGCACAGTATGGGGGTTTTCCTGTAATTTATTACGGGACCAGTTTTCTGGAGTTGCCAGTTCGCATTCCGTTCCGGCCGGTTTTCCTTTGTTCTTTCCCGGCCGGACTTTTCCGATGGAGGGGGTTATTTGCAAGTTTGCAAATAACACATTGTAGAGGATTTTCTTGCAAATGTATTGATTATGATGGCATCTTTTCTTTTCAACCATCATTTGATTCTCTTTACATCAACCTTTTGCATTAAATTGAGATTAGAAGTGATTTGGAGTTGATGTGAGATTGTTATGATGATGTTTAGGATATGGTCACCTCTTACCTTTTACTACACTCACCTCCCTCTTGCATTTTGTATTCCTTCCTCCACAATTCTCATTTGGATATGGTTGAACACATTTGAGAGAAGAAAAGATGAGAGCTTCATTTTGAGAGAGTAGCATTTTGATCTCTTTTCATGTTAAGAAAAATGCAAGCACCATTTTTCTTATCTTGTTTCCTCCATCATCTTCAAATGGCAACAAACCCAAATGAGACATAGCCTCTACACTACACTTCCTACAGCAAATCTTGGACGCGTCGGCCAGCCAACTTCGCGCCCGAGTTGCCTCGGTATTGAGGTGGGAGCCCGTAAAAGATGCAGGCGATGTGGTGCCCTTTCCGGCGAGGAGGCGACGATATGGAGACAGGACTTTCCGCGGGAGATCGGGACGATGACGAGAAGACCGGAGGACTCGGATCACTCGGTATATCTCTAACCCGTCTTGTAGTTAGCGAGAATAAGTTTATTGGTCCGATCCGGGTGTTTAGTGCGCGGTAGGTGCCGGTTTGCTAAGTTAGCAAAAATTTAAGTTTATCACCGCTTCCGCATTTGGCCGTCGGTTTGACGGCTGGGGCGCCGCCGTGCACTTACAGTGGTATCAGAGCCTTGCCATTAACTTCGTCTAGCTTTATTTGATGTGTTTGCATTTCCGATCGACCAAAATTCAAAAAAAAAAACTCGCGTTTTTTCCTCACATCAGTTTTTTGTCGATTTTTTCCTTGCTCCAAAATTTTTTCAGGTTGTAGAAAATTGATGTACAAGAAATTCTAAGAATACTGGAAAAGTTCGACACAGTGAGTCGACCACTGAAGCGCGGAACCGCGGCAAAACCCCCTCTTGGGCCGCGGTTCCGCCGCACATTGGTGTCCTCACTGCATCATATTTTTCCAGTGGGCCTCTGGGCTAATTTTAGGGGTTTTGGAATATTAAAATTGGGCCCAGAATTTCTGTGAGTGCTACAGTATTGCTTGGGGGCCCACTTGTTAATTATTTGATCGATCGGATATTTTAAACACATTTTTCACAGTATTTACATTATATCTGCGACCGTGAATGTCACTTGATCGGTAAATCCAGTCCAACTGCTATAGCCCGGTTAGACGGATTTGCGAACATGACTTTCACGTTGTTGTTCTGTGATTTTTCTGTGATGTTGCGGATCGGTCGTGGGGGATAGCCTGGATGCAATGCTAGTACAGTGTTGTTGTATTATGTACATTTGATATTGCGGGGCGAGCGTCCGACATGTGGACTGCCGTCACTGCCTGTTTGTATTATTCTTTTAGGGCACGACCTGGTTGCGGTCGATGTACCCGGTGTATGTATATTTTACTTTCTGTACTAGGATTACCCCGCGGAGGGGTGCACGGATAGCCGGGTTCTGGAGGGCAACAAGCCCGCATCTCATGGCATTGGGACAGTGGGGGCTTCACTCTAGGATTGGCGGGCTATTCGCCGCACTCGTAGGGGGTACAGGTTGACCCAGGAGGGGTGCCCAAGTTGCCGGATTCCGTGGAGTGCCGGGTGGTCCATTCACATTGATGAAGGGGGCTACCTCGCTTCAGGTTTTGGCGGGTAACTTGCCGCGCCCGTAGGGGTATAGGATTTCATTGCACAGGCTATCCACACGACCTGGGTAACGTCGGGTTTCAGTAGTGGCTCTGTGAAACCCGGGGGTCCCAGATATCTGTATTGTTCTGTGATGCTGTACATTTCTGTGATGTTGCATTTTATCACGCCTTGAGCGAAATATAATATATTGGTATATATATTTGTAGATGTTGTATATGTTTTACATCCGCGCTAGTCCAGTCCCCACTCTGCCGTTAGTTAGCTAACCTAACGGGTGATGACGGGACCTAGTGGCGAATGCGGATGGCATATACGTACGTCAGTATATTTTCGTTCTTTGTGGTGTGATCAATTGATGGGACTGCATTGATTCGGATCAATGCAAGTTAAAACTAACCTATTCTGATGTTGTTGGAACACTTTTCAAAAAGCTGTTATTGCAAGGACGTTCACTTTTGTTTTGCATCGTGGTATTCATTTGGAATATCCTTCTCCTCAGTCGACGAGGCAAGGGCCGAGATCCCTTCACCGGGAGTGACCCCTTGGACAGAAGTTTGCGTCAGGGCATTAACTTCACTATAGCCGATTACTTTTGCTTTGCTCCGTGGTATTCAGTTGGAATATCCTGCACCTCATTCTACGGGGAAAGAGCCGAGATCCCTTCACCGGAAGTGACATCTTTAGTAAAGGTTTTCGTCACTATATTTTCTAAAAAGCTATCCGTTCCTTCAACGATATCAAGTTCATTACGTTAAAGGTTTTCGCGAGAAACCATTCGTAGCCCTCCATCATTTCAGTTAAATATTCGGTAGTATTCAAGCTATGTATTTTGACCTCACGCCAAGGCATAGCGTTTGGTACCTGCCGGGTATTTATCTGTTGCATAGATTGATGCGTTGGTTTGGGACAGTCGTACTACTATTTTGGCCTACGTCAAGGGTATGTACGGGTGGGTTCAAATTAACCTGGACAATGATGGGTAGAACTTGACATGTGACTTATGATATTTTGACCTCACGCCAAGGTCATAAGAGCATGGGGTAAAAATCACATCGGGAGTTTCAAAAGTACTGAAACTTGCCAGATATGCGCATACCTTCTGAAGTGTGACACCGTGAGCGGATTCCGTCACGTTATCATGCAATGATAGTTGGATCCCGATTCCCACTGATGAGTTGGATTACTCCTCGGGTGACCCCGACTAATTCTTCTTTCAGGTTTGGAGGAGAATTTGAGGTACAGTGGGAGGTTTCCTTATTAGATAAATTGGTAACCATTCTGATCTAGGATAGAGTGCACACTGAGTGTTTCTTTTCTCTCTCTCTGGCAGCGACCATTGACCCGACCCTAAACTATGACTCAGTGACCAAGTTGACCGAACCTTCTTAAACACTGGCTTTTGGATTGTCAGAGTTGCAAACCTCATTGCCACTCCTACTTTTACCCTTTTCTCCAGGACACCCCGTATTACTGCGAACGTCTACTTCCATTGGACAAAACCATTGTATGGTTAGATACGAACTCGAAGGAATTCGAGGATGGTTTCCGGTTCTGGAGAAAACGGATAGGATTATTCAGTTGTCTTTTCCCTTTTACCTTCTCTCAAGTTGTGAGTACTCCTTGGTTTAGGAGATAGTACACCTATTACGCAAATTGGATAGTCTTCTTCCAAACTTTAGGCTGGTGCCGAACAGTGGGGAATGAAGAAAACCAATTAGCATAACGATGGTGTGCAGAAGGTATTAAGATTAAGACAAAGCAAGGGATTAGTAAGAGGGCAAAGTAAATTGCGATTGATATTCACGACCAAACCAAATATTTCTTCGCCAATCCTAAATCACCTTTGTATTTCTCCAGGACACTCCATATCACTACGAAGATCCACAGTTTATTGGATACTCCATCGTATGGTTATATACAAACTCGAAAGGAACTTGTTCCAGTTCGGGGATGGATTCTGGTCCAGGAGAAATAGGAATAAGGTTTATTCGGTTGTCTTTTATCCTCACCTTCTCTCGCATTACGAGTGCTCCTAGGACTAGGACAGTACACCCATTATGCTTATTGGATAGTCTTCTTCCAAACCATAGGCTGGTGCCAAACGGTAGGGAAGGAAGAAAACCAATTGGCCTAAAAGGGTGTGCAGAAGGTAATGACTAAAGACATATAAAGGGATTTGGAGAGGTGGCAAAGAATTATACGGTTATAGTTGTGAATCTGGATAATGGTAAAGGCATTGCTAGGAATACCAGGATACCCCATCGAAACATTTCAATGTTTTAATTCAACTGTGTACTGTTAAAAGAAAACTGATTTCCCGATTAGACACTTGCTCCAGGGTATGTATTTACCAGGTTTGATTCTCACATTTGTATGGTTTTACAGATGATGAGTGGGAGTAAGTTATTGGGAATTGGGTGATCATCCTCATTATATCGGGATTCATTGTAATCGGTGATATTTGAGGAGATCATTTGGCCTGTTTGCCGGTCGGCAAATATTTGGTTTTGAATATCCGCTGTTGTGCACCAATTTCAAATTGATATATCTGTACGTCTATTTTCATAGAGTGAGATATACCTTTTGATATTATGTCGATGACATTTACCTATATCAGTGGATGGTTAGGTAAGCAGCATTAAACAGCGGTGTAATTCTTCTTAACCATAAGTACAGTTTTCAACCTACGACACACAGTGAAAGAGTTGTTAGACTCAGCGGACTTATACAGAGTATTGTATGTTGTCCAGTGTCCATTAGGACAGAGGGGTTGGTCCTCTTACTATATTCTGTTTACTTTTAATTTCTCTAGTTCTTAGACATGTGTTTCGTAGAAACACAGGGTCTAAGTTTTGAGGAGTTATAGGTATTTGAATAGAGTAGAGAACCAAGTGTAGCAAGTATCGGGATTCTTCAAAGTGATCGAAGATGTAGATACTTGTGTATGGTATTCAGTTGATAGTAATGATAAAGAGAAACTGCTTCTCTTTCAGGTTACTCATAATTGGAAGCATTCCTAAGTTGAGTAACGCTGATCGGCCTCTCTCCATTTAGTTGACATGCACTGGAGACAGCTGCATGATTTGAATCTGGTTAAATTAAATCAGTGCCTCTGGTTCTATATTGGATGTAGAACAGTTCATATCTTAACGTTGTTAAGGTACGGGGAGTTGTCCGGCTTATGATTAAAACCAGACACTGGACAACTCAAGGCACGTTTCAGTAATGGCTGTTTGTGGGTTGACCCAGGTTATGACGAGGGTTGACTTTCTACCATCTGGCAGATCAATAGAAATATTGTTCTAGTCTCGCCACAGTTTTATTAAAAATGGATTTTTTCAAAAACAGTAGTGGGAGTATGGTAGAACTGGAAGTGATTCCAGAACCGCAAACGATTACTGAAGATTTGATAAGGAACCTAAAGATTCAATCTGATTTGACATTCCAATGCCCACTCCGCTGATAAGGTGGGTAACTTCAGGCACCCGAGAGGTACTCCGGTAGCCTCAAGGACGGTGACAGGGAAGTTCTTGTTTACCCACACTTGCCATTGTTGTTGTTCCAGGCTGCGAGACCCGGCAGGAGGATGAGTATAGCGTCGTCCTAAACTAGCTTTAGAAGTGCACGTCTATATGACTCTGCCAGAGGGTTGTCGTAGTCAGTGGGAGCAGCGGAAGCATTGGTGGACATCAGGCTTATGTCTATTTATAGACTAAAGCAGATGTAGCGGAGATAGATCATCTGTTTCTGATGTGACAGTCATAGGTTTGACGTCATCAGAATAGGGGATGGATCTGTTGAGAAGGTAGTAGGGTGTGATGTCCTGGTATTTGATGACATACACAAAGTAGGAAGTGATATTCCTATACTACGATCGGTTATACTTTGGTCTTCACACAGTAGTTTCTCCACAAGGGACTTGGACATTATATCAGACATACTGATTACTAGATCTATGGTTTTTAGATCTGGATTTGGGTGGTTTCCCAATCTGGGTACTGAGACAGCATTCTAAGAGTATTTAGAATGGACGACTCCTGTTATGGTAGTGTACCTGCAGGTAATGGAGTCACCCTCTCTAAAGGTGTCTTATAGACTAAAGTAGAGAGGGATGTGCATGATTGGCAGATTACTTCCTTAGGCAATTGAGTCAATCATGAGATGTCAAGTACCACACCAGATGTTGTTCTTGCACTAGATGCAATAAGTTGACACTGATCCAATCCTGGAGAAACAGTCGAAAGCAGTTTTAGAACATAAGTGAATGTTCTAGGGATATGATAACAGCTGCCTCCTTTAGGAGACGGTTATCACTCCAGGCTTCCAAGGTGACATGGACGACAGGGTGATTGTCAGAGTTATAGTTTTCCTTCTGACGAGGGGCAGTATTTTGGACAGGTGGTCCAAGGCAATACTGAGGATGGCATGGCGCAGGATACTGATTAAGTTCAGTTGACGATACAGTCTGAGAAGTTTGGATTTGGAGTTCATTTATGAGCTAGGTCCCATCAGACATCCAGACATTCTAAGACAGGTATTGCTCATTTCGGGAGATGGTTTTCTCCGCGAACTTGAGATATAGAGAGACATAGAAAGAAACATCTAGGCGGATCCACTCACTGAGGCTATCCCTCGAACGCAATAGTTTCGCAAACGGATTTTGTGAGACTGACTAGTAGGGGAGTTGGGTGTTCGGTATCACACGGGCTGTGAGTATGCGACATCGCAATAATTAGCCTTGAGTGCAAGTAGGAGATTTTTAGAGATAGTGCCCTCAGAGTCAATTATTGGATCACAGGCACGTGATTGCAATGATTGAGGGAGGACCTATCCCGGTAGGACAGTCTTACTCGAGATGATAGTTTGCTATCTGGTTTACCTTTATCATCGTGTACTGCTTTAGGTGACCTGACAGGTCGCTATTGCACGGTGATAGAGCCCCTAGGATTCTTGCTTGACTGCCAGCAATATGAGGGCGATCATATAAGTGAGAGCTGGAGTCTATAAGCACATCCTTAAAAGGTCCCTAGTCGTGGGAGTTTCGAGACAGGGCATCGATTCTCCAGAGTAGACTAGTGTATACAGTCGAGACCCCGACGAGGGGCGGTGGCCGGTCTCACAAGCCACTAGTGTCAGTTGGTTCACCTAAGATGTATACAGGTGCTCATTAGGTTATGAGTACACCGGACAGGACTCACCGGGAACATGCTAGTTGGTCTTATACCTGACGTCAGATAGCAGTTCCCAGGTGACATGTGTACAGGTTAGTTCATCGACCTGGGGATCGTCATTTGTCTCGTATGAGTTCCCACTGTGCTTTGATTACTACCCTACCACGGCTCAAAGGAGTCGTGCAAACAGGTTTTAGTTGGGTACAGTCCCGAGCCACATGGAGGCAGTGAGCGGATCTTCAGGGGTTCGTCTCTCCCGGTATTGGGGGTGAGGTCGCGCTGTGTCTAGCAGAGCCATTACACGAAGTTCTTGGCCAAGGCAGGAGATTTACTGGTAGGTATTCCAGTAGTATCTCAGGGTGTTCTGGTCTACACTCCGACATGACTTGTACCGCTTTTGGGGGTCTGACTTTTACCAACCCCCTAGGCCCGACATGCGATGCTCATAGACGAACGGACCGGACTGTACGGATATTGTCACTGACAGGCTCAGTAGGGTGTCAGGATGAGTTCGCTTATCGACGTCCCTTTTGGTCAATAGCTGGTGGCCCGTCATGTATTGGCTTATACCTCTGACGTGCTAGTGGTTAAATCCACAGCCATAGTATTGACGAGTCTTTAGAGTCCACCACACTTACGGTTACTCAGGCTTTCGGGCGAAACGCTGTAGAGGCCGTATCGTTATATGGCTGCGTTCGATCAGATACGTGCGGTATTGCACGGATCAGGATCGGACGGATATTACTAGCCGTCTTTAGTTTAAGCCGGATCCTAGTTTAGTACAGTGTAGATTTTGTCTCATTGCATTTGTATCCGGATGGAATACAGATGCGGGTGTGTATGCACATTATCGGGGTTTTCCTGTAATTTATTACGGGACCAGTTTTCTGGAGTTGCCAGTTTGCATTCCGTTCCGGCCGGTTTTCCTTTGTTCTTTCCCGGCCGGACTTTTCCGATGGAGGGGGTTATTTGCAAGTTTGCAAATAACACATTGTGGAGGATTTTCTTGCAAATGTATTGATTATGATGGCATCTTTTCTTTTCAACCATCATTTGATTCTCTTTACATCAACCTTTTGCATTAAATTGAGATTAGAAGTGATTTGGAGTTGATGTGAGATTGTTATGATGATGTTTAGGATATGGTCACCTCTTACCTTTTACTACACTCACCTCCCTCTTGCATTTTGTATTCCTTCCTCCACCATTCTCATTTGGATATGGTTGAACACATTTGAGAGAAGAAAAGTTGAGAGCTTCATTTTGAGAGAGTAGTATTTTGATCTCTTTTCATGTTAAGAAAAATGCAAGCACCATTTTTCTTATCTTGTTTCCTCCATCATCTTCAAATGGAAACAAACCCAAATGAGACATAGCCTATACACTACACTTCCTACAGCAAATCTTGGACGCGTCGGCCAGCCAACTTCGCGCCCGAGTTGCCTCGGTATTGAGGTGGGAGCCCGTAAAAGATGCAGGCGATGTGGTGCCCTTTCCGGCGAGGAGGCGATGATATGGAGACAGGACTTTCCGCGGGAGATCGAGACGATGACGAGAAGACCGGAGGACTCGGATCACTCGGTATATCTCTAACCCGTCTTGTAGTTAGCTAGAATTATTTTAATGGTCCGATCCGGGTGTTTAGTGTGCGGTGATGCCGGTTTGCTAAGTTCGCAAAAATTTAAGTTTATCACCGCTTCCGCATTTGGCCGTCGGTTTGACGGCCGGGGCGCCGCCGTGCACTTACAATAGCATACTATCATCTTGAGTAAGACTGTCCTACCGGGATAGGTCCTCCCTCAATCATTGCAATCACGTGCCTGTGATCCAATAATTGACTCTGAGGGTACTATCTCCAACAATCTCCCACTTGCACTCAAGGCTAATTATTGCGATGTCGCATACTCACAATCCGTGTGATACCGAACACTCAACTCCTCTACTAGTCAGTCTCACAAAACCTATTTGCGAAACTATTGCGTTCGAGGAATAGCCTCAGTGAGTGGATCCGCCAGGATGTTTCTTTCTATGTCTCTCTATATCTCAAGTTCGCGGAGAAAGCCATCTCCCGAAATGAGCAATACCTGTCTTAGAATGTGTCTGAATGTCTGATGGGACCTAGCTCATAAATGAACTCCAAATCCAAACTTCTTAGACTGTACCGTCAACTGAACTTAATCAGTATCCTGCGCCATGCCTCCCTCAGTATTGCCTTGGACCACCTGTCCAAAATACTGCCTTTCGTCAGAATGAAAAACTATAACTTTGACAACCTCCTTGTCGTCCATGTCACCTTGGATGCCTGGAATGATAACTGTCTCCCGAATGAGGCTGTCGTTATCATATCCCCAGAACATCCACTTATGTTCTAAAATTGCTTCCGACCGTTTCTTCAGGATTGGATCAATATCAACTTATTGCATCTACTGCAAAAACAACATCTGGTGTGGTACTTGACATCTCATGATTTACTCAATTGCCTAAGCAAGTGATCTGCCAATCATGCACATCCTTCTCCCCTTTAGTCTGTAAGACACTTTTAGAGAGGGTGACTCCATCACCTGCAGGTACACCATCGTGCCAGGAGTCGTCCATTCTAAATACTCTTAGAATGCTGTCTAAGTACCCTGATTGGGAAACCACCCAAATCTAGATCTAAAACCATAGATCTAGTAACCAGTATGTCTGATATAATGTCCAAGTCCCATGTGGAGAAACCATTGTGTGACGACCAAAGTATAACCGATCGTAGTATAGGAACATCACTTCCTACTCTGTGTATGTCATCCAAATACCAGGACATCACACCCTACTACCTTCTTAACAGATCCATCCCCTATTCTGACAAAGTCAAACCTATGACTGTCACGTCAGAAATAGATGATCTATCTCCGCTACAGCTGCTTTAGTCTATAAATAGACATAAGCCACATGTCCACCATGCTTCCGCTGCTCCCACTGACCACGACAACCCTCTGGCAGAGTCATATAGACGTACACTTCTAAAGCCAGTTTAGAACGACGCTATACTCATCCTCCTGCCGGGTCTCACAGTCTGGAACAACAGCTATGGCAATTCTGGGTAAACAAGAACTTCCCTGTCACCGTCCTTGAGACTACCGGAGTACCTCTCGGGTGCCTGAAGTTACCCACCTTATCTGCAGAGTGGCCAATGGAATGTCAAACCAGATTGAATCCTTAGGTTCCTATCTAATCTTCAGTAATCGTTTGTGGTTCTGGAATCACTTCCAGTTCTACCATACTCCCACTACCGTTTTCTGAAAAAATCCATTTTTAATAAAACTGTGGCGAGTCTAGATTAATATCACTATTGATCTTCCAGATGGTAGAAAGTCAACCCTCGTCATTGTAAGTGCACGGCGGCGCCCCGGCCGTCAATCCGACGGCCAAATGCGGAAGCGGTGATAAACTTTAATTTTGCGAACTTAGCAAACCGGCACCATCGCGCACTAAACACCCGGATCGAACCATTAACAAGTCTAAGCTAACTACAAGAAGGGGAAGAGATATACCGAATGATCCGAGTCCTCCGGTCTTCTCGTCGTCGTCCCGATCTCCTGCGGAAACTCCGGTCGTCGCCTCCTCGCCGGAAGGCACCACATCGCCTGTATCTTTTACGGGCTCCCACCTCAATACCGAGGCAACTCGGGCGCGAAGTAGGCTAGCCGACGCGTCCAAGATTTGATGTAGAATGTGGTGTAGATCATGCTAGTCTCATTTGGGGTTTGTAGTTGCCTTGATGGAGGAATCAAGATAAGAAAAATGGTGCTTGCATTTTTCTTAACATGAAAAGAGATCAAAATGCTACACTCTCAAAAATGAAGCTCTCTCATTTTCTTTCTCTCAACCATGGCCAACATCTTCCATCAAGTGAGAAGAATATGGTGGAGGAATGAATATGAAAACATAACAAGAAGGGAGGTGAGTGTAGGAGAAGAAGAATGGTGACCATAACCAAACATCATCATAACAAACTCAAATCAACCTCAAATCCTTTCTAATCTCATTAATACAAATCAAGTGATGTAAAGAGAATCAAATGATGGTGGAAAAGAAAAGATGCCATCATAATCAATACATTTGCATGAAACCCCTCCACAAAGTGTTATTTGCAAATAACCCCCTCCATCGAAAAAGTCCGGCCGGGAAAGAACAAAGGAAAACCGGCCGGAACGGAATGCAAACTGGAAACTCCAGAAAACTGGTCCCGTAATAAATTACAGGAAAACCCCCATACTGTGAAAACACACCCGCATCTGTATTCCTTCCGGATACAAATGCAATGAGACAAAATCTACACTGTACTAAACTAGGATCCGGCTTAAACTAAAGCCGGCTAGTAATATCCGTCCGATCCTGATCCGTGCAATACCGCACGTATCTGATCGAACCCTGCCATATAACCATACGGCCACTAGTACTAACCGTCCGATCCTGATCCGTGCAATACCGCACGTATCTGATCGGACCCTGCCATATCTCCATACGGCCTCTACAGCGTTTCGCCCGAAAGCTTGAGTAACTGAAAGTGTGGTGGACTCTAAAGACTCATCAATACAGTGGCTGTGGATTTAACCACTAGCACGTCAGAGGTATAAGCCAATACGTAACGGGCCACCAGCTATTGACTAAAAGGGACGTCGATGAGCGAACTCATCCTGACACCCTACTGAGCCTGTCAGTGACAATATCCGTACAGTCCGGTCCGTTCGTCTATGAGCATCGCATGTCGGGCCTAGGGGGTTGGTAAAAGTCAGACCCCCAAAAGTGGTACAAGTCGTGTCGGAGTGTAGCCCAGAACACCCTGAGATACTACTGGAATATCTACCAGTAAATCTCCTGCCTTGGCCAAGGACTTCGTGTAATGGCTCTCCTAGACACAGCGCGACCTCACCCCCAATACCGGGAGAGACGAACCCCTGAAGATCCGCTCACTGCCTCCATGTGGCTCGGGACTGTAACCAACTAAAACCTGTTTGCACGACTCCTTTGAGCCGTGGTAGGGTAGTAATCAAAGCACAGTGGGAACTCACACGAGACAAATGACGATCCCCAGGTCGATGAACTAACCTGTACACATGTCACCTGGGAACTGCTATCTGACGTCAGGTATAAGACCAACTAGCATGTTCCCGGCGAGTCCAGTCCGGTGTACTCATAACCCAATGAGCACCTGTATACATCTTAGGTGAACCAACTGCCACCAGTGGCTTGTGAGACCGGCTACCGCCCCTCGTCGGGGTCTCGACTGTATACACTAGTCTACTCTGGAGAATCGATGCCCTGTCTCGAAACTCCCACGACTAGGGACCTTTTAAGGATGTGCTTATAGACTCCAGCTCTCACTTATATGATCTCCCTCATACTGCTGGCAGTCAAGCAAGAATCCTAGGGGCTCTATCAACGTGCAATAGCGACCTGTCAGGTCACCTAAAGCAGTACACGATGATAAAGGTAACCCAGATAGCATACTATCATCTCGAGTAAGACTGTCCTACCGGGATAGGTCCTCCCTCAATCATTGCAATCACGTGCCTGTGATCCAATAATTGACTCTGAGGGCACTATCTCCAACAATCTCCCACTTGCACTTAAGGCTAATTATTGCGATGTCGCATACTCACAGCCCGTGTGATACCGAACACCCAACTCCTCTACTTGTCAGTCTCACAAAACTCGTTTGCGAAACTATTGCGTTCGAGGAATAGCCTCAGTGAGTGGATCCGCTCTGGTGTTTCTTTCTATGTCTCTCTATATCTCAAGTTCGCGGAGAAAGCTATCTCCCGAAATGAGCAATACCTGTCTTAGAATGTCTGGATGTCTGATGGGACCTAGCTCATAAATGAACTCCAAATCCAAACTTCTTAGAATGTATCGTCAACTGAACTTAATCAGTATCCTGCGCCATGCCATCCTTAGTATTGCCTTGGACCACCTGTCCAAAATACTGCCCCTCGTTAGAAGGAAAACTATAACTCTGACAACCTCCTTGTCGTCCATGTCACCTTGGAAGCCTGGAATGATAATCGTCTCCTAAAGGAGGCAGCCGTTATCATATCCCTAGAACATTCACTTATGTTCTAAAACTGCTTCCGACTGTTTCTCCAGGATTGGATCAATATCAACTTATTGCACCTACTGCAAGAACAACATCTGGTGTGGTACTTGACATCTAATGATTGACTCAATTACCTAAGCAAGTGATCTGCCAATCATGCATATCCCTCTCCCCATTAGTCTGTAAGACACCTTTAGAGAGGGTGACTCCATTACCTGCAGGTACACTACCGTGCCAGGAGTCGTCCATTCTAAATACTCTTAGAATGATGTCAAAGTACCCTGATTGGGAAACCACCCAAATCTAGATCTAAAACCATAGATCTAGTAACCAGTATGTCTGATATAATGTCCAAGTCCTTTGTGGAGAAACCACTGTGTGACGACCAAAGTATAACCGATCGTAGTATAGGAATGTCACTTCCTATTTTGTGTATGTCATCCAAATACCAGGATATCACACCCTACAACCTTCTCAACAGATCCATCCACTATTCTGATGAAGTCAAACCTATGACTGTCACATCCGAAATAGATGATCTATCTCCGCTGCATCTGCTTTAGTCTATAAATAGACATAAGCCTGATGTCCACCAATGCTTCCGCTGCTCCCACTGACTACGACAACCCTCTGGCAGAGTCATATGGACATGCACTTCTAAAGCTAGTTTAGAACGACGCTATATTCATCCTCCTGCCGGGTCTCGCAGCCTGGAACAACAACAATGGCAAGTGTGGGTAAACAAGAACTTCCCTATCACCGTCCTTGAGGCTACCGGAGTACCTCTCGGGTGCCTGAAGTTACCCACCGTACCTGTGGAGTGGCCAATGGAATGTCAAATCAGATTGAATCTTTAGGTTCCTTATCAAATCTTCAGTAATCGTTTGCGGTTCTGGAATCACTTCCAGTTCTACCATACTCCCACTTCTGTTTTTGGAAAAATCCATTTTTAATAAAACCGTGGCGAGTCTAGAACAATATTTCTTTTGATCTGCCAGATGGTAGAAAGTCAACCCTCGTCATAGCCTGGGTCAACCCATAAACAGCCATTACAGAAACGTGCCTTGAGTTGTCCAGTGTCTGGTTTTAATCATAAGCCGGACAACTCCCCGTACCTTAACAACGTTAAGATATGAACTGTTCTATATCCAATATAGAACCAGAGGCACTGATTTAATTTAACCAGATTCAAATCATGCAGCTGTCTCCAGTGCATGTCAACTAAATGGAGAGAGGCCGATCAGCGTTACTCAACTTAGGAATGCTTCCAATTATGAGTAACCTGAAAGAGAAGCAATTTCTCTTTATCATTACTATCAACTGAATACCATACACAAGTATCTACATCTTCGATCACTTTGAAGAATCCCGATACTTGCTACACCTGGTTCTCTACTCTATTCAAATACCTATAACTCCTCAAAACTTAGACCCTGTGTTTCTACGAAACACATGTCTAAGAACTAGAGAAGTTAAAAGTAAACAGAATATAGTAAGAGGACCAACCCCTCTGTCCTAATGGGCACTGGACAACATACAATACTCTGTATAAGTCCGCTGAGTCTAACAACTCTTTCACTGTGTGTCGTAGGTTGAAAACTGTACTTATGGTTAAGAAGAATTACACCGCTGCTTAATGCTCCTTACCTAACCATCCACTGATATAGGTAAATGTCATCGACATAATATCAAAAGGTATATCTCACTCTATGAAAATAGACGTACAGATATATCAATTTAAAATTGGTGCACAACAGCGGATATTCAAAACCAAATATTTGCCGACCGGCAAACAACCCAGGTGATTTCCTCAAATATCACCGATAACAACGAATCCCGATATAATGAGGATAATCACCCAATTCCCAATAACTTACTCCCACTCATCATCTGTAAAACCATATAGATGTGAGATTCATATCTGGTAAATACATACCCTGGAGAAAGTGCCTAACTGGGAAATCAGTTTTCTATTAACAGTACACAGTGAAACTAAAACATTGAAATGTTTCGTTGGGGTATCCTGGTATTCCTAGTAATGCCTCTTCCATTATCCAGATTCACTACTGTAACCGTATAATTCTTTGCCGCCTCTCCAAATCCCTTTATATGTCTTTAGTCATTACCTTCTGTACACCCCTTTAGGCCAAATGGTTTTCTTCCTTCCCTACCGTTTGGCACCAGCCTATGGTTTGGAAGAAGGCTATCCAAAAAGCATAAAGGGTGTACTGTCCTAATCCTAGGAGCACTCGCAACGCGAGAGAAGGTGAAGATAAAAGACACCTGAATGTACTTTATTCCTATTTCTCCTGAACCAGGATCCATCCCCGAACTGGAACAAGTTCCTTTCGAGTTCGTATATAACCATACGATGGATTATCCAATAATGTGGGATCTTCGTAGTGATACGGAGTGTCCTGGAAAAATACAAAGGTGATTTAGGATTGGCGAAGAAATACTTAGTTTGGTCGTGAAAAGCAGTCGCAATTTACTTTGTCCTCTTACTAATCCCTTTATTTTGTCTGAACTTAATACCTTCTGCACACCATTTAGGCTAGCTGGTTTTCTTCATTCCTTACTGTTCGACACCAGCCTAAAGTTTGGAAGAAGACTATCCAATTTGCGTAATAGGTGTACTATCTCCTAAACCAAGGAGTACTCACAACTTGAGAGAAGGTAAAAGGGAAAAGACAACTGAATAATCCTATCCGTTTTCTCCAGAACCGGAAACCATCCTCGAATTCCTTCGAGTTCGTATCTAACCATACGATGGTTTGTCCAATGGAAGTGGACCTTCGCAGTAATACGGGGTGTCCTGGAGAAAAGGGTAAAAGTAGGAGTGGCAATGAGGTCTGCAACTCTGACAATCCAAAAGCCAGTGTTAAGAAGGTTCGGTCAACTTGGTCACTGAGTCAAAGTCTAGGGTCGGGTCAATGGTCGCTGCCAAAGAGAGAAAGAAAAGAAACACTCAGCGTGCACTCTATCCTAGATCAGAATGGTTACCAATTTATCTAATCTGGAAACCTCCCACTGTACCTCAAATTCTCCTCTAAACCTGAAAGAAGAATTAGTCGGGGTCACCCGAGGAGTAAGCCAACTCATTAGTGGGAATCGGGATCCAACTATCATCGCATGATAACGTGACGGAATTCGCTCACGGTATCACACTCCAGAAGGTATGCGCATATCTGGCAAGTTTCAGTTCTTTTGAAACTCCCGATGTGATTTTTACCCCATGCTCTTATGACCTTGGCGTGAGGTCAAAATATCATAAGTCACATGTCAAGTTCTACCCATCATTGTCCAGGTTAATTTGAACCCACCCGTACATACCCTTGACGTAGGCCAAAATAGTAGTACGACTGTCCCAAACCAACGCATCTATTTATGCAACAGATAAATACCCGGCAGCTACCAAACGCTATGCCTTGGCGTGAGGTCAAAATACATAGCTTGAATACTACCGAATATTTAACTGAAATGATGGAGGGCTACGAATGGTTTCTGGCGAAAACCTTTAACGTAATGAACTTGATATCGTTGAAGGAACAGATAGCTTTTTAGAAAATATAGTGACGAAAACCTTTACTAAAGAGGTCACTCCCGGTGAAGGGATCTCGGCTCTTTCCCCGTAGAATGAGGTGCAGGATATTCCAACTGAATACCTCGGTGCAAAGCAAAAGTAATCGGCTATAGTGAAGTTATTGCCCTGACGCAAACTTATGTCCAAGGGGTCACTCCCGGTGAAGGGATCTCGGCCCTTGCCTCGTCGACTGAGGAGCAGGATATTCCAACTGAATACCACGATGCAAAACAAAAGAGAACGCCCTTGCAATAACAGCTTTTTGAAAAAGTGTTCCAACAACATCAGATTAGGTTTGTTTATCTTGCATTGATCCGAATCAACGCAGTCCCATCAATTGATCACACCACAAAGAACGAAAATATACTGACGTACGTATATGCCATCCGCATTCGCCACTGGGTCCCGTCATCACCCGTTAGGTTAGCTAACTAACGGCAGAGCGGGGACTGGACTAGCGCGGATGAAAAACATATACAACATCTACTAATATATATACCAATATATTATATTCGCTCAAGGCGTGATAAAAATGCAACATCACAGAAATGTACAGCATCACAGAACAATACAGATATCTGGGATCCCCGGGTTTCACAGAGCCACTACTGAAACCCGACGTTCTCCTGGTCGTGTGGATAGCCTGTGCAATGAAATCCTAGACCCCTACGGGCGCGGCAAGTTACCCGCCAAAACCTGAAGCGAGACAGCCCCCTTCAGCACCGTGAATGGACCACCCAGCACTTCACGGAATCCGGTAACTCGGGCACCCCTCCTGGGTCAACCTGTACCCCCTACGAGTGCGGCGAATAGCCCGCCAATTCTAGAGTGAAGCCCCCTCCGTCCCAATGCCATGAGATGCGGGCCCGTTGCCCTCTAGAACCCGGCTATCCGTGCACCCCTCCGCGGGGTAATCCTAGTACAGAAAGTAAAATATACATACAACGGGTACATCGACCGCAACCAGGTCGTGCCCCAAAAGAATAATACAAACAGGCAGTGACGGCAGTCCACATGTCGGACGCTCGCCCCGCAATATCAAATGTACATAATACAACAACACTGTACTAGCATTGCATCCAGGCTATCCCCCACGACCGATCCGCAACATCACAGCAAAATCACAAAACATCAACGTGAAAGTCACGTTCGCAAATCCGTCTAACCGGGCTATAGCAGTTAGACTGGATTTACCGATCAAGTGACATTCACGGTCGCAGATATAATGTAAATACTGTGAAAAATGTGTTTAAAATATCCGATCGATCAAATAATTAACAAGTGGGCCCCCAAGCAATACTGTAGCACTCACAGAAAATTTGGGCCCAATTTTAATATTCCAAAACCCCTAAAATTAGCCCAGAAGCCCACTGGAAAAATATGATGCAGTGAAGACACCAATGTGCGGCGGAACCGCGGCCCAAGGGGGGGTTTGGCCGCGGTTCCGCGCTTCAGTGGTCGACTCACTGTGTCGAACTTTTCCAGTATTCTTAGAATTTCTTATACATCAGTTTTCTACAGCCTGAAAAATTTTTGGAGCAAGGAAAAAATCGACAGAAAACTGATGTGAGGAAAAACGTGAGTTTTTGGAATTTTGGTCGATCGGAAATGCAAACACATCAAACAAAGCTAGACGAAGTTAATGGCGAGGCTTTGATACCACTGTAAGTGCACTGCGGCGCCCCGGCCGTCAATCCGACGGCCAAATGCGGAAGCGGTGATAAACTTTAATTTTGCGAACTTAGCAAACTGGCACCATCGCGCACTAAACACCCGGATCGAACCATTAACAAGTCTAAGCTAACTACAAGAAGGGGAAGAGATATACCGAATGATCCGAGTCCTCCGGTCTTCTCGTCTTCGTCCCGATCTCCTGCGGAAACTCCGGTCGTCGCCTCCTCGCCGGAAGGGCATCACATCGCCTGTATCTTTTACGGGCTCCCACCTCAATACCGAGGCAACTCGGGCGCGAAGTAGGCTAGCCGACGCGTCCAAGATTTGCTGTAGAATGTGGTGTAGATCATGCTAGTCTCATTTGGGGTTTGTAGTTGCCTTGATGGAGGAATCAAGATAAGAAAAATGGTGCTTGCATTTTTCTTAACATGAAAAGAGATCAAAATGCTACACTCTCAAAAATGAAGCTCTCTCATTTTCTTTCTCTCAACCATGGCCAACCTCTTCCATCAAGTGAGAAGAATATGGTGGAGGAATGAATATGAAAACATAACAAGAAGGGAGGTGAGTGTAGGAGAAGAAGAATGGTGACCATAACCAAACATCATCATAACAAACTCAAATCAACCTCAAATCCTTTCTAATCTCATTAATACAAATCAAGTGATGTAAAGAGAATCAAATGATGGTGGAAAAGAAAAGATGCCATCATAATCAATACATTTGCAAGAAACCCCTCCACAAAGTGTTATTTGCAAATAACCCCCTCCATCGAAAAAGTCCGGCCGGGAAAGAACAAACGAAAACCGGCCGGAACGGAATGCAAACTGGCAACTCCAGAAAACTGGTCCCGTAATAAATTACAGGAAAACCCCCATACTATGCATACACACCCGCATCTGTATTCCGTCCGGATACAAATGCAATGAGACAAAATCTACACTGTACTAAACTAGGATCCGGCTTAAACTAAAACCGGCTAGTAATATCCGTCCGATCCTGATCCGTGCAATACCGCACGTATCTGATCGAACCCTGCCATATAACCTACGGCCACTAGTACTAACCGTCCGATCCTTATCCGTGCAATACCGCACGTATCTGATCGGACCCTGCCATATCTCCATACGGCCTCTACAGCGTTTCGCCCAAAAGCTTGAGTAACTGAAAGTGTGGTGGACTCTAAAGACTCGTCAATACAGTGGCTGTGGATTTAACCACTAGCACGTCAGAGGTATAAGCCAATACGTAACGGGCCACCAGCTATTGACTAAAAGGGTTGTCGATGAGCGAACTCATCCTGACACCCTACTGAGCCTGTCAGTGACAATATCCGTACAGTCCGGTCCGTTCGTCTATGAGCATCGCATGTCGGGCCTAGGGGGTTGGTAAAAGTCAGACCCCCAAAAGCGGTACAAGTCGTGTCGGAGTGTAGCCCAGAACACCCTGAGATACTACTGGAATACCTACCAGTAAATCTCCTGCCTTGGCCAAGGACTTCGTGTAATGGCTCTCCTAGACACAGCGCGACCTCACCCCCAATACCGGGAGAGACGAACCCCTGAAGATCCGCTCACTGCCTCCATGTGGCTCGGGACTGTACCCAACTAAAACCTGTTTTCACGACTCCTTTGAGCCGTGGTAGGGTAGTAATCAAAGCACAGTGGGAACTCACACGAGACAAATGACGATCCCCAGGTCGATGAACTAACCTGTACACATGTCACCTGGGAACTGCTATCTGACGTCAGGTATAAGACCAACTAGCATGTTCCCGGCGAGTCCAGTCCGGTGTACTCATAACCCAATGAGCATCTGTATACATCTTAGGTGAACCAACTGACACTAGTGGCTTGTGAGACCGGCCACCGCCCCTCGTCGGGGTCTCGACTGTATACACTAGTCTACTCTGGAGAATCGATGCCCTGTCTCGAAACTCCTACGACTAGGGACCTTTTAAGGATGTGCTTATAGACTCCAGCTCTCACTTATATGATCGCCCTCATACTGCTGGCAGTCAAGCAAGAATCCTAGGGGCTCTATCAACGTGCAATAGCGACCTGTCAGGTCACCTAAAGCAGTACACGATGATAAAGGTAAACCAGATAGCATACTATCATCTCGAGTAAGACTGTCCTACCGGGATAGGTCCTCCCTCAATCATTGCAATCACGTGCCTGTGATCCAATAATTGACTCTGAGGGCACTATCTCCAACAGTCATAGCCTGGGTCAACCCACAAACAGCCATTACAGAATCGTGCCTTGAGTTATCCAGAGTCTGGTTTTAAGCATAGGCCGGACAACTCCCCGTACCTTAACACCGTTAAGATATGAATTGTTCTATATCCAATATAGAACCAGAGGTATTGATTAAATTGAACCAGATTCAAATCATGCAGCTGTCTCCAGTGCATGTCAACTAAATGGAAAGAGGCCGATCAGCGTTACTCAACTTAGGAATGCTTCCAATTATGAGTAACCTGAAAGAGAAGCAAGTTCTTTTAATCATTACTATCTACTGAATACCATACTCAAGTATCTACATCTTCGATCAACTTGAATAATCCCGATACTTGCAACACCAGGTTCTCTACTTTATCCATATACCTATTACTTCTCAAAATTCGGACCCTGTGTTTCCATGAAACACTTGTCTAAAAACTATAGAAGTCATAAGTAAACCGAATATAGTACGAGGACCGACCCCTCTGTCCCAATGGACACTGGACAACATACAATACTCTGTATAAGTCCGCTGAGTCTAACAACTCTTTCACTGTGTGTCGTAGGTTGAAAACTGTACTATGGTTATGAAGAATTACACCGCTGTTTAATGCTCCTTACCTAACCATCCACTGATATAGGAAAATGTCATAGACATAATTTCAAAAAGGTATATTTCACTCTATGAAAATAGACTTACAGATATATCGATTTGAAATTGGTGCACAACAGCGGATATTCAAAACCAAATATTTGTCGTCCGGCAAACAACCCAGGTGACTTCCTCAAATATCACCGATTACAACGAATCCCGACATAATGAGGATGATCACCTAATTCCAAATAACTTACTCCCACTCATCATCTGTAAAACCATACAGATGTGAGAATCATACCTGGTAAATACATACCCTGGAGTAAGTATCAAATCGGGAAATCAGTTTTCCTTTAACAGTACACAGCGAAACTGAAACATTGAAATGTTTCGATGGGGTATCCCGGTATTCCTAGTAATGCCTCTTCCATTATCCAGATTCACAACTGTAACCGTGTAATTTTTTGCCATCTTTCCAAATCCCTTTATATGTTTTTAGTCGTTACCTTCTGTACACCCCTTTAGGCCAAATGGTTTTCTTCCTTCCCTACCGTTCGGCACCAGCCTATGGTTTGGAAGAAGACTATCCAATAAGCATAATGGGTGTACTGTCCTAATCCTAGGAGCACTCGCAATGCGAGATAAGGTGAAGATAAAAGACCACCGAATAAACCTTATTCCTATTTCTCCTGAACCAGAATCCATTCTCGAACTGGAACAAGTTCCTTTCGAGTTCGTATATAACCATACGATGGAGTACCCAATAAACTGTGGATCTTCGTAGTGATACGGAGTGTTCTGGAGAAATACAAAGGTGATTTAGGATTGGCGAATAAATACTTGGTTTGGTCGTGAATAGCAGTCGCAATTTACTTTGCCATCTTACTAATCCCTTGTTATGTCTTTACTTAATACCTTCTGTACACCATCGTTATGCTAATTGGTTTTCTTCATTCCCCACCGTTCGGCACCATCCTAAGGTTTGGAAGAAGACTATCCAATTTGCGTAATAGGTGTACTATCTCCTAAACCAAGGAGTACTCGCAACCCGAGAGAAGGTAAAAGGAAAAGACAACTGAATAGTCCTATTCGTTTTCTCCAGAACCGGAAACCATCCTCGAATAAATTCCTTCGAGTTCGTATATAACCATACGATGGTTTTATCCAATGGAAGTGGACGTTCGTAGTAATACGGGGTGTCCTGGAGAAAAGGGTAAAAGAAGGAGTGGCAATGAGGTTTGCAACTCTGACAATCCAAAAGCCAGTGTTTAAGAAGGTTCGGTTAATTTGGTCACTAAGTCATAGTCTTAGGGTCGGGTCAATGGTCGCAGCCTGTTGCGCCACGGCAGCGCCCCGGCCTCGTACTCGAGGCCAAAATGCGGAATCAAAATTTTTTCCTTACTCGGAAACGGCGCTACCGCGGACAATGAAAACCCGGATCGTAACCATTAACCTAATGCTAGCAATCAAGAGATAGGGTGAGAAGTATACCAAGTGATCCGAGTCCTCCGGTCTTCTCACCATCACCCCGATCTCCCGCGGAAAGTCTTGTCTCCACATCGTCGCCTCCTCACCGGAAAGGGCACCACATAGCCTGCGTCTTTTACGGGCTCCCGCCTCAATACCGAGGCAACTCGGGCATGAAGCCGGCAACTCGACATGCTCAAGATATGCTATAGAATGTGTAGTAGATCATGCTAGTCCCATTTGGGGTTTGTAGTTGCCTTGATGGAGGAATGGGGTTAGGAAAAATGGTGCTTTCATTTTTTCAAAACAAGAAGAAGAAGGAGATGAAGAATTCCTCACATAACAAAGATGAACTCACTCATTCTTTTCTTTCTCTCAAGAGAAGCTTTCTTTCATCAAGAGAGAAGAAGATGGTGGAGGAAAAAAATATGAAACCATAACCTTAGAAGGAAGGTGAGTGTAGGAAAAGGTGGAGGGTGACCATATCCTAACACCATCATCACAAACTCACATCAACTCCAAATCAATCTTAATCCTATCTCATCAACAAAAAGAAAATGATAATGATGGATAAGAAAGGTATCAAAAGATGCTTTCATAATAAATCATCTTGCAAATAAATCCTCCACAAAATGTAATTTGCAAAACTGCAAATTACCCCCTCCATCAGAAAAGTCCGGCCGGGAAAGAACAAAGGAAAACCGGCCGGAACAGAATGCAAACTGGCAACTCCAGAAAACTGGTCCCGTAATAAATTACAGGAAAACCCCGATACTGTGCATACACACTCGCATCTGTATTCTGACCGGATACAAATGCAATGAGACAAAATCTACACTGTACTAAAATAGGTCCGGCTTAAACCAAAGCCGGCTAGCAAAACCCGTTCGATCCTGATCCGTGCAATACCGCACGTATCTGATCGAACCCTGCCATATAACTATACGGCCCCTAGTACAAAACTGTCCGATCCTGATCCGTGCAATACCGCACGTATCTGATCGGACCCTGCCATATCTCCATACGGCCTCTACAGCGTTTCGCCCGAAAGCTTGAGTAACTGAAAGTGTGGTGGACTCTAAAGACTCGTCAATACTATGGCTGTGGATTTAACCACTAGCACGTCAGAGGTATAAGCCAACACGTGACGGGCCACCAGCTATTGACAAAAAGGGACGTCGATGAGCGAACTCATCCTGACACCCTACTGAGCCTGTCAGTGACAATATCCGTACAGTCCGGTCCGTTCGTCTATGAGCATCGCATGTCGGGCCTAGGGAGTTGGTAAAAGTCAGACCCCCAAAAGCGGTACAAGTCATGTCGGAGTGTAGCCCAGAACGCCCTGAGATACTACTGAAATACCTACCAGTAAGTCTCCTGCCTCGGCCGAGGGCTTTGCGTAATGGCTCTCCTAGACACAGCGTGACCTCACCCCCAATACCGGGAGAGACGAACCCCTGAAGATCCGCTCACTGTCTCTATGTGGCTCGGGACTGTACCCAACTAAAACCTGTTTGCATGACTCCTTTGAGCCGTGGTAGGGTAGTAATAAAAGTACAGTGGGAACTCACACGAGACAAATGACGATCCCCAGGTCAATGAACTAACCTGTACACATGTCACCAGGGAACTGCTATCTGACGTCTGGTATAATCCCAACTGGCTGGTTCCCGGCGAGTCCTGTCCGGTGTACTCATAACCCAATGAGCACCTGTATACATCTTAGGTGAACCAACTGACACCAGTGGCTTGTGAGACCGGCCACCGCCCCTCATCGGGGTCTCGACTGTATACACTAGTCTACTCTGGAGAAACGATGCCCTGTCTCGAAACTCCTACGACTAGGGACCTTTTAAGGATGTGCTTATAGACTACCAGCTCCCACGTATATGATCGCCATCATACTGCTGGCAGTCAAGCAAGAATCCTAGGGGCTCTATCAACGTGTAATAGCGACATGCCAGGTCACCTAAAGCAGTACACGATGATAAAGGTAAACCAGATAGCATACTATCATCTCGAGTAAGACTGTCCTACCGGGATAGGTCCTCCCTCAATCATTGCAATCACGTGCATGTGATCCAATAATTGACTCTGAGGGCACAATCTCCAACAATCTCCCACTTGCACTCAAGGCTAATTATTGCGATGCCGCATACTCACAGCCCGTGTGATACCGAACACCCAACTCCTCTACTAGTCAGTCTCACAAAGCTCGTTTGCGAAACTATTGCGTTCAAGGAATAGCCTCAGTGAGTGGATCCGCTGAGATGTTTCTTTCTATGTCTCTCTATATCTCAAGTTCGCGGAGAAAGCCATCTCCCGAAATGAGCAATACCTGTCTTAGAATGTCTGGATGTCTGATGTGACCTAGCTCATAAATGAACTCCAAATCCAAACTTCTTAGACTGTATCGTCAACTGAACTTAATCAGTATCCTGCGCCATGCCACCCTCAGTATTGCCTTGGACCACCTGTCCAAAATACTGCCCCTCGTCAGAAGGAAAACCATAACTCTGACAGCCACTCTGCCATCCATGTCACCTTGGAAGCCTGGAGTGATAACCGTCTCCTAAAAGAGGCTGTCGTTATCACATCCCTAGAACACGCACTTATGTCCTAAAACTTCTTCCTATTGTTTCTCCAGGATTGGATTAATATCAACTTATTGCATCTACTGCAAGAACAACATCTGGTGTGGTACTTGACATCTCATGATTGACTCAATTGCCTAAGCAAGTGATCTGTCAATCATGCGTATCCCTCTCCCCTTTAGTCTGTCAGACACCTTTAGAGAGGGTGACTCCATCACCTGCAGGTACGCTACCGTGCCAGGAGTCGTCCATTCTAAATACTCATAGAATGCTGTCAAGGTACCCAGATTGGGAAACCACCCAAATCTAGATCTAAAACCATAGATCTAGTAACCAGAATGTACGATATAATATCCAAGTCCTATGTGGAGAAACCACTGTGTGACGACCAAAGTATAACCGATCGTAGGAATATCACTTCCTACTACCTTCTCAACAGATCCATCCCCTATTCTGATGAAGTCAAACCTATGACTGTCATATCAGAAATAGATGATCTATCTCCGCTACATCTGCTTTAGTCTATAAATAGACATAAGCTACTTGTCCACCATGCTTCCGCTGCTTCCACTGACTACGACAACCCTCTGGCAGAGTCATATAGAAGTACACTTCTAAAGCCAGTTTAGAACGACGCTATACTCATCCTCCTGCCGGGTCTCCCAGTCTGGAACAACAGTAGTGGCAAGTCTGGGTAAACAAGAACTTCCCTGTCACCGTCCTTGAGGCTACCGGAGTACCTCTCGGGTGCCTGAAGTTACCCACCTTATCTGCGGAGTGGCCAATGGAATGTCAAATCAGATTGAATCTTTAGGTTCCTTATCAAATCTTCAGTAATCGTTTGCGGTTCTTGAATCCCTTCCAGTTCTACCATACTCCCACTACTGTTTTCTGAAAAAAAAATCCATTTCTTTTAAAATTGTGGCGAGTGAAGAACAATATCACTATTGATCTTCCAGATGGTAGAAAATCAACCCTCGTCATAGCCTGGGTCAACCCACAAACAGCCATTACAGAAACGTGCCTTGAGTTGTCCAGCGTCTGGTTTTAAGCATAAGCCGGACAACTCCCCGTACCTTAACATCGTTAAGATATGAACTGTTCTATATCCAATATAGAACCAGAGGCACTGATTTAATTTAACCAGATTCAAATCATGCAGCTGTCTCCAGTGCATGTAAACTAAATGGAAGGAGGCCGATCAGCGTTACTCAACTTAGGAATGCTTCCAATTATGAGTAACCTGAAAGAGAAGCAATTTCTCTTTATCAATACTATCAACTGAATACCATACACAAGTATCTACATCTTCGATCACTTTGAAGAATCCCGATACTTGCTATACCTGGTTCTCTACTCTATTCAAATACCTATAACTCCTCAAAACTCAGACCCTGTGTTTCCACGAAACACATGTCTAAGAACTAGAAAAGTTAAAAGTAAACAGAATATAGTATGAGGACCAACCCCTCTGTCCTAATGGACACTGGACGACATACAATACTCTGTATAAGTCCGCTGAGTCTAACAACTCTTTCACTGTGTGTCGCAGGTTGAAAACTGTACTTATGGTTAAGAAGAATTACACCGCTGTTTAATGCTCCTTACCTAACCATCCACTGATATAGGTAAATGTCATCGACATAATATCAAAAGGTATATCTCACTCTATGAAAATAGACGTACAGATATATCAATTTGAAATTGGTGCATAACCGCGGATATTCAAAACCAAATATTTGCCGACCGGCAAACAGCCCAGACGATCTCCTCAAATATCACAGATTACAACGAATCCCGATATAATGAGGATGATCACCCTATTCCAAATAACTTACTCCCACTCATCATCTGTAAAACCATACAGATGTGAGAATCATACCTGGTAAATACATACCCTGGAGTAAGTGTCTAATCGGGAAATCAGTTTTCCATTAACAGTACATAGTGAAACTGAAACATTGAAATGTTTCGTTGGGGTATCCTGGTATTCCTAGTAATGCCTCTTCCATTATCCAGATTCACAACTGTAACCGTATAATTCTTTGCCACTTCTCCAAATCCCTTTATATGTCTTTAGTCATTACCTTCTGTACACCCCATTAGGCCAAATGGTTTTCTTCCTTCCCTACCGTTCGGCACCAGCCTATGGTTTGGAAGAAGACTATCCAATAAGCATAATGGGTGTACTGTCCCAATCCTAGGAACACTCGCAATGTGAGAGAAGGTGAAGATAAAAGACACCTGAATGTACTTTATTCCTATTTCTCCTGAACCAGAATCCTTCCCCGAACTGGAACATGTTCCTTTCGAGTTCGTATATAACCGTACGATGGAGTATCCAATAAACTGTGGATCTTCGTAGTGATACGGAGTGTCCTGGAGAAATACAAAGGTGATTTAGGATTGGCGAAGAAACATTTGGTTCGGTCGTGAATAGCAGTCGCAATTTACTTTGCCCTCTTACTAATCCCTTGCTTTGTCTTAACTTAATACCTTCTGCACACCATCGTTATGCTAATTGGTTTTCTTCATTCCCCACCGTTCGGCACCAGCCTAAGGTTTGGAAGAAGACTATCCAACTTGCGTAATAGGTGTACTATCTCCTAAACCAAGGAGTACTCGCAATGAGAGAAGGTGAAAAGAAAAGACAACTGAATAATCCTATTCGTTTTCTCCAGAACCAGAAACCATCCTCGAAGTCCTTCGAGTTCGTATATAACCATACGATGGTTTTGTCCAATGGAAGTGGACGTTCGCAGTAATGCGGGGTGTCCTGGAGAAAAGGGTAAAAGTAGGAGTGGCAATGAGGTCTGCAACTCTGACAATCCAAAAAGCCTGTGTTAAGAAGGTTCGGTCAACTTGGTCACGGAGTCATAGTCCAGGATCGGGTCAATGGTCGCTGCCAAAGAGAGAGAGAAAAGAACCACTCAGCGTGCACTCTAACCTAGATCAGAATGGTTATCACTTTGTCTAATCTGGAAACCTCCCACTGTACCTCAAATTCTCCTCCAAACCTGAAAGAAGAATTAGTCGGGGTCACCCGAGGAGTAAACTAACTCATCAGTGGGAATCGGGATCCAACTATCATCGCATGATAACTTGACGGAATCCACTCAAGTCACCACACTCCAGATGGTATGCGCATGCCTGGCAAGTTTCAGTTCTTTTGAAACTCCCGATGTGATTTTTACCCCTAGGACCCAAGTGACCTTGACAATGCCAACATATCAAAGAGTCCTAGTCAAGTTCATCCCGTCATTATCTTGATTGCATTAAACCCACCCGTACGAGTCCTTGACAATGCCAACATAACCGTACGACTGTCCTAACCAATCCACTTATCCATGCGACAGAAAAGTATTACACAGCTACCGAACACTACGCCTCGGCAATGCACGACATACGTAGCACGAATACTAAGCAATACTAATCTGAAATGACGGAGGGCTACGGATGGTTTTTGGCGAAAAACCCTTTTACCGTAATGAACTTGATATCGTTGAAGGAACTGGATAACTTTTATAAAAATATAGTGACGAAAACCTTTACTAAAGAGGTCACTCCCGGTGAAGGGATCTCGGCTCTTTCCCCGTAGAATGAGGTGCAGGATATTCCAACTGAATACCACGATGCAAAGCAAAAGTAATCGGCTATAGTGAAGTTATTGCCCTGACGCAAACTTCTGTCCAAGGGGTCACTCCCGATGAAGGGATCTCGGGCCTTGCCTCGTCGACTAAGGAGCAGGATATTCCAAATGAATACCACGATGCAAAACAAAAGTGAACGTCCTTGCAATAACAGCTTTTTGAAAAATGTTCCAACAACATCAGAATAGGTTTGTTTAGCTTGCATTGATCCGAATCAACGCAGTCCCATCATATGATCACACCAAAAAGAACGAAAATATACTGACGTACGTATATGCCATCCGCATTCGCCACTGGGTCCCGTCATCACCCGTTAAGTTAGCTAACTAACGGCAGAGCGGGGACTGGACTAGCGCGGATGTAAAACATATACAACATCTACTAATATATATACCAATATATTAAATTTCGCTCAAGGCGTGATAAGAAATGCAACATCACAGAAATGTATAGCATCACAGAACAATACAGATATCTGGGATCCCCGGGTTTCACAGAGCCGCTGCTGAAACCCGACGTTCCCCTGGTCGTGTGGATAGTCTGTGCAATGAAGTCCTAGACCCCTACGGGCGCGACAAGTCACCCGCCAAAACCTGAAGCGAGGCAGCCCCCTCCAGCACCGTGAATGGACCACCCTGCACTTCATGGAATCCGGTAACTTGGGCACCCCTCCTGAGTCAACCTGTACCCCCTACGAGTGCGACGAATAGCCCGCCAATCCTAGAGTGAAGCCCCCTCCGTCTCAATGCCATGAGATGCGGGCCCGTTGCCCTCTAGAACCCGGCTATCCGTACACCCCTCCGCGGGGTAATCCTAGTACAGAAAGTAAAATATACATACACCGGGTACATCGACCGCAACCAGGTCGTGCCCCAAAAGAATAATACAAACAGGCAGTGACGGCAGTCCACATGTCGGACGCTCGCCCCGCAAAATCAAATGTACATAATACAACAAAACTGTACTAGCATTGCATCAAGGCTATCCCCCACGACCGATCCGCAACAACACAGCATAAACATAGAACATCAACGTGAAAGTCACGTTCGCAAATCCGTCTAACCGGGCTATAGCAGTTATACGGGATTCACCGATCAAGTGACATTCACGGTCGCAGATATAATGTAAATACTGTGAAATAATGTGTTTAAAATATCCGAGCGATCAAACAATTAACAAATGGGCCCCCAACCAATACTGTAGCAGTCACAGAAAACCTGTGCCCAAATTTAATATTCCAAAACCCACAAAATTAGCCCAAAAGCCCACTGTAAAATTTTGACCCAGTGAAGACTACAGAGTGCGGCGGAACCGCGGCCCAAGGGGGGGTTTGGCCGCGGTTCCGCGCTAAAGCAGTCGACTGAAATTGTCGAATTTTTACAGTGGTCTTATAATGTCTTGTACAGCAGTTTTCTACAACGTGAAAAAATTTTAGACACCAAAAAATTCCAACAGAAAACTGATGTGAAGGAAAATGTGGTTTTTGGGATTTTGGTCGATCGGATAAGCAAAACGCATTAGAACAAGCTAGGAAAGGTTAATGGCGTGTCTCTAATACCATGTTGCGCCACGGCAGCGCCCCGGCCTCGTACTCGAGGCCAAAATGCGGAATCAAAATTTTTTCCTTACTCGGAAACGGCGCTACCGCGGACAATGAAAACCCGGATCGTAACCATTAACCTAATGCTAGCAATCAAGAGATAGGGTGAGAAGTATACCAAGTGATCCGAGTCCTCCGGTCTTCTCATCATCACCCCGATCTCCCGCGGAAAGTCTTGTCTCCACATCGTCGCCTCCTCGCCGGAAAGGGCACCACATCGCCTGCGTCTTTTACGGGCTCCCGCCTCAATACCGAGGCAACTCGGGCATGAAGCCGGCAACTCGACATGCTCAAGATAT
Source organism: Agapanthus africanus (assembly GCA_030015575.1). NCBI lineage: Eukaryota > Viridiplantae > Streptophyta > Magnoliopsida > Asparagales > Amaryllidaceae > Agapanthus > Agapanthus africanus. The sequence continues at coordinate 204,283,521 of JASDDO010000031.1, read as the reverse complement.
GCTGTAGAATGTGTAGTAGATCATGCTAGTCTCATTTGGGGTTTGTAGTTGCCTTGATGGAGGAATGGGGTTAGGAAAAATGGTGCTTTCATTTTTTCAAAACAAGAAGAAGAAGGAGATGAAGAATTCCTCACATAACAAAGATGAACTCACTCATTCTTTTCTTTCTCTCAAGAGAAGCTTTCTTTCATCAAGAGAGAAGAAGATGGTGGAGGAAAAAAATATGAAACCATAACCTTAGAAGGAAGGTGAGTGTAGGAAAAGGTGGAGGGTGACCATATCCTAACACCATCATCACAAACTCACATCAACTCCAAATCAATCTTAATCCTATCTCATCAACAAAAAGAAAATGATAATGATGGATAAGAAAGGTATCAAAAGATGCTTTCATAATAAATCATCTTGCAAATAAATCCTCCACAAAATGTAATTTGCAAAACTGCAAATTACCCCCTCCATCAGAAAAGTCCGGCCGGGAAAGAACAAAGGAAAACCGGCAGGAACAGAATGCAAACTGGCAACTCCAGAAAACTGGTCCCGTAATAAATTACAGGAAAACCCCGATACTGTGCATACACACCCGCATCTGTATTCTGACCGGATACAAATGCAATGAGACAAAATCTACACTGTACTAAAATAGGACCGGCTTAAACCAAAGCCGGCTAGCAAAACCCGTTCGATCCTGATCCGTGCAATACCGCACGTATCTGATCGAACCCTGCCATATAACTATACGGCCCCTAGTACAAAACTGTCCGATCCTGATCCGTGCAATACCGCACGTATCTGATCGGACCCTGCCATATCTCTATACGGCCTCTACAGCGTTTCGCCCGAAAGCTTGAGTAACTGAAAGTGTGGTGGACTCTAAAGACTCGTCAATACTATGGCTGTGGATTTAACCACTAGCACGTCAGAGGTATAAGCCAATACGTGACGGGCCACCAGCTATTGGCCAAAAGGGACGTCGATGAGCGAACTCATGTCGGTGACAATATCTGTACAGTCCGGTCCGTTCGTCTATGAGCATCGCATGTCGGGCCTAGGGGGTTGGTAAAAGTCAGACCCCCAAAAGCGGTACAAGTCGTGTCGGAGTGTAGCCCAGAACGCCCTGAGATACTACTGGAATACCTACCAGTAAGTCTCTTGCCTCGGCCGAGGGCTTTGCGTAATGGCTCTCCTAGACACTGCGCGACCTCACTCCCAATACCGGGAGAGACGAACCCCTGAAGATCCGCTCACTGTCTCCATATGGCTCAGGACTGTACCTAACTAAAACCTGTTTGCACGACTCCTTTGAGCCGTGGTAGGGTAGTAATCAAAGTACAGTTGGAACTCACACGAGACAAATGACGATCCCCAGGTCAATGAACTAACCTGTACACATGTCACCAGGGAACTGCTATCTGACGTCTGGTATAATCCCAACTGGCTGGTTCCCGGCGAGTCCTGTCCGGTGTACTCATAACCCAATGAGCACCTGTATACATCTTAGGTGACACCAGTGGCTTGTGAGACCGGCCACCGCCCCTCTTCGGGGTCTCGACTGTATACACTAGTCTACTCTGGAGAAACGATGCCCTGTCTCGAAACTCCTACGACTAGGGACATTTTAAGGATGTGCTTATAGACTACCAGCTCCCACGTATATGATCGCCATCATACTGCTGGCAGTCAAGCAAGAATCCTAGGGGCTCTATCAACGTGTAATAGCAACATGCCAGGTCACCTAAAGCAGTACACGATGATAAAGGTAAACCAGATAGCATACTATCATCTCGAGTAAGACTGTCCTACCGGGATAGGTCCTCCCTCAATCATTGCAATCACGTGCCTGTGATCCAATAATTGACTCTGAGGGCACAATCTCCAATACAGCCAAAGAGAGAGAGAAAAGAAACACTCAGCGTGCACTCTAACCTAGATCAAAATGGTTACCAATTTATCTAATCTGGAAACCTCCCACTGTACCGTCAAATTCTCCTCCAAACCTGAAAGAAGAATTAGTCGGGATCACCCGAGGAGTAAACCAACTCATCAGTGGGAATCGGGATTCAACTATCATCGCATGATAACGTGACGGAATCCACTCACGTCATCACACTCCAGAAGGTATGCGCATATCTGGCAAGTTTCAGTTTCTTTAGAAACTCCCGATGTGATTGTTACCCCATGCTCTTATGACCTTGACTTTGGCCAACATATCATAAGTCACATGTCAAGTTCTACCCGTCATTCTCCAGGTTAATTTGAGCCCACCCGTACATACCCTTGACTTTGGCCAAAATAGTAGTACGACTGCCCCAAACCAACGCATCTATCTATGCTGCATATGAATACCCAATAGCTACCAATCACTGTGCCTTGACTTTAGCCAAATACACAGCTTGAATACTATTGACCACCCATATGAAACGACGGAGGGCTACGAATTTTTTCTGGCAAAAACCTTTAACGTAATGAACTTGATATCGTTGAAGGAACCGGATAGCTTTTAAAAATATAGTGACGAAAACCTTCGCTAAAGAGGTCACTCCCGGTGAAGGGATCTCGGCTCTTTCCCCATAGAATGAGGTGCAGGATATTCCAACTGAATACCACGGTGCAAAGCAAAAGTAATCGGCTATAGTGAAGTTAATGCCCTGACGCAAACTTCTGTCCAAGGGGTCACTCCCGGTGAAGGGATCTCGACCCTTGCCTCGTCGACTGAGGAGCAGGATATTCCAACTGAATACCATGATGCAAAACAAAAGAGAACGCCGTTGCAATAACAGCTTTTTGAAAAGTGTTCTAACAACATCAGAACATGTTTGTTTAACTTGCATTGATCCGAATCAACGCAGTCCCATCAATTGATCACACCAATAAAGAACGAAAATAATGATGTACGTATATGCCATCCGCATTCGCCACTGGGTCCCGTCATTACTCGTTAGGTTACTTAACTAACGAAAGAGCGGGGACTGGACTAGCGCGGATGCAAAACATATACAACATCTACTAGTATATATATCAATATATAATATTTCGCTCAAGGCGTGATAAAATGCAACATCACAGAAATGTACAGCATCACAGAACAATACAGATATCTGGGATCCCCGGGTTTCACAGAGCCGCTACTGAAACCCGACGTTCCCCTGGTCGTGTGGATAGCCTATGCAATGAAATCCTAGACCCCTACGGGCGCGGAAAGTTACCCGCCAAAACCTGAAGCGAGGCAGCCCCCTTCAGCAACGTGAATGGACCACCCAGCACTTCACGGAATCCGGTAACTTGGGCACCCCTCCTGGGTCAACCTGTACCCCCTACGAGTGCGGCGAATAGCCCGCCAATTCTAGAGTGAAGCCCCCTCCGTCTCAATGCCATGAGATGCGGGCTTGTTGCCCTCCAGAACCCGGCTATCCGTGCACCCCTCCGCGGGGTAATCCTAGTACAGAAAGTAAAATATACATACAACGTGTACATTGACCTCGACCTGGTCGTGCCCCAAAGGAATAATATACAATCAGGCAGTGACGGCAGTCCACATGTCGGACGCTCGCCCCGCAATATCAAATGTACATAATACAACCAAATCTGTACTACCATTGCATCCAGGTTATCCCCCACGACCAATCCGCAACATCACAGCACAATCACAGAACATCAACGTGAATGTCACGTTCGCAAATCCGTCTAACCGGGCTATAGCAGTTAGACAAGATTTACCGATCAAGTGACATTCACGGTCGTAGATATAATGTAAATACTGTGAACTAATGTGTTTAAAATATCCGATCGATCAAATTTACCAAGTGGGCCCCAAAGCACTACTGTAGCACATAAAGAAATTCTGGGCCCAAAATGAATATTCCAAAACCCTTATTTTAAGCCCAGAGACCCTCTGTAAAAAGTTGTTGCACTGAACAGTAAATATTGCGGCGGAACCGCGGCCCAAGCATGGGTTTGGCCGCGGTTCCACGGTGGGATAGTGGGTTCGTGCAACTAAATTTTCACAGAAGGCTTATAATTCCCTACACATCTTTCTGCAACACACTGCAAAAAATTTCAAGCTAAAAAAAATTTCGACAGAAAACTGATGTTTTGAAAAACACGGTTTTGGAACATTTGTTCGATCGGAAGTGTAAACACGTTAGACCAAGCTAGACTAGGTTAATGGCGAGGCTCTGATACCACTGTAAGTGCACGGCGGCGCCCCAGCCGTCAATCCGACGCCGGAATGCGGAAGCGATGCTTTTCTTTAAACTTTATAAACCGGCACCACCGCGCACTATAAACCCGGATCGTGCCATTAATCTAGTCCTAGCTATCTAGAGAAGGGGGTAGAGAGATATACCGAGCGATCCGTGTCCTTCGGTCTTCTCGTCGTCGTCCCGATCTCCCCGCGGAATCTCCGGTCTCCACCTCGTCGCCGGAAGGGCACCACGTCGCCGGCTTATTTTACGGGCTCCCACCTCTTGACCGAGGCAACTCGGGCACGAAGTTGGCGAGTCGACATGCCCAAGAGTTGCTGTAGAATAGTGTAGAACTCATGTCTCATTTGGGGTAGTGGAAGTTGCCATTTGGTGGAGGGATGAACTATGGAGTTTTTCTTGGGAATTTTGGTGAAGCAAAAATGATATGAGATGAACCAAAAAGACCCATACCAAAATTGGACAGCACCTTGAGAGCTTGGCCGGCCAAACTTCAAGATGAGGAGAGGAATGAATGAATGGGCCCAAGGAAAATCATCCAAGAAAGAGCAAAAGGCTCATCATGATGAATAATCTTCACACACAAATCCAACACTCCAAATCAACCATCACCATCACAAAAGTCATGCCATCATGAACTCAAGAAAGTCAAGGGTGGAAGAATCATCATGATACAACAATATGCAAGTAACACCCTCCACAATGCTTATTTTCACAAATGCAAATAAGCCCTCCTCCACCAATCTTCAGCCAATGAAAGATACAAAGAAATATGGCTGAAACGGAAAACAAACTGGCAACTCCAAAAAAACTGATCCCGTAATAAATTACAGGAAAACCCCGCTACTGTATATACATACCCGCATTTGTATTCCGACCGAAAAAGAAATGCAATGAGACAAAATCTACACTGTACAATACTAGGATCCGGCTTAAACCAAAGCCCGCTAGTATTATCCGTCCGATCCTGATCCGTGCAATACCGCACGTATCTGATCGAACCCTGCCATATATCCATACGGCCTCTAGTACTAACCGTCCGATCCTGATCCATGCAATACCGCACGTATCTGATCGAACCCTGCCATATCTCCATTCGACCTCTACAACGTTTCGCCCGAAACTTGAGTAACTGAATGTGGGGGACTCTAAAGACTCGTCAATACTATGGCTGTGGATTTAACCACTAGCACGTCAGAGGTATTAGCCATACGTGACGGGCTACTAGCTATTGACCAAAAGGGACGTCGATGAGCGAACTCATCCTGACACCCTACTGAGTCTGTCAGTGACAATATCCGTACAGTCCGTTCCGTTCGTCTATGAGCATCGCAAGGCGGGCCTAGGGGGTTGGTAAAAGTCAGACCCCCAAAAGCGGTACAAGTTGTGTCGGAGTGTAGCCCAGAACACCCTGAGATACTACTGGAATACCTACCAGTAAATCTCCTGCCTTGGCCAAGGACTTCGTGTAATGGCTCTCCTAGACACAGCGCGACCTCACCCCCAATACCGGGAGAGACGAACCCCTGAAGATCCGCTCACTGCCTCCATGTGGCTCGGGACTGTACCTAACTAAAACCTGTTTGCACGTCTCCTTTGAGCGTGGTAGGGTAGTAATCAAAATACAGTGGGAACTCACATGAGACAAATGACGATCCTCAGGTCGATGAACTAACATGCACACATGTCACCAGGGAACTGCTATCTGACGTCAGGTATAAGACCAACTAGCATGTTCCCGGAGAGTCCTGTCCGGTGTACTCATAACCCAATGAGCACCTGTATACATCTTAGGTGAACCAACTTACACCAGTGGCTTGTGAGACCGGCCACCGCCCCTCATCGGGGTCTCGACTGTATACACTAGTCTACTCTGGAGTATCGATGCCCTGTCTCGAAACTCCCACGACTTGGGATCTTTTAAGGATGTGCTTATAGACTACCAGCTCCCACGTATATGATCGCCCTCATACTGCTGGCTGCCAAGCAAGAATCCTATGGGCTCTATCAACGTGCAATAGTGACCTGTAGGGTCACCTAAAGCAGTACACGATGATAAAGGTAAACCAGATAGCATACTATCATCTTGAGTAAGACTGTCCTACCGGGATAGGTCCTCCCTCAATCATTGCAATCACGTGCTTGTGATCCAATAATTGACTCTGAGGGAACTATCTCCAACAGAAACCTCCCACTGTAGCCTCAAATTCTTCTCCAAACCCGAAAGAAGAATTAGTCGGGATCACCCGAGGAGTAAACCAACTCATTAGTGGGAATCGGGATCCAACTATCATTGCATGATAACGTGACGGAATCCGCTCACGTTATCACACTCCAGAAGGTATGCGCATATCCGGCAAGTTTTAGTTTCTTTAGAAACTCCCGATGTGATTTTTACCCCATGCTCTTATGACCTTGACGAAGGTCAACAAATCATAAGTCACATGTCAAGTTCTACCCGTCATTGTCCAGGTTAATTTGAACCCACCCATACAAGCCCTTGACGAAGGTCAACAAGGCTATACGACTGTCCCAAACCAACGCATCTATCTATGCAGCAGAAAGGTAACAAGCAGCTACCATACACTATGCCTTGACGAAGGTCAACAAACATATCATGAATACTACGTGCTACCCGTCTGAAATGAACTTGATATCGTCGAAGGATCCGGATAGCTTTTTAGAAAAATATAGTGGTGAAAACCTTCGCTAAAGAGGTCACTCCCGGTGAAGGGATCTCGGCTCTTTCCCCGTAGAATGAGATGCAGGATATTCCAACTGAATACCACGATGCAAAGCAAAAGTAATCGGCTATAGTGAAGTTATTGCCCTGACGCAAACTTTTGTCCAAGGGGTCACTCCCGGTGAAGGGATCTCGGCCCTTGCCTCGTCGACTGAGGAGCAGGATATTCCAATTGAATACCACTGTGCAAAACAAAAGAGAACGTCCTTGCAATAACAGCTTTTTGAAAAAAAGTTCCAACAACATCAGAATAGGTTTGTTTAGCTTGCATTGATCCGAATCAACGCAGTCCCATCAATTGATCACACCACAAAAGAACGAAAATAATGATGTACGTATATGCCATCCGCATTCGTCACTGGGTCCTATCATCACCCGTTAGGTTACTTAACTAACGACAGAGCGGGGACTGGACTAGCGCGGGTGCAAAACATATACAACATCTACTAGTATATATATCAATATATAATATTTCGCTCAAGGCGTGATAAAATGCAACATCACAGAAATGTAATATGCATCATAGAACAATACAGATATTTGGGATCCCCGGGTTTCATAGAGCCGCTACTGAAACCCGACGTTCCCCTGGTCGTGTGGATAGCCCGTGCAATGAAATCCTAGACCCCTACGGGCGCGGCAAGTTACCCGCCAAAACCTGAAGCGAGGCATCCCCCTTCAGCAACGTGAATGGACCACCCAGCACTTCACGGAATCCGGTAACTTGGGCACCCCTCCTGGGTCAACCTGTACCCCCTACTAGTGCGGCGAATAGCCCGCCAATTCTAGAGTGAAGCCCCCTCCGTCTCAATGCCATGAGATGCGGGCCCGTTGCCCTCTAGAACCCGGCTATCCGTGCACCCCACCGCGGGGTAATCGTAGTACAGAAAGTAAAATATACAACGGGTACATCGACCTCGACCCGGTCGTGCCCCAAAAGAATAATATACAAACAGGAAGTAACGGCAGTCCACATGTCGGACGCTCGCCCCGCAATATCAAATGTACATAATAAACCAAACTGTACTACCATTGCATCCAGGCTATCCCCCACGACCAATCCGCAACATCACAGCACAACACAGAACATCAACGTGAATGTCACGTTCGCAAATCCGTCTAAAAGGGCTATAGTAGATAGACTGGATTTACCGATCGAGTGACATTCACGGTCGCAGATATAATGTAAATACTGTGAACCAACATTTTTAAACTTTTCGACCGATCAAATTTACCTAAGTGGGCCCCAAGCAGAACTGTAGCACTCAGAGAAAATCTGGGCCCAAAAAGAATATTCCAAAAACCCCAATTTCAACTCAGGAGCACTCTGTGAAAATTTGGTACAATAAACAGTTAAAAGCGCGGCGGAACCGCGACCCAAGCAAGGGTTTGGCCTCAGTTCCACGGTGTAATAATGAGTTCAAGCGACCAAATTTTTACAGAATGCTTAGAATTCCCTGCATGTGTTTCTGCAACAACCTGAAAAATTTTCTGAGCTAAAAAAATTTCGACAGAAAACTGATGCCATGAAAATGCGGGTTTTGGAAATTCCGATCGATCGAACTTGTAAACATGTTAGAGCAAGCTAGACTAGGTTAATGGCGTGGCTCTGATACCAATGTAAGTGCACGGCGGCATCCCGGCCGTCAATCCGACGCCGGAATGCGAAAACGAAACTTTTCTAAACATTAGAAACCGGCACCACCGTGCACTAAAATCCCGGATCGGGCCATTAACCTACTCCTAGCAAATACGAGAAATGGGTAGAGAAGCTATACCGAGGCGATCCGTGTCCTTCGGCCTTCGGCCTCCACTCCTATCTCCTTGCGGAATCTCCGGTCTTCATTTCCTCGTCGGAAAGGGCACCACATCGAGATGTCTTTTTACGGGCTCCCGCTTCATCCGAAGCAACTCAGGCGCGAAGTGTGCTAGCCGACGTGTCCAAGGTGTTGTAGAGAATGTTTGTGATCACTTTGTCTCTTGCATCCATGACTTTGGATGGAGGTTGAAGTGTTGCCATTGATGGAAGCAAAAAGCTAGAGGAAGAAGAAGAAGAACAAGAGCTTTTTTTTTCTTTTCTCTTGTTGTAATGAGAGTGAGAGTGAGTGATTATCAAAATACAAGACCAATAATATCAACCATAGCAGCCCCTCTCTCTCTCCATCTCATTTCAACACATTAAACAATTCACTAATGTGACATTTTTGCTAAAAAAGAGACCATGAGTCATAGTATAAGTCTATGTCACATTAATGCATTGTCATGATGATTTCTAGCTCATTATTTCCTTAAGCAAACATTAATCCAAATGTCTGCCACAACAAAAAGATCCGGCGACATCTAAAGTAAACTCGTGATGGATCACAAAGATACCCCTCACCTGTATATACATACCCGCACCCGCATTCCGACTAAATGCGAATGCGATGAGACTAAAGTAATCCAATAAATCTAATACTAGGATCCGGCTTAAACCAAAGCCCACTAGTATGATCCGTCCGATCATGATCCGTGCAATACCGCACGTATAAGATCGAACCATGCCATATATCATACGGCCTCTACAACGTTTCGCCCGAAACTTGAGAAACTGTCTGTGGGGGACTCTAAATACTCGTCAATACTTTGGCTGTGGATTTAACCACTAGCACGTCAGAGGTATTAGCCTATACGTGACGGGCTACCAGGTATTGACCAAAAGGGACGTCGATGAGCGAACTCATCCTGACACCCTACTGAGCCTGTCAGCGACATTATCCGTACAGTCCGGTCCGTTCGTCTATGAGCATCGCATGGCGGGCCTAGGGGGTTGGTGAAAGTCAGACCCCCAAAAGCGGTACAAGTCATATCCGAGTGTAGCCCGGAACACCCTGAGATACTACTGGAATACCTACCAGTAAATCTCCTGCCTTGGCCAAGGACTTCGTGTAATGGCTCTCCTAGACACAGCGCGACCTCACCCATAATACCGGGAGAGACGAACCCCTGCAGATCCGCTCACTGCCTCCATGTGGCTCGGGACTGTACCCAACTAAAACCTGTTTGCACGTCTCCATTGAGCGTGGTAGGGTAGTAATCAAAGCACAGTGGGAACTCACACGAGACAAATGACGATCTCAGGTCGATGAACTAACCTGTATACATGTCACCAGGGAACTGCTATCTGACGTCAGGTATAAGACCAACTAGCATGTTCCTGGCGAGTCCTGTCCGGTGTACTCATAACCCAATGAGCACCTGTATACATCTTAGGTGAACCAACTAACTCCAGTGGCTTGTGAGACCGGCCACCGCTCCTCGTCGGGGTCTCGACTGTATACACTAGTCTACTCTGGAGTATCGATGCCCTGTCTCGAAACTCCCACGACTAGGGATCTTTTAAGGATGTGCTTATAGACCCTAGCTCCCACGTATATGATCGCCCTCATACTGCGGGTAGTCAAGAAAGAATTCTAGGGGCTCTATCAACGTGCAATAGTGACCTGAAAGGTCACCTAAAGCAGTACACGATGATAAAGATAAACCAGATAGCATACTATCATCTTGAGTGTCACGACCCGAAAGAGCACGTGACTGGCCCTTGAACCATATGAAGTCTATAGGACCCCATCTGATCCAAGTAAGCCAAAAGCCCAGAAATCTAAAACCATTCTAAGAGTAAGTAAAGAAAACTGGTTTTTAAAGAAGTGAGGGAAAACATGTTTGAAGTCAAGGTTTTTAAATAACTAAGCCGAATGTGCATTTTTAAAAGGTAAAGTCTTTTCTAAAAATTTCGGCAGAGTTTCTTTTGTAAATACTGGCCACGAACGGGGTACAACAAGCACATCACATATACAATGATAAAAGACATCCCCAAGCGGGAGCTAGCTTTTCGTCAATTGACGGTCACAATCACACATGCAATAGAATATACAACGCCGAAAGGCGAGGATCGAATCCAAAAGAAACACAGTAAGCATGAAAACCGCAATACTACTAAGCGCGACTCTAAGGTCAAATAATACATCACTAAAGTCTGAGTCTGAACCAATATACAAATTTGGTTGATGGAAATTCTAGATACAAAGAATAATATAAGTACAATGGTGGTTCTTAATGCAAAAGAAACCACCTACCAAATGCAATTCACCCTCAAGGAATCAATGTGCAAGAAATGCCGCAAAGGAACCTGTACGGCAAAACCTGCAAGAACTGTGGCACAACGAGGGTGAGTTGCCAACTCGTGAATAGAGAATATCTACAAGCAGAAACCGAATGCAAGACATGATCCTAGGTCAAAACGATCAGTACAAAATCCTCAATATAAAACATGCAGCCTATAACAAGGCTAGGGTAAATATCTAACCCGAGTGTAATCTCATGTGCCTGTGTCAGTGCCTCAGGTAGCAATATATCATATGAATGAGGTATGAATGCATGAGAACAGAATACATGTAAATGAAGAAACTGTTTTCATAATTTAGTGAGATTTCCTTTGTATTTTTAAAATGAGGTATCATAATGAAATCAGCATAAAACAGTGCCTAACATCGGCACAAAACGTAATCCAAATATCTCGATATCTCTGTATCACAGTCTCTGTACCTCAATATCTCGAAATCTCAATGTCTCAATCACAAAATCTAGGGCGCCGTCAGTCCAGACCGGCCCCTACCATCAATCTCAAGACCACGACGGTATCTCCGGATATCCGACGCGTCAGGTAAAATCACCGGTCGGTAGTGCTCCCCTGCCAGGCTCAACGTCATCACCACATTCATCTTGCCCCGGGGTACCGCACCGGGTCCACCATGTACCCGAAACGGTTCATCCTTCTCCTCGAATCGGGTTTCCAAATCCATCAGCAAACTCATGGTGGACGACTCGTACATCATGGGAAAACCGCACTTTTTATTTTAAAAGAGAGAATGTTTATTTGTGTTTTTGCGGTTTTCCTCCAAATCCAGAAAATCTCACGGAAATCCAAATCCAAAACCTCAGTAACACGTAAAATAGTGAATATATGCATGAGAATCCATGAACGCGGCATAACAATAAATAACAGTATGCATGAAGTAGCAGGTAATAACTACAAGGTCTAAACTATTAGCTAATAGGTTATGACAAGCAATAGTATTTTCTAAGGTGTACGTGAGATGGCAATTACCGATGAAGATGTATGTGAGCCGGCAAGTAAGTGTACGTGGTACATACGCAACATCGGTAATGGTGCTGGTGTCCTAACAGCATGATATCAATAATGGAGTATGAAACATAATATAAGAATGCGATGCAAAGCGAACCACAAAAAGAGTGGGAGCTGAATCTAGACGCGACTATAACTAATCTGCATTAATCTAATATAAGTCCTACAAATGGTGCCTTTTGAAATATCACGAATCATGGGGTTTTGAAAATAGGGGCTACGGTATTTTTATGAAAAGATACGCCTTTTGAAATGTCCGTAGATCCCTTGACCTGTCTTTTAAAATACCCACGACCCGCTAGTTTTGAAATAGGTAGGAGTCTAATCTAATCTAACAACTACACTAAACTATACAGCTGAACTAACAAGCTGAGCTACAGTAAGGAAACCGCCTAACATCTGAGTCGATATATATAAATATATATAAGTCGGTGATCCCGCCTCAATAGTATCGTGTACGATACAGTATATCATCTGACATCCTCGAGTCATGAGCGCGGATCTATCATCAATATAGGCTCGTACGGTAAATCGTCGTACGGCATCCCAATAGCTGGGTACGGGTCAATATCACACTATCTCATCACACTTCAGGTATCACTATCATCATATAATATCATATAATCTGGGGTACTGATCTAAGTCTAGTACAACTGATGCCATCTACGAAGTATGAATGCGGGGGTAAACACACATCCCAAGCCCGCAAGAAACACATTTCGTATCCCAAATACGAATCATATCACATCACCGATCTCGCGGCACAAGCCCAATATCATCGACTCATCTCCAAAGTCATCCAATATCATCATTAACACCGTGTAAGTACAGGTAATATGCAAGGGTGTGCGTGTAGGTGTAATTCTATTCTAGGGTTCACGACTATGAACTACACTAGTCACTTCTAACCCTACACTATCCATAATACACCTAACTATCATATAACAACTACGGACTGCGGGGGTGCTATACGCCATCCACCCGACTTCCCCCAGTAGATATAATCTACTCACCTTGCGTCTCCATCTTTCGATGTCACCACGCGTTTGCTTGTCGTCCCGTAGTCTTCATAGGGTACCTACACATCAAAATATCGTATATGCGCATTAAAACCAAATCAAAGCTAAAACGGCACACGAAACCCAAAACGATACGATAAGAGGCCTATAGGTTAGAACCTATGGCACACCTTCAAAACCATCAATAAATCCTCTATATCGTCGTATAAACGCCAAATAGTCGAGGTAAAACACAAGACACAATTTCAGACTTAAAAATACGGAATACGGAAACACGAATCCAAAACAGCAACTTAGGAAATATGTTCCAGATTTCACCCTAGGTCCAATTAGACAATTCTATGTATACCAGGGGCCTAAACTACAGATAAGGGAACACCAAAACCAAAACGAGCCAATTCCATCATGGTCTGGCCGCAATTTGCGGCCAGAATGGAGGAATTTGCGGCCTGGAAATGGAAGTAGGGGCTGGGGTCTAGGTGGTAGCTTCCTGGATGCCTGCACGTGTCACTGTCCAATCAATTTTAATTTAGGGTGTCTCGGGTGATAGCAGATTCAATATACCCTTCACAGATTTCATAAATTTTCCGATATCGGTTTCTAAAATCCGTATTATGGGTTTAAGCTTCAGGTTAGGGTCTCAATTCATACACTAGGGTGTTTGTATAACCTCAATTGAACTCAATTTCACATACAACACAAGTTTCCTTCAAACCCTAACTAGGTTTTACCTCAAGTCACCAATTCACACAATATCAGTTCAAAACTAAACATGGGGTATAAGTAATACTAAAACTAAGCTAATGGTTCAGAAAAATACCTCATTTGGCAACTCAAGAATTTTCTTGAGTTGCCCCTAGTGGCCAAAATCCATGCTTTCATGGTCCATCATGAAGGTCTTGAGCTTGTACATCTTTTTAGTGAAATGAGATTGGGGTTTTGAGTTTGTTTTAAAGGTGTTGTGAGGGGTTGAAGATGGGAGGGAGATGAAGGAGGAGGAGCAGCAGCAAGCAAGGAAGGGGGAGAGAGAAATGAGTGTTGAAAATGGAGGAGAATGGCTAAGTCTTAGTCAATGGTGCCCATACCTCTCTCTCTCACCTACTACCAATTTCTTTAATCTTTTTCCATTTCTTTTCCTTTCCTTTTCTTATTCTCTCAAAATCCTTCTCCCAAGAATAGTAAACCCAAAGTGAACCATGGCAAGAAAATGCACAAGTGTGAAAAAGTGATATGTGCATGTGTTGCACAAAAAAGCTAAAAACCGATTAGCGATTTTTAATCGCTATTAGCACTAAAATAGTGTCAAATTAATCACAAAAACTTTAAAATGTCATAATTCTCTAATTTACCCTATTTTAGAATTTTCCATAATTTTCCAAAAATTTCCCCCAATTATTTGTATTTAATAATTCCAAAATATTAAAATATTCAATAAAATAATATTAAATTATAAAAATTTCCAAAATTAATATTTTATCTTTCTGAAATGTTACATTGAGTAAGACTGTCCTACCGGGATAGGTCCTCCCTCAATCATTGCAATCACGTGGCTGTGATCCAATAATTGACTCTGAGGGCACTATCTCCAACACAAACTACAAAGATTGGCTCAGGAATGTCAAAATGGCAATCACTTATGACAAGTTAGGGTATCTCCTTGCCACCAAAGCTCCCCCTGTCCCAGGTCCCAAAACCAGCGTCGTGGATAGGGAAATCCGTAAGACCTGGGAAATCGACTGCGCGAAGGCCAAGTTCCTCGTGCTTGCCTCTATGGACAATGAACATCAGAGGAGGCACGAGAATATGGACCTCGAATCCATATTTCTCCATACAAAAGAACTGTATGGAGAGCGATCCCGTATCGCCAGATACGAAGTGTCGAAAAAGCTGTTTTCGGCGAGATTGGCCGTCGGATCATCGGTAGCGGAACACGTGCTTAAGATGATTGGCTACATAGAGGAGCTCACGGACCTTGGGATCACGTTGGAGAATGATCTCTATACGGACTTGATTCTCCAGTCCCTTCCTTCCACTTACGCCCAGTTTATTCTGAACTTCAACTTGCAAGAAAAAGAGGTTGAACTTTCAGAACTCCTCAACATGGTGAGGAGTGCAGAGGGCACCCTACAGAAAGGTAGGGAAACATCCACTTTGTTTGTAGGAGGATCTTCCTCTTCTAGGTCCAAGGCGAAAGCCAAGGGAAAGAAGAAGAAAACCCCCGCCAAACCAAGGGGCGGTGTTAGTAAAGCGGATACGAAGAGAAGGCAAAGGCAACAAAGGTAGCGGGAAAGCTTGTGGATAAGGAAGAGTGCTTTTACTGTCACAAGAGTGGATACTGAAAGAAAGATTGCAGGACTTGGAAGGCCAGAAACCAGGATCTGAAGCAACTTGCGGCTTCAGCTTCAGGTGTGTATGTTATTGAAAACTGTCTATCAATAAACTCTACTTCCTGGGTATTGGATACCGGATCAGGATATCATATCTGTAATTCTTTGCAGGCATTGAGAAAGCGTAGGGTTTTGAAGGCAGGTGATATGACCCTCGGAGTTGCAAACGGAGCTAGCATGGATGCTGAGGCCGTGGGGGACTATCACCTGGGAATGTCAGATGGACATGTTTTGGTTTTACGTAATTGCTTTTTTGTACCCAATGCAACTTGTAATATCATTTCTGTATCTTTAATATCTAAAGAAGGTTATGAATTTGCGTTTGTAAGTAATGTTGTAAATATTCACCTTAATCATGTTCTGATTGGGTCAGATACATTAAGCAATGGTATATACGTATTAAACCAACCACAGATTTTCAATGTCCAGAATACACACAAAAGAAAGTCTCCGGAAATAAATCAGGCTTTCTTATGGCATTGTAGACTGGGTCACATCAATGAGAGAAGGTTGACGAAGTTACATATAGAAGGATATTTGAATCCGTTCGAATATCAATCATATGCAACTTGTCAATCCTGTCTCAAAGGAAAGATGACAAAGACTCCGTTCACTGGACACGGAGTAAGAGCGAGCGAGCTCTTAGGACTCGTATACAGCGACGTGTGCGGTCCAATGTCTACGCATGCAAAAAGCGGTTATTCTTACTTCATTACTTTTACGGATGACTTTTCAAGGTACGGATATGTCTTCTTAATGAAACATAAATCCGAAGCCTTTGGAAAATTCCAGGAATATAAGAATGAAGTAGAAAAACAAAGAGGCAAAAGTATCAAGACACTGAGATCTGATCGAGGTGGTGAATACTTGAGTGCCGAGTTCCTGGATTACTTAAAAGAGAATGGAATTCTCTCTCAGCTTACTCCTCCATACACTCCGCAACATAATGGTGTATCGGAGAGACGGAACCGAACCCTATTGGATATGGTACGGTCCAAGATGAGTAACGCTGAGTTACCGTGATCATTCTGGGGATATGCACTAGAATCAGCTGCATACCTTTTGAACCGAGTTCTAACTAAGACTGTGCCTACTACACCATATCAGATGTGGTGTGGGAAGAGACCCTATCTTAATTACATTAAGACATGGGGATGTCCAGATTTTGTCAAAAAGCAGCATGCAGACAAACTCGAGGCACGCTCAGTACGGTGCAAGTTTGTGGGATATCCAAAGAACTCCAAGGGATATTTCTTCTATTGCGAAGAGGAACAGAAGGTTTTTGTTTTTCGTCATGCCCACTTCTTAGAAACTGAGTTTTTGGAAAATCAGATAAGTGGGAGCGCAATAGAACTGGAAGAAATTCCAGAACCACGAGCTATTACTGAAAGCTTAGTAAAACCAGAGGGTTCGAAAGATTAGGACATTCCTGCGCCGCTCCGCAGAAGTAGTAGGCAGTCTCATCCGCCCGAGAGATACTACGGTTTTCTCATAGACGGGGATAGAGAGGATTGCATCATTGATAGTGATGAGCTGACTAGCTTCCAGCAGGCCATTCAGAGCGTCGACTCGGTAAAATGGCTGGATGCAATGCGGACCGACATGGAGTCCATGTACACCAATAAAGTATGGACGTTGCTCCAGATGGGGTAAAACCCGTAGGATGCAAGTGGATCTTCAAAAGGAAGATTGGTGTAGATGGACAGGTTGAGACCTATAAAGCTAGACTTGTTGCAAAGGGTTTTCGTCAAAGACCTGGCTTGGACTATGACGAAACCTTTTCTTCAGTGGCTATGCTGAAATCCATTCGGATCCTTCTTGCCATTGCTGCCTTCCACGATTATGAGATCTGGCAGATGGATGTAAAGACCGCTTTTCTAAATGGAAATTTAGAGGAGTGTGTCTATATGGACCAGCCAGAGGGTTTCATTTAGAGTGGGAGCAGCGGAAAGGTGTGCAAGTTGCTTAAGTCCATCTATGGACTAAAGCAGGCATCGCGGAGTTGGAACAACTGTTTTGATGAGACAGTCAAAGAATTTGTCTTTATCAAAAATCCAGATGAACCATGCATCTATAGTAGATTTGTAGCACGAACTGTCATATTCCTCGTTTTATACGTGGATGACATTCTCTTGATAGGAAATGACATTCCTATGCTACAATCTGTCAAAGGGTTCTCATCACACAGGTTCTCCATGAAAGACCTAGGTGATGCCTCTTACATTCTGGGGATCCGGATCTATCGTGACAGATCCAAGAGGATATTAGGACTTTCACAGTCCAGGTACATCGACACCATACTGAAAAGATTCAGTATGGAAGATTCCAAGCGCGGTAATCTACCGGCTTGTCACGGGATCACCCTCTCCAAAGAGATGTCTTCAAAGACTGATTTGGAAAGGGATCGCATGTCTATTATACCCTACACTTCTGCGGTAGGCTTTATAATGTATGCGATGTTGTGTACCAGACCGGATGTAGCTTATGCACTGAGTGTGGTAAGCCGGTATCAGTCAAACCCTGGGGAGAAACACTGGATAGCGGTAAAGAACATTCTCAAGTACCTGAGAAGGACTAAGGAGATGTTCTTGGTGTATGGCGGAAAAGACCTCCAGATCGAGGCCTTTGCTTACTCCAGCTTCCAGAGTGACAAAGATGATTCCAAGTCCATGTCGGGTTATGTCTTTACCCTCTATGGAGGGGCGGTGTGTTGGAAGAGTTCCAAACAGGAAACCGTTGCTGACTTGACGATGGAAGCGGAATATATCGCTGCTGCAGATGCCGCAAAAGAAGCCGTCTGGATAAGGAAGTTCTTGACAGAACTTCAGGTGGTTCCGTCCATTGTTGATCCAATACCTCTGTATTGCGACAGCAACGGGGCTATAGCTTTAGCGAAGGAACCCAGGTCCCATCAGAAGTCCAGACACATCTTGAGGCGGTATCACCTGATCAGGGAGATCGTGGGTTACCAGGAGATCGAGGTTCGGAGAGTTGCTATGGAAGATAACACTGCTGATCCATTCACGAAGGCCTTACCCCAGACTCAGTTCGAGCGGCTGATCGAGATGATAGGTCTTCGATACGCCAGTACATGGCCTTAGTGCAAATGGGAGATTGTTAGTGTATATGGCCTAGAGGCCATTACTGTATCATACTAGTTTGTATATTACTTAATGGAAGCTTGGGATATTCACCTTGTATTGATATTCTTGCTCAAAATAGTAGTATGCTACTTGGTTTGTTTCTTCTTTAATGTGTGCATGTGTTTCTTATAGCATATCGCCTTTACACATTGGTAGAACCCTTAGGATCTTTGCTTGATTACCAGCGTTGTGATGGCAGTCACACTCGTGGGGGCTGGGTAATCCACAAGAACATCCTTATGCCGGTCCCTGGTCGTAGGACTATCGAGACATGGCATCGATACTCCGGAGTAGACTATCGTATGCGCTTCTCAGCCCAGCTTGGGAGACGGTCTGTCCCACAGCCGTCAGTATGTCGTACTTGAGATAGTATGCGGGTGCTCGTTAGGTTACGAGTACACTGGACAGGACTCGTCGGGAACTGTTGGTTGGTATTATACCTATCGTCAGTTATCAGTTCCCAGGTGACATGAGCACAGCATAGTCCGTTGACTTGACACTGTCACTTCGCCTCGAGTGTGTTCCCATTGTTCTTTGATTACTACCCTACCACGGCTCAAAGGAGTCGTGCAAACAGGTAGTTTTTGGGTGCAGTCCCGAAGCACTTGGAGGCAGTGACGGTTAGAAAGGATTCGTCTCTCCCGGTATTGGGGGTTGATATCGCGCTGTGTCTAGGAGAGCCATTACACAAAGTCCCTGGACAGGGCAAGCGAGATAGACTGGTAGGTTTCCAGTGTTATCTCAGGGTGTTCTGAGCTACACTCCGACACGACTTGTACCGCTATTAGGGGACTGACGTTTACCGCCCCCTAGGCCCACCATGCGATACTCTTAGACGAACAGACCGGACTGTACGGAGACTGTCACATTCAGGCTCAGTAGGAGTTCAGATGGTTTTACCTCGTCAGTCTTCTTATCGGCATCTACCTGGGGACCGTTACATACAGCTAGTACCGCTTGCGGTCTGTGGTTGAACCCACTGCCAGCGTAGTGTCGAGTCTTTAGAGTCCCATACAGAGGGTTATTCACCTTTAGGCAAAACGAGTAGAGGTCGCATGGTTTTGCGACGGGGTTCGTTCACATCCGCGCACTTGTGCACGTTTGGTGTCCGGACAGCTTATACTAGCGGGCTTTGGTTTAAGCCAGATCCTACTATATGTTTTGGGATTGGTTTTATCTCATTGTATCCGTGTTCCTCGGAACACGGATACGGGTGTGTATGCACAGTTGACTGAGGCAGAGGCAGAGGACTTTCATTAGGGTTGATGACCATTGTCATTTTCTTAACCCTAATGTTTATGTGTGAAATATGATTATTAATATTAGTTAATTATAATTGTGTTATGGTTAGGGTTTGTTTACCCCAATCAGAGCAAAGCTCTGTTCAAATTCCAAGGCGGAAGATGAAGCAACGCTTCATCTTCCCCCAATCAGAGCAAAGCTCTACTTTGAAAATTTAAACTTTAGTAAATGAAGCAACGCTTCAGATTCTTTGCGCTGCGTGCAACGCGCCACGTGTCAGGCGCAGACACATCAGCGCAGCGCCCAAAGCAGCGCACCCAATCAGAGCAAAGCTCTATTTAAAGCAAAATTAAAGGAAGCAACGCATCAGTTGCGCAAGCGCTGCACTGCGCGACACGTGTCGGCGCAGATGCGCAAGCGCTGCGCGACACGTGTCGGCGCAGATGCTCTAGCTTAGCTGCGCTGCGCGACACGTGTCGGCGCAGTTGTCACATCAGGCTCAGTAGGAGTTCAGATGGGTTTCCTCATCGGCCTTCTTATCGGCATCTACCTGGGGACCGTTACGTACAGCTAGTGCCGCTTGCGGTCTGTGGTTAAACCCACTGCCAGCATAGTGTCGAGTCTTTAGAGTCCTACACAGAGAGTTTCCCTGCTCCAGGCGAAACGATATAGAGGTCGTATGGTTTTACGACAAGGGTTCGGACGCATACGTGTGTTTACGCACGTACGACGTTCGGACAGTTTTTACTAGCCGGCTTTGGTTTAAGCCAGATTCTAGTATCGGATTATTGGATTTATACAGTCTAAAGTTTTTCCGTGTTTTCACGGATAGGAGGGACGTTCTCGTAATTTGACGGAAAGCTTCTAGAAGAGTGATGACTTGAGGTTTTAGGTGGCATAAGCAATTAATGATCTAGTGACTCATTTAGATGAATCATTCAAGTGAGTTAATGAAGCATTTATTACTTAATCACTCACTTGATGATTCATTGCATATATTTAATGAAGCATGATGATAATGCATTTTGATTTATTCATTTGATAATTTCTTATGCTTCATAATATATTAGAAGTGAGAAGCTTTTTCATTGATAACTCATGCTCACCTTCTCTCCCCTCAAGCTCTCTCTTGAAACCCTAATCCTCCCCTCTCATGTGTTGAGATCAAGGATTAGATAGACTAATTAATCCATAACCTCACTCTATATCACCTAGGTCACTTTGATTAGCAACTAAAGAAACCTAGTTATCTCAAGTTAGAGATCAAGCTTGAAGTAGGAGCTCTCGGGTGGATCGTCTTTGACACGAGGAGGCCATTGAGGTGCCGACGTTCCAAAGATCCTACGAGGAGTGGAGGACAGCGATGAAGACCCGAAGGACAAGTAACGTGAGGTATAACTTCAAATCCGAGTAGTTAAACCTTTCGTAGTTTGCTAGTAATGGTTTAGATACGATCCGTGTGCTCAAGTCTGTGTTACGAAGCTTTGATAATCGTTTTTCATATATTCCGCCTCCCTGCAAGCTTGTGGGGTGCGTGACATGGACTTACATAATTTGGGTCAGTCCGGATTGTCGGAGCCCAATATTCATTATTTATTTACATCATGATTTATGATTTCGGATTTTCATGAGATTTCTGGATTTAGAGAAACCGTAAAGATTTTATAAACCGATTATCACTTTCAAAAGATAAAAGTGCGATTTTCTCATGATATGATTTGAGATATGTCCACCATGATTTTTCTCGGCTCTTGAGCGATATCATACACCCGATTCGAGGAGGGGGAACCGTCTGTGGGTGCATGGTGGACCCGGTGCGGTACCCCTGGGCAAGACGGTCGCAGATGATGGCGTTGAGCCTGGCAGGGGAGCACTACTGACCGGTGATTGTATTTGTGACTCGACGGATATCCGGAGGATACCGATCGGAGTATGGGCCAGTCCGGATAGCCGGAGCCCTAGATATTGAGATTTGATGATATGGGCCAGTTCGGATAGCCGGATCCCTAGATATTGAGATTTGATGATATGGGCCAGTTCGGATAGCCGAATCCCTAGATATTGAGATTCGAGGATACAGGCCAGTCCGGATTGCCGGAGCCTGAGATATTGATATATTGGGATTTATTTATATTTTTTGTCGATGCTAGACACTGATTCCCTATTGGTGATACCTCGTTTTATACATACAGAAATCTCACTACATTAAGAAAACAGTTTCACACGCATGATGTATTCTGTTTTCATTTTATTGCATTCATACCTCATATTTTTGATATGTTTCTATCTGAGGCACTGACACGAGCACATGGTATTACACTTATGTATAGATGTTTACCCTTGCCACCTTATCATGCATCAGACTTTATCATTTTGAGGATATACATATTATGATCGTATTGACCTAGGATTGAGTCATACATACGATTTCTGCTCTGTGATGTTTTTTACTCACGAGTTGGCAACTCACCCCCGTTGTGCCACAGTTTCTTACAGGTGTTTCCATATAGGTTCGTTGCGGCTTTGCTGGCAAACTGCTCCTTTTCGGGTGATTGCTTTGGTAGGCGGGTTCACTTGAATCGTGACCACCATTGTACCTTTTATTTATATTCAGTTGTATCTAGAAACTCCATCAATCGGACTTGTATATTTATTATAACCCTAGAAGACCAGTTGTATATTATTTCGACCTTAGAGTCGCACTTGTATTATTATGGTTTTCATGTTGATTTGAGTTTCCTTTTGAGTTTTGATCCTCGCCCTTGGCGTTGTATATTATATTGCTTGCGTGGTTGTGACCGTCAATTGACGAAGAGCTAGCTCCCGCTTGGGGATGCCTTTATTCATATTATGCATGTTTTGCCCCTTTTGGGGCCAGTATTTACAAAGGAGACTCTACCGAAATTTTCGGAAAAGATATGATGTTTTAAAAATGTTTACAACGACTTTTCAAAATGATTATATGCAACTTTAAAACAAGTTTTCCTTCACCTTCTTCTTTTAAATGGTTTAGATTTCTGGGTTTTGGCTTACTTGAATTAGATGGGATCTTATAGACTTCATATGATTCAAGTGTCGGCCACGTGCCATTTCGGGTCGTGACAGAAATGGCTGGATGCTATGCGATCAAAGATGGAATCCATTGTAACAATTTAAAATATTTTAGATAATAAATTAATTTAGTTAATTAATTAAAATTGTTAAATTAAAATTTTATTGAAACAAAATGGGACATTTCATAAGTAGTGTGTGAAACTAATTAATTTGAATATTTAGTTTGTAACATTAGTTATTAAGAAGGGTTTTAGTGAAAAATTTAGCTTCATCATGTAGTATGATATAGTGTGGTTTTTTTTTATGGAAAGTTTAATTAATAGTGGAAATTAGATAGTTTGTGAGGGTTTATGTGTAAAAGTGTTAGGGTCATGGTTAAGGTTAAATTAAACCCTTGGAATATCATAACCTAGATACCATTTCATGCTTGCATGAACACTTCATGCTCATACACCTCCTACTTGCATGAAAATACCACCCTCTTTCATGCTTACACCTCCTACTTGCATGGATATACCACACTCTTTCATGGTGACACCTCCTCCTACAACTCATCACTAAATTACCCTTATCTCTTCTTATAGCTCAGTTCATATTACAATTTGAAACAATTTTGGCCAAGTTAGAACATAAAGAAAATTCTAGAACACCAAAGAAAAAGAGAGAAGAAAGAAAGAAACTAAGAAAAAGGGATCCACACATCAACCCTCAATCTAGGATTTCATGTGCTTGTGTTGAAGGAGAAATTCAGTGATCATTCAATAGGTATAAGATCCAACTCTGCAGATTTTAGTTTAATTCTGTTTTAGTTTAGAAGTTGATATCAGAAATATCGTATTTAGATAGTCTAGGCTCTGTTTTTGAATCTTCTATAGTTTAGATAATAATTAACAAAATCAAACAGTGTCTTCATCTTGTACTTTGGACCTAGAATAAGCACTAGGAAAACGAACCGTTTTACTCGGATTTTGGCCGGCGACATTCAATGAATGTCCGAGCTCGCCGGTTTGTTTTAGGAGTTGGGTGTTGAAAATTTTAGGGTAGCTTTCTGTATATGTGTTAAGATGTTGGGTATTACTAGTTTACGTTATATTTCCATTATATAAAATCTGGAAGCTAATATCAGCTTTGGGGTTAAAATTCTAAAATACCACACGGATGCTTTGTGACACAATCCTGTTTTTACTATTACAAACAGCGAAGGGTTAACTTAGGTTAGTATGAATATTAGATAGTCACAATATCCTCACATAACATGTTTTGTATGTGTAGTATCATAAACTAGGAAAAATTTGTGATATTTATCATAATGATATTGAATCTGGAACCACTAGGTGAAATCACTAGAAAAATCTAGAAATACCAAAGGTATATTGAGACCACTAGAAGTCTACACTTAAAACCCTAGCCCTAAACTCCCTACTTCATCCGGCGACATACCCCAAATTTCCGAGCTCGCCGGCTCCCCTTGGGTTTTTGGTGTTGGTTTTTCTTCTATGGCTTTGTATGGGAAATTTATAAATTATAGTATTGTTTTATTTATCCCAATATTCATACAAAGAAATCTGGGAATGTTTAGTTTGGATTTTATTAATGTTTCCGACACTTCGATATGATTTTCCGTATTTTTGTACTGCAACTGAAACGTTGACGTTCGTACGTTAAGTTCAGGGGAATTTGATCATCTTTGGGGTAAGTGAGCTGTAGGTTCTAACCTACGGGTGCTTAGCTCGTTGTTTTGGTTTTCAATATGATATTTACATCGATGTGATTTTATATACGATTATAGGTGCGATCGCGAAGATTTCCGAGACAGAGTTGGCAGACATAGCAGCGTGGATTTCAGCAAGCTTATCAAGTTGGTGAGTAGATTTATATCTACGGGGGAAATCGGGTGGATGGCGTATAGCACTCCCGCAACCTTATAAATAGTATTATGGTATCTAGATAGTTTAGTATTTATTCAAGATATTGATATTGGAGATAGTTTGCATCTAGCATGATATTCAATTGCATGTAGTTAAGTTATGGTTTGGTAAGTTAGTACAAGGATTATGACGTTCTAGAGATTATTTAGATAGAGCGATACGGTGATGTATTATACGAGAAACTATATGTATTAGTAATGATGGATTCTGTATGCCGAATAACGGCCAGGTTACCTTTAGACTCGTACAGAATGATTATAATTACTTTACTTGCTTATGTTATACGTTTCCGTAATACGAACACTCTGATAGAACACTGCACAACTACCAATGGGTATTATGCTGCACAAGCACGTACGCATATGTTAAACTACACCTCATTGGTTTTGCCATGTCATTGTAGAACCGTTCTATTATATAATGTGTATATATATGTTGATAAGAATAGGTTATTACACCTGTAGAACACTTGCACAAATACTAATGATTTCCATGTTGCACGAGCACAGACGCGTATGTTACACCTCACATCATTAGTAGTACCATGACACAGTAGAATTGATATCTTTATACCTGTATGATTTATTTACGCATTTTTCCTTAAGTTCTTATTGCGTATTGCGAGCATCAGTACTATAGATATTATAATTGCTTCTTATGGATTTTCTGATATTTTACTCATGATGATATATATCAGTGGTATGGGACGCTGTTATATATGTATATATATAATATATCATCAGAATGATCTATGTAAGTATTTTCATTCCTTACTTGATATTTCTGGATATGATCAGTTGACGTCCACCATGAGTTTTATGTTTTATGATGGTTTTATTCCGAACCGAGTGGGGGAGCTATACGGCTTCGGACTTGTTCTTATCCAGACTGAGTGGGGGGAGCTATACAGTCGGATACATGGTGGACCCGGTTCGAGACCGAGGGGCAGGAAAGCCGCATTATAGGCGGGGAACCTAGAGAGGATGCTTGATACCAGAGATAGAGATGAGCACGGCAGATATCCAAGCGATACTGACCGGGGTTCCACTAGGCACGGCGGATATCTAGGGGATACCGACCGGGGCCAGGGATATCGTGTGGCGATCATCTGTTGAGACGGTGTCGACGATATCTGCATTTACGTGTCGGTGATGGACATGAGACATTTCTGATTTCTGGTGTCGATGCTGGACATCCATACATATATATATTGATATATTATTATCATGAGATATACAGTAGATTATGATTATTGTAGCCGACCAGGACTGATCCGGAAGACAGTACCTGTATATATTGTACAAGCATTCATATACATAAAAAGAATTCAAACACGAGCTATAGACTCATTATTTTGAAATTTCTGATATGACACTGAGATCTTTAAATTGTAAACCTCTTAACATTTTCACTCAAAACAGCAGGACATATATCCTAAGTAAAGATACTTATATTATTTCATACTATTACGTCTGCTTTATGCCGTGACATATCTATTCCACGTTTATTTTAAAGAAGAGGTTTATATATATATATATATATATATATATATATATATATATATATATATTCGGTTACATTGGGCTTAAACCTAGATATAAATCATTTGCATTGGATATATTCTACTTAGGATTGCATGATAGTTAGTGTTGCATTATGATACATATGCATATCATATATTATATTAGTACAGGGTTATGATAGTACTATAATTATGACCTAGGTATCGTCGTGCATTTCGATTTCTACCTTTAGATGTACTTTTATTCACTGAGTCGGCAACTCATCCTCGTTGTGCCACAGTTTCTTGCAGGTTTTACCGCTTGGATTATCAGCGGCTTGGGCACACATTCTTTTCGGTGATTGATGGGTAAGTGGGTTACTATTGTATCGTACTCACACTTGATTATTCATATATTCTTGTATCTAGTGAAAACTCTATCAACTTAGAAATGGTATATTGTAGATTTAGAAGCGAGACTTAGAGTTGTGTGTTGTGATGTCGCACTCATTGGAGTCGACCACTTTAAATTATTGATTTTGTTTCGCTTTTCTTTTCTTCGCCATTGTGCGTCGTATATTGTTTTCTTGGTTGCTCCACTGTTTGGGGGTGGAAGCTAACTCCCGTTGGGATGCTATTTATATTATTATGTTGTATCGGGTTATACAAAAATGCAAAGGTGGTGCTGTCGAATTTCAACACGTCATAGATGTTTTTCAAACAAACTTAGTTAATCTTAAATGTTATTTTAAACTGATTCCATCTGATGACTATTTTAAACATCACCTCCAATATTTTCTAGATTCCGGGTTTCGGCTTACTTGAATCGCGTTGACGTCTTTAGATGTCACGTGATTTGAGTGCCGGTCACGTGCCACATTTGGGTCGTGACAAACTTGGTATCAGAGCGTTTGGTTTAACCTTTGTTCGAGTCTAGGTTTGGATAGGCATGCACTTTTGTTACCTAGACTTACCTTATAGGACTTAGACTTGACTTTGGGGCTCTTATACCCGAACTTTCGTTATATAGGATGACCTTTGATGATGGAGTAGGTACCAGGTAGAGTGACGTGCCGTACATATGTTCCGTGGAATATTTATGATATGATACTCCGTCTAAGTTACCTTAGGATTTATATCTTGAGATCTTCCTTCTATTCATTCCGTTGATCTATCCTCGTCAATGCATGTTGATTGTTCCGGTCACCATGTTTATGAGAGCCGAGAGGGCTGCAGTTAGAGATACGGTCAAAGCAGACTTGTCTGGGACAAGGACTGACCAGGATGACATTCCGATGATATAGGGACACGCCGTTTATTCATATTTGATCGTGTTCTAATATTGAAGCGAGTTTCTTCGGGATCCGCACCAGATGGTCGAGTCATTGCTGGAGATCAGTCGGACTTGAGGAGTGATATTTTTCCCTCTCCGAAGATCGTGGTGTTGCATACTGTTCAGGCAACAGTACCAATCATTGCTGAGGTTATCGAGATGCTGCTTCCAGAGTTCACGAAGTTAAAAGTTGACAATAGTTACAAGTACAGATGGATGAAGAGGATTAGTAGTTGTTCAGATGTGGGATGGTTATGACTTTTAATCCGTTGTGGCGCTCCGATATGAGATCGGTGAAATTGATTTACTTCTTCAGATGGATCTTGCTCAGACTTGATGCAAGTCGCTCGAGAAAGAGATCGTGAAGTAAATTTTCTTACGATGAATTGGGACGAGTTTTCAAAGGTGAGCTTAGCCAGATTCTTCTACAGAGTATCAAAGATGCCGGATTCGTGTTTTTGGAAGTCTTGTGAGGCTCCGGGTATGGTCATAATCGAGTATGACTTGCAACTCGTATGATTATCGTGATACACTCCTTAAGTGGTTAATATTGGAAATTTATGGAACAGGAGATTGGTGCGAAGTTTCAGTGGACAGTTGTTCTTCACAATTGATATTGAAGATTGATGCATATACTGAGACGCGTACGACTACACTTTTAGGAGGAAATAAAAAAGAAATGACAGTTTTTACTAAAGAGAAAGTGGATTCAGTAATGAGTGCTAGTTCCGGGCAGGTTGGATAGCTGAGATCAGCAGGAGACTTGAAGGAGTTCTTTCTGAAACTTGATAATAAGTAAGATTGGACGCAGGATCAGCTGTTAGCACACAAGCAGAGGATAAAGATTTCCGTCATCAACATGTTGCGTTACAAGAAACTGGACTACTAGTCAAGAAGATGTGATGGGATGTATCAACAATAAGACGAATGGTGTCATTGCTCCTCACCGGACGATCGCATAAAGAAGCCATGGTATTAGAGATCCGCAAGAAAAACCAGAATTCAGAGACAGAGAACGTTAGAACGTGGCAGACGACAAGTAGTAATCCTTGATATGCCAATTCCGGTGGTATAAACACCTTCCGACATTGAAGAGGATATTCTTCGATGTCCTTTGAGTTTAATTTGCGTTTTTATGATCTAAAACATTCATTTTCAACGTTGGAGAAAAGACAACTCAACGTCCGTTATTTTGATATATGTATTTTGTGGTTTTGAGTGTCAATTTAGGTTTTGTGCACATCAGGTGCACTTGATGAGATTTCCATGTATAGTAATTTCATTTTGATTTATGTTTTGTGCACACCAGGTGCACTTATTGAGATTTTTGTGCGAGGTGACTGCACTCGATTGGAGTGTTATGTACAACGGATGCACTACACTGATATTTCCGTGCACATCGGATGCACATGGTTAAGAGATTTTATATATATACCCAAGGTATACTTGATTTTGATTTTGTGCACTCTGATGCACTTGAGATTCATTTTGTGCACCCCGATGCACTTGATACTATTTTGTACACTTTTGTTTCATGCACAGTAGATGCAGTGGATATCGTTTCGTGCACGCCTGTTTCACTTAGCGCTGTTTTGTTTTCATGCACACCGTAACGTGTGGTTTGAGATTTGCACGCAAACCCATTAGGGTTGATTTTGTTTTCGTGCTTTGCACTTGATAGGATATGTTATAGATTTGATTTATGTAAACTTTTCGCTTGGTCGTGTGCATCAATATTGCACTACGATTATGGCATTTATGGTGTACATAGAATACACAACAGTTTTCATATTTGGCAATTTGCATCACAACTGGAGTAATTCTCATAGCACCCGCTAGAGTTACAGTTATGTGAGTTTTATATATTTTGATGTTTTACGCACACGGTTGCGTTATGATGCATTTTAGCTCGTATGGGACTTTGGAGTTCCGTTATATCGAGCGGATTTTATGTTTTAAATTTGGACCCCAGAAAATTGTTTTGAATTCGAGCAGATTGGATTAAGAAAAATGTTTTAAGAAGGGGATTTAATTTAAATTCGGGGACCGAATTTTCTTAAGGAGGGAATATTGTAACAATTTGAAATATTTTAGATAATAAATTAATTTAGTTAATTAATTAAAAATTTTAAATTAAAATTTTATTGAAACAAAATGGGACATTTCATAAGTAGTGTGTGAAACTAATTAATTTGAATATTTAGTTTGTAACATTAGTTATTAAGAAGGGTTTTAGTGAAAAATTTAGCTTCATCATGTAGTTTGACATAGTGTGGGGGGTTTTATGGAAAGTTTAATTAATAGTGGAAATTAGATAGTTTGTGAGGGTTTATGTGTAAAAGGGTTAGGGTCATGGTTAAGGTTAAATTAAACCCTTGGAATATCATAACCTAGATAACATTTCATGCTTGCATGAACACTTCATGCTCATACACCTCCTACTTGCATGAAAATACCACCCTCTTTCATGCTTACATCTCCTACTTGCATGGATATACCACACTCTTTCATGGTGACACCTCCTCCTACAACTCATCACTCAATTACCCTTATCTCTTCTTATAGCTCAGTTCATATTACAATTTGAAACAATTTTGGCCAAGTTAGAACATAAAGAAAATCCTAGAACACCAAAGAAAAAGAGAGAAGAAAGAAAGAAACTAAGAAAAAGGGATCCACACATCAACCCTCAATCTAGGATTTCATGTGCTTGTGTTGAAAAAGAAATTCAGTGATCATTCAATAGGTATAAGATCCAACTCTGCAGATTTTAGTTTAATTCTGTTTTAGTTTAGAAGTTGATATCAGAAATATCGTATTTAGATAGTTTAGGCTTTGTTTTTGAATCTTCTATAGTTTAGATAATAATTAACAAAATCAAACAGTGTCTTCATCTTGTACTTTGGACCTAGAATAAGCACTAGGAAAACGAACCATTTTACTCAGATTTTGGCCGGCGACATTCAATGAATGTCCGAGCTCGCCGGTTTGTTTTAGGAGTTGGGTGTTGAAAATTTTAGGGTAGCTCTCTGTATATGTGTTAAGATGTTGGGTATTACTAGTTTACGTTATATTTCCATTATATAAAATCTGGAAGCTAATATCAGTTTTGGGGTTAAAATTCTAAAATACCACACGGATGCTTCGTGACACGATCCTGTTTTTACTATTACAAACAGCGAAGGGTTAACTTAGGTTAGTATAAATAATAGATAGTCACAATATCCTCACATAGCATGTTTTGTATGTGTAGTATCGCAAACTAGGAAAAAATTGTGATATTTATCATAATGATATTGAATCTGGAACCACTAGGTGAAATCACTAGAAAAATCTAGCAAGACCAAAGGTATATTGAGACCACTAGGAGACTACACTTAAAACCCTAGCCCCAAACTCCCTACTTCATCCGGCGACATACCCTAAATTTCTGAGCTCGCCGGCCCCCTTTGGGTTTTTGGTGTTGGTTTTTCTTCTGTGGCTTTGTATGGAGAAATTTTTGAGTTATTGTATTGTTTGATTTATCCCAATATTCATACAAAAAAAACTGGGAATGTTTAGTTTGGGTTTTATCAATGTTTCCAACACTTCGTTATGATTTTCCGTATTTCTGTACTGCAACTGAAACGTTGACATTCGTACGTTAAGTTCAGGGGCATTTGATCATCTTTGGGGTAAGTGAGCTGTAGGTTCTAACCTACGGGTGCTTATGTCACGACCCGCAGGGTACGGAACGTGACTGGCACTTAAGTTTACGAAACGTCTAAAGACGTCTGTAAAATAAGTAAGCCAAAGCCCAGAAAACCAAACCAAATAAGCAAAAGAGTGAAGAGAACCCAATCAATTGAAAACAAGTTTATCAATAAGTCATATAAAACCTCTTTAAAAACAATATCAATTTTTCCGAAAATTTCGGCAGAGTCTCCTTTGTAAATACTGGCCCCCAAAATGGGTACAACAAGAATATATATGAATCCAACAAATAAGGCAACCCCAAGCGGGAGCTAGCTCTTCGCCACAAGGCGGTCACAAATCCCACGCAATATAAAGCAACAACATGCGAAATAATCATAATGAAGCATAAGAAAAAACATCATGTCGACTCAAGTGAGCTCGACCCCAAAATACAGCATAAAAGTCCACAAACCTCACAGTCTCATCTCTAGGTCAATATACAATAATACTGGTAGAAACAGTAGATGGAGTACACTAGATACAAAGAATATACAAGGTGGTACAAAAATAATAACATAACCCACCTATGAGCAAAACCTCGAGTCCAGGCAAAAGAAGCAAGCGCACCCGCCGCTACTGTACTGACGGAGCGGACCTGCAAAAGACTATGGCACAACGGGGGTGAGTTGCCAACTCGTGAGTAATAAATAACATCTACACAGGCTATCGAATGCATGCACACAAGCATCCTAGCATCTAAAAATACAGGTATGACTGGATGTACTAGCAGGTGTGTATACAACATCAGTGTATGCAACATGAATATCTGAGGTCTCAATAGGTATATATATGAAACATTTTATCTCTTTTTGTTTTTGAAACTCTTTTAGAATACCAGCATAATACTCGAAGAATCGACGAGAACCGGTGTCCAGCAACGACACCCAAAAGCTGTCTCAAATCTCATAAATCCATGTCATAGTGTCTGTGGCCTCAGCCATCCGGCTGACCCATCTCAATATCAATATCTCATCCTCTCGCGGCCCCGGTCGGTATCCTCTGGATATCCGCCGTGCCCAATGAAGTCACCGGTAGGTAATCCGCCCCCTGCCAGGCTCAACGTCAACACCACATTCCTCTTGCCCCGGGGTACCTTACCGGGCCCACCATGTACCCGTGACGGTTCCTCCACTCCTCGACACGGATCTCGAAAACCACAGCAAACTCATGGTGGACGACACTTACATCACTAGAAAACCGCAATTTACATATTTTAAAAAAATATAATAAGTTTAGAAATTTTGCGGCTTTCCCCCGAAATCCAGAAATATCATAAAATCTCAAGAAATCCTCATAAGTGTATATGTCAATGGTGATGAATGCATATGGTATCAATAATTAAGCTACGATGTATGATTAATAGACTAGGCATCAACAAATAATATGATGAGGTACATGCACATGAATAGCAATCCTACGATTTTATTTTAAGGAATTAAAGGCAATAGCACATGTTTAAGCATCAATTAGTAAAAGCTTTCAATTTAAAGGTTATCTAGTGTGGTGGCATGGCAATTACCAGGATGTGTGTGTAAGCATGAATAGTGCTCGTGCTGCATATAAAAACCTGGCAATGGTGCAGGTGTCCTATAAACTGGTTTCGCATATGTATGTCAATATAATGCATGGATGCAGCAATTAATCATATACGTATTTCACCCCTAATTACTAACATCACTAAGAATCTTGTAAGTTGCTAAAACTATCGGGCGGCTTGCGCCATCCAACGATAGTCCCCCGTAGATGTTACATCTACTCACCGGAATCCCTGGCTAGCTGTGTCGAATCACCGCTTTCCCCTTTCGTGCCGCGTCTGACGTCTCCGCGACCGAACCTGGAATTTACATCAATACCAAACATAAGGTTACATATCGAGAACGACGCAATACCCAAACGAAACTACTAATGTTCACTAGTTAGGTACAACGTGCACAGGGTCCGCGGAACGCACGCGAAAATCGCAAAAACTGCCAAAAAATCGCCGATTTGGTCGCCCGGCAAAACTAAAACCCGACTACTCAAAACTCCGCACTCACGCATCCTAAACGTCATAGGAGATGCTAAAAACATCCCCAAGGTATCACAAATAATTCACCAATTAATTTCAATAAAAACCTAGTAAGCACAAAACTTGCAATTTTGGTGCAAATATCAAAAATTAGCGATACGGTTATCACAATCCAACACAATATCCAACCACACAACAAGCAATCTACAAACACTATAATTACAACACATTAGCAATGATTCAAAACCTATTTTCCATAAACAACCATTACTTGAATTTATAACCTAGCAAATCTTAATCCAAACTATATATGAAAAACCTTAATTTAACACTAATTTATAGCCCAATTAGCAAGTTAACCTCCTAGATTAGGTTAGCAAAACAACTAGATAACAAATTAGACTTAATTAACCTAATAATGGATTTCTAAACCCTAATTCAATTCAAACCATTCACTTTAAAAAAAACAAGATTAGAAATTAGCAATGAAATTTAATACTAAAACAATTTCATTCAAGGAATCAAACCATAAGTATTTAAATGGGTCAAAATTATACCTCAATTAGAGATCTAGCAAGAATAAATTTTCTCCAAATGATGGCCTCAAGCATCAAGATCCAAGCTAGGGAGGTGAAGGAAAAGAAAGATGAAGGATGGGTTTAATTTGTAAGCTTTAAATTGCAATTTTGTTGAATTAAACATGAAGAATTTTGAAGAACATGAAAAGAAAAGAGATGAAGTGGAGGAGGAGCAGGTTTCGGCCAGAGAAGAGAT
Organism: Agapanthus africanus; assembly: GCA_030015575.1. NCBI lineage: Eukaryota > Viridiplantae > Streptophyta > Magnoliopsida > Asparagales > Amaryllidaceae > Agapanthus > Agapanthus africanus. The sequence continues at coordinate 204,249,267 of JASDDO010000031.1, read as the reverse complement.
AAGGGGAGGGTGTGGGTGTGTGGGAAAAGTCATTGGTCAACTTCCCCAAAAGTCAATGCACCATACTTCAACAAACTATATTTAAAATAAATTCCTAAACAAACCAATTCAACACATGAAAGAAAATCAATGTGAGGCCAGAAATTTCTGGACCTGAACAAGGTGGGGCTGTCCTAGGGCTATGGGAAGAGAGAGAGGGGTTTTACAAAAGAAATTTTATGCAAAAAGACCCCCTACAAGTCAAAAATTGCAAGTTTTAGCTTAAAATTCAATAATTTCGCTTCCTATACTAAAAATTAGTTAAAAATCAAAATAAAATACTAAAAATTTATGTTACAACTAGATTTTAATTATCATAATTTTAAAGATTAAAATTAGCCCGGAAAAATTTGTATTTATCGCTAATTTAATGTATTTTCTTACCGGCTTAAAATAATATTAAAAAATTGAAAAATAGGGAAAAAATTTTAAATGACCAAAATTTCATAAGTAACTCATTAGCTACTAAAACAAGCAATTACCTATCCATTTTAGGTATAATTAGCCCTAAACTGCAAAATAACGAGAAAGACGGTTTTCAGAAAAATACCGAATTTTCACCGATTTTCAGGAAAACACCAAAACGACTTTTCAAGACGCTACAATCTTCCCCCCTTGAAGAAATTCGGTCCCCGAATTTAAAAATATAGCTACGCGTACCTTCAAAGAGATGGGGATATTTCTTCCTCATCTCGCCCTCGGTCTCCCAGGTAACCTCCTCGCTGCTCGGGCTACGCCAAAGGACCTTGACGGTTGGTATAATCTTCGACCTCAACTTCTTCACCTGCCGATCCACGATGGCCACCGGCTGCTCTGCAAAAGAAAGGTCGCGCTCTAGCTGGACTGTCGGGTGCCGAATCGCATGCGAAGGGTCGTGAAGGTACTTGCGGAGCATCGAAACATGGAAGACGGGGTGAACATCGGGAAAGCTGGGTGGAAGGGCCAAACGATATGCAACTGCGCCGACACGCTCGAGGATCTCGAAGGGACCTACGAATCTAGGGCTAAGCTTCCCCTTTCGCCCAAAACGCATCACGCCCTTCATCGGAGAGACTTTCAGAAAAACATGGTCGCCAACTGCGAACTCTAATCTGCGACGGCGCCTGTCTGCATAGGATTTCTGTCTGCTCTGAGCTTCCCTCATCCGGTCTCGAATCAACTGTATCTTCGCTGTCGTCTCCTCAACAAGCTGCGGCCCCAAAATGCTGCTCTCGCTGAGCTCTGTCCAACAGACGGGCGATCTGCATCTCCTCCCATACAAAGCCTCGAAAGGTGCCATCTGAATAGTATCCTGGAAGCTGCTGTTGTAGGAGAACTCCACTAGAGGTAAATGACGATCCCAGCTACCACCAAAGTCTAAAACGCACGCTCTGAGCATGTCCTCGAAAGTCTGAATGGTCCGCTCTTACTGTCCGTCGGTCTGGGGATGAAACGCTGTGCTGAAGCTCAAACGAGTGCCCAAAGCCTCCTGAAGTCTCTGCCAAAGTCGGCTGGTGAACTGAGTGCCTCGATCTGACACGATACAAGTCAGTACGCCATGCAACCGCACGATCTCGTCGATGTAGAGCTGAGCATACTGAGCGAAGCTGAAAGTGGTCTTCACTGGTAGGAAGTGAGCCGCTTTCGTCAATCTATCCACGATCACCCAGATGGAGTCGTACCCTCGACTGGTCCTGGGTAGACCCACAACGAAGTCCATCGAAATCTGCTCCCATTTCCACTCTGGAATGGGTAACGGCTGTAGCTCTCCTGCGGGCCTCTGGTGCTCGGCCTTGACTTACTGACAAGTCAGGCATATCGATACAAACTTCGCAATGTCCCTCTTCATCCCGTCCCACCAGTAGGTCTCTCTCATATCATGGTACATCTTGGTGGAACTGGGGTGGACACTATACACTGATCGGTGTGCCTCCTCAAGAATGTCGCGCCGCAATCCATCAGCATTTGGTACGCACAGTCTAGATCCATATCGTAAAATCCCCTGATCGTCAACCACGAACTCGGAAAATCTGCCCTGTCCCATCTGTGCCATGATCTCTGAGCAACGGTCGTCACTGCGCTGTGCCTCATATATACGGTCAAGCAACTGTGGGCGTGCACGAACATGCGCGAGCTGTCCCCCTGTCTGAGTGAACTCGAACTCAACTCGGCTGTCGCATAACATCTGCCAATCTGCTGACGACTGCCTCTGCACTGCGTGCAAAAAGGATAGACTACCCCCGGGCCTCCTACTCAACGCATCTGCCACCACATTCGCCTTGCCTGGGTGATATAAGATCTCGCAGTCGTAGTCTTTCACCAACTCCATCCAACGATGCTGTCTGAGGTTCAGGTCTCGCTGCTGAAATATGTACTTTAAGCTCTTGTGATCGGTGAATATCTGACACGACTCGCCGTACAGGTAATGTCGCCAAATCTTCAGTGCAAAGACCACTGCAACCATCTCCAAATCATGAGCGGGGTAGTTCTGTTCATGCTTCTTCAACTGCCGAGAAGCATAAGCGATCACCCGGCCATGCTGCATCAATACGCATCCTAATCCCACTCGCGAAGCATCACAGTAGACAACAAATCCGCCTGATCCTGAAGGAAAAGATAATACCGGCGCCGTAGTCAAACGAGTCCGTAGCTGCTGAAAACTGCGCTCGCACTCCTCTGTCCAGACGAAAGGAACTCCCTTCCGGGTCAAACCGGTCAATGGTGAAGCTATACAGGAGAAGTCCTGAACAAAACGCCTGTAGTAGCCCGCCAGGCCTAGAAAACTACGGATCTCAGTAACCGATGTATGTCGGGGCCACTGCTGAACAGCCTCAATCTTCTTCTGGTCCACACAAATGCCGTCTCTCGTAACCACGTGACCCAAGAATCCGACGCTGTCCAGCCAGAATGCACACTTGGAGAACTTTGCGAACAACTGGTGCTCCCTCAGAGTCTGTAACATAATCCGCAAGTGCTGCTCGTGCTCCTCTCTGCTCCGGGAGTACACCAAGATATCGTCGATAAACACGATGATGAACAAGTCAAGATACGGCCTGAATGTACGGTTCATCAAATCCATGAATGCTGCTGGGGCGTTGGTGAGTCCGAACGACATCACCAAAAACTCGTAGTGGCCGTAGCGCGTGCGGAAAGCTGTCCTCGGTATATCCTCCTGTCGAACTCGCAGCTGATGGTATCCTGATCGCAAGTCGATCCTTGAAAAATACCCCGCACCCTGAAGCTGGTCGAACAAATCATCAATGCGTGGCAACGGATATCTGTTCCTAACGGTAACTTTGTTCAGCTGGCGGTAGTCGATACATAAGCGCAAACTTCCATCCTTCTTCTTGACAAACAGGACCAGAGCACCCCACGGAGAAACACTCGGTCGAATAAGCCCCTTATTTAACAAATCCTGCAACTGATCCTTCAGCTCTCGAAGCTCTGCCGGGGCCATCCGATATGGCGGTATAGAAATAGGCCCCGAGCCGGGAATCAAATCAATGCAGAACTCAACATCGCGCTCAGGCGGTAGCCCAGGTAGCTCATCAGGTAAAACATCAGGGAACTCATAAACTACCGGGACCCGGTCCAACGGAACCTCTGCAGCTCGAGTATCACAAATATACGCTAAGAATCCCTGACATCCCTTCCGCAAGAGCTGACCAGCGTGAAGAGACGAAATCAAGCTGGGAAGGGTGACGCTGCGGTCTCCCTGAATAACAAGGACTGGCTCTCCCGGAAAGCTAAATCTGACAGCCTTCTCACGGCAGTCCACCGAAGCATAACAAGTGGCTAGCCAATCCATGCCCAGAAGCACATCAAAGTCCAACATATCGAGGAGAATCAAATCAACCAATGACTCCCTCTCCCCGATACGAATGGAACACAATCGAAAAACAAAACAAGCGACAAACGACTCGCCTACCGGGGTAATAACAACAAGCGGCTGATCTAACGACGACGACTCACGGCCCAACATTGGTGCAAAGTGTGTAGAGACGTACGAATGTGTGGAACCTGGGTCAAATAATACCCGTGCGTCGAAAGAACAAACGGATAAGGTACCTGTCACAACGGTATTGGATGCCTGCGCATCCTGCGGTGTCAAAGCAAATACTCGGGCCTGTCCTCCACCGATAGCGGGCTGACCTCGACCTCGGCCTCTGCCTCCTCGTCCTCTCTGAATAGGACCGCCGCGTCCACGGCCTCTGGGTGCACCTAACTGGCATGGAGCATCGCCGGTGGTAGGAAGTAGGGCTCTCTGAGGAGGGGATGGTGATGGTGGCAGGGTCACATGTGGAACTGTCGCCGCTCCCTGTCGTCTCGCCGGACAGTCTCTGTTACGATGATGCAGGCTACCACACTAAAAACATCCTAACCATGGCTGCTGATCGTATGGGTGAAGGCGATATAACTGGCCCCTAAAGAATCCACCACGGCCTCTGCGAACCCTCCTAGGTGCTAACATATCAGTGCGAATCCGACTCGGTCTCGAAATGACCGCAGGGGGAGTAATATCCGATCTCTGTGCTCGATTGACCTCTACTAACGATTCCACCATCTTTCGTAACTCCTGCATGCCTCCCATCATCTGTCGCAGCTCCTCCATACCGGACTCAAGCCTATCCATGCTACCTGGGGAATGCGGATCAGTCTGTCCCTGAGGCATAGGTATACCACCCTGCTCAGTCCTCGTCTCGGACGAGCCTGCTCGGATATCATCACGGGCGGTAGCCCTCTGTGCTCTCGTAGCCTTTGGCGGCATAGTGGCTGGTACAGAAAAAGGATAATAAGAACAGTGCCAAAGAATCATAGGATACACGGAATTGAAGAAGGAATTTCAAGCAAGTATCCTAAAGTCACTTAGGCGGAGTACCGTATCGCAAGTATGCCGCGGACATACGCACGCTACGTTACCCTGCTTAAGTCACTTACTCCATCTACCAAGGGTCATCCTACACTCAAAAAGGTAAAACCTATCGCTCTGATACCAACTTTGTCACGACCCGCAGGGTACGGAACGTGACTGGCACTTAAGTTTACGAAACGTCTAAAGACGTCCGTAAAATAAGTAAGCCAAAGCCCAGAAAACCAAACCAAATAAGCAAAAGAGTGAAGAGAACCCAATCAATTGAAAACAAGTTTATCAATAAGTCATATAAAACCTCTTTAAAAACAATATCAATTTTTCCGAAAATTTCGGCAGAGTCTCCTTTGTAAATACTGGCCCCCAAAATGGGTACAACAAGAATATATATGAATCCAACAAATAAGGCATCCCCAAGCGGGAGCTAGCTCTTCGCCACAAGGCGGTCACAAATCCCACGCAATATAAAGCAACAACATGTGAAATAATCATAATGAAGCATAAGAAAAAACATCATGTCGACTCAAGTGAGCTCGACCCCAAAATACAGCATAAAAGTCCACAAACCTCACAGTCTCATCTCTAGGTCAATATACAATAATACTCGTAGAAACAGTAGATGGAGTACACTAGATACAAAGAATATACAAGGTGGTACAAAAATAATAACATAACCCACCTATGAGCAAAACCTCGAGTCCATGCAAAAGAGGCAAAAGAAGCAAGCGCACCCGCCGCTACTGTACTGACGGAGCGGACCTGCAAAAGGCTATGGCACAACGGGGGTGAGTTTCCAACTCGTGAGTAATAAATAACATCTACACAGGCTATCGAATGCATGCACACAAGCATCCTAGCATCTAAAAATACAGGTATGACTGGATGTACTAGCAGGTGTGTATACAACATCAGTGTACGAATATGTATGCAACATGAATATCTGAGGTCTCAATAGGTATATATATGAAACATTTTATCTCTTTTTGTTTTTGAAACTCTTTTAGAATGCCAGCATAATACTCGAAGAATCGACGAGAACCGGTGTCCAGCAACGACACCCAAAAGCTGTCTCAAATCTCATAAATCCATGTCATAGTGTCTCTGGCCTCAGCCATCCGGCTGACCCATCTCAATATCAATATCTCATCCTCTCGCGGCCCCGGTCGGTATCCTCTCGATATTCGCCGTGCCCAATGAAGTCACCGGCAGGTAATCCGCCCCCTGCCAGGCTCAACGTCAACACCACATTCCTCTTGCCCCGGGGTACCTTACCGGGCCCACCATGTACCCGTGACGGTTCCTCCACTCCTCGACACGGATCTCGAAAACCACAGCAAACTCATGGTGGACGACACTTACATCACTAGAAAACCGCAATTTACATATTTTAAAAAAATATAATAAGTTTAGAAATTTTGCGGCTTTCCCCCGAAATCCAGAAATATCATAAAATCTCAAGAAATCCTCATAAGTGTATATGTCAATGGTGATGAATGCATATGGTATCAATAATTAAGCTACGATGTATGATTAATAGACTAGGCATGAACAAATAATATGATGAGGTACATGCACATGAATAGCAATCCTACGATTTCATTTTAAGGAATTAAAGGCAATAGCACAGGTTTAAGCATCAATTAGTAAAAGCTTTCAATTTAAAGGTTATCTAGTGTGGTGGCATGGCAATTACCAGGATGTTTGTGTAAGCATGAATAGTGCTCGTGTTGCATATAAAAACCTGGCAATGGTGCAGGTGTCCTATAAAATGGTTTCGCATATGTATGTCAATATAATGCATGGATGCAGCAATTAATCATATACGTATTTCACCCCTAATTACTAACATCACTAAGAATCATGTAAGTTACTAAAACTATCGGGTGGCTTGCGCCATCCAACGATAGTCCCCCGTAGATGTTACATCTACTCACCGGAATCCCTGGCTAGCTGTGTCCAATCACCGCTTTCCCCTTTCGTGCCGCGTCTGACGTCTCCGCGACCGAACCTGGAATTTACATCAATACCAAACATAAGGTTACATATCGAGAACGACGCAAAACCCAAACGAAACTACTAATGTTCACTAGCTAGGTACAACGTGCACAGGGTCCGCGGAACACACGCGAAAATCGCAAAAACTGCCAAAAAATCGCCGATTTGGTCGCCCGGCAAAACTAAAACCCGACTACTCAAAACTCCGCACTCACGCATCCTAAACGTCATAGGAGATGCTAAAAACATCCCCAAGGTATCACAAATAATTCACCAATTAATTTTAATAAAAACCTAGTAAGCACAAAACTTGCAATTTTGGTGCAAATATCGAAAATTAGCGATACGGTTATCACAATCCAACACAATATCCAACCACACAACAAACAATCTACAAACACTATAATTACAACACATTAGCAATGATTCAAAACCTATTTTCCATAAACAACCATTACTTGAATTTATAACCTAGCAAATCTTAATCCAAACTATATATGAAAAACCTTAATTTAACACTAATTTATAGCCCAATTAGCAAGTTAACCTCCTAGATTAGGTTAGCAAAACAACTAGATAACACATTAGACTTAATTAACCTAATAATGGATTTCTAAACCCTAATTCAATTCAAACCATTCACTTTAAAAAAACAAGATTAGAAATTAGCAATGAAATTTAACACTAAAACAATTTCATTCAAGGAATCAAACCATAAGTATTTAAATGGGTCAAAATTATACCTCAATTAGAGATCTAGCAAGAATAAATTTGCTCCAAATGATGGCCTCAAGCATCAAGATCCAAGCTAGGGAGGTGAAGGAAAATTAAGATGAAGGATGGGTTTAATTTGTAAGCTTTAAATTGCAATTTTGTTGAATTAAACATGAAGAATTTTGAAGAACATGAAAAGAAAAGAGATGAAGTGGTGGAGGAGCAGGTTTCGGCCAGAGAAGAGATAAGGGGAGGGTGTGGGTGTGTGGGAAAAGCCATTGGTCAACTCCCCCAAAAGTCAATGCACCATACTTCAATATATTTAAAATAAATTCCTAAACAAACCAATTCAACACATGAAAGAAAATCAATGTGAGGCCAGAAATTTCTGGACGTGAACAAGGTGGGGCTGTCCTAGGGCTGTGGGAAGAGAGAGAGGGGTTTTACAAAAGAAATTTTATGTAAAAAGACCCCCTACAAGTCAAAAATTGCAAGTTTTAGCTTAAAATTCAATAATTTCGTCTCCTATTCTAAAAATTAGTTAAAAATCAAAATAAAATACTAAAAATTTATGTTACAACTAGATTTTAATTATCATAATTTTAAAGATTAAAATTAGCTTGGAAAAATTTGTATTTATCGCTAATTTAATGTATTTTCTTACCGGCTTAAAATAATATTAAAAAATTGAAAAATAGGGAAAACTTTTTAAATGACCAAAATTTCATAAGTAACTCATTAGCTACTAAAACAAGCAATTACCTATCCATTTTAGGTATAATTAGCCCTAAACTGCAAAATAACGAGAAAGACGGTTTTCGGAAAAATACCGAATTTTCACCGATTTTCTGGAAAACACCAAAACGACTTTTCAAGACGCTACAGCTTAGCTCGTTGTTTTGGTTTTCAATATGATATTTACATCGATGTGATTTTAAATACGATTATAGGTGCGATCGCGAAGATTTCCGAGACAGAATTGGCAGACATAGCAGCGTGGATTTCAGCAAGCTTATCAAGTTGGTGAGTAGATTTATATCTACGGGGGAAATCGGGTGGATGGCGTATAGCACTCCCGCAACCTTATAAATAGTATTATGGTATCTAGATAGTTTAGTATTTATTCAAGATATTGATATTGGAGATAGTTTGCATCTAGCATGATATTCAATTGCATGTAGTTAAGTTATGGTTTGGTAAGTTAGTACAAGGATTATGACGTTCTAGAGATTATTTAGATATAGCGATACGGTGAGGTATTATACGAGAAACTATACGTATTAGTAATGATGAGATCTGTATGCCGAATAATGGCTAGGTTACCTTTAGACTCGTACAAAATGATTATAATTACTTTACTTGCTTATGTTATAATTATTAATGTTATACGTTTCCGTAATACGAACACTCTGATAGAACACTGCACAACTACCAATGGGTACTATGCTGCACAAGCACGTACACATATGTTAAACTACACATCATTGGTTTTGCCATGTCATTGTAGAACCGTTCTATTATATAATGCGTATATATATGTTGATAAGAATAGGTTATTACACCTGTAGAACACTTGCACAAATACTAATGATTGTCATGCTGCACGAGCACAGACGCGTATGTTACACCACACATCATTATTAGTGCCACGACACAGTATAATTGATATCTTTATACCTGTATGATTTATTTACACATTCTTCCTTAAGTTCTTATTGTGTATTGCGAGCATCAGTACTATAGATATTATAATTGCTTCTTATGGATTTTCTGATATTTTACTCCTGATGATATATATCAGTGGTATGGGACGCTGTTATATATGTATATATATAATATATCATCAGAATGATCTATGTAAGTATTTTCATTCTTTACTGATGTTTCTGGATATGATGAGTTGACGTCCACCATGAGTTTTATGTTTTATGATGGTTTTATTCCGAACCGAGTGGGGGAGCTATACGGTTTCGAACTTGTTCTTATCCAGACTAAGTGGGGGAGCTATACAGTCGGATACATGGTGGACCCGGTTCGAGACCGAAGGGCAGGAAAGCCGCATTATAGGCGGGGAACCTAGCGAGGATACTCGATAACGGAGATAGAGATGAGCATGGCAGATATCCAGGCGATACTGACCGGGGTTCGACTAGGCACGGCGGATATCTAGGGGATACCGACCGGGGCCAGGGATATCGGGTGGCGATCATCTGTTGAGATGGTGTCGATGATATCTGCATTTACGTGTCGGTGATGGACACGAGAGATTTTTGATTTCTGGTGTCGATTCTGGACATCCATACATATATATATTGATATATTGTTATCATGAGATATACAGTAGATTATGATTATTGTAGCCGACCAGGACTGATCCGGAGGACGGTACCTGTATATATTCTACAAGCATTCATATACATAAAAAGAATTCAAACACGAGCTATAGACTCATTATTTTGAAATGTCTTATATGACACTGAGATCTTTAAATTGTAAACCTCTTAACATTTTCACTCAAAACAGCAGGACGTATATCCTAAGTAAAGATACTTATATTATTTCATACTATTACGTTTGCTTTATGCCGTGACATATCTATTCCGCGTCTATTTTAAAGAAGAGGTTTATACATATATATATATATATATATATATATATATATATATATATATATATATATATATTCGGTTACATTGGGCTTAAACCTAGATACAGATCATTTGCATTGGATATATTCTACTTAGGATTGCATGATAGTTGGTGTTGCATTATGATACATATGCATATCATATATTATATTAGTACAGGGTTATGATAGTACTATAATTATGACCTAGGTATCGTCTTGCATTTTGATTTCTACCTTTAGATGTACTTTTATTCACTGAGTTGGCAACTTATCCCCGTTGTGCCAGAGTTTCTTACAGGTTTTACCGCTTGGATTATCAGAGGCTTGGGCACACATTCTTTTCGGTGATTGATGGGTAAGTGGGTTACTATTGTATCGTACTCACACTTGATTATTCATATATTCTTGTATCTAGTGAAAACTCCATCAACTTAGAAAGGGTATATTGTGGACTTAGAAGCGAGCCTTAGAGTTGTGTGTTGTGATGTCGCACTCATTGGAGTCGACCACTTTAAATTGTTGATTTTTTTCGCTTTTCTTTTCTTCGCCATTGTGCGTTGTATATTGTTTGCTTGGTTGCTCCACTGTTTGGACGTGGAAGCTAACTCCCCTTGGGATGCTATTTATATTATTATGTTGTATCGGGTTATACAAAAATGCAAAGGAGGTGCTGTCGAATTTCAACACGTCATAGATGTTTTTCAAACATACTTAGTTAAACTTAAATGTTATTTTAAACTGATTCCATCTGATGACTATTTTAAACTTGACCTCCAATATTTTCAAAAGGGTTTAGATTCCGGGTTTCGGCTTACTTGAATCGCGTCGACATCTTTAGATGTCACGTGATTTGAGTGCCGGTCACGTGCCACATTTGGGTCGTGACATCTATGTACACCAATAAAGTATGACTTTGCATGTTGTACCTGAAGGGGTAAAACCCATTGGGGGCAAATGGATCTTGAGAAGATTCTTGGTGTAGATGGAAAAGTTGAGACTTTCAAAGCTATGCTTAAGTCCATCATGATCAATGCCCGCATCGCGGAGTTGGAACATCTATTTTGATGTGATAGTCAAAGAGTTTGACTTCATAAAAATGGTAGATGAACCTTGTATATAAAAGAAGGTTGTAGAGAGTGAGTTTGTATTCCATGTATTGTACGTAGATAACATACTCTTGATAGGAAATGGTTTCCTATGCTACACTCGGTCAAGCTCCTCTTAACACGGAGATTCTCAATAGAAGATTTGGATGATACCTACTACATCTTATGAATAATGATCTATGGTGATAGATCTAAGTGGATGTTGGGAGTGTCCCAAATCCAGGTACATTAACACCATACTAAAGGGGTTTAGTATGGAAGATTCTAAGCATGGTGGTTCGCCCACTTACTCATGGATCACTCTCTCCAAAAAGATGTCTCCCAAGACTGATTTGGTGAGAGCTCGCTTGCAAGGGATATCCTATGCTTCAGCAGTAGGATCTATCAGAGTATGCGATATTATGTACCAGACCAGATATAGATGACTCACTAGGTGTAGTGATTAGGAATCAATCGGATCTTGGGAGAATCACTGGAAAGCTGTGGAGGACATTCTTAAGTACTTGAGAAGCACTAAAAGAAAGTTCTTGGTTCGAGCTTCCAGAGTGATAAGGTCGACTGAGAGTCAGTCGCAGGCATTGTCTTTACCCTCAGTGAAGGGACGGTATGTTGGAAGAGTTCCAAGATAGATACCGAGACATACTAGACAATAAAGGCTGAATACATTGCTACCAATGATGCTGCCAAAGTGGCTGTCTGGGAATTTCTTGTTCATGAGATGAACAAGGTTCCTACCATTGAGGGTCCAATAACTGTTATTGTGACAACAATGGAGTTGTGGCTTTGGCCTAGGAACACCGGTCCCATCAGCGTTCCAGATATATTCTGAGGTAAGTATCACCTGATCAGGGAGATGGATGATCTCCCAGGGATCGAGGTCAGGAGAATAGACATGAAGGATAACACAGCGGATCCACCCACAAAAGCCTTACCCCTAGAGAGACTTCTATGGGATGGTTGAGTATGGGATACTACAACCACTACTATATTGTTGGGTATTGGATACTACAACAGATAGCCTTAGTGCAAGTGGGAGATTGTTAATGATATGTATGCCTTGGAGGCCATTACAGTACATGCGATGTATATTGTAGTGGATGCTTGGACATATATAGGGATGACTTTCTTGCTCGACATGATAGTATGCTATCTGGTTGCACTTTATCTTAATATGTACACTTATTGTCTCTCTATTACATGTTGATAAAGCCCTTAGGATGAGTACTTGACTACCATGATTATGATGCAGATCATACTAGTAGGGACAGAGTAGTCGGTAAGTACATCCTTCAAATGTTCCTAGTCATGGGAGTATCGAGACAGGGCATCGACACTCCAGAGTAGACTAGTGTATACGCATCTCGACCCATATGATGGGCGTTGTATGATCCCACATTCATTGGTGTTTGACATCAGAGAAGGTATACAGGTTCTCAGTGGAGACTGGGTATACTGAACGAACTCGCCGAGAACTCCTAGATGGTAATATACCTATCGTCGGATAGCAGTTCTCTGGTGACACTGGTATCGCCAAGAACCATTTTAATTTCCATTTAGATGGTAATATACCTAGCGTATACGCATCTCGAAACCATTTTTTCCCGAAAACTGCCTGATCTGCGAAATTGGGGTTTTTGAAAAAGGGTATAAATATATACCAATAATTATTAAATAAATGTAAATTAAAATGGTTTCCTGACACTCGTTCGAACCTTTTAGTCTCGCCTAGGCGACATGTGAATACCCTTCGTCCACACGCTTAAACAATGCCTCAATCCTCCAGGAAAGGCGATACATCGGCGATCATCTCTGGATCGGTCTGCTCTAGATCTGAGTAAGACTCTCCACACTGGAAATCTTCAACTCAACTGGGCCTGCTCCGGCGCATAAATCCGACGAATCACCTTCGTCTCTCAAATCGGGGTAGACTAGCTATCATCTGTCTCATATCTGCCTGGAAGCTCCGGCGATCTCAGCTCGTAAGCTCCGGAAGCGACATCCTATCAATCTCAGCAACAGCTGGGTCATCTGTCTGCATGGTAGGCGACATCATAATTTCTGAGGTGCGCTGTAAATCAACAGTCCTCTCGCAACTGGCAGCTCTAACAATGGCCCGATCATCCGGTGTAAAACCAAGCACCTGCCTCTACAAGAGGTCACAATCATCAATACTAACTCGAGACGTTCCCATGTCACCAGAAAACACAATGGTCAGCCCTCGTACCAGATGAGCTCTCCCTGACCGCAACAGTAGCAGCAACTTAAACTGCGCTCAAACAATGGTGACAGGAACCTCAATCGAGTATCGAAGAGAGAAGATCAACGGCATGAGAGAAAACGACAGATCCAGAATGGATACATGATCATAAGAAGGAACAACATCAATGAAAGTATGATCATGGAACTAATAGAATCGAGGATCTCCAATGGATGTATAATCATGGGTATAAAGAGAATCATAAGTCTCAAAAATATGTACATCCTAAGGTTTCTTAAGTGGAGTATCGTATCGTAAATATGTCGCGGAACATACATACGGTACGTCACTCTACTCAAGCTACCTATTCCATCAATCAGGGTCAGCCTTGTTGGAGATAGTGCCCTCAGAGTTAATTATTGGATCACAGGCACGTGATTGCAATGATTGTGGGAGGACCTATACGTCTTACTCAAGATGATAGTATGCTATCTGGTTTATCTTTATCATCGTGTACTGCTTTAGGTGACCTTACAGGTCACTATTGCACGTTGATAGAGCCCTTAGGATTCTTGCTTGACTACCAGCAGTATGAGGGCGATCATATACGTGGGAGATGTGGTCTATAAGCACATCCTTAAAAGGTCCCTAGTCATGGGAGTTTCAAGACAGGGCATCGATACTCCAGAGTAGACTAGTGTATACAGTCGAGACCCCGACGAGGGGCGGTGTCCGGTCTCACAAGCCACTGGTGTCAGTTGGATCACCTAAGATGTATACAGGTGCTCATTGGGTTATGAGTACACCGGACAGGACTCGCCGGGAACATGCTAGTTGGTATTATACCTGACGTCAGATAGCAGTTCCCTGGTGACATGTGTACAGGTCAGTTCATCGACCTGAGATCTTCATTTGTCTCGTGTGAGTTCCCACTGTGCTTTGATTACTACCCTACCACGGCTCAAAAGAGTCGTGCAAACAGGTTTTAGTTGGGTACAGTCCCGAGCCACATGGAGGCAGTGAGCGGATCTGCAGGGGTTCGTCACTCCCAGTATTGGGGGTGAGGTCGCGCTGTGTCTAGGAGAGCCATTACACGAAGTCCTTGGCCAAGGCAGGATATTTACTGGTAGGTATTCCAGTAGTATCTCAGGGTGTTCTGGGCTACACTCTGACACGTCTTGTACCGCTTTTGGGGGTCTGACTTTCACCAACACCCTAGGCCCGCCATGCGATGCTCATAGACGAACGGACCGGACTGTACGGATATTGTCACTGACAGGCTCAGTAGGGTGTCAGCATGAGTTCGCTCATCGGCGTCTCTTTTGGTCAATACCTGGTAGCCCATTACGTATTGGCTAATACCTCTGACGTGCTAGTGGTTAAATCCATAGCCAAAGTATTAACGAGTCTTTAGAGTCCCCCACAGACCAGTTTCTCAAGTATCGGGCGAAACGCTGTAGAGGCCGTATGGAGATATGGCAGGGTTCGATCAGATACGTGCGGTATTGCACAGATCACGATCGGACGGTTAATACTAGCGGGCTTTGGTTTAAGCCGGATCCTAGTATTGTACAGTGTAGATTTTGTCTCTTTGCATTTGTATTCAGTGGGAATACAAATGCGGGTATGTATATACAGTCGCGGGGTTTTCCTGTAATTTATTACGGGATTAGTTTTCTGAAGTTGCCATTTTGCATTCCGTTCCGGCCAGTTTTCCTTTATTCCTTCACGGCCGGATTTTTCTGATGGAGGGGCTAATTTGCAAGTTTGCAAATTAGCATTTGTGGAGGGGTTTCTTGCATTTGAGGGATTATGATGGTTTAAGCATCTTTGCTTTTTCTTGTGATCATTTCTTGCATTAATGAGATAAGAATGGATTAGAAATTGATATGACTTTGTTATCATCACTTTTGGATATGGTCATCCTTTTGCTTTTCCTACACTCACCTCCCTTCATGTTTGATGGTTTTTTCCCTCCACCATTTTGATAAGGGGCCGGCCACTTTGGGAGAGTGGGAGGGGGTTCATTTTTGATGAGGGAAATTTGGTCATCTCATTTTTGCATGCTACACAAATTCATCAACCTCACTCCAAAGTCTATTGCTCATTCCTCCATCACCAAGGCAACTTCACAACCCCAAATGAGACAATGGTTTCTACACTAGTCTACAACATTCCTTGGACGCGTCGGCTATCCAACTTCGCTCCCGAGTTGCCTCGGTCCAGAGGTGGGAGCCCGTAAAAGAACCCGGCGATGTGGTGCCCGTTTCGACGAGGAGGCGACGACCGGAGATTCCGCGAGGAGATCGGAGTGGAGACGAAGACCGAAGGACACGGATCACTTGGTATAGCCTTCTATCCCATCTTGCAGTTTGCTAGAGTTAGTTTAATGGCCCGATCCGGGTTTTATAGTGCGCGGTGGTGCCGGTTTTCTAGTTTGAAAAGTTTTCGTTTTCGCATTCCGGCATCGGATTGACGGCCGGGGCGCCGCCGTGCACTTACATTGGTATCAGAGCCACGCCATTAACCTAGTCTAGCTTTCTCTAATATGTTTACAAGTTCGATCGAACATTTATCCCAAAACCGCATTTTCATTGCATATGTTTCTGTCGAAATTTTTTTGGACTCGAAAAATTTTTCAGGTTGTTGCAGAAACACGTGCAGGTAATTATAAGCATTCTGTAAAAATTTGGTTGCGTGACGTCATCATCCCACCGCGGAACCGTGGCCAAACCTATGCTTGGGCCGCGGTTCCGCCGCCATTTTGACCCCTCTCTGCACCAAATTTCTACAGTGGCTTTCTATGATGAAATTGGGGTTTTTTGGTTTATACTGTTTGGGCCCAGATTTTCTGTGAGTGCTACAGTAGTGCTTGGGGCCCACTTCGGTAAATTTGATTGATAGAAAATTTTAAACATGTTGGTTCACAGTATTTACATTATATCTGCGACCGTGAATATCACTCGATCGGTAAATCCAGTCTATCTGCTATAGCCCTTTTAGACGGATTTGCGAACGTGACATTCACGTTGATGTTCTGTGTTGTGCTGTGATGTTGCGGAATGGTCGTGAGGGATAGCCTGGATGCAATGGTTGAACAGTTTGGTGTATTTTGTACATTTGATATTGCGGGGCGAGCGTCCGACATGTGGACTGTCGTCACTGCCTGTTTGTATATTATTCTTTTGGGGCACGACCTGGTTGAGGTCGATGTACCCGTTGTATATTTTACTTTCTGTACCAGGATTACCCCGCGGTGGGGTGCATGGATAGCCGGGTTCTAGAGGGCAACGAGCCCGCATATCATGGCATTGAGACGGAGGGGGCTTCACTTTAGAATTGGCGGGCTATTCGCCGCACTCGTAAGTTGTACAGGTTGACCCAGGAGGGGTGCCCAAGTTACCGGATTCCGTGAAGTGCTGGGTGGTCCATTCACGTTGCTGAATGGGGCTGCCTCGCTTCAGGTTTTGGTGGGTAACTTGCCGTGCCCGTAGGGGTCTAGGATTACATTACACAGGCTATCCACACGACCAGGGGAACGTCGGGTTTCAGTAGCGGCTCTATGAAACCCGGGGATCCCAGATATCTGTATTGTTCTGTGATACTTATTACATTTCTGTGATGTTGCATTTTATCACGCCTTGAGCGAATATTATATATTGATATATATACTAGTAGATGTTGTATATGTTTTGCACCCGCGCCAGCCCAGTCCCCGCTCTGTCGTTAGTTAAGTAACCTAACGGGTGATGACGGAACCCAGTGGCGAATGCGGATGGCATATACGTACATCATTATTTTCGTTCTTTTGTGGTGTGATCAATTGATGGGACTGCGTTGATTCGGATCAATGCAATATAAACAAACCTATTCTGATGTTGTTGGAACATTTTTCAAAAAGCTGTTATTGCAAGGACGTTCTCTTTTGTTTTGCACAGTGGTATTCAGTTGGAATATCCTGCTCCTCAGTCGACGAGGCAAGGGCCGAGATCCCTTCCCCGGGAGTGACCCCTTGGACAGAAGTTTGCGTCAGGGAAATAACTTCACTATAGCCGATTACTTTTGCTTTGCATCGTGGTATTCAGTTGGAATATCCTGCACCTCATTCTACGGGGAAAGAGCCGAGATCCCTTCACCGGGAGTGACCTCTTTAGCAAAGGTTTTCGTCACTATATTTTTAAAAGCTATCCGGTTCCTTCAACGATATCAAGTTCATTAGGTTAAAGGTTTTCTCCAGAAACCATTCATAGCCCTCCGTCATTTCAGATGGGTAGCACGTAGTATTCATGCTATGTTTGTTGGCCTTTGTCAAGGCATAGTGTATGGTAGCTGCTTGTTACCTTTCTGTTGCATAGATAGATGCGTTGGTTTGGGACAGTCGTATAGCCTTGTTGGCCCTAGTCAATGGCTTGTACGGGTGGGTTCAATTTAACCTGGACAATGTCCGGTAGAACTTGACATGTGACTTATGATTTGTTGGCCTTCGTCAAGGTCATAAGAGCATGGGGTAAAAATCACATCGGGAGTTTCTAAAAAAACTGAAACTTGCCAGATATGCGCATACCTTCCGGAGTGTGATAACGTGAGCGGATTCCGTCACGTTATCATGCGATGATAGTTGGATCCCGATTCCTACTGATGAGTTGGTTTACTCCTCGGGTGATCCCGACTAATTCTTCTTTTAAGTTTGGAGGAGAATTTGACGGTACAGTGGGAGGTTTCCTGATTAGATAAAGTGATAACCATTCCGATCTAGGTTAGAGTGCACGCTGAGTGTTTCTTTTCTCTCTCTCTTTGGCAGCGACCATGACCCAACCCTTGACTTTGACTCAGTGACCAAGTTGACCGAACCATCTTATAAGACTGGCTTTTGGATTGTCAGAGTTGCAAACCTCATTGCCACTCCTACTTTTACCCTTTTCTCCAGGACACCCCGTATTACTATGAACGTCCACTTCCATTGGACAAAACCATCGTATGGTTATATACGAACTCGAAGGAATTTATTCGAGGATGGTTTCTGGTTCTGGAGAAAACGAATAGGACTATTCAGTTGTCTTTTCCTTTTACCTTCTCTCAGGTTGCGAGTACTCCTTGGTTTAGGAGATAGTACACCTATTACGCAAATTGGATAGTCTTCTTCCAAACCTTAGGCTGGTGCCGAACGGTAGGGAATGAAGAAAACCAATTAGCCTAAACGGTGTACAGAAGGTATTAAGTAAAGACAAAGAAATGGATTAATAAGAGGGCAAAGTAAATTGCGACTGATATTCACGACCAAACCAAGTATTTCTTCGCCAATCCTAAATCACCTTTGTATTTCTCCAGGACACTCCGTATCACTACGAAGATCCACAGTTTATTGGATACTCCATTGTATGGTTATATACGAACTCGAAAGGAACTTGTTCCAGTTAGGGGATGGATTCTGGTTCAGGAGAAATGGGAATAAGGTTTTATTCAGTTGTCTTTTATCTTCACCTTCTCTCGGGTTGCGAGTGCTCCTAGGATTAGGACAGTACACCTATTATGCTTATTGGATTGTCTTCTTCCAAACCTTAGGCTGGTGCCGAACGGTAGGGAAGGAAGAAAACCATTTGGCCTAAAGGGGTGTACAGAAGGTAATGACTAAAGACATATAAAGGGATTTGGAAAGATGGCAAAGAAATATATGGTTATAGTTGTGAATCTGGATAATGGAAGAAGCATTACTAAGAATACCCGGATACCCCTATGAAACATTTCAATGTTTCAGTTTCACTGTGTACTGTTAAAAGAAAACTGATTTCCCAATTAGCCCTTGCTCCAGGGTATGTATTTACCAGGTATGATTCTCACATCTGTATGGTTTTACAGATGATGAGTGGGAGTAAGTTATTGGGAATTAGGTGATTATCCTCATTATATCGGAATTCGTTGTAATTGGTGATATTTGAGGAAATCACCTGGGTTGTTTTGCCGGACGACAAATATTTGGTTTTGAATATCCGTTGTTATGCACCAATTTCAAATTGATATATCTGTACGTCTATTTTTATAGAGTGAGATATACCTTTTTGAAATTATGTCTATGACATTTACCTATATCAGTGGATGGTTAGGTAAGGAGCATTGAACAGCGGTGTAATTCTTCTTAGCCATAAGTACAGTTTTCAACCTACGACACACAGGGAATGAGTTATTAGACTCAAGGGACTTGTACAAAGTATTGTATGTTGTCCAGTGTCCATTAGGACAGAGGGGTTAGTCCTCGTACTATATTCGTTTTACCTATGACTTCTCTAGTTTTTAGACAAGTGTTTCGTAGAAACACAAGGTCCAAGTTTTGAGAAGTTATAGGTATAAGAATAGAGTAGAGAACCAGGTGTTGCAAGTATCGGGATTCTTCAAGGTGATCGAAGATGTAGATACTTGTGAAAGGTATTCAGTTGATAGTAATGATTAAGAGAACTTGCTTCTCTTTCAGGTTACTCATAATTGGAAGCATTCCTAAGTTGAGTAACGCTGATCGGCCTCCTTCCATTTAGTTGACATGCACTGGAGACAGCTGCATGATTTGAATCTGGTTCAATTAAATCAGTGCCTCTATTTCTATATTGGATATAGAACAGTTCATATCTTAACGATGTTAAGGTACGGGGAGTTGTCCGGCTTATGCTTAAAACCAGACTCTGGATAACTCAAGGCACGTTTCTGTAATGGCTGTTTGTGGGTTGACCCAGGCTATGACGAGGGTTGACTTTCTACCATCTGGAAGATCAATAGTGATATTGTTTTTGACTCGCCACAGTTTTAACAAAAATGGATTTTTTCAGAAAACAGTAGTGGGAGTATGGTAGAACTGGAAGTGATTCCAGAACCGCAAACGATTACTGAAAATTTGATAAGAACCTAAAGATTCAATTTGGATTGACATTCCATTGGCCACTCCGCAGATATGGTGGGTAACCTCAGGCCCTCGAGAGGTACTTCGGTATGCTCAAGGACGGTGGCAGGGAGGTTCTTGTTTACCCAGACTTGACACTACTGTTGTTCCAAACTATGAGACCCGGCAGGAGGATGAGTATAGCGTCGTTCTAAACTGGCTTCAGAAGTGTACGTGTATATGACTCTGCCAGAGGGTTGTCGTAGTCAGTAGGAGAAGCGGAAGCATGGTGGACAAGTGGCTTATGTCTATTTATAGACTAAAGCAGATATAGCGGAGATAGATCATCTATTTCTGATGTGACAGTCATAGGTTTGACTTCATCAGAATAGAGGATGGATCTGTTAAGAAGGTAGTAGGGTGTGATGTCCTGGTATTTGGATGACATACACAGAGTAGGAAGTGATAATCCTATACTACGATCGGTTATACTTTGGTTGTCACACAGTGGTTTCTCCACATAGGAATTGGATATTATATCAGACATTCTGGTTACTAGATCTATGGTTTTAGATCTAGATTTGGGTAGTTTCCCAATCTGGGTACTTTGACAGCATTCTAAGAGTATTTAGAATGGACGACTCCAGGCACGGTAGTGTACCTGCAGGTGATGGAGTCACCCTCTCTAAAGGTGTCTCGTAGACTAAAAGGGGAGAGGGATGTGCATGATCGGCATATCACTTGCTTAGGAAATTGAGTTGATCATGAGAAGTCAAGTACCACACCAGATATTGTTTTTGCAGTAGATGCAGTAAGTTGATATTAATGCAATCCTGGAGAAACGATTGGAAGTAGTTTTAGAACATAAGTTGATGTTCTAGGGAAATGATAACGGCAGCCTCCTTTGGGAGACAGTTATCATTCCAGGCTTCCAAGGTGACCTGGACGGCAGAGTGACTGTCAGAGTTATAGTTTTCCCTCTGACGAGGGGAAGTATTTTGGACAGGTGGTCCAGGTGGATACCGAGGGAAGGATGGCGCAGGATACTGATTGAGTTCAGTTGACGATACAGTCTAAGAAGTTTGGATTTAGAGTTCATATATGAGCTAGGTCCCATCAGACATCCAGACATATTCTAAGACAGGTATTGCTCATTTCGGGAGATGGGTTTCTCAGCGAACTTGAGATAAAGAGAGACATAGAAAGATACATCACAGCGGATCCACTCACTGAGGCTATTCCTCGAACGCTTTAGTTTCGCAAACAGGCTTTGTGAGACTGATTAGTAGAGGAGTTGGGTGTTCGGTATCACACGGGCTGTGAGTATGCGACATCGCAATAATTAGCCTTGAGTGCAAGTGGGAGATTGTTGGAGATAGTGCCCTCGGAGTCAATTATTGGATCACAGGAACGTGATTGCAATGATTGAGGGAGGACCTATACCGGTAGGACAGTCTTACTCAAGATGATAGTATGCTATCTGGTTTATCTTTATCATCGTGTACTGCTTTAGGTGACCTTACAGGTCACTATTGCACGTTGATAGATCCCCTAGGATTCTTGCTTGACTACCAGCAGTATGAGGGCGATCATATACGTGGGAGCTGGGGTCTATAAGCACATCCTTAAAAGGTCCCTAGTCGTGGGAGTTTCGAGACAGGGCATCGATACTCCAGAGTAGACTAGTGTATACAGTCGAGACCCCGACGAGGGGCGGTGGCCGGTCTCACAAGCCACTGGTGTCAGTTGGATCACCTAAGATGTATACAGGTGCTCATTGGATTATGAGTACACCGGACAGGACTCGCCGGGAACATGCTAGTTGGTATTATACCTGATGTCAGATAGCAGTTCCCTAGTGACATGTGTACAGGTTAGTTCATCGACCTGAGATCATCATTTGTCTAGTGTGAGTTCCCACTGTGCTTTGATTACTACCCTACCACGGCTCAAAGGAGTCGTGCAAACAGGTTTTAGTTGGGTACAGTCCCGAGCCACATGGAGGCAGTGAGCGGATCTGCAGGGGTTCGTCTCTCCCGGTATTAGGGGTGAGGTCGCGCTGTGTCTAGGAGAGCCATTACACGAAGTCCTTGGCCAAGGCAGGAGATTTACTGGTAGGTATTCCAGTAGTATCTCAGGGTGTTCTGGGCTACACCCCGACACGACTTGTACCGCTTTTGGGGGTCTGATTTTCACCAACCCCCTAGGCCCGCCATGCGATGCTCATAGACGAACGGACCGGACAGTACAGATATTATCACTGACAGGCTTAGTAGGGTGTCAGGATGAGTTCGCTCATCGACGACCCTTTTGGTCAATACCTGGTAGCCCGTTACGTATTGGCTAATACCTATGACGTGCTAGTGGTTAAATCCACAGCCAAAGTATTGATGAGTCTTTAGAGTCCCCCACAGACTAGTTTCTCAAATTTCGGGCGAAACGCTGTAGAGGCCGTATGGAGATATGGCAGGGTTCGATCAGATACGTGCGGTATTGCACGGATCTCTATCGGACGGTTAATACTAGCGGGCTTTGGTTTAAACCGGATCCTAGTATTGTACAGTGTAGATTTTGTCTCTTTGCATTTGTATTCAGTGGGAATACAAATGCGGGTATGTATATACAGTCGCGGGGTTTTCCTGTAATTTATTACGGGATTAGTTTTCTGAAGTTGCCATTTTGCATTCCGTTCCGGCCAGTTTTCCTTTGTTCCTTCATGGCCGGATTTTTCTGATGGAGGGGCTAATTTGCAAGTTTGCAAATTAGCATTTGTGGAGGGGTTTCTTGCATTTGAGGGATTATGATGGTTTAAGTATCTTTGCTTTTTCTTGTGATCATTTCTTGCATTAATTAGATAAGAATGGATTAGAAATTGATATGACTTTGTTATCATCACTTTTGGATGTGGTCACCCTTTTGCTTTTCCTACACTCACCTCCCTTCATGTTTGATGGTTTTTTCCCTCCACCATTTTGATAAGGGGCCGGCCACTTTAGGAGAGTGGGAGGGGGTTCATTTTTTATGAGGGAAATTTGGTCATCTCATTTTTGCATGCTACACAAATTCATCAACCTCACTCAAAAGTCTATTGCTCATTCCTCCATCACCAAGGCAACTTCACAACCCCAAACGAGACAATGGTTTCTACACTAGTCTACAACATTCTTTGGACGCGTCGGCTAGCCAACTTCACGCCCGAGTTGCCTCGGTCCAGAAGTGGGAGCCCGTAAAAGAACACGGCGATGTGGTGCCCGTTTCGACGAGGAGGCGACGACCGGAGATTCCGCGAGGAGATCGAAGTGGAGGCGAAGACTGAAGGACGCAGATCGCTTGGTATAGCCTTCTATCCCATCTTGCAGTTTGCTAGAGTTAGTTTAATGGCCCGATCCGGGTTTTATAGTGCGCGGTGGTGCCTGTTTTCTAGTTTGAAAAGTTTTTGTTTCCGCATTCCGGCGTCGGATTGACGGCCGGGGCGCTGCCGTGCACTTACATCTATGAAACGAAAGTTCGGGTCTAATACCCCATCGTTCAAGTCTAAGTTCCATAAGGTCAAGCCTAGGTTCCGAAATACATAACCGCCATAGACTCCGCATAGTCAAACATAGACTCGAACCAAGGTTAAACCTAGCGCTTTGATACCAACTTTGTCACGACCCGAAATATTAGCTCGTGACCAGCACTTGAATCACGCAACGTCTAAAGGCGTAACGGAATTCAAGTAAGCTGAAACCCAGAAATCTAAACCTTTTACGAAAAATAAAGCAGGTGAAGTTTTGAAATAAAGGTAATGAAATCAAGTTTTCTTAATGCATAGAAAAGAACATGAATGATGCAAGTGAAATTTACTAGTTTGAAAACATGTTTCGTCCTTTTTGAAAATTTTGGCAGCACCTCCTTTGTGTTTTTGATCCAAAACCACAATACATAATAATGATAATGGCATCCCCAAGAGGGAGCTAGCTCTTCACCAAACGGCGGATCACAACCACGCAAGATAATAAAAATAAGTATACGACGCCCAACGGCGAAGTTCACCACAAAAGAATAAAATGAAAGCAAGACATATAAATCACAGGTAGCGGAAAACCCCTCGCTCTAAGTCTCACAACCACAATCCCACTAAGTCTCATTAATTATACAATTACAACTTTTGATTGATGGAGTTAACTAGATACAATATGAAATATATAGATACAAGAGTGGGAATGATACAAATATCCCACCTACCACTACAAAACACCCAAAGGAAACTGTGTGCCAACGAAGCCGCTACTGATCTAAGCGGTCAACCTGCAAGAACTGTGGCACAACGGGGGTGAGTTGCCAACTCGTGAATAGAAATATATCTACAAGTAGAAATCGAATAAACAACGACTCATAGGTCAACTATATCATAAGGTAATACTATGATATCTAGGGTGACTAGGTCTGTATGTGCCAACAAGGTAGTCAGTGCCTATATGCATGCGGATAACATCCAATAGTAATAATCAATGCATGTATGCATGTGGATCTCGTCCACTCATAATCAAGGTATGTAAGTATGTGGATCTCGTCCACCAAAATCAATGTATGTATGCATGTGGATCTCGTCCACGTGTCAACCACTGACACAACAACATCATGCAAGTAAATATCATAAAAGAGTGTGCATGAAAGTATGAGGATGTATATCAACGGTGTCCCTCCCGACACATAAAAATCATGGAACCTGAGTGCATAGCATCGACACTCGAAAACATCACGAAAACAGTGCCCAGCATCGGCATGTAAATCCTCATATATCGGGCTCCGTCAGTCTGGATCGGCCCACGGGCTCCGTCAGTCCAGATCGGCCTATATCATCTCTCGACTCCGGTCGGTATCCTACGGATATCCGCCGAGCCCCAAATACTATCATCGGTAGGTAGTGCTCCCCTGCCGGGCTCACCGTCTAACATATCCGAGTCTTCCTGCCCCGGGGTACCTCACCGGGTCCACCATGTACCCACAATCGGTGCATACCACTCCTCGAATCGGGTTTCACATGCCACTCTCAGAATCGAGAAAACGCATGGTGGACGCACTGAAATATCATATCAAGAGAAACCGGGTTTTTAAAACAGTACAAGCTTCCTTTTGAAATAGCCACGGTTCTCAAATCCAGAAATCTCATAAAAACAGCATATCTCAATGCGTAAAATGCGTAGAGCATGATGTATGCGACATATAACAGAAATGTAAGCATATCAATATATCATGCAGCCTGGAACAGTGATATGACATATTAAGGGAAAACCGCTCTTTTAAATTGATTCCAGTTTTTAAAATATAACATGCGGTTCCCAATTTTACCTTAAAATCGGTTATCTATGTAGGTACAATATGTATATGCGCAAGTATAGATGTACCAATGTATGTGTGCAGAAATATAGATGTACAAGTGTGTATATCCGCAAGTATGAATGTATCAATTAATATGTGCATGAATATGGATATACAAATGTATATCCGCAAGTATGAATGTATCAATGTATATGTGCACGAATATGGATATACAAATGTGTATATCCGCAAGTATGAATGTATCAATGTATATGTGCACGAATATGGATATACAAATGTGTATATCCGCAAGTATGAATGTATCAATGTATATGTGCACGAATATGGATATACAAATGTGTATATCCACAAGTATGAATGTATCAATGTATATGTCATGCTGCAGCAACCCTACTGTGTAGTGACATGGCAATTATCGATGACGAAGTGTGTGAGCCGGCAAATATGTGTATGTGTAACATACACATCATCGATAATGGTGCAGGTGTACTATCACAGGTATATGCGATGCAATAATAATATCATGAATGCAGCACAAGGTAAATCATCAGCTAACAGTTATAAGGTATACGTAACTATCATATGTCCGAGTCGGTGAATCTATCAATCGGCATCTAGCCCAATAACATCACGTACGGTATAATCCATCGTACGAAAACCTCTAGTCAAGGGTAAGGATCAATCATCAAGTCAAACTCATCACGCACGGAATATCATCGTGCGATGACATTATACTAAAAGGGATCCTATCATCCTATACGACAAATGAGGGTACGGCCTAATATCACATACAGCCTATCATCCATGATTCACAACATTATATATATGGATATATATCTATGTGCCTATGTCCCGGTTCACATCCGCAATAATCTCATATTAGGGGACCGACAGAGTATAAATCAACTCGATCGACTCGCATCAGTATACCATCACGTCATCATGTCATCATATCAGTCTTATATTCTTTCATCGCATTTAAATCACCTATCAAATCGAGTTTCATAAACTTTCAATCACTACAAGTATAAGTATCTAATCTAACCTACACATCTGAACCATACAATCGGATTATTAAAGAAGCGAATCGTAGTTTTGAAAAATATGGGTTACGGTGTTTTTAAGAAAAAGATATCATTTGAAAATCCATAACATCCCTCACAGTATATACTTAAAAGGTACATACGATTCTTCGGTTTAGGAAAAGGTATGGTTCGGATGACGCATCTACATCGACTATCTATTCCAACAGTATCCTAAACGGTAATATCGCTAAACGACATCCTATGATAGTCATAACGTATCATTCTAACTATCCTCTAGTTTCTAATATGGTTTCGTAGCTATATCATTCTAACCCTAGTTTCCTAATCTAGGTTTCCTAACTATATTCTATAAATCGGTTTCCCATCAAAAGTTTCCGGGGGTGCTATACGCCATCCACCCGACTTCCCTGGTAGATATAGATCTACTCACCTTGCTTCTTGCTTGCCGAAGTCGATGACGCCATGCTCCGTCGCCTCGGAATCCACGCGAAGGTACCTGCAATAATAAACAATCGCAATACGTATTAAAATCGAAGCAGAAATCCGAAACGGCACACGGTGTGCTCATAGGTTAGAACCTATGGCCTAAACGTGCAAATCAATCAAACAACCCCTGTTTTCGATGTAAAAACACCCGACAACCAAATACAAATCCAAATATCAAGAAAGTGCATTTTAAAATACGGAAAACATAGCCTAAAACACAACAAAATGCTTCCCGATTTTCCCCATGTGACAATTAGCCAAAACTGCATATAGGAGGGGTTTAATTTAGTGCCAAAGGAGCCATGGAACAAAACTGGAACAATTCTACCCTACTCTGGCCGCAAATTGCAGCCAGATTAATTAAGTCTGCGGCCTGGGTGCAGGGGATGGGGCTCAGGTCTTGGTGGTATCTTCCTAGGTGCCTGCACGACTCCTAGTAATCCAAAAATCGTTTCTAGTGTCCCCGGGTTGCTCCAGATTCCAAAATACCCTCTAAAATCACACATTTATCCGATGTCGGGGTTTCTAAATCCGTGTTTTGGATTTCTAAGCTCTGGTCCAGGTCCTTAAACAGCACCCAAGTCTAGTTAACAACCTCTAACATCACCAATTTCAAATAACACTCAAACCTTCATTAGGGTTTCCCAATGTTCACTAATCTTCACAATATCACATCTAAACACATATGAATGCTAAAGTAAATGAAAAACTACCCAATTAGTGAAGGGATTACCTCATATATCACCCATGAATCCCTAAGATCATCAAAACTGAATTTTTCTTGGTCCCATGTATAGTGGTTGAAGAGGGGATTAATATTTGTGAAGGGTGTGTAGGGTTTTGGGGATTGTTAGGAGATAGATCTAGGGGTTTTAGTGGAGGGTTGTGGCTTGAAGGAGATGAAGAGGCAAAGGAAAATGATGTGGTAAATGGCCAAGGTAGCAACCCCCTTCTCTCTCTCTCTATAATTCTCACACACTCTCTCTCTCATCACTAGTATACCCACCCCATCATTATATTCCCTTTCACTTTTCCTTTTTCTTTTTCTTTTATCTCCACCAATAAACCATAATATATAGCCCAAATGAAATGAAACTTGTAACAAAATGAAATATGAACCATGGAAACTGTAAAAACGCGGATTTGGCTTAATCGCGATTAGCAGTGCACTAATCGGGTTTTTATCAAAACTGCATAAAATAAATGTTAAAAATGCCAAATCCTTTAATTATATAATTAAATGAATAAATCATTTTAATTTCCATTTATTTAACAATTATTGGTATATATTTATACCTTTTTTCGAAAACCCCAATTTCGCAGATCGGGCAGTTTTCGGGAAAAAAATATTTATTTTAATATTAAATTCCAAAAATAATATTTTATGTTTTCTGAAATTTTACACTCAGCAACCCTGGCCAGGGATTTCCAGTTATAGCCAATCGAACACAGCTTAACATTAACTCCCTATACCAGGAGAGACGAATCCCCTCCTATCGCTCATTGCCTCCATGCGATTCGGGACTGTACCCAAAAGCCACCATTTTGCACGCCCTCTCGAACGTGGTATAATGGAAATCAAAGCATAGTGGGAATCACACAAGACTCTATGACGATCTCGGGTCTACAGACTAACCTGTACCAGTGTCACCAGAGAACTGCCATCTGACGTGAGGTATAATACCATCTGGGAGTTCTCGACGAGTCCGTCCAGTGTACCCTGTCTCTACTGAGCACCCGTATACCTTCTCTGATGTCAAACACCAATGGATATGGGATCATCCATCGCCCATCATATGTGTCAAGAAGCGCATACGCTAGTCTACTCTGGTATATCGATGCCCTGTCTCGATACACCTACGACTAGGAACATTTGAAGGATGTACTTAGCGACTACACTGTCCCTACTGGTATGATCTGCATCATAGGCTTGGTAGTCAAGTACTCATCCTAAGGGCTTTATCAATATGTAACATAGAGACAATCAGAGTACATGTTAAAATAAAGAGCAACCAGATAGCATACTATCATGTCGAGCAAGAAAGTCCTACCTATATATGTCCAAGCATCCACTACAATATACATCGTATGTACAGTAATGGCCTCTAGGGCATACATATAACTGACAATCTCCCACTTGCACTAGGGCCATCTGTTGTGGTATCGCATACCCAACAATCAACTGTGGTTGGAGTATCTCATACTCAACCATCCCAAAAAAGTCTCTACTTGGAAATAGGCCTTTGTGAGTGGATCCGTGCTGTTGTCCTCTATGTCTACTCTCCTAACCTCGATCTCCCTGGAGATCAACCATCTCCATGATCAGGCGATACTACCTAAGAATATGTCTGGATCTCAGATGGGACGGGGGGTTCCTTGGCAAAATCCACAACTCCATTGTCACATAATTGTAGGAACGAAGTACATCTCATGAACTATTATATATATCCAGACTGCCTCTTTGGTAGCATCCTTGGTAGTGATTTATCCTGCCTTTATCGTCTAGTATGCCACGGTATCTAGCTTGGAACTCTTCCAGCATACCGTCTATCCTCTGAGGGTAAAGACAATGCCTATGACTGACAATCAGTCGTCCTTATTACTCTGGAACCTTTCCAGTGATTCTCCCGAGGATAGATTGATACCATCTCACTACAACTAGTGAGAAACCTAACATCCAATTAGATCTATCTCATAGATATAAAACTCAGGATTTAGGAGGCATCACTTTGATCCTTATATGGAGAATCCTTGTGATAAGAGGAGATTGACCGAACGTAGCATAGGAAACACCTTCCCTATCAAGAGCATGTCATCCACGTACTATACGAGAATCACCACCACACTCCCTACTACCTTTTTGTATATACAAGGTTTATCTACCATTTTGATGAAGTCAAACTTTTTGACTACCAAATCAAAACAGACGTTCCAACTCCGCGATGCCTGCTTTATCGCATAAAACAACTTGCACACGTTTCCGCTGCTCCACTGTCTACGAAGCCCTCTGGTTGTGTACTTATAGACGCTCTCTTCTAAATTACTATTTAGAAAAGCTGTCATGACACCCAACCGCCAGAAATCATAGTCATGGTATGTAGCAATGGCAAGTAGGATCTGAATAGACTTAAGAATAGTTTTGAAAGTCTCAACTTTTCCATGTACACCAAGTAATCTTCTCAAGATATACTTGCTTCTGATGGGGATTTAACCCTTCATATAAAGCAACCAAAGTCCATACTTTGTTGGTGTATAAGGATTCCATGTCAGATCTCTATAGCATCCAACCATTCTTACAGAGTCTTACTCCTGATGGCCTGCTCGAAACAAGTTGGGTCATCATCTCATGATGTAATCCTCGCTCCCACTGTCATAGAGAAACCGAAGTATCTCTCGGGTGTGTGAGGAACCCGACTAGATCGGTGGAGAGGCTGAGGTTCGTTAGAAACTATTGAATCCTTCAGGTTTACCAAATCATCAGCTGCAGTTTGTATAGCTGGAACTCCTTCCAGTTCTACAGAACTGACCTTGCCTCGAGCTTGTCTGGATTTTGCTTTTAGACATAGGCCAGACAACCCTAAATCCTAATATCCTTAAGAGATGGGCTCTTTCCATACCATATCACATATGGAGTGGTAGGCACCTGATTTGATTGGAACCCTATTCAATAGGTATGCAGCTTCTCAAGTATATAACCCCCAAAAGAAAATAGGAAACTCAGTAGTACTCATCATAGAGCGCACCATATCAAATAGGGTGTGATTGCTCCTCCCCGATACACCTACGTGCTTTGGTGTATATGGAGGAGTAATGCTGAGAGAGAATCTCATTCTCCTTTAGAATAGTCTAGGAATCCCGTGCTCAAGTATTCTCCTCCCTGATCACATCAAAGGACATAATACTTATACCCGTTTTGGTTCTCTACTTCTAACTCATATTCATTGAATTTCTCAAAAGGTTCAGACTTGTGTTTTAACAGGAACACATGTGCGAATCTTGAGAGATAATCAGCGAATGTAATGAAGTACAAAGAACCGGTCCTGGTATGTGTAGACTGGGGACCTTACATACATCATCATGTATCAATCCCAAAAGTTCACTAACTCTTTCTCTGTTTCCAATAAACAGAGCTGTGGTCATTATATCTTTGTGACATGACGGGCAAGTTTCACAAGATGTAAATTCAAACTGAATTAAATATGCATCTTTATGTAACTTCAGCTAGTCGGGTCACATTGAGATGACCTAGTCTACAATACCTCAAGAAGGATTTGTTCATTTCTGAACTCTTCCTCTTGTGTGTGTTCTGTACGTTAAGAACTGTAGTTTTATTTAGAACGTCTATGCTTTTAGATAACGTGCCTGAACCGATCAACTCTTGATATAGGAAATGTTCAAAACATTATCCATCAATACAAAATTATATCCTTCTTTAATAAATAAAGAGACTGATATGATTGTTTCCTGATTTAAAATCAGGAAAGCCTATGAAAGAGGCTTCAGAAAAGGGTCACGTGCTTGCACGTGACCAGCAATCACGTGTTGGCACGTGATATCTAAAAGTATCGGCAAGGCAGATCCAGTTAAAGAAAAGGGCTTCAGAAAGGGTCACGTGCTCCCACGTGACCAGGGTCACGTGTCGGCACGTGACATTTAAAAGCAGCGGCAAAGGCACATTGGTTTCCTGATCAAATCAAGGAAAAGGCTTCAGAAGAGGTCATGTGCTCCCACGTGACCAGGGTCACGTGTTGGCACATGACACTCAAAACATCAGACTCATTCTCCTGTTAAATCAAGAAAAAGGCCCCAGACGACGGTCACGTGCTCGCACGTGACCAGGGGTCACGTGGGGGCACGTGACGGCTAAGCAGCAGAAGAAGGCAGAGCGCAAAAGAAGAAGAGGGCTCGTTCCAAAGGGGTCACGTGCCCACATGTGACCAAGGGTCACGTAGCTACACGTGACCGGCTTTCAAAGCCTATCTGTTAACAGAATTAAATTCTGAGAAAAGACCTCTTAAATCTTTCCAAAGCAACCGATTGAATTAAAGATTTAAAGGTGATTAAATATCATCTATCTATGGGAAAATCTCGAATTTGGAAAGATTTCCCCTATTAATCTAACCGAAATAACAAAGGAGAATCTCTGGATTTAAAATCCAATGGTGAATAAAATTCACCTAATAATCCAAAGGTCCAAAACAAATGGTGAATACAAATCAAATCTCTCAATGAAAGATTCGCCAAAACTAATTGATTCGGCTGCTTCTCTTATAAATAGGAGCCAAGAGACACAGCGAGGGATATATAGAGATATAGAGAGATAGGGATAGAGAGGCAGAAAGGAATCGAGACATAAAAAAAAAAGAGGAGAGCCTTGATACTTTGGAGAAATTTGGATCTTCTGCAAAAGAAAACCCTAGGTAAGAAAGGGAAGGCTTTTTTTAAAGGAAAAGAGAATTTAATTCTCAACAGAGTTCAACTCTGATATAAAAACAGAAGAACATAGTTCTCTCTTTGGTGGAGGATCTGTAAAGTGCACATCTCCCATTAAGTTGAGAATTTAATTCTCAATGGGTCGAGATCCTGCCATGCAGATCCAATGCATAGAGAGGGAATGGAAGCATGAGAATTTAATTCTCACAGAACTATAGGAATTTAATTCCATTAAAATAAAATCAGGGTTTGACCCTATGTTATGGGAATTTAATTCCTTCAGAATAAATAAAATCATGGTTTAACCCTAGTTAAGAACTTAGTTCTGTTAAAATAACAGGAATTTAATTCCCTTAAGAAAGAAGAGATTAGGGTTTCACCCTATGGCAGAATCTCATTCCTCAGAATAATTCATTAAAAGAGAGTGGGAATTTAATTCCTTAAAGCTTTTATTTGGGTTTAACCCTATGACAGAATATATGAGGAATTTAATTCCTGCTGGAAAATTCAGAGTTCAACTCTATCCCAGAATATAAATCTTCAAAAGGAAATAGGAATTTAATTCCTCTGAAATTATTGTCAGGGCTCAACCCTACGAGGAATTTAATTCCTGAAAGGGATTAACAGATCTTCTAAAAAACATACATAGAGGCAGGGTCACGTGTCACCACGTGACCCCCAAAAAGATCTACAGAAAAGCCCCTTTGAGGCAGTGCCTTACGTGACCCACGTGACCCTTGGCAGAGGCTTTAACATACAAGCATTTAAACACCCGTCACGTGATGGCACGTGATGCTCCAAAAGATGTGTTATTCTCAGCAGAACAAATGAAGGGAGGGCGCCCTCACGTGCTACCACGTGACCCCTCTTGCTCTAGTGTTTAACACTAATCTGAACCCCCTATTGTTGGTGTTTAACACCAACTGTCTTTTAGTGTTAAAACACTAACTTGATCCCAGTGTTCAACACTGTTGAATTAACGTTAGCCCAATTGGCTAAATGGCCAGAGGCAAAGCCTCTCCTTCAATGGACCAACAGGAAGCCAATATTCCAAACATGATTGGACTTAGCCCAAGATGGCCATAAGTCCTCAATTCAGACTTAACTGGGCTAATGGACTCATAACATAATTAATTGGTCTTGACCCCAAATTGGGCCAAAGACTATTTAATCCACCCCGGCTCAAGGGTACATCTCTTCACTCCTTTGATACTTGGCGTTGTAATTCCTCAACGTCTTCAAAGAGGTGACGGGTCCCGATAACCACACATTGACATGGACTGTGGGGTCCTTAAACTCATGGACTATGAGGTCCTTAACCTTGACCGAGATGTCTTAAAACTAACTGTGGACTGTGGGGTCCTTAAACTCATGGACTATTACGTCCTTAACCTTGACCGAGATGTCTTAAAACTAACTTTGGACTGTGGAGTCCCTAAATCCACGGACTATGAGGTCCTTAACCTTGACCGCAATGTCTTAAAACTAACATTGGACCGCAATGTCCTTAAACTACCCATGGACCGCAATGTCCTTAAGCTACCCAAGGACCGCAATGTCCTTAAACTACCTACCGACCGCAACGTCACTAAACTAAACAACAGAGCCCCCCTTTCATCGCTCTCTTGGTGGATCTAAACGATCCCGTTAAGTTGATCTTAGTCTAAAAACTAGACTAACGTATCCTTAACAAACGTTTAAGTTGATCTTAGGCTCAAACGAGGCTAACGTATCCTTAAACCCAAACCCCAAACCCAAATCTATGATAATACGGATTTGGACTAGTCCACGCCCTACGGGAGACGACATAACTCAGTCTCCGTATACAATCCACGGGCAACAAAACAAAAAACAAACACACACGACACGAAGTGACCATCTGGAGAAGGAGAAAGTTGTTACCGCAATGCGGTAGCGTAATTAACTGCAGGGGCTTGCGCCTGCAGGGAAGAGCGTCCCCACAATCAAAAACCCCTTAAGCGAGGGGGAATCTGACGAAGTCTGATACATCGGACGCATCCGTTCAAACCTTCGATACATGGTGCCATAAACTGTAAGTCCATATTGCGACCCCCGGTGCTTACGGGGAGGCGGAAACGGTATAAAAAACGAATTTTTATCGCAAGAGGCAACATGGACTAAACATGGTCGGGATCGTTGTCTAAACTAAACTAGCAAATACACTAAAATGAGTTAGCTACTATGGAAGATGGTTATACCTAAACTTGAACTCCTTCTTCTTCAAACCTTGTAGAGGTTGATGGTTCTCTTTACGTCGCCTTCTCCCGTCGAAGATGGATCCACCTCGAAGGTTCGACTTTGGGCTCTTCCTCGATCTTTGAGTGAACTAGGGTTTCCGGTTTGCTAAACCTTCATCCTAGAATGAGTAGAGATAGATTAGGGTTTGCTTTTCTTTCTAAAGAGAATGATTCTCAACACATGAGAAGGTTTCTCTTTTCAAGAGGAAGAAGAAGATGAAAATGAGGAGAGAGAGAGGTTATGATAGAATGAGCTCAATTATTTCTTTCTTGCAACCATATTGCAAAAGAAAATGAATTATCTAAATGATAATAATTGAAATAAGAATAGTTGATGGTAATTTTTGAATGACCACAACCATGCTTCATTTAATAAAAAGTAAGCATGAATCAAGGAAGACTTTCAAGGCATGAAAGTGGTCAATGGTCAACAAGTCAACCAAGGTCAACAAGTCAACAAAAACAACCATAACATAATTCTCATTTAATTATTATTATTAATAGATAATATATAAATCCATTAGGGTTTGGAAAATGAAGACTGTCAATTGTGCATACGCACCCGTTCCGAAACCCTAATGAAAAACCTCATTCTCCGCCTCAAGCAACTGTGCATACACACCTGCATTCTCGTTCCGAGGAACAAGAATACCAAGATATAAAAGCAACCCCAAAAACATATACCAGTATCTGGCTCAAACCAGAGCCTGCCAGTATAATCCGTCCGGACTCCAAACGTGCACAAGTGCGCGGATGAGAACGAACCCTGTCGCAAAACCATGCGACCTCTACTCTGTTTTGCCCAGAGGCGAATACCCTCTGTGTGGGACTCTAAAGACTCGGCACTACGCTGGCAGTGGGTTTAACCACAGACCGCAAGCGGCACTAGCTGTGCGTAACGGTCCCCAGGTAGATGCCGACAAGAAGGCTGACGAGGTGAAACCCCATCTGTACTCCTACTGAGTCTGAATGTGACATTCTCCGCACAGTCCGGTCTGTTCGTCTGATACATCGCATGGCGGGCCTAGGGGGCGGTAAACGTCAGTCCCCCAATAGCGGTACAAGTCGTGCCGGAGCGAAGCCCAAAACACCCTGAGATAACACTGGAAACCTACCAGTATATCTCGTTTGCCCTGGCCAGGGACTACTCGTGTAATGGCTCTCCTAGACACAGCGCGATGTCAACCCCCAATACCGGGAGAGACGAATCCTGTCTAACCGTCACTGCCTCCAAGTGCTTCGGGACTGCACCCAACCACCACCTGTTTGCACGACTCCTTTGAGCCGTGGTAGGGTAGTGATCAAAGTGCAGTGGGAACACACTCGAGGCGAAGTGCCAGTGTCAAGTCAGCGGACTAAGCTGTACTCATGTCACCTGGGAACTGACGACTGACGATAGGTATAATACCAACCTGTCAGTTCCCGACGAGTCCTGTCCAGTGTACTCGTAACCCAACGAGCACCCGTATACTATCTCCAGTACGACGTACTGATGGCTGTGGGACAGACCATCTCCCACACTGGGATGAGAAGCGCATACGCTAGTCTACTCCGGAGTATCGATGCCCTGTCTCGATAGTCCTGCGACTAGGGACCTGTATAAGGATGTGCTTATAGATTACCCAGCCCCCACTAGTGTGACTGCCATCACAACACTGGTAATCAAGCAAAGATCCTAAGGGCTCCACTAATGCGTATAAGTGATATAGTAAAATAAACACAAGTACACATTGAAGTAGAGACAAACCAAGTAGCATACTACTATTTTGAGCAAGATTGTATATACAAGGTGAATATCCCAAGCATCCATTAAGTAATATACAAACTAGTATGATACAGTAATGGCCTTTAGGGCATATACACTAACAATCTCCCACTTGCACTAAGGCCATGTACTGGCGTATCGAAGACCTATCATCTCGATCAGCCGCTCGAACTGAGTCTGGGGCAGGGCCTTGGTGAATGGATCTGCAGTGTTGTCTTCTGAAGCTACTCTCCGAACCTCGATCTCCTTGCGATCCACGATCTCCCTGATCAGGTGATACCGCCTCAAGATGTGCCTGGATCTCTGATGGGACCTGGGTTCCTTCGCTAAAGCTATAGCCCCATTGTTGTCGCAATACAGAGGTATTGGATCAACAATGGACGGAACCACCTGAAGTTCTTTCAAGAACTTCCTTATCCAGACAGCCTCTTTTGCGGCATCAGATGCAGCGATGTATTCCGCTTCCATCGTCGAGTCTGCAACGGTTTCCTGTTTGGAACTCTTCCAACACACCGCCCCTCCATTGAGGGTAAAGACAAAGCCCGACATGGACTTGGAATCATCCTTGTCACTCTGGAAGCTGGAGTCAGCAAAGGCCTCGATCTGGAGGTCTTTTCCGCCATACACCAAGAACATCTCCTTAGTCCTTCTCAGGTACTTGAGAATGTTCTTTACCGCTATCCAGTGTTTCTCCCCAGGGTTTGACTGATACCGGCTTACCACACTCAGTGCATAAGCTACATCCGGTCTGGTACATAACATCGCATACATTATAGAGCCTACCGCAGAAGCATAGGGTATAATAGACATGCGATCCCTCTCCAAATCAGTCTTGGGAGACATCTCTTTAGAGAGGGTGATCCCGTGACAAGCCGGTAGGTTACCGCGCTTGGAATCTTCCATACTGAATCTCTTCACTATGGTGTCAATGTACCTGGACTGAGAAAGTCCCAATATCCTCTTGGATCTATCACGATGGATCCGAATCCCCAGGATGTATGAGGCATCACCCAGGTCTTTCATGGAGAACCTTTGTGACAAGAACCCCTTGACAGATTGTAGCATAGGAATGTCATTTCCTATTAAGAGAATGTCATCCACGTATAAAACGAGGAATACTACAGTTCTCGCTACAAATCTACTATAGATGCATGGTTCATCTGGATTTTTGATAAAGCCAAATTCTTTGACCGTCTCATCAAAACAGATGTTCCAACTCCGCGATGCCTGCTTTAGTCCATAGATGGACTTAAGCAACTTGCACACCTTTCCGCTGCTCCCACTCTGAATGAAGCCCTCTGGCTGGTCCATATAGACACACTCCTCTAAATTTCCATTTAGAAAAGCGGTTTTTACGTCCATTTGCCAGATCTCATAATCGTGGAAGGCAGCGATGGCAAGAAGGATCCGAATGGATTTCAGCATGGCTACTGGAGAAAAGGTTTCGTCATAGTCCAAGCCAGGTCTTTCACGGAAACCCTTTGCTACCAGCCTAGCTTTATAGGTCTCAACCTGTCCATCTACACCAATCTTCCTTTTGAAGATCCACTTGCATCCTACGGGTTTTACCCCGTCTGGAGCAATGTCCAACGTCCATACCTTGTTGGTGTACATGGACTCCATCTCGGTCCGCATTGCATCCAGCCATTTCACTGAGTCAACGCTCTGAACGGCCTGCTGGAAGCTAGTAGGTTCATCATAATCTATGATGCAATCTTCTCTATCCCCGTCTATGAGAAAACCGCAGTATCTCTCGGGCGGATGAGACTGCCTACTACTCCTGCGGAGCGGCGTAAGAATGTCCTGTTCTTTCGAACCCTCTGGTTCCTCTAAGCTTTCAGTAATGTTTTGTGGTTCTGGAATTTCTTCCAGTTCTACTGCGCTCCCACTTATCTGGTTTTCCAAAAACTCAGTTTCCAAGAAGTAGGCATGACGAGAAACAAGGACTTTTTGTTCCTCTTCGTAGTAGAAAAGATACCCCTTGGAGTTCTTCGGGTATCCCACAAACTTGCACTGTACTGAGCGTGCCTCGAGCTTGTCCGCATGCTGCTTTTTTACAAAAGCCGGACATCCCCATGTCTTAAAGGATTTAAGACAGGGTTTCTTCCCACTCCACATCTGATATGGTGTGGTAGGCACCGTCTTAGTAGGAACTTGGTTCAAGAGATGTGCAGCTGTTTCCAGTGCATAACCCCAGAAAGATCGCGGTAACTCAGCCTTACTCATCATGGAACGAACCATATCCAATAGGGTTCGATTCCTCCTTTCCGATACACCGTTATGTTGCGGAGTGTATGGCGGAGTACGCTGAGAGAGAATTCCATTCTCTTTTAAATAGTCCAGGAACTCGGCACTCAAGTATTCTCCACCTCGATCCGATCTTAGAATCTTAATACTTTTGCCTGTTTGTTTTTCAACTTCATTCTTGTAATCCTGAAATTTCTCAAAGGCCTCGGATTTGTGCTTCATTAAGAAGACATGTCCATACCTAGAGAAATCGTCTGTGAAAGTAATGAAGTATGAATAACCGCTTCGCGCATGTGTAGACATTGGACCACACACGTCACTGTGTATGAGTCCCAAGAGCTCGCTCGCTCTTTCTCCGTGTCCAGTGAACGGAGTCTTTGTCATCTTTCCCATGAGACAAGATTCACAAGTGGCATAAGACTGATACTCGAACGGATCCAAGTATCCTTCTTTATGTAACTTAGTCAACCGTGTCTCATTGATGTGACCCAGTCTACAATGCCATAAGAAAGCTCGATTAATATCTGGAGACTTTCTTTTGTGTGTATTCTGGACATTAAAAATCTGTGGTTGGTTTAACACGTATATACCATTACTCAATGTACCTGACCCAATCAGAACTTGATTAAGGCGAATGTTTACAACATTACTTACAAACGCAAATTCATAACCTTCTTTAGAAACTAAAGATACAGAAATGATATTACAAGTTGCGTTGGGTACAAAAAAGCAATTACGCAAAACCAAAACATGTCCATCTGACATTCCCAGGTGATAGTCCCCCACGGCTTTAGCATCCATGCTAGCTCCGTTTGCAACTCTGAGGGTCATGTCACCTGCTTTCAAAACACTACGGTTTCTCAACGCCTGCAAAGAATTACAGATATGAGATCCTGATCCGGTATCCAATACCCAGGAAGTAGAGTTTATAGAAAGACAGTTTTCAATAACATACACACCTGAAGCTGAAGCTGCAACCTGCTTCAATTCCTGTGTTCTGGCTTTCCAGGCCCTGCAATCATTCTTCCAGTGTCCTTTCTTATGACAAAAGAAGCATTCTTCCTTATCCACAAGCTTCCCAGCTATCTTTGTTGCTTTTCCTTTTCCCTTCGTATCCACTTTACTAACACCGCCCCTTGGTTTGGCGGGGGCTTTCTTCTTCTTTCCCTTGGCTTTCGCCTTGGACCTAGAAGAAGATGTTCCTCCTACAAACAAAGTGGATGTTTCCCTACCTTTCTGTAGGGTGCCCTCTGCGCTCCTCAGCAGGTTGAGGAGCTCTGAAAGTTCAACCTCCTTTTCTTGTAGGTTGAAATTCATTATAAACTGGGCGTAAGTGGAA
This sequence comes from Agapanthus africanus, assembly GCA_030015575.1. Taxonomy (NCBI): domain Eukaryota; kingdom Viridiplantae; phylum Streptophyta; class Magnoliopsida; order Asparagales; family Amaryllidaceae; genus Agapanthus; species Agapanthus africanus. The sequence goes on along the minus strand of JASDDO010000031.1, from coordinate 204,208,974 downwards.
GGAAGGGACTGGAGAACTATATCCGTATATAGCTCACTCTCCAATGTGATCCCTAGGTCAGCGAGCTCCTCAATGTAGCCGATCATCTTTAGCACGTGCTCGGCTACTGATGATCCGACGGCCATTCTTGTCGAAAACAACTTTTTCGACGCTTCGTATCTTGCGATACGTGATTGCTCTCCATACAGTTCTTTTGTATGAAGCAATATGGACTCCATGTCCATATTCTCATGCCTCCTCTGATGTTCGTTGTCCATCGAGGCAAGCAAGAGGCACTTGGCCTTCGCGCTATCAATCTCCCAAGTCTTGCGGATTTCCTTATCCGCGACGCTGGAAGTTGGACCAGGGACAGGGGGAGCTTTGGTGGTAAGAAGATACCCCAGCTTGTCATAAGTGATTGCTATCTTGACATTCCTGAGCCAATCTTTGTAGTTTGGCCCTGTCAGCTTGTTTTTATCTAGGAGTAACTTAAGTCCAGTCATGTTGATTGGTCGCTGCAATTAGGAGAGAGAAGAAGAAACACTCAGCATGATGCTCTTGCAAGTTTAGAGTGGTTTTTAATTTGTCTAAACAGGATGGCTCCCACTGTTTCTCGAATCCCTCCTCAAACCATAAAGGAAGAATTAGTCAGGATCAATCCCACCGTACAATACTTGCTTAACCGTTCAGCCAGGCTGGTGTCGGTACTTCGAGGGAGGTTTTCCAACGCTTTCGCGAAGTTCCTTAATTAAAGAACCTCTTTTCCCTGGGGGCGTAGCCCCGCTAACACCTTTCTAGGCACCTACTAGGTTTATAGCATTGATCGTTAAGTGAGAAATTTCCCGAGGAGTAGCATATACTCACAGTAGGATCGGGATCCAAATATCATCGTGTGACGAAACTGAAGGAATCCTACCAGAATCACCACACTCCAAATGGTATGCAAATCTAGCAAGTTTCAGTTCTTATGAAACTCCCGATGTGGATTTTTGCCCCATGCTCTTATGACCTTGACTAAGGCCAACAAATCATAAGTCACATGTCAAGTTCTACCCGTCGTTATCCAGGTTAATTTGAATCCACCCGTATCTACCCTTGACTATGGCCAACAAGGCAATACGACTGTCCCAAACCAACGCATTCTATCTATGCAACATATGAATACCCACCAGCTACCAAACACTGTGCCTTGACTAAGGCCAACAAACACAGCTTGAATACCGTTGAATATTCATATGAAACGACGGAGGGCTACGAATGGTTTTGGCAAAACCGTGAACGTAGTGAACTTGATTTGGTCGATGGAACGAGATAGCTTTTAAATGGAGTGGCTCAAGCTCCGCATTTTAAAAGTTAGTTTTGAAAAGAACCGAGTGATTTTTCGAAAGTGTTCCAACGACTTTAACTTGGTTTATTATCTTGCATTAGTTCTTTTAATGCGTGATATTCTTGCATTAGTACTTTTAATGCGTCCCATCATTTAATCCTACCATTGCAGAAAACAACCAAAATATGACGTACGCTTATGCCATTCGCATTCGCCACTGGGCCCCGTCATCACTCGTTAGGTTACTTAACTAACGACAGAGCGGGGGCTGGGCTAGCGCGGCTGTAAAACATAAGCAACGCCTAAATAGAAAGCAATGATAGACATTACAGATCACAGATGAATGCATTGGATATACTAGCAATCCGCAATCCTTTCGAGCCTGAAACGAAAAGCGGATAACACGGTCGCGGTGAATAGCCAATACCCCACCCAAGACCCCTACGGGTGCGGCAAACTACCCGCCAAGTACCCGGTAGTTTGTGCACCCCTCCATGGGTCTATCCTAGGAGCAAAAACAGTAAAAAGAATTATACAATGACGGCTACAACCCCGACCCGGTTGTGCGGCCAAACAAATAATAATTATTACATCAATTTACATTTACAATGAATGAAAGAAAAACAAAAGCTCATCTCACATCCAACCCCGGCTATTCACCCGCGACAGTCCAACACATTCATATACACATTCCAGCACATTACAGATCATGTATAACCCCGACTAATCGTCTTATAGCGATTAGTCGACGTTCAATACATGCAAACATCACAGATATAACCATCATAGTCAAAGTGCAGTGAAGTTCGGAAAAATACGGAATTATAGGCCCCCAAAAGTAAATTTTAGTTCTGGAAAATCTGGGCATATAATATATATCCTAAAAATCCCAAAATCAACAAATAAAGACACTGCACGAAAATCGATGCAGAGGGGACATCAAGTCGCGGCGGTTTCGCGGCGGCCAAGAAGGATCACGCGGCGGAAGGGCGGCGGCTTAGATGAATCTCTGTGTCGTTTTTCATGGGTGTTTTTAAAAAACCCTGAGATGAATTTACAAATATAAAGTTTTTCATTTTGAGCCCAAAAAATTTCAACAGAAACTCAGGTTTTGAAAAATACGGTTTTTGGGTTTTTTACGGTTCCGAACTTCGTTACACTTCACTACCAAGCTAGTTTAAGTTTAGTTAGGCTCTGATACCACTGTAAGTCCATATTGCGACCCCCGGTGCTTACGGGGAGGCGGAAACGGTATAAAAAACGAATTTTTATCGCAAGAGGCAACATGGACTAAACATGGTCGGGATCGTTGTCTAAACTAAACTAGCAAATACACTAAAATGAGTTAGCTACTATGGAAGATGGTTATACCTAAACTTGAACTCCTTCTTCTTCAAACCTTGTAGAGGTTGATGGTTCTCTTTACGTCGCCTTCTCCCGTCGAAGATGGATCCACCTCGAAGGTTCGACTTTGGGCTCTTCCTCGATCTTTGAGTGAACTAGGGTTTCCGGTTTGCTAAACCTTCATCCTAGAATGAGTAGAGATAGATTAGGGTTTGCTTTTCTTTCTAAAGAGAATGATTCTCAACACATGAGAAGGTTTCTCTTTTCAAGAGGAAGAAGAAGATGAAAATGAGGAGAGAGAGAGGTTATGATAGAATGAGCTCAATTATTTCTTTCTTGCAACCATATTGCAAAAGAAAATGAATTATCTAAATGATAATAATTGAAATAAGAATAGTTGATGGTAATTTTTGAATGACCACAACCATGCTTCATTTAATAAAAAGTAAGCATGAATCAAGGAAGACTTTCAAGGCATGAAAGTGGTCAATGGTCAACAAGTCAACCAAGGTCAACAAGTCAACAAAAACAACCATAACATAATTCTCATTTAATTATTATTATTAATAGATAATATATAAATCCATTAGGGTTTGGAAAATGAAGACTGTCAATTGTGCATACGCACCCGTTCCGAAACCCTAATGAAAAACCTCATTCTCCGCCTCAAGCAACTGTGCATACACACCTGCATTCTCGTTCCGAGGAACAAGAATACCAAGATATAAAAGCAACCCCAAAAACATATACCAGTATCTGGCTCAAACCAGAGCCTGCCAGTATAATCCGTCCGGACTCCAAACGTGCACAAGTGCGCGGATGAGAACGAACCCTGTCGCAAAACCATGCGACCTCTACTCTGTTTTGCCCAGAGGCGAATACCCTCTGTGTGGGACTCTAAAGACTCGGCACTACGCTGGCAGTGGGTTTAACCACAGACCGCAAGCGGCACTAGCTGTGCGTAACGGTCCCCAGGTAGATGCCGACAAGAAGGCTGACGAGGTGAAACCCCATCTGTACTCCTACTGAGTCTGAATGTGACATTCTCCGCACAGTCCGGTCTGTTCGTCTGATACATCGCATGGCGGGCCTAGGGGGCGGTAAACGTCAGTCCCCCAATAGCGGTACAAGTCGTGCCGGAGCGAAGCCCAAAACACCCTGAGATAACACTGGAAACCTACCAGTATATCTCGTTTGCCCTGGCCAGGGACTACTCGTGTAATGGCTCTCCTAGACACAGCGCGATGTCAACCCCCAATACCGGGAGAGACGAATCCTGTCTAACCGTCACTGCCTCCAAGTGCTTCGGGACTGCACCCAACCACCACCTGTTTGCACGACTCCTTTGAGCCGTGGTAGGGTAGTGATCAAAGTGCAGTGGGAACACACTCGAGGCGAAGTGCCAGTGTCAAGTCAGCGGACTAAGCTGTACTCATGTCACCTGGGAACTGACGACTGACGATAGGTATAATACCAACCTGTCAGTTCCCGACGAGTCCTGTCCAGTGTACTCGTAACCCAACGAGCACCCGTATACTATCTCCAGTACGACGTACTGATGGCTGTGGGACAGACCATCTCCCACACTGGGATGAGAAGCGCATACGCTAGTCTACTCCGGAGTATCGATGCCCTGTCTCGATAGTCCTGCGACTAGGGACCTGTATAAGGATGTGCTTATAGATTACCCAGCCCCCACTAGTGTGACTGCCATCACAACACTGGTAATCAAGCAAAGATCCTAAGGGCTCCACTAATGCGTATAAGTGATATAGTAAAATAAACACAAGTACACATTGAAGTAGAGACAAACCAAGTAGCATACTACTATTTTGAGCAAGATTGTATATACAAGGTGAATATCCCAAGCATCCATTAAGTAATATACAAACTAGTATGATACAGTAATGGCCTCTAGGGTATATACACTAACATAAACAACTTGGCATCTTCGGAGAGGTGGACGGATAGCACCAATTAGCATCTGCCCCGAATCTCAGGTGAGACGCACAGTCGCGCTGCCATTTGGAGGGGAACAGATTCTGGCATGCCCGGTGGGACCTTTTCCTCTTTCCACTCCATACTTCATGTGTTGTGATTCGCGAACCAATCGCGGTTCGCTAATGGTTGCCCTTGGGTTTCAAGATTCTAAGACTTGGCGTCTTGCTCATTACAGAAAGCAAAGAATCGATGACTTCTACTTCTGCGAAACGCTCCAACTGCTCGGACTGCAATTGCAACCAACACTCTGCCTCGCCAGGAGTTATAGCCTACGGACCCCAAGCTGCTTCGCTATTCACAATGCCCGTGGAACAGGTCACTCGAGCCACCACAGGATTGTTTTTGGAACCATACTCCCACCGACAAGCTTCACCGTGCCAGTGCTGATAGAGGAAGCTCCCAAGAAGTCGGTCTTTGATCGTCTTACCCCCACCGCGGCCCCTCTCAACGGGTCGCCCAACACCAGCGCCTCGGTCTTCTCTAGATTGGGCTAGAACTCCTGTGGACCCACAATGGGGCCTACAATCCCAGAGAAGGCCGTTTCTAAGAAAGTGACCGGCCCTACTCCTGAAGTCGTCAAAGCAGCTTCCCCTGCCACAAAGTCGGTCTTTACAAGATTGACGGCTCCAGCTCCCGCTCCTGCTGTCCAAAGGACGTCGGTCTTTGACAGGCTAACACCAGCAACGACCCCCCACCTTCACAGGGGGCAAGACGAAGCTATTCTCACCGCTGAACCAACGCCGTCCGCTCGACATGCTCGACGTCGCCACTGGCGCCGAGTAAGGAAGGCTGGGGGCAACTCCCCCTCTGGGCTAACTCCACCAGCCCCGATGGCAGAACTTAATGCTGCTGTTCCAACTGGGAACAGCTTCGAGATGCTAAATAAGGTGCGAAGGAATTCTCCTACTGCGGTGCTAAAGAGGTCTCCTCCTCCACTAAAAAAGGTTGCGGAAATAAAGTTAGAACAGCCCCGATCGCCTCAACGGCTGTCTTCCAAAATCTATAAGGTTTGGCGGCAGGCCCGAGACTCGATGATCAATCCAAACTTCTCCCGCCAGCGCAAGAAGCTGAAAATCCAATAGGAAACCAGTTACCAGGCTAAACCATGAAAGACTGTCTGGGTGCCCGCCTCAACGGCCCCCTCAACTGCCACTGCTCATAAAAGGAGGAAGCCAGAGAAGATCCCCCAGCCTGCAACGACAGCTAAAGGCACTAAGCCCAGACGCCCTAAGTTTGGGGGCATGATGGTCCATACCGTATACATGGCGTCAGGAAAGGAAGACGGCCGTGCGTCTACAGGTCATAGACCACTTACACGGTCGGTGACCAAAGCTCAGGAGCAATAGCAAAAGCTCCAGGAAATGATGAATGCTATGGCCTCACTTACCGGGCCAAAAGAAAACCCAGAAACGTCCTTAGACGAACGCCAGGAGGAAGAAACCGACGCTGAGTTCCTTCGCCGAATATTGGAGAAGAAGGAAAAAGAGGCTGCTGAACAAGCAGCCAACATACAGCGTATGGGCCTTCTCTTCCAAGATATGATAGGAATGATGATCCAACAAGACCCACCTGCTGAGGATCCCCCGATCGTCCTTGAAGACGACAGGGGAGAAACGTCAAATCCACCACCGGCCCTCTCAACGGCCAAAGAGGAGACAATCTCTAAGGCTGATTTGGTCGACTATATAGCCCAGCAAATCCGGGTTCACCATGCGACTGAGGCAGCTGGTCAAATCGTAAAAACGGGGTGGCCATATCCAAGCTGGTACGACCAAATCAAGTACCCGCCAGGTTACACAATTCCCAAGTTCCATGTTTACAAGGGGACCAGCAATCCCCACCAACATGTCGCCCAGTTCAGGGCCCTTTGCGGTAACACCGGCGGTGATGATAAACTGTTGCTTCGCCAGTTCGTGGGCAGCTTATCAGAAACAACGTTCGAATGGTATTCGGAACTCCCGAACGATTCTATCAAGACGTTCGCTGAAATGGAGTTGCTATTCACTCAGCGATTCGCGAGCGCCAGCGAACGCACTCCAATAACAGCATTGATTAATGCCAGGGTGAAACCAGGCGAAACTTGGGTCCAGTATGCTATACGCTGGCGAAATTTGTGGTCGAAATGCGAGCAACGCATTGAAGAAGCGCCCGCGGTGGGTATGTTCGTGGGAACCCTAGACCCTCACGCGACTATCTCCCAGTTTATGATGTTCTTTAAGCCAACCACATTCCAAGCTTTAATCGACAAGTTGGCTCAGATGGACCAGATGGGTCATAGACCACCTCCCCCGAAGTCGGAACCTCGGAATGGCAAGGGTAAAGGAAGGGCAACCTTCGTCGCGAATGCCCAGCAGCAGCCTAACGCCCCGAAGATGGCGGATCAATTGGAAGAAAGACGCCGGTATTATAATGAAAAGATGAAGCGTCCCTACTCGTTCCCACGAGACAAGACGAAACGGTTATTCGAGCTGGCAGTACGCAACAGACTTATAAACCTACCAAATCCAAGGCGACCGCCACAACCCACTGAGGTGAATAACCCTAACTATTGCCCTTACCATCAAACGGTAAGTCATCCGATTGAGGATTGCTTCGTCTTCAAAGGATGAATTGAAGATCAATACCTCCAGGGGAAGTTTGCACTGTCCAAAAAGTGGAAGGTGAACCCACCACAGCCGCATACTCCTAAGAAAGCAGATACACCGGGGCAACCTGTTCTTTTATTGAAGAAGCTCCATGGGAGGTCGTGCTGTCAACTAAAACCAAAAGAATGCTGAGGGACCTTCATGCGTGCCCTGCGGTCGAATGGAAGGACCCGCTTGAACCTCGAATTATCGAAGGGATGTTGAAGCCGCGCCCAGCTACGAAGACTCGTGGTGATGGCCCAAACACTCACGCCCAACCGTCCAAATCTTCAAAGAAAAAGAAGAAGAAATCTAAGGAGCCCGTGACGCCTGGAGACAAGCGCACGAACTTGCAGAAGCAAATCGACGCGCTGGAAGAGTACAATCAAAAGGCGCGAACTCCTGTCACGCTGCAAGAGTTCCTCAGCCACATCTTTCAAGAGGAAGATGATGGAGAGAGCTCGTCAGATGAATCCGAGGGATATGTGGCGAGTTGTAACGTAATCTCCCACTCGTTTACCGACGATGAGAAAACTCCTGGCATTAAGAAACTGGGGACAGAGCCTGAACCAGAGCGTGTGTGGCCAACAGATGAAACGATCGACGCCTTTCTGGAAGAGATTCGTCTAAAGAGTAAGGCGGATCAGGAGCGTGAGATGGCCGCATCGGAAGGAGCCAAATGCAGGCGACTGAACGAAAGAGTTGAAGTACTCCCGCCAGATCGAAAGGCATCCAAGACAGACAAGAAGATATTCAAGACGAGGAAAAGGTTTGCCAAAGCCATGTCAATGAGAATGAAGCTACCACCCTCGGAAGAAAACACGCTCAATGGGGCGGAGAGGCACCCTGATTATTGCGCATATCATCGGAAAATTTCACACCCCACGGAGGAGTGCGACGCCTTTAGGATATGGTGGCAAGGATATGTTGCTCGTCGGCAACATTTTAAGCGCATGAAACGCAAGATTCGTCGGGAACGAAGAAGTACTGCCGACGGGTACAACAGAACTACTGGCAACTGTTTCATGGTTAACGCCGGAGGGTCGCAAGTTCTCACCTTTGGGAGCGACTCTGATGAAGAAATGGATCTGGGCCCTCTCTTTAAAGAATCCGTTTTAGGGAAAGAGGAGGAACCGGAGGCCTGCGAAAACATTCAGCTGCGCAATCGCACGCTCCCAGAAAAGAATCTCGGGCCTGCAAATAGAAAAGATAAGGGAAAGGAAAAGGTCACTGAGGATATCACTTTAGATGACCAAGTCATGAAAGAGCTGACTACCAAAGACCCTCCCAGGAAGGGTAAGGTAGACTACAATATCCTAGCGCACCTAAGGAAGCTACCTTCTCAGCTTAGCATTCTCGATGCCCTCCTATTATCAAAAGAAGCGCGAGATTCACTAATTAAGGCATTACAAGAACCTGAGCAATTCCAAGCCTTCCTCGCCACCGAAAGGATGAAGGATGAACTGGAGGAAGTGCGTACGGCCGGCATCACTTTCGGTGACGAAGACCTCCTTCTCGGGACGTGCGACCACAACCGCCCCCTATATGTCTCTGGATACTGCCATGATATCAAGATAGGCAAGATCCTAGTGGATAATGGATCCTCCGTCAATCTCCTTAACGTTCGGGTGTTAAAGGAAATTTGCATGAGTGTACAACACCTCGCTCGTGACAAAATTACCATCTCTGGTTTTGACTCCCAATCGTCACGGACTCTCGGATCCGTGATACTAACATTACGCTTTGGACTTCTCATCACAGACATCAAATTCCATGTCATTGACGCCAAGACCTGCTACAACGCCTTGCTCGGTCGTCCTTGGTTACACGAGTACAATATCGTCCTTTCTACACAACATCAGTGTATGAAGTACTTTAAGGACGGTTTCGAGTATACCGTAACAGGTGAGCTGAACCCATTTTCCGTGAACGAAGTCCGCAAATACGAAGATGCGAAGTACTTTTTGCCAGATTTCGAGGATACAGAAAGGTGTCGCAAGCAGGAGAACAAAGCCGCCGCCGCCATCCCTGTTTTCGGGAGCGATACCGAAGAAGAAGAAGAGATAGTTTATGCTGGGCCATCTCAATGCAACAACCCGGGGACGTCCGCCCCCATGTTGGTCTTCGGAAGTGACTCGGAAGATGAAGTTAATGTTGTATTCTCCAACCGGCCGTCAATACAAGCACCCCCGAGCGATGATCAGAGTTTGCAAATCACCATGGTGCCGCGAGAACACTACAAGGATCTCGACACACTTCAAGTTTACAATGTGCAGGACCTGCAAACGTTTTACGTCCCTCCCAGGCAAAAGGGTGAGAAGGTGATCCTATTCTACCGATCCTCAGAGTCGAAAATAGAGAAAGAGATCTGGCATGGCACGGATGTTACACTCGACAGGATCCAACCTATCCGTTTGCCCAGATATTACACAAATGGACTAAAGAGGCTACTGAAGCGCCAAGGAGTACCCTTAAAACAGACTGTTCGACAAGCTCGGTTCTACAACAGGATTTGGGATGTCCCTGGGACCTAACGCAAATTGCCCAACGGGAAAATGAAAACACTTGGGCTTGGATACGTGAGAGCCGGAAAACGGGAACGGGCCCACAGTAGCTACGCCATATATACCTTTGATGAAGAAGAGGACGCCCTGTCAGGAAATGCCAACCCCTTATCAAAACTATATCCCGCGATTGAAGGGCCGAGTCTGTCATTTGAAGAACAAGTGGACAAGCTTATCAGGGAGGCAGGTCAAAAAGCCCGGGAAGGCCACAACCGCGAGATGGCCATCTACGAAAAGGCCAGGACGCAACGTCTATTTCAACAGGCTGCAAAAGACGAAGATGCTCATCCCTGTCAACCCGTTGTACGAAAGGTCCGACGCAGAGACAGAAATAAATCTAGAAGCGGAAAGAAGAGCCGACAACAACGATGCAGGATTAGAGAGTTATGTGATCGGGTATTGCGCGGCTCGGATTTGTCCCTCATGAAGAAGATGAGTCGAGCGTACTCCTTCCCCCGAGACAAGACGGAGAGGTTACTCGAGCTCGCTATAAAACATCAAATGATCGCGCTTCCAGAGTCTAGATGCCTTGAGCAAGCTAACAAGGCGTCTCATCTGAGCTATTGCTCTTATCTCCGAGCCATAGGACATCCTACCGAAGACTGCTTCACCTTCAAGAACTGGGTCGAGGACTAGTACCAACAGGGCAGATTCGCTTTATCCGACGGCTGGAGGATAACGCCGCCACAAAAGCACGAACTCAAAGCCGCAAAAGCAGAATCAGATCCACCTCAGTCCTGGAAGCGGATTCGCACATGTCACACGATTACGATATTAAAAGAAGAGACCGAGAACATGGATGACCTTCCCTGGTGCTTCGAGAACAACGATGATGAGGTGATCTCAGAATTTCCGCCAGCTCCGAAAGAACTGGAAGATGGCATACATACTACTGCAGATAACCTCAAGAAGATTGAGTTGGGATCGGCAGATGACCCGCGACCGACATTTGTCAGCGAGCTGCTATCTGAAGAAAGGGTGGTTGCGTTAAAGAACGTGCTTCTACAGCATAAAGACTGCTTCGCGTGGAGCTACTCCGAGATGCCAGGATTGGATCCGGAGATTGCTGTGCATAAATTAGCAATATCCCCAGATATCAAGCCAGTCAAGCAAGCGCCGAGAAGGATGCGGCTCGAGCTTGAGATGAGCATCAACGCGGAAGTCAAGAAGCTGATCGATTCTGGATTTATCCAAGAAGTCCAGTATCCCGATTGGATCGCCAACATCGTAACGGTAATGAAGAAAAATGGGACGATACGCATATGGGTGGATTTCAGGGATCTCAATAAAGCCTGCCCGAAGGACGATTTCCCAGTACCGGTAATCGAGCTAATGATAGATAACACGTCCACTCAAGGGTTTTCTCATTTTTGGACGGTACATCAGGATACAATCAGATAAAGATGCATCCCGAAGACCAGAAGCACACCGCTTTCCGGACCCCTTTGGGTATATTCTGCTACAGGGTTATGCCCTTTGGTCTAAAGAACGCCGGCGCTACCTATCAAAGGGCCATGACAAAGATCTTCGACGACCTCATACATGACATCGTCGAGTGCTATATCGATGACCTTGTAGTAAAGAGCATGTCATACGAAGAGCATTTAAAGCATCTGGAGACTGTATTTCAATGCATTCGGTAATATAATTTGAAGATGAATCCCCTCAACTGCGCGTTTGGAGTCTCCTCGGGTAAATTCCTGGGATTCATCATCCGACACCGAGGTATCGAAATAGATCCATCTAAGATCAAGGCGATCATGGAAATGCCTCCGCCAAGAACCCTGAAATAGTTGCGGTCTCTCCAAGGGAAGCTCGCATACATCCGGCGGTTTATCGCCAATCTTTCAGGCAAGTGTCGTCCTTACAGCCACCTGATGAAGAAGGGAACTCCATTCGTTTGGGATCACAAATGCCAAGGTGCACTAGACGAGATCAAGCAGTACCTGCAGAACCCTCCGATGTTGGCTGCGCCGGACAAGGGAAAACCCCTCATTCTTTATACAACCGCCCTCGAAGGTTCCTTAGGCGCATTATCCACACAAGAGAACGATCAAGGAAAAGAGAGAGCACTCTACTACTTAAGTCGAGTTCTGCTGAGGGCAGAAAGCAACTACTCTCCCATTGAAAAACACTGCTTGGCGTTAATCTTCGCGATAACAAAACTCAGGCACTATGCGTTGGCGAACGAAGTCCGTCTCATCTCGAAGGTGGACCCTCTTAAATATTTGATGTCAAAGGCTATATTGACGGGTCGACTCGCTAAATGGGCTCTACTCCTGATGGAGTTCTCGATAACGTATTGACCTCTTAAGGCAGTGAAAGGCCAGGCCATTGCCGACTTCCTTGCTGAGCATCCAGTACCTGCCGGTTCTCCTCTGAACTGCGATTTGCCGGACGAACATGCATTCGATGCGATCGGCGGCGGTGATACCCGATGGGAACTCTATTTTGACGGGGCATCTTCTATGAAGAAGCGCAAACAATGTACCCCCATAATCAAATCGGGAGTAGGCCTCATCTTCGTAACCCCACAAGGAGGGATAATGCACTTTGCTTTCTCCTTAACGGAATCGAAGACGAATAATGAAGCCGAATACGAAGCTTTGATAGCGGGCCCCGAGATCGCCATTGACATGGGAATTGAAGACATCCTTATATACGGGGATTCTCAACTGGTCATTAGTCAAGTAAATGGTGACTACCAAACGTGCAAACCGGAGCTGGTGAAATACGGTGAAACGGTACAACAACTGTTGACCCAAATTCCCTCCTACACTTTGGAAAGTATACCACGTGCGGAAAATAGCAAAGCAGACGCGCTAGCTAAGCTCGCTAAAGAACTAGCTGATGAGAACCTCGATGACGTCAAAATCATGGTGCAAAGCCGTCGAGTGCTCGCCCCGGCAGAAATATCTCCGGAATCATACGAAGAAAAGGGAGCGACTGAGCAGACGACCCTACAAATAAAAGACCGTAAGAAGGCTGAGGACTGGAGGGAAGTCTTCATAGACTACTTTAAGTCCCACCGAGTGCCCGAAGGAGCGTCCTCAAGACATCAGCTCATGAAACGAGCTCTATCTTTCGCTTTCATCAATGATACTCTGTATAAGAGGTCGTTTGATTCTCTGTGGATAAGATGTTTAGGACCGGACGAAGCAGAAAGAGTCGTTCAAGAGGTTCATGACGGACTCTGCGGTTCTCACCAAGCGGGCCCAAAGATGAAGTTGAAAATTAAACGGATGGGTTACTACTGGCCCACGATGATCCAGGACTGCCTCGAGTATGCGAAGCAATGCCACTCATGCCAAATCCATGGGGATTTCATCCACCAGCATCCGAATCCACTACATCCAACGGTGGCTAGCTGGCCATTCGAAATGTGGGGGACTGACATAGTCGGCCCCATTGAACCAGCATCGTCCAGGGGACATCGTTTCATCCTGGCGATGACTGATTACTTCTCTAAATGATACTTCTCTAAATGAGCGGAAGCAGTACCGTTGAGGGAAGTGAAGACGGAGAATATCCTCCACTTCTTCAAGACGCACGTTATCTATCGGTTTGGAACTCCACGGCGGATTATCTCCGATAACGGGCCAGCCTACAGAAGCCATAAAATTAGCCGCTTCGCGCAGCATCACAATATAGACTGGAGATATTCTTCAGTTTACAATCCGCGAGCTAATGGTCTAGCCGAAGCCTTCAATAAGACCTTGACAAAGATCATAAAAAAGACGGTGTCCCGAAATAAGAGGGACTGGCATGAGAGGCTGCAAGAGGCCCTTTGGGCCTATCGAACTACGTTCAAGACGGCCATGAACACAACGCCGTACGCGTTGGTATTTGGGACGGAAGCAGTGCTCCCCCTCGAGATAGAGTTACCCTCTCTACGAGTGGCAGTCCACTACGAGCTGACGGACGAAGAAAATGCTCACCTTCGGCTTGAGGAGCTCGATGCCCTCGATGAAACCCGGCTCATAGCGCAACAAAATCTAGAGGCCTACAAAGCAAAGATGACACGCTCGTACGAGTGATTGACCAGGCCGAGGACATTCCGCCAAGGCGAACTCGTACTAGTGGTCAAAAGACCTATGATCCCCAATCGTGCCAAGCGGGGAAAATTTGAGCCGAACTATGAAGGCCCGTACGTCATAGACAAAGTCTACCAGGGTGGAGCCTATCTACTCATGTACATGCACGGTGAAAGGCCTTTCAAGCCAATAAACGGCCGCTTCCTAAAGAAATACTACGCTTAATGAGCTACAGCCTAGGTCAATGATAGATGACGACGACAATGTCCGCTCGCTATCTTCCTAAGCTCAGACTTTATAAGCAGTAGCCTGCCTTCCCCTGAACGGACTGAAATGTCCTTAAACTAATAACGGACCGAAACGTCCTTAAACTATCGACGGACCGAAATGTCCTTAAACTATCGACGGACCGAAACGTCCTTAAACTAACGACGGACCGAAACGTCCTTAAACTATCGACGGACCGAAACGTTCTTAAACTAACGACGGACCGAAACGTCCTTAAACTATCGACGGACCGAAACGTCCTTAAACTAACGACGGACCGAAACGTCTTCAAACTAACGACGGACCGAAACGTCCTTAAACTAACGACGGACCGAAATGTCTTCAAACTAACGATGGACCGAAACGTCCTTAAACTACTACCGCAGCATCCTTAGGCTGACGAGATAAAAAAAAAGAGAAAGAAAAAATATATAAATAAAAAACAAATAATAATAAAAAAAACGGTATGTCCATAAGCAAAATGGGCACGGATTAAAACCCGAAAGGGCTCCGTGAGTAAAAACAGCAGGACTACCGGCGAGTGTTTATGAAAACCCGAAAGGGCGCAACCTCGTTAAAACACACTTACAAGATCCTCTCGACCTTGTAAGGAGAAACCACCCGCGTGGGATCCTTACGACTCATAAGGGAATGACACACTTAGGGATCCTCATGATTCCTAAGGAGAAAATACACTTGCGAGATCCTTACGACTCGTAAGGAGAATTCTCTTATGGGACCCTCACGGCTCATAAGACTTGAAAGTCTTAAGTTACAGAAACCTAAACCTGTTCTTAAGCAAATCCCCCACAACCTTCGATATTGCCCTACAAGTGGCTCAATACTGACCCTTGTATACAATCCACGGGCGCGAATAAACATTTCCCCAGCAAAGTCATACCCGTGACTAGGGACATGTTCATATGGTGAACAACCCTTATAATTCCTCTCGACTTATAAGGAGAAAACCCTCTTGTAGGATCCTTACGACTTGCAGAGGAACATACACTTAGGAATCCTCATGATCCCTAGGGAGAAAATACACCTACAAGATCCTCATGACTTGTAGGGAGAAATACCTTTGTGAGACCCTTACGGCTCATGAAGTCAAAAGCCTTGGTCGACAGGACCCTTAACCCTGTTTGCTAAGCCACCTTTGTTCAACATCGACAGAGGCAAATGATGATTCGCTCCTGGCTACATCCCAGTTGTAGCGGTGCTGATGCTGAAATCGGTGTCTAAAATCCAAGCTTGCGGCGAAAAAGCTAGTAAGCCACGCATGCATACGAAATAGCCGAAATGATGGGGCAACTTGCAATAAAAAGCAGCAAGTAAAAATGTATGCATGAAAAATAGCCGAAATGATGGGGCAACTCGCAATAAAAAGCAGAGACTAGAAAATAAATAAATAGCCGAAATGAATGGGCACCGTGAAAAATAGCCGAAATGATGGGGCAATCGCGACCTTCGCGATATAAAAGCTGAAACGAGAGAGCATCGCGGAAAAAGAAATAAAATAAAAATAAAATTTATGCCCTACAGGTGATGTTCCATCACACCCTGTACACAATCCAAGTGCGTAAACAAAAAGGGATCATACGTCTCCCCCAGGTTTCATCAGAAGAAGAAGCCAAATCTCGACAGGCCGCGAACGACCTGGAGATCGTTTCAACACTCGTCTCGTAACAACGGACACAACTCTAAGCTAAGTGGAACAGCGGCAACTCCCAGTTCCATGGCTCGGTGGTATACATATCACCAACAGTCAAACCTCCATCCCGTAAAATGCGGATACAATCAGCAAAATTCCTGGTTACGTGGAACGCGGATAACGTCACTCTCTGACCCTGTGGAAAACGTCCAGAGCGGATCCTGGTCCTCGCGGAGCACGGCAGTGAACCCGTGTGAAGCATCCAGAGCGGAGCCTAGTCCTCGCCGAGCACGGCAGTGAACCCGTGTGAAGCATCTGGTGCAAAATTCCTGGTTACGTGGAACACGGATAACGTCACTCTTTGACCCCGTGGAAAATGTCCAGAGCGGATCCTGGTCCTCGCAGAGCACGGCAGTGAACCCGTGTGAAGCATCCAGAGCGGAGCCTAGTCCTCGCCGAGCACGACAGTGAACCCGTGTGAAGCATCTAGTGCAAAATTCCTGATTACGTGGAACGCGGATAACGTCACTCTTTGACCCCGTGGAAAACGTCCAGAGCGGATCCTGGTCCTCGCAGAGCACGGCAGTGAACCCGTGTGAAGCATCCAGAGCGGAGCCTAGTCCTCGCCGAGCACGGCAGTGAACCCGTGTGAAGCATCTAGTGCAAAATTCCTCGTTACGTGGAACACGGATAACGTCACTCTTTGACCCCGTGGAAAACGTCCAGAGCGGATCATGGTCCTCGCAGAGCACGGCAGTGAACCCGTGTGAAGCATCCAGAGCGGAGCTTAGTCCTCGCCGAGCACGGCAGTGAACCCGTGTGAAGCATCTAGTGCAAAATTCCTGGTTACGTGGAGCGCGGATAACGTCACTCTTTGACCCCGCGGAAAACGTCCAGAGCGGATCCTGGTCCTCGCGGAGCACGGCAGTGAACCCGTGTGAAGCATCCAGAGCGGAGCCTAGTCCTTGCCGAGCACGACAGTGAACCCGTGTGAAGCATCTAGTGCAAAATTCCTGGTTACGTGGAATGCGGATAACGTCACTCTTTGACCCCGCGGAAAATGCCCAGAGCGGAGCCTGGTCCTCGCCAAGCAAGGCAGTGAACCCGTGTGAAGCATCCAGAGCAAACACCGGACTGTGGAGTCCTTAAGATCCACGGACTATGATGTCCTTAACCTCGACCGTAATGTCTTAAAACTAACGATCAACCACCCCGATTTCCTACGGATTCTACCTTGGTTTAAGGGTACATCTCTTCACTCCTTTGATACCTGGCGTTGTAATTACTCAACGTCTTCAAAGAGGTGACGGGTCCCTGCAAACTAACATCGGACTGTGGAGTCCCTAAATCCACGGACTATGAGGTCCTTAACCTTGACCGTGATGTCTTAAAACTAACATCGGACTGTGGAGTCCTTAAATCCACGGACTATGAGGTCCTTAACCTTGACCGTGATGTCTTAAAACTAACATCGGACTGTGGAGTCCCTAAATCCACGGACTATGAAGTCCTTAACCTTGACCGTGATGTCTTAAAACTAATATCGTACTGTGGAGTCCTTAAATCCGCGGACTATGAGGTCCTTAACCTTGACCGCGATGTCTTTAAACTACGATACCTGGAGAAACCCCTGACTCCGTAAAACACGGACAAGGGTCACCACATCCAGCACTTACAAGTCCTCACGACCTGTAAGGAAGAAAAACTCTCTTGTGAGATCCTTACGACTCTCAAGGGAAAACCCGCTTAAGAATCCTCACGATTCTTAAGAAGAACTTACACCTATGGGATCCTCTCGACCTGTAGGGAGAAAAACTCTTTATGAGACCCTCGTGGCTCATAAAATGCAAAAGTCTTAGGAAGCAGATCTTAACCCTGAATCCTGAGCCATCGCTGTCCTGCAAGGAGATCAAGATAGAATATCCGCAGAATACATTCAATAAAAAAGGGACACACCATTGAGAAGAAAAATGTATCTTTTATTCATAAACCAAAATGGATACAAAGTACAATTCATGAAAGAAACAAAAAAGAAAGATACTCTCATCCACGAGTATGTACAAAAAAGAGGAAAAGATACAAGTCCTCAAGCCGGCGGGCGGTGTAGCAATTTTACCAGCTCATCGTTTTGTCGCTGAGCCACGGCTTCATGATGCAAGATCTCCAGAAGACGAGCCTCCGCCTGAGCTTGCTGAGCCTGATACGAAGCAAGCCGAGCTTCGAGCTCTTTCTCGGTGGCTTTATGAGCCTCGACCCTCTCACGAGTGAACGTGGCAGCTTTATCGAGAGCCACCACCTCTTTTATGGACTCCTGGAGCACTCGCCAGAGTTCGTATGCTTTGTTGGCCATGGCTGTGAGGCTGGCCTGAAGCTCGCCCAGCGCCTTAGAAGCCAATTCCCTCTCCGAGAATTTTTGGCCAAGCCTCTTCTCGCATGACGTCATGTTGGCCGCACATCGTGCTATCAGACCCCGCAACTCCGCTTTCGCAGCCACGGCTTCCGAGGAAAGGCGAGAACATTCAAGAGCGTGCAAACAAGCCTCCACCTTCCTACAGAACTCCACCTAGACCCGCACCACCTCCTCACTATGATAAGTGGAGAGAAAAGGAAGAGAGCCGTTAGCTTCAGCGGCAAAAGCTTAGGCTGTGGTCGCGCTACCAGCACGGAGCTCCTCGACGAAAGATGATAGGGAGACAAGGCTCAATTGGGCCAAGCGTTCTGAAGCCCGCAAAGCGTAAGGGCCGGACGGCATCACGATGCGCGATTCCAAAGCCATGGAGACTGGCAGGGCTATTCAAATATGACAAATGTTAGTAAAATTCTTAAGCACAGAACGAACGGGATTATAATAAAGTGTCACTCACCGACAGTCATGCAAGTAGGAGCTGAAGGTTCCCCTGGCCCTTCAACGACCTCGACCTCATCGTCAGCTTCCAAAACTATAAGAGACATCAACGTCATTTCGCGAAATAGTAACAATGCTATGGTAAAAGAAAAAATGGCGAATGACACTAATCTCGCCCGGAGGAAAGGACAATACGCTGAGGGGAGATCGCCTGCGGAGCTGCCATCTCCAATAAACGCTGAAATGACTGTCGAGGCGACAGATCAGCGATAGTGGCCGCCAGATCGCGCAATTCTGGGAAAGATAAAAGAGTTCAGACTATGAAAGGGTTGCTAAATTAAAACGCAGAGGGTTACCTTCAACACTCCTCCCATTCTGAGCCGGGGGGATAGCAGCTTCAACGGTCTCCGCCGTAACATCAGGATTCAACAAAGGAAGAGTAGTCCCGACTACCTCTCCTCCAGCCTCTGAGCTGCCCTCAGTAAGGGTCATTGGGGCGGCGACCTCCAATAGAGCTTCCCCCAAAGGGGAAAGCGCCCCCTGATCGAGAACCGCCGCTGGAGGCTCTACCATGAGAGGAGCAGCCTCATCAGCCCCCTCCACATCAAGCAAGGCTTCATTGAGAATTTCGGCGGGCTTTAGCTTTAATGGGCCCGTAGAGAGCTCCCCCAGCGTCGAAGATTCTACACGATTCGAATAAGAATAATGATACATATGCACGGGCATAAATAATCGGAAAGACTACAAAAGAAGCACAACGTACCTATACGCAAAGAAGCCCTCAATATGGCTTCTTCAAGCCGCTGCTCCTTCTCAAGGAGGTGGGCTCGCCGGGGTTCAAGGGTAGACTCATGACCGCCGGTCCATAAAGAAAGTGCGTCCGCTGCGTCTTCTGAAGCGGCCTGCTTCAGAGCCCTTTTCCCCCATTCCTCCAAAGGACCGATAAATCGCCGCCGAATCCACGAAGGGTCTTCGTAAAAAATTACAGCGGGATAGGACTTCTTTGGAACCTTGGCGTTATGAGACGCGTCTTTAGAACGCCGTATGGCCTCAGACAATTGCGCGGTCTCCTCATCAGCCGAACTCGGGAAGAGAAGTCCAGCGTCTGACTCTTGCAGGGCCAATGGTTCGTCTTCAAGAATAGGCTCAGACTCCGCCAAAGAATCGAGCAGGTTGGTGGTCGCTTTCCTCCGCCGTTTAGACCCAGAGCCGGTCGCTGAGGATGACCGTTTCCTCCCTCGCGAAGCCTTAGGGCGGCGCCGGCCCACATCGCCCTCGGCGCCCTCATCCCTATTACTCTCGCTCGGTGCCATAACCGAGGATGACATCGCCATTGTCGACACCACAGGGGGCGGTGCCGCCACCGGCAGGGGTGCTACTACTGGGGCCCGTCTACCCCGCGATCGGGAACCCAAGGGCATACTAGCTGTTGGAGTAAGGTCTACCCCTGACTCCCCCGGAATGAGCGCGGTGCCAATCTCCCTCAGAGGGAAGCGGACCGGAACCCTCGGTCGCAGCTTAGCCCCCGGAACCTGAGGAGGGGCATCGTGACCAAGAAGCACCCTTCTTTCTTCAAGAATAATTGGGCTGATCCGATGAAGATACCAACCCGTAAACGCACCCACGCACCGGGGCATGTACTCAGCTTCAGGGACCATGAAACGGGAGCCGGTGTTTAGCCTCATGAAATGATGAGCGGCATCGCGAACGACATCGAGCGAAGGGATCGGGGCGACTATAAAAGCCTCGAAAGGAACACCCTGGTCGTATCCAAGCTGTCAGGCGAATCGATGCGGATTGTACCTCATGAAAAGAGCTGCACTGTCCTGGCGAAACACCAAGTAGCCCGGTCTAATTGTATACAAATGCGCGGCCTCCCGGGGATTCAAAGAAGGTGCGTTGTCTTTCGACTGGTCCCAGAGTTGTTGAACTGGACCCGAGGGAGTAGACAAGACCCGATCATTAAAAACCAGCCCGCTTGCAGCGGCGTGAGGAGAAATCAGCACCCGAATAGCCCCAAATTGAGTCGGGTCAGCGGCAGAAGCACCCACCAATCGCATAAGTCGCGGGAAGGGATAGGCGTCGTAAAACGCGGGCCTCTGATGCATAGCGAATGCCCCCAGCACATGCATTTCGACCCAGGACGTGAAATAATGAAGCGAAAAGTTCACTACATCCACGCCGGGTGTAGAAGTATTAGCTGCGGTGCCCAATCCATGATAGAGGTGCGCCAAGGCCGGGATGCCGATGGCCAACCGCGTCCCCTCAGCAATACGATGAGCCGGGTAGATGACCGAGACTCTCATGAAGCGGCGATGCATGGGGATAACGAACCAACTGAGCCATACACTAACAAACCCCACGAAGAACGTCTCCTCGTCCATGCCTGGAAGAGCAATGGATTCAAAAGATGTCGGCGACATAATATGGATGAAGTACTGAGGTGAATCCGATTCAGTGGTCGGCAGCTTCTTCAAACCGAACCCAAAAGGGTCTCCAATGTTGGCAAACTTCGGAGCTGACTTCGATAAGGCGTCCTCACGAAGGAAACGAGCAATGAAGCTCTTGAAAGTAACACCCTGCTCTTCGGATTCGGTGAATAATCGGTCGAAGATACCTAGCGCCTTGATTAGACTGGAACGCTTTTGGCGGACGGCATTCTCAGCAGACAGGCCGTCAACTGGGGCGGGCTCGGGTTCAAAAATGTACTCCACAGAAGGCAGCAACTCCTCATACAGACTACCCCTGATTGGCAACCCCGAGATGTCATAGAATTCTGATAGAGAGATCGAGACCTCGCGATCTCCTAGAATGAAAGTGTTGGTGGGAAGATTCCATTGGTTCAAAAACGCCTTAACCCACTAGACATGCGGGGACTTATAATGGAAGAGTGACGCGTATATTGCCTGATAAAGCCCGACTTTCTGCAGCCGCGCACGATGGGCAGAAAGGATGTAGCGAGCCCAGAGAAGGTAGCCCGTAGGGTGTCGAGGAGTGAGCCCTATCTTATAAATTTTCCCCCACGGGTGGGCCTCACCCTGGCAAATACGCCGCCCCAAGATGTCTATGGCCGGGATCGGATGGTTCGGAATACCGGTCGTCGAAGGCTCGAGCCTCCCCGTTGGAGTCCAGCTGGGCATTTCCACAGCAAAAACCGTTCTCGGAGGGTCCATCGGTAAAAATGGGAAAGTGGGCTCCGTCGGTACCGCGCAAAGAAAACTCCGACGACCCTGAATAATCTGACTATACCAGGATCCCCATTGACGAAGGTTGGTGCAATTCGGGTCATGGGCCCGGATCATCGCCATCGCTTCCTCATCAGATGGTGACTGAGGAAAAGCAGCTTCCGAGCGAGAAAAGGGAAAGCATGGAACAGAAGCCATCGCACCTGAAATCCAATAAAAGAAGACCGTTAAAAGCAAAGTCAGCAATATATATATCCATGCATGAACATGAAGACTAGTTAAAGAAAGCAACAGTAGATTTTTCTGGGACCATTAGCTACAAAACACATGGGCCCCACAGAATCAAGATGACGGCTTATTAATAATGAGACCAAGCAGTTATAATAAAACAGAGGGAATATCCCCATCAAATAAAGAATGGTTTTCAAGTAACCCTACACATTCCCCCAACAGGATCTGTCCAGGTCTCTACAATGGATCCAACGGGATCAAAGGAATTAAATTCCCACAGAAGACATCATTACAAAGCTCCTGTTTCATTAATTGCAGAAGGACAACCTCGGGTCAAGAGACCCCAAGAAGCCTCCGTGTGAAGAAACTGAGTTCTTCATTGGAATTAAATTCCTTATTAAGAGAAGGGAATTAAATTCCCAAAAACATTTTTGGATGGAATTAAATTCCATGGAGTTGAACCGCCATCATCATCTCCCCAAAGATCATCTAAACCCTAAGAGATCTACAGTTTGAAGGTTAGGTGGTTTTCTGTTCTCATGGAAAAACCTGAAGAAAAGAAAAATGGGTTCTTTGTTGGAAAAGGGTAAAAACCCTTGTTTTGGATTTAAAATCCAAAGGAATGTGAAAGTTTACTGTTTGTCCAAGAACATTACCTGAGGAAAAGGGTCACTTGAACAGAGTTAAACTCTGAAGATTGTTTCAAGACAGAGAACTAAGCTCTGGAAGCGAGAATTAAATTCTCAAGGGAAAAAGTTCTCAAAATAAGAAGATGAGCAAAGTGAAGGCTCTTCTGAAGAGACATGGGTATTTATAGGAAGTGATGGAAACGTTTCATCTCCCCAAATCCCTAGAGGAATCCAACGGTCACAAAAGGTGACAGTGTTGCACTCACGTGCGGACACGTGAGAACAACGCTGTGGGGGCATTTGTTTCCTGATTTAAAATCAGGAAAGCCTACGAAAGAGGCTTCAGAAAAGGGTCACGTGCTTACACGTGACCAGCAATCACGTGTTGGCATGTGACATCTAAAAGTATCGGCAAGGCAGATCCAGTTAAAGAAAAGGGCTTCAGAAAGGGTCACGTGCTCCCATCTGACCAGGGTCACGTGTCGGCACGTGACATTTAAAAGCAGCGGCAAAGGCACATTGGTTCCCTGATCAAATCAAGGAAAAGGCTTCAGAAGAGGTCACGTGCTCCCACGTGACCAGCGTCACGTGTTGGCACGTGACACTCAAAACATCAGACTCATTCTCCGGTTAAATCATGAAAAAGGCCCCAGACGAGGGTCACGTGTTCGCACGTGACCGGGGGTCACGTGGTGGCATGTGACGGCTAAGCAGCAGAAGAAGGCAGAGTGCAAAAGAAGAAGAGGGCTCGTTCCAAGGGGGTCACGTGCCCACACGTGACCAAGGGTCAAGTGGCTACACGTGACCGGCTTTCAAAGCCTATCTGTTAACAAAATTAAATTCTGAGAAAAGACCTCTTAAATCTTTCCAAAGCAACCGATTGAATTAATGATTTAAAGGTGATTAAATATCATCTATCTATGGGAAAATCTCGAATATGGAAAGATTTCCCCTTTAAATCTAACCGAAATAACAAAGGAGAATCTCTGGATTTAAAATCCAATGGTGAATAAAATTCACCTAATAATCCAAAGGTCCAAAACAAATGGTGAATACAAATCAAATCTCTCAATGAAAGATTCGCCAAAACAAATTGATTCGGCAGCTTCTCCTATAAATAGGAGCCAAGAGACACAGCGAGGGATATATAGAGATATAGAGAGATAGGGATAGATAGGCAGAAAGGAATCGAGACATTAAAAAAAAGAGGAGAGCCTTGATACTTTGGAGAAATTTGGATCTTCTGCAAAAGAAAACCCTAGGTAAGAAAGGGAAGGCTTTTTGAAAGGAAAAGAGAATTTAATTCTCAACAGAGTTCAACTCTGATATAAAAACAGAAGAACATAGTTCTCTCTTTGGTGGAGGATCTGTAAAGTGCACATCTCCCCTTGAGTTGAGAATTTAATTCTCAATGGGTCGAGATCCTGCCATGCAGATCCAAAGCATAGAGAGGGAATGGAAGCATGAGAATTTAATTCTCACAGAACTATAGAAATTTAATTCCTTTAAAATAAAATTAGGGTTTTACCCTATGTTATGGGAATTTAATTCCTTCAGAATAAATAAAATCAGGGTTTAACCCTAGTTAAGAACTTAGTTCTGTTAAAATAACAGGAATTTAATTCCCATAAGAAAGAAGAGATTAGGGTTTCACCCTATGGCATAATCTCATTCCTCAGAATAATTCTTTAACAGAGAGTGGGAATTTAATTCCTTAAAGCTTTTATTAGGGTTTAACCCTATGACAGAATATATGAGGAATTTAATTCCTGCTGGAAAATTCATAGTTCAGCTTTATCCCAGAATATAAATCTTCAAAAGGAAATAGGAATTTAATTCCTCTGAAATTATTGACAGGGTTCAACCCTACGAGGAATTTAATTCCTGAAAAGGATTAACAGATCTTCTAAAAAACATACATGGAGGCAGGGTCACGTGTCACCACGTGACCCCCAAAAAGATCTACAGAAAAGCCCCTTTGAGGCAGTGCCTCACGTGACCCACGTGACCCTTGGCAGAGGCTTTAACATACAAGCATTTAAACACCCGTCACGTGATGGCACGTGATGCTCCAAAAGATGTGATATTCTCAGCAGAACAAATGAAGGGAGGGCGCCCTCACGTGCTACCACATGACCCATCTTGCTCTAGTGTTTAACACTAATCTGAACCCCCTGTTGCTGGTGTTTAACACCAACTGTCTTTTAGTGTTAAAACACTAACTTGATCCCAGTGTTCAACACTATTGAATTAACGTTAGCCCAATTGGCTAAATGGCCAAAGGCAAAGCCTCTCCTTCAATGGACCAACAGGAAGCCAATATTCCAGACATGATTGGACTTAGCCCAAGATGGCCATAAGCCCTCAATTCAGACTTAATTGGGCTAATGGGCTCATAACATAATAAATTGGTTTTGACCACAAATTGGGCCAAAGACTATTTAATCCACCCCGGCTCAAGGGTACTTCTCTTCACTCCTTTGATACTTGGCGTTGTAATTCCTCAACGTCTTCAAAGAGGTGACGGGTCCTGATGACCACACATTGACATGGACTGTGGGGTCCTTAAACTCATGGACTATGAGGTCCTTAACCTTGACCGAGATGTCTTAAAACTAACTGTGGACTGTGGGGTCCTTAAACTCATGGACTATGACGTCCTTAACCTTGACCGAGATGTCTTAAAACTAACTTTGGACTGTGGAGTCCCTAAATCCACGGACTATGAAGTCCTTAACCTTGACCGCAATGTCTTAAAACTAACATTGGACCGCAATGTCCTTAAACTACCCATGGACCGCAATGTCCTTAAACTACCCATGGACCGCAATGTCCTTAAACTACCTACCGACCGCAACGTCACTAAACTAAACAACAGAGCCCCCCTTTTATCGCTCTCTTGGTGGATCTAAACGATCCCGTTAAGTTGATCTTAGTCTAAAAACTAGACTAACATATCCTTAACAAACGTTTAAGTTGATCTTAGGCTCAAACGAGGCTAACGTATCCTTAAACCCAAACCCCCAACCCAAATCTAAGATAATACGGATTTGGACTAGTCCACGCTCTACGGGCGACGACATAACTCAGTCTCCGTATACAATCCACGGGCAACAAAACACAAAAAAAACACATACGACACGAAGTGACCATCTGGAGAAGGAGAAAGTTGTTACCGCAATACGGTAGCGTAATTAACTGCAGGGGCTTGCGCCTGCAGGGAAGAGCGTCCCCGCAATCAAAAACTCCTCAAGCGAGGGGGAATCTGACGAAGTCTGCTACATCGGACGCATCCATTCAAACCTTCGATACATGGTGCCATAAATCAACTTGGCATCTTCGGAGAGGTGGACGGATAGCACCAATTAGCATCTTCCCCGAATCTCAGGCGAGACGTACAGTCGCACCGCCATTCGGAGGGGAACAATGATGTTGTATATCAGGTTCGGTATCTAATAACATTCGTTCAGAATCAATGTATTTGGTAATACAGGGTGATAACTGCCAACAAACTTGGCTGCAACACTTGCACCATTTCCAACTCTTGAAACTTATCACCCGTACTCAGTTCTCTACCTATTTGTAGCCCATGTAATAGATTACATATCTGGGATCCTGATCCGGTATCTCATACCCAGGACGTAAAGGATACTGAGAAACAGTTCTCTGTAATGAACATACCCGAAGAAGATGCATCAACATGCACTTTCTTCGTTCGGGCGGCACGGGAGTTCTGGTAATCCCCTATTTCCTGCTCGCTCTTATAACAATTATAAGCTGGAGCGGGACCAACGTTCCCTAGTGCAGTATAACAAGCGAGTTCGGTCAATACATCCGTATTATTATCTTGATTAAGGCGTGACATGGTCGCTACCTGGAGAGAGAGAGAAGAAAACACTCAGCGTATGCTCTTGCAAGATTAGATTGGTTATTAATATATCTAATCAGGATGTCTCCCACTGTTTTTGTCAAATCTTCCTTCAAACCCTAAAAGGAAAGACTAGCCGGGATTAATTACACCCTACAAGTTCGCCCATCTTTCAGCCAGGCCAGTGCCGGTACTTTGAGGGAGGTTCCCCGTGCTTTCGCACGGACCTAATTAAAATAAACCTCGTTTTCCCAGGGGCGTAACCCCGTTAACACCTTTCTAGACACCTACTTGATCGGCTAATTGTAATGTGTAAAACTCTCCCAGGAGTAACTCTTACTCGCAGCGGGTATCGGGATCCAACTATCTCATAGAAGGCATGCAATCTCATTGCAAATTTCAACACTTGAAATTCCCAATAATATTTTACCCTTAGTACTTATGACCTTAACTATGGTCAACATATCATAAGCACTAGTCAAGTTCTACCCATCATTTCATGATTAATTAGACCCACCCACATGACCCTCAACTATGGTCGACATAATCACATGACTGTCCTAATTAATCGCATAATATGCTTTGTAGGAAGACATCACTTAGCTACCGTACACTACGCCTCAACTAAAGTCCACATACGCAGCACGAATACTAAGTACTCTACTTCCTAAAATGACGGAGGGCTACGACAGGTTTTTAAGAAAACCTTTTGCGTAATGAACTTGATATCGTTGAAGAATCGAGTGATTTTAAATGGAGTGTTTTTTAGGCCTTTTCCAGTTTCGCTAAAGTGGTCACTCCCGGTGAAAGGATCGTCGGCTTTTTCCTTGTCGAATAAGGTGCAGGATATTTCATAAATACCACTATGCAAAGCAAAAACTATAAAAAGCAATCAAAAGATAAACCGAGTTTGTAGCATCTGCTAGTTTCTCTAAAGAGGACACTCCCGGTGAAGGGATCTCGGCTCTTTCCTTATCGAATAAGGTGCTGGATATTCTACAAGAAATACCGCTATGCAAAGCAAGAACAAGAGCTACCAGTTTTCGAAACAAGTTTCTACAACATCTTTAGGTTTCTTTTATTTCATTAATCTCATTAATGAAGTCCCAATTTATTATGCTTCACAAGCATCACATTTGAAACAAAACCAGCAATATAACATATATCTCATATATATAATATAAACATTCGTCTCAGGCAGTAATATGATCTCATCACAAAACATTGCAACAGAAGAACATATATGAAATATTGGATATACTAGGAGGTCCGTGTTTTAATACGAGCCTGCATAAAACATGGATTCCACGGTCGCGATGAATAGCCAATCCCACACCCATAGACCCCTACGAGAGCGGCAAGAAACCCTACCAGTTCTAGAGTTAGGAGACCCGGTCTCGACTCCTCGAGATGGTCTCCCACTGGACCCTAGAACCCGGTTACTTGTGCTCCCCGCCTTGGGTCTATCCTAATGCGGAAAAGTAAATAATATACAATGGTGACATCATCCTCAGCCCGGAAGTGCCCCAATTAAATAATATTACATACAAATGAATTATACATGAATGAAAAAGAAAAAACTCTCATCTCACATAAAACCCCCGGTTATTCAATACACGACGATCCAATATAATATATCACCGCAAACATAATATCACATATCATCAACGTAAGTAAATAAGCGTATCCCAATTGTCGTTGATGTATAGCAATGAAACCGGCGATACACCACATATTACACTTACGGTCGCAGAAAAGAAAGTGTAAAACTACAACAGTTAGAATTCACAACCTTCTTAGACATCACATGCCTAACCAAATGAATTCCTTAGACATCGCATGCCTAACAATTATAAACCCCGCATTTTAGTCTCATTATCGAAAACACTTTTCAATATCTAGTCGGGCAATTCAACAAGATTCCCGACATCCTGATCGAATGCTCGTCGAAAACTTTAGTAGACGGCCGCACCCCCGATGCCGGTCGACGAAGTGCACTAAGGCGGAACACCACTGCCGCGAGCACCCGAACGGATGCTTTTGGCGACGGGGTTCTCCTACAGTCACTTGGTCGGGGCTTTGGGGCGTGGCTGTCTATTAAGTTTAACCGACGAGTATCCGCGTACGCTACGTGATTGCAACGGACTTTTGATCGCATTAAAATCCCGTGGCAACCGATCATCTGAGACTAAACTGCTAGATTTATAACATTCAAATTAGTTATCTCATAACTACTTGTGGATTCCAAATATTGTATCACATTCCAGATAAATAGACAATGTTAAACTTTTCGATCGAATAAACAAATACCCAAGATTTCCCAAATAGCTCAACACTTGAGCGGAGTTCAAAAATCCCAGAACAAGTCACAGCCCCAATGAACCAGCCGTAGAAGGGTCAAACCAACGCCTCACATGTGGCAATGCTAAACTACCACAAACCCTAGGGTTCAGTGGCAGTTTTGACGGTCACATAATCGAGTTAACGTTACGTTCTTCTAGAGGGTCCACGGATACGCTTGCATGATTTCCCGAAAGTTTCAAACTCGTGAAAAAATCCAACACTTGAAAGTTTTCCGATAGGGGAAAAAGTGAGTTATTGATATCCTTTCGAACTTTTTAACACGTTCTAAATTATCCGGAAAAACTTAAACGAAGTTAAACTTTCCGATCAAATCAACGAATGAAAAAGATCTCTAGTAAACTCAACACTTGAGTAGAATTAAAAATTCCCAGAAGCATGCAAAATTAACCAAGAATAAACCCCAGAAGTGGTAGCACCAAACCCTTGAAGTTGGCCGCGGAACCGCCGCCAAACGCATGGTTTGGCCGCGGTTCCGCGGTCCAATGAGGGATTTAGGGCTCCGTACTTCACAGTAATTCTTAGAATTCCCTGCTTAATTTTCTGAGTATTTTTAATACAGAAAAAATCAACATTTTAAAAAATTTCCATAGAGGGGATGTATATTGGGGTTTCGGGGTTCGATAGGACTTTAAACTTCGTCTAGACAACGCCTAAAGCTCTAGCTTGGCTCTGATACCACTGTTGGGTTACTAGGCACTAGAACAAGGTTCTACAAGGCATCAACCATGCCAAAATCAAATTTTTCATGTGCCGAACAACCCAAGAAAGATCGTAAACTAGAGATTAAGCGAAACAAAGAACAAGTAAACAACTTTACTTCTAAGAGAAAGGGATTACAACCTTTGTAGTCCATTCCTTTGCTTCATAAGCTCCGAGTAGTTGTCCCTTCGCCGCGATCCATGAACACCCGAACTCAAAAGAGGCTCCACAAGTCGAATGATGCATGCTTTCTTGAAGTCTTCCATTTCAAAGATGATCTACCTTGAAGAAACTCAAACCCAAGCTCTTGCTTTGCTAATCAAGTATTAGCAAAGCAAACACCCTAATCTAAGTGGCAAGAATAGATGAGGATGATGAAGTCGGAATTTAGCTCTCATTTGTTTCAATTTCTCACTCATTTTCATCACTTCTCAAAAAGCTAGAAAGCTTTTCAAGCAAGAAGAAGGAAGAAGAAGAAGCTAACTCTTTTGTGATGAATAATGAATCTTAGTGAGGTTAGAAATGCAACCATGGGTTAAGAATGAAGGCTTAACCCATGTAGAGAATTAACCATGGTAAAGAGTTTGGGTTGGGTTAAGGAAATATCTTCACAAAATATCCAAAGTCAAAGTCAAAGCTTCATGAAGCTTCTTGGAAGCTTCATGCAAGCTTAACCCTAATCCAAACCCTAACCACATTTAAACCCCACAAAACATGTTGCATTTGTAACCTTAACTTGTTAAAATATTATATATCACATATACAATATTTATTGTAACAAAATAAAATAATACAATTAACATATATCACATATATATCAATGTATTATCCAAGTGAGAAAAAGAATATTTAAGTGAGCTAATATTAGTTAATGCAATATAATATATCAAATATATGATTATACATTAAATTAACGAATCAACACTTGATCCGATAATCCGGCAATTTCACAAACAACCGACTATTATAATCTGTATCAGTTCATCGAATCAACACTTGATCCGATAACCCGGCTATATCACATATACCCGGCCGATATCACATATCGCGAGAATCTAATACGGTATCACATACACGTATTGTTCTCGGTCCCGCACATATCACATATGTGCTCCTACTCTGTTTTTCCTGAGCCAGGAAACCTCTGTGTAGGACTCTAAAGAATCGTCAATACGCCGGCAGTAGGTGATGATCATATCAAACACCTACAAGCTGCAAGCGTTCATCTAAACGTAACAGCCACCCAGGTATTGAGCGATCAGAAGATCAACAAGCAAGCCTATACATTCTCCTGAGAATCCAATCAGTAACACTCCCATACAGTCCGATCTCTTCGTCTGATATGTCGCATATCTCGCCTAGGGGTGGTAAATGTCAGACCCCGGTAGCTTGATAAGTCGTGTCGATATGAGGTCCATAACAGTTCGAGAAACTACTGATAACACTTAACAGTAAATCTCAGCAACCCTAGCCAGGGATTTCCACTTATAGCCAATCGAACACAGTGCAACATCAACTCCCTATACCTGGAGAGACGAATCCCCTCCTATCGCTCATTGCCTCCATGCGATTCGGGACTGTACCCAAAAGCCACCGTTTTGCATGCCCTCTCGGACGTGGTATGATTGAAATCAAATCACAGTGGGAATCACACAAGACTCTATGACGATCTCGGGTCTACAGACTAACCTGTACTAGTGTCACCATTGAACTGCCATCTGACGTGAGGTATAATACCATCTGGGAGTTCTCGGCGAGTCCGTCCAGTGTACCCAGTCTCCACTGAGCGCCCGTATACCTTCTCTGATGTCAAACACCAATGGATATGGGATCATCCATCGCCCATCATATGGGTCAAGAAGCGCATACGCTAGTCTACTCTGGTATATCGATACCCTGTCTCGATACACCTACGACTAGGAACATTTGAAGGATTTACTTAGCGACTACACTGTCCCCACTAGTATGATCTGCATCATAGTCTTGGTAGTCAAGTACTCATCCTAAGGGCTTTATCAACATGTAACATAGAGACAATCAGAGTACTTGTTAAGATAAAGAGCAACCAGATAGCATATTATCATGTCGAGCAAGAAAGTCCTACCTATATATGTCAAAGCATCCACTATAATATACATCGTATGTACAATAATGTCCTCTAGGGCATACATATAACTAACAAACCCGAGATCGTCATAGAGTCTTTGTGATTCCCACTGTGCTTTGATTTCCACCATACCACGATCAAGAGATCGTGCAAAAAGGTGGTTTTTGGGTACAGTCCCGAGCCACATGGAGGCAATGAGCGTTAGGAGGGGTTTCATCTCTCCCGGTATTGGGAGTTGATGTTGCGCTATACTCAATTGGCCATAACAGGAAATCCCTGGCCAGGGTTGCTGAGATTTACTGGTAAGTGTTATCAGTAGTTTCTCGAACCGTTATGGACCCTGCATCGGCATGACTTATCAGGCTATTGGGGTCTGACGTTACACCACCCCCAGGCTGTGATATACGACATATCAGACGAAGAGACCGGACTGTACGGTAGTGTTACTGAGTGGATTCACAGGAGTATGAGCATGCTTGCTTGTTGATCTTCTGATCGCTCGATACCCAGATGGCCGTTATGTTTAGCAGACCGCTTGCGGCTTGTGGGTGTTTGATATGATCATCACCTACTGCCGGCATATTGACGAGTCTTTAGAGTCCTACACAGAGGTTTCCTGGTTCATGCGAAATGGAGTAGGAGTACATATGTAATATGTGCGGGACCGAGATTGATACGAGTATGTGATACCGTGTTTGTATTCTTGCGATATGTGATATCGGACGGGTATATGTGATCTAGCCGGGTTATCGAATCAAGTGTTGATTCGGTAAGTTGATATTATTGATATTAGTCGGTTATATGTAATATATCTGGATCATTAAGTCAAGTATTGATTTAATGATTTAATGTTTAATTATATATTTGATATATGAATTTACATTAACTAATATTGCACACTTGACCATTTCTTTTTCTCACTTTGCATACATTATATATATGTGATATATATTATGTATCATGCTAGGTTATATATGCAATTTGGGTGTGAGAGACTTACACCATAACCATGATAAAATTAGGCTTTTATTTCTCTTAGTAAATAACAAAATTGGTTGGAAATTTTCATGGCTAGAAGCTTGGAGAAGCTTGCTAACCATTGACTAAGTCCACCAAATTTGTTTTACTTTAAGATATTTTGTTAACCCAACCATTATCCTATGCCATAGTTAAGTCTCTACAATGGTTAGTGTATGGCATTAACTAACCCATGGTTGCAATTCTAACCTCATTTTATTCTCTTGTTAATTTCACCTTCATTTTCTTCATGAGCTTGAAAATCTTTCTAGGGTTTGGAGATGAGAAGAAATATTGTGAGAAAGATAAAACTAAAGTGAGCCCACTTCCTATTCATCATCCTCTACTATTAGCCATCTAGTTTAGGGTGTTTGCTTCACTAATTTCACAATTAGTGAAGAGGTAGCATGAGCTCGAGTCTCCTCGACGTAGATCATCTTCGGCCTCGAAGATATTGAGCAAGCTTGTTCGTTTCATCAAGTGAACCCTCTCTAGAGTCCGGGAGTTCACCATTCGCAGCGAAGGGACTACAACATGGAGCTTTAGAAGTGAAGGACCGGTCTACAAAGGTTGTATTCCGCATTCACTTAGTTGTTAAGTTGTTAACATTGCTTATCGTATGATTATCTAGTTAAACATCCTAAGTTTAGGGTTCCTTAGCATGGCAAAATTTTAATTTGGCATGGACGATGCCTCCCGAAACCTTGCTGACGTGATAACTAACCCTACATATGTGATATAATCGGATTATTGAATCAAGTGTTGATTTGATAATATGATATACAGATAAATAATATTAGTCGGTTATATGTGATATAACCGGATTATTAAATCAATTGTTTATTTAATAATATAATATATTTTTATATATTAACTAATATTATTAGCTCACTAATTATTTTCTTCATAATATATATATTAATATATATATATATGATATATATATATATATATGATATATATATGATATATATATATCATATATATATATATGATATATATATATATATATATATATATATGATATATATATGAGAATAATGGAGGAAAGATGCCATAGGAGGGATTTTCCTCCCATGGTATCGATAAAATACCCCCTCCCTCATTTTTTTCGATGATCGGTGTTCCCGCCGAAAATTTCTGCGCAGAAGAGTCCAAGGTATCAAATGGAAGTGTTCCCGCCGAAAACTTAGTTCTTTCTCTGGTTGAGGATCTGCAAAGTGCACATCTCCCCATGAATTGAGAATTTAATTCTCATTGGGTTGAGATCCTGCCATGCAGATCTAAAACACAGAGGAGGAATTGAGTTTTGAGAATTTAATTCTCCCAAACTCACAGGAATTTAATTCCTCCTAAAATGAAACTAGGGTTTAACCCTAATCAAGAATTTAATTCTTTTACATATCTGGGAATTTAATTCCTTTGGAAAGAAATCAGGGTTTTATCCTAAATAAGAATTTAATTCTTTCACGATAGGAATTTAATTCCTCCAAAATCATAATTAGGATTTAACCCTACAAAGAATTCAATTCTTAAAAGATCTCTGTTGATGAAAAGAACTAGGGTCACGTGCCCCCACGTGACCCTTGAAAAGATCCCCTGCAAAGAACTTTGAAGCATCACCTCACGTGCTCCCACGTGACTCCCAAAACGCAGAAAGAAAAAGCAAAGGAAATGAAAGCTTTGGGCGCTCTCACGTGTTATCACGTGCCCCCTCAACAAATGCTTTAACAATTGGCGCACAGATCCCCATCACGTGCCAACACGTGATGCTCTAAAATAAAGATGGAAAGTGTTTAACACTTATTCACAGATTTGAGGATAAAACAAAGGAGAACTGGCTTCACATTTAGGGCGCCCTCACGTGTCACCACGTGACCCCTAATGAGCATTCTAACAGACCAGAGCGGGGGCCTCCATCACGTGCTCACACGTGATGGCCGTCAGAATTAAAAGTGTTAAACACTAACCTGCAGAATAAAATAAAGGAAATCAGGGCGCTCTCACGTGTCCGCACGTGACCCCTCCCTCCTTAGTGTTTAACACTAATTCGAAAATTCTCTCTGCAGTGTTTAACACTGATTTCCTTAGTGTTTAACACTAATTGGAAAACTCTATCTGCAGTGTTTAACACTGATTTTCTTAGTGTTTAACACTAATTTGGAAAACTCTATTTGCAGTGTTTAACACTGATTTTTTTAGTGATTAACACTAATGTGAAAACTCTGTTCCCGGTGTTTAACACTGATTTGCTTTGGTGTTTAACACTAATTTGAAATCTATGCTACCGGTGTTTAACACTGATTTGCTTTAGTGTTTAACAATAATTTGAAAGCCCCGTTGCTAGTGTTTAACACTGATTATCTCTTAGTGTTAAACACTAACTTGCTAATCATAATTCCAATGTTCAACACTGTTGGTATTTAGTGTTTAACACTAGATTTAGCCCAATTGGCTAAGTTTCTAGAGGCAAAGCCTCTCCTTCAATGAGCCAACAAAGGGCCAATATTTCAAACATAATTGGACTTAGCCCAAACTGGCCATAAGTCCTCAAATCATCTTGAACTGAGCACATCTGCTTTTTCAACCAACTCATTGGTTCAAGGGTACATCTCTGAACTCCTCTGATATTTGTCGTTGTAATCCTTCAACGTCTTCAGAGAGGTGACGGGTCTCGACAACCACACATCAACACGGACTGTGGGGTCCTTAAACTCATGGACTTATGCGTCCTTAAACCAAGATACGGACTGTGGGGCCCTTAAACCCGCGGACTTATGCGTCCTTAAACTAACGGACTAATGCGTCCTTAAACACACCCATATGGACTGTGGGGTCCTTAAACCCATGGACTTATGCGTCCTCAAACTACCTATGGACCGCAATGTCCTTAAACTACCAATGGACCACTATGTCCTTAAACTGGCATTGGACCACTATGTCCTTAAACTGGCATTGGACCACCATGTCCCTAAACTGGAAATGGACCACCATGTCCCTAAACTGACGATGGACCACCATGTCCCTAAACTGGAACGATAGAACCCAAACGTTCTTTTGTCGGATCTAAACGATCCCGTTAAGTTGATCTTAGTCTCAAACAAGACTAACGTATCCTTAACAAACGTTTAAGTTGATCTTAGCCTCAAATACGGCTAACGTATCCTTAAACCCTCAAACAGACTTTAGTCCCAAATTGGACTACAGGTCTCCCAACCAACTTTGGTTCAAGGGTACATCTCTGAACTCCTCTGATATCTGTCGTTGTAATCCTTCAACGTCGTCAGAGAGGTGACGGGTCCCGACGGCCATATATTCAATGGACCACCATGTCCCTAAACTGGAACAATAGAACCCAAACGTTCTTTTGTCGGATCTAAACGATCCCGTTAAGTTGATCTTAGTCTCAAACTAGACTAACGTATCCTTAACAAACGTTTGAGTTGATCTTGGCCTCAAATATGGCTAACGTATCCTCAAACCAAAACCCCAAAACCAAATCTATGAAAATATGGATTTGGACTAATCCACGTCCTACGGGCGACAACATAAGTTAGTCTCCGTATACAATCCACGGGCAACCACAAACGAAACAAACACCCACGACACGAAGTGACCATCTGGAGAAGGAGAAAGTTGTTACCGCAATGCGGTAGCGTAATTAACTGCAGGGGCTTGCGCCTGCAGGGAAGAGCGTCCCCACTATCAAAAACCCCTCAAACGAGGGGGAATCTGACGAAGTCTGCTACATCGGCCGCATCCGTTTAAACCTTCGATACACGGTGCCATAAGTCAACTTGGCATCTTCGGAGAGGTGGACGGATAGAACCATATAGTATCTGCCCCGAATCTAAGGCAAGGCAGCCCATGTCTTGGCCGTCATTCGGAGGGGAACAATCGGCACCCACCATCTTCATTGTTATCATCTAAGATGTGGGTACACCAAATTTCATGTGATTCTACAACTTTTTCACCGTTGATTTAGCAATGTAAAATGTTCTATTGTCGGTAAACCGTTAATTTTGAACCCACTAAATCAACGGTGAAAAAGTTATAGAATCACATGAAATTTGGTGTACCCACATCTTAGATGATAACGATGAAGATTGTGGGTGCCTATCGTCGGAAAAAATGCGGGAGGGTGTATTTTTTCGACGCCATAGGAAGAAATTCCCTTCTATGGCCTCTTTCCTCCATTATTCTCTCTCTATATATGTATATTATATGAAGCATGATTGGATTTTCTATTTTTTGAAAATAGAAAATGAAGTGAAAAATGGGGAGACTTTTGAGGGATGGGCAAAGCATAGCTTTTATCATTTCTTTATTAGACTTGACTCACTATTCAAGCATGGTTGCAATTTATTATTGCAATTTATTCTATGCTTGAATAAGCGAGGTCAAGAGAATTGCCATCCTACACTTGTGTGGTTTTTTCCTCAGGCATTTTTCTTGAGTTCATTGGCTTGACTGTCTTGAGCTCTTTCCATCTTCTTCTTCCTTTTCTACAAATCCCTAACCCTCACATGTGATGTGAATCATAGGGTTTTTTGATAAATCCCAGTGAGCTTGGAACCCCTACTTCACCATCCTACACTTGATTAGCAATCAAGTGTAGTGTGTTTCCTTCTCTAAAGAGTTTAGTAAAGTGGTAGCTTGGATTAGCAGAGTTTCGGGCAGATCATCTTCGGCGCGAAGATCGCAAAAAGGAATCTTGTTCAACCTTCAAGTGGAGCCTTGTGGAGTCATAGGGACCACAACCCGGAGCTTTTGAAGAGAAGGACTAGGTCTACAAAGGTTGTAGCACTCTTTCTCTTAGTTTAGTTTTATCATATCATCATAGTTAACCATAATATTCTAGTTTGATCCTTAGTGAATCTAGCTTAGCACCTAGAAATTTTTAAATTTGCATGGTTGATGCCCGTTTAAATCTCATAGTGGTGCTAGGGTAGACTTTCATGGTATCAGAGCCAAGCTAGAACATTTGGGTAGGTCTTTACGACGTTAAAGTGTTCGATCGGTTTTCGAAAAACCCGATTTTTTCAAGTTTCTGTCGATTTTCAAAAGTTGAAATTTTCGTGATTAAAAATATGCAGAAATTCGTGCAGGGTATTATATGGAATCTCAAGAATTTCGACACACCAATTCCACCAAAGCGCCGCGGAACCGCGGCCCAAACCCATGTTTGGCTGCGGTTCTACCGCACTTTTGTGGCATGATGGCATCGTTTTTCTTGTGCTGCTCCAGTGTAATATTTGGTACTTTCTGGATGTTTGTAATGAGACTCAAGTTGTTGAGGTCTCTGGATTTGTGGGTGTTTGTTAAATCGATCGAAATGTGTTAGGTTTACCTAGCACCTTATGAAGAGTTTGGAAGCATCACATGTCTCAAAATTAAATTTTTAAGGTGCTAAGTGAACATGCAAAGAATCATCACTAGAAAATTAGGGTTTCATTACAAAGACAACATCACAAGTAATAAAGGCTAGGGTTTTGAGAGTACAACCTTTGTAGCTCCCTATGCTAGACTCCTTGGCTACTTGAGGGTTGGAAGAAGGTTCGCTTGAGGTCTTCTAAGTCCACGACGATCCACCCGAAGCTCCTTTACCCAAAGCTCCTTGCTTAACTCAATGTATCAATGGAGTAGAGCAAACACCCTACACTAACCGGCTAGATTTGAGTAGTATGATGATGTGGTTTGTATTCTTTGATCAAAACTCTTTCTTTTTATTAACCTCACTTAAGAAAATAATCAAGAGAGGAAGAAGAAGATGGTGGCTTTGCTTTCTCAGAAAAGAAAAGAGAAGATAGAGTGAATAATTGAAATGAGAAAAAAATAATATATCTTAATCCTTCTCACTTCAACCATGGTTAGAATTATCTAGATCTTTTTCAAAATGAGTTAAAAGGTAAAAGGATAATTAACTCAAGGTTAATAAGTGGTTGAAGCATGGTCAAAGATGATAAACATTAACCTCTTGTGAATTATCCTTTCCTTTTTACAAATTGAAAAATAAATAGATAATTCTACAATGTAAGTCTTGCATTGCCACCAAACTTGTATCAACAACCATGATACAATGTATGCATGTATGTATCCATGCACATCATCATGTGCATACATGTATGCATACAAAATAGAAAAAAGAGTTTGATTAAAGAATTAATCTAAAAGTCATTTGTTAAATCAACACTTAATTTTGCAAACCGGTCGTATCTCATACGACCCGACCAATAGAAAATGCCCGATTAATATACGGTATCACATATCCGTATTTAATCGGGTCCCCGCGCATATCTCATATGCACACCACATCTTTTCTCTTGAGCCAGGAAACTTCATTGTGGGACTCTAAGACACGTCAATACTCCGGCAGTAGGTAATGATCATATCAAATACTTACAAGCCGCAAGCGGTCAGCTAAACGTAACGGCCACCCGGGTATTGAGTGATCAGAAGAATACAAGTGAACCTGTTACAACTCCCGTCGAGCCAAACGGCAACACTACCGTATAGTCCAGTCTCTTCGTCAGATATGCTGCATATCGAGTCTAGGGATGGTAACGTCGACCCCAATAACTCAATAAGTCATGCCGATGAAAGGTCTATAACCGATCGAGAAACTACTGATAACACTTATCAGTAAATCTCAACAGCCCTGGCCAGGGACTTACTGATATAGACAATCGAGCACAGCACAACATCAACTCCCAATACCGGGAGAGACGAAACCCCTCATATCGCTCATCGCCTTCGTGTGTTTCGGGACTGTACCCAACGGCCACCTGTTTGCACGACTCAGTAAAGCCGTGGTAGGGTGGTAATCAAAGTACAGTAGGAGAACACACAAGACTCTATGACGATCTCAGGTCTACAGACTAACCTGCACCAGTGTCACCTGAGAACTGCTATCCGACGATAGATATAATTCCATATAGGAGTTCTCGGCGAGTCCGTCCAGTGTACCCAGTCACCACTGAGCACCCGTATACGATCTCGATGTCAAACATCGATGAATGTGGGAACATCCATCGCCCATCATATGAGTCTAGTATCATATACGCTAGTCTACTCTGGTATATCGATGCCCCGTCTCGATACACCTACGACTAGGGACATTTCAGGATATGCTTATAAACTACAGATGCCCCACTAATATGATCTCCATCATAATCACAGTAGTCAAGCCTATATCCTCAGGGCTTTATCAACATGTATGAATGAATAAAAGCATGATCAAATCAACATGTCAGATAAAGAAGAACCAGATAGCATACTATCATGTCGAGCAAGAATGTACACTGAATATATATATATATATATATATATATATATATATATACATGTATAAATACATCCACTATCATATAATGGCCTCTAGGGCATACATATATCCAACAATCTCCCACTTGCACTAAGGCCAATTATTGGCGTATCTCATACCCAACATCTCAAAAATTCGCTCATGCTGCGGCTGAGGGAGGGCCTTGGTGAGTGGATCCGCGGCGTTATTCTTTGTGTCTGTTCTCTTAATCTCGATCTCGCGGCGATCTACAATCTCCCGGATCAAATGAAAGCGCCTCAAGATGTGTCTGGGTCGCTGATGGGACCTGGGCTCCTTGGCTAACACCATAGCCCCATTATTATCACAATACAATGGTATTAGATCAATAATGGTTGGAACTACTCCTAGCTCCGAGACGAACGTTCTCATCCAGACGATTTCCTTGGCGGCATCATTCGCAACAATGTACTCAGCCTCCATCGTAGAGTCTGCAACGGTATCCTGTTTGGAACTCTTCTAACTTACCGCCCCTCCATTGAGGGTAAATACAAACCCTGAGATAGATTTGCTGTCGTCCTTATCGCTCTGGAAGCTCGAATCGGTAAAGGCCTCCATTTGGAGATCTCCATTACCATACACCAAGAATAATTCTTTAGTCCTTCGCAAGTACTTAAGAATGTTCTTCAGAGCTATCCAGTGATTCTCCCCTGGGTTGGATTGATACCTGCTTACAACACAAAGTGCATAAGCTACATCTGGGCGTGTACATAACATCGCATACATTATAGATCCTACTGCCGAAGCATAGGGTATAATGCTCATGCGAGCTCTCTCTTCATCGGTCTTTGAGCAAGAGTCCTTGGAGGGAGTGACCCCATGGCAAGCGGGTAAGGCACCCCGCTTGGAGTCTTCCATACTAAACATTTTTAGGATGGTGTTGATGTACCTGGTTTGGGACAATCCCAACAACCTTTTGGATCTATCCTTATAGATCCTTAT
The DNA here is from genome assembly GCA_030015575.1 of Agapanthus africanus. NCBI lineage: Eukaryota > Viridiplantae > Streptophyta > Magnoliopsida > Asparagales > Amaryllidaceae > Agapanthus > Agapanthus africanus. The sequence goes on along the minus strand of JASDDO010000031.1, from coordinate 204,167,954 downwards.
ACCCAGAATGTATGTGGCATCACCCAGGTCCTTCATGGAGAACCTTATTGATAAGAAAGATTTGATCGATTGCAGCATATGAATATCATTTTCTATCAGAAGAATATCATCCACGTACAATATGGGGAATGTGACAGCTCTCCCTACAGCCTTCTTATAAACACAAGGTTCATCTGGATTTTTGATGAAATCAAACTCTTTGATAACATCATCAAAACAGATGTTCCAACTCCGTGATTCCTGCTTTAACCCATATATGGATTTAAGCAATCTACATGCTTTTCCGCTGCTCCCACTGTCAATGAAGCCCTCCGGCTGATCCATATAAACGCATTCTTCTAAATCTCCATTTAGAAATGCCGTTTTAACGTCCATCTGCCAGATTTCATAGTCGTAGTGAGCAGCAATAGCAAGTAGGATCCGAATGGATTTAACTATGGCCATGGGCGAAAAAGTCTCGTCATAGTCCAAACCTGGTCTTTGACGAAAACCCTTCGCCACAAGTCTTGCCTTATAGGTCTCTACCTGCCCATCTACACCAATCTTTCTTTTAAAGATCCATTTGCACCCCCACAGGTTTTACCCCAGGGGGTACAACGTCCAAAGTCTATAATTTGTTGGTGTACATAGACTCCATTTCGGATCTCATGGCATCCATCCACTTCACAGAGTCTCCACTCGTGATAGCTTGCTGAAAACTGGTAGGATCATCATCCTCTATGATGCAGTCTTCTCTGTCACCATTAGTGAGGAAACCGTAGTACCTCTCCGGTGGGCGAGAAGTCCTACCAGACCTACGGAGTGGCCGAGGTTCCTCAGTTTCTATTGCAACAGCTGGTTCAACCAAGTCGTCATTTGTAGTTTGTGTCTCTAGAACCTCTTCTAGATCCACCACATTGCCATCATCTTTATCTGTGAAAAACTCTTTTTCTAAGAATGTGGCATATTGAGAAACAAACACCTTTTGTTCCTCCTTGTGGTAGAATAAATCCATAAGAGTTCCTTGGATATCCCACAAAGTTACACATGACCGACCGTGTCTCGAGTTTGTCCGGATTCTGCTTTTTAACATAGGCCGGGCAACCCCAAATCTTAATTCTCTTAAGAGATGGTCTATTCCTATGCCATATCTCATATGGCGTGGTAGACACGGTTTTGGTTGGAACCCTGTTCAGCAGAAACGCTGCAGTCTCCAATGCATTCCCCCAAAATGAGACAGGTAACTCAGCATCACTCATCATGGATCAGACCATATCTAATAGGGTCCTATTCCGTCATTCAGACACGCTGTTGTCCTGTGGTGTGTAAGGAGGAGTGAGTTGAGAGAGAATCCCATTCTCTTTTAGGAAGTTTGCAAATTCTGTACTAAGGTACTCCTCACCTCGATCTGATCAAGCAATTTGATACTCAAGCCGGTTTGTTTTTCTACTTCTTGTTTATATTCAGTGAATTTCTCGAAAGCTTCGGATTTGTGCTTTAATAAAAATACATGACCGAATCTTGAGAAATCGTCAGTGAAAGTAATGAAGTAAGAAAAACCGCCTCTAGCCCGTGTAGACATTGGCCCACATACATCACTATGTATGAGGCCTAGGAGCTCAGTAGCTCTTTCTCCGTGTCCGGTAAACGGGGTTTTGGTCATTTTACCCTAGATACAAGACTGGAAAGTCGCATAAAATTTATATTCAAAAGGGTTTAAATATCCATCTTTGTGTAACTTGTTTAGTTTTGTTTCGTTAATATGACCAAGTCTACAGTGCCAAAGAAAAGCTTCATTTATTTCTGAAGGTTTTCTTTTATTAGTGTGTTGTATACTGAAAACTGTGTGTTGATTTAAGACGTATATCCCGTTATAAAGCGTACCATACCCAACCAACATTTGATTCAGGTGAATGTTCATAACATTGTTCTGCAATATAAAGTTATATCCTTCATTGTCTAACAATGAAACAGATATTATATTACAAAGCATACTTGGTACAAAATAACATGGGTTCAAAACCAATATACACCTAGATGGAAACCCCAAGTGATACTCTCCCACTGCGACTGTATGTACATTGGAACCATTTCCAACACGGAGAGTATGGTCACCTGTCTTCAAAACTTTGCTATTTCTCAGCCCCTGCATAGAATTGCAAATGTGAGAACCTGAACCGGTATCTAATACCCAGGAAGCAGAGTTTATTGAAAAACAGTTTTCTGTCACAAACACACCTGAAGCGGAAGCATCCCCATGCTTCTTCTTGAGATTCAAGTACTCCGTACAGTTGCGCTTGCAATGTCCTGTTTTGTGGCAATGAAAACATTCCCCTTTCCCCGATTCTCCAGCTTTGGACTTGTCCTTCCTCTTAACCTTTTTAACTCCACCCTTAGGATTGGTGGGCTTCTTCTTTTTCTTTCCCTTGGCCTTAGACTTTGGGCGAGAAGAAGAGGATTGCCCAACACTCAAAACGGGAGTTTTCACTGATTTCAGTGTGCTCTCTGCACTCCTTAACATATTAAGGAGTTCAGGTAGTTCCCTCTCCATGATGTGCATGTTGAAGTTAACTATGAATTGAGCAAAGGTGGAGGGGAGGGACTTGTAACGTTTTGAAAATCGTTTCGGTGAAATTTCGAAAAAAACGGTAAAATAAGGGGGTTTTCTGTAAAAAGTCAAAATGCGAATATCTTTATTATAAAATTAAATATACATATTCTATCTATGTAATTGCTAGTATTTGGTGTTTATTGAGCTACTGCTGAAATTTCAAATTTTCTGAAATTTTTTCCGAAATTAATTATTTTAATATTATTTTAAGCCGGTAAGAAAATACATTAAATTAGTGATAAATAGAAATTTAAATGGGCTAATTTTAATCTTTAAAATCATGTTAATTAAAATCTAGTTGTAATATAATTTTTTAGTATTTTATTTCAAGTTTTAATTGATTTATTTTGTGGAAAACAAAAATATAGTTATTTTGAACTAAAACTTGCAAATATGGTATTGTGGGGGGTCTTTTTGCATAAAATTTTTTTTGTAAAGTCTCTCACACTCACCCTCACTCCCCTTGGCCGGCCCCACACTATTGTAGCAGCCCAAGAATTTTATTTCCCTCTTTTTGACCATAAATCATGTGAGAAATGGGTTAAAATAAGGTTTTTATATATAGGAAAGTAGGTGGGGGTATTATGGTAATTGGGAGGGGCTTTGACATTAGAATTTCCACCCCAATTTCCTCACCTCATTCCAGCCCCTCTACTTGCCGAAATTTCTGCTACAACAGCCCCCTCCTTTTCCCCCATTTTTCATCTCTTTTGCTTCAAAAATTGCCTCAAAATCCATCAAATAAATCCCAAAATCCAAATCCAACTCCTACCCATTTCTCATTAGCCAAACTTGCATGGATCTAGGGAACAAGTTGGAATTTTAGAGGCTTTGATTTCCATAATTGATCTCTTGATCATGAGGTATAATTTTAACATTTTTCTTAAATTGATGTTAATTGCTTTAGGTTAGCTTAATTATATGTTTAAATAGGTGTTTATTTTAGTTCTAAGTGCATGATTTGAAATTCAAGAGTGGGATTTGAATTCAAATTGGGGGTTTGTGTTGTGAGTTTAGGGTTGTGTGATGTATTTGACATATTAGGTTATGCTAAATCCAATTTAAGTTACTAGTTTGCATATTTGTTGATTTAAATTGTGATAATTATATAAATTGTAAACTAGGTTTTTAAAATAATTATATTCTTGTGAGATAAAATTCAAATTAAGGGTTCATGTCATTATAAATATTATATTGAGTGGTTTAATTCTTTTAGTTCATCAAAATCCAAGATAAATTGTTGTTTGTGCATTTTTGCTATAAATTGTTAAAATTTAATTAGGTATATTGTAAACTAGAATTTTGGGGTTAATTAAATTTATTGGGAATAAATTATAGAAATGGTTTAGATGATTTAATTAATATGTTTAATAAGTATTATGGCCGCTAGATTTATTTAAACATCGAGTTTTGTACTAAAACGGTTAATTATGCTTGCTAGATTTTCGGAAAAATAGCTTTAAAAGTGAGTTTGAGGTTTTTGTGAATTGCAACCTATTTCATATTATAATTGTCACGACCCGAAAGAGCACGTGACTGGCCCTTGAACCATATGAAGTCTATAGGACCCCATCTGATCCAAGTAAGCCAAAAGCCCAGCAATCTAAAACCATTTAAAGAGTAAATAAGGAAAACTGTTTTTGAAAAGTAAGGAAATCATGTTTGGAAATCAAAGTTTTTAAATAACTAAGCCGAATATGCATTTTTTTAAAATGTGTAACCTTTCCTGAAAATTTCGGTAGAGTTTCCTTTGTAAAAACTGGCCCCGAACGGGGTACAACAAGAATAATATATATGAAATGATAAAAGGCATCCCCAAGCGGGAGCTAGCTCTTCGTCCATCGACGGTCACAACCACGCAAGCAATAATAATATACAACGCCAAAGGGCGAGGATCAAAACCCAAAAAAAGAAACTCAAAACAGCCAGAAAACCGTAATACTACTAGCGCGACTCTAAGGTCGAAATAAAACAACACTGTTTTCTAAGTCTGAAACAATAAACAAGTTTTGGTTGATGGAAATTCTAGATACAATAAATGATACATGAACAATGGCGGTTCTGATACAAAAGAACCCACCTATCCAAGCAAGTCACCTATAAGAAAGCAGTGTGCCAGAAATGCCGCTATGGAATCTGTACGGCAAAAACCTGCAAGGACTGGGGCACAACGGGGGTGAGTTGCCAACTCGTGAATAGAAAATATCTACAAGCAGAGATCGAATGCATGACCCATCCTAGGTCAATACGATCAGATATAAATAAACCTCAATATGAATAAAGCTGAAGCATGCTAAACTGGCAATGTAATCTCTACATGAGTGTAATGCCAAGTGCTTGTGCTAGTGCCTCAGGTAATAGCATGTCATGAATATGAGGTATGATCAATGTAATCAAATCTGCACACACGTGGATCCCGTCCACTCGTCACCCAATGACAATAACCATCATGCAAGTAAATATCATGAAACCTGTGCATGGAAATATGAGGATATAACCCACCCGTGTCCCTCGCGACACATCAAAATCATGGAACCGGAGTGCCCAGCATCGGCACTCGAAAACATCATGAAAACTGTGCCCAGCATCGGCATATAAATCCTCATATATCGGGCTCCGTCAGTCCGGATCGGCCCGCGGGCTCTGTCTGCGGTATCGGCCCCGGCAGGACGCCCAAATCTATCCATCGACTCTGGTCAGTATCCTCCGGATAACCGCCAGGTCCAACCAATCACCGGTAGGTACTCGCCCGCCTCCAGGCTCAATCAGCAAAGCTCATCGATCATCTTGCCGAGGGGAACCATACCGGGTCCACCATGTACCCGCAATCGGCTCATCCACTCCTCGATTCGGGTTTCACATGTCGCTCTCAGCACCGAGAAAACACATGGTGGACGCACTGAAATATCATATCAAGGGTAACCGGGTTTTTAAAGCAATGACATATTCTCTTTTGAAACACTCTCGGTTCCCAAATCCAGAAATATCATAGAAACATATCTCAATGCGTATAATCAAAAGCATGAAGTATGCGACATGTAAAGGAAGGTATGCATATCATCATGTCATGCAAGGATCATATACTGAATGCAATAGTACTACAGTGTAGTGACATGGCAATTATCGATGATGAGTGTGTGAGCCGGCAACAAGTGTACGTGGAACATATGCATCATCGATAATGGTGCTGGTGTCCTAGCAGCATGACTGAAATATAACCACAGTACAAGCGATGCAATGCAAATAGCATGAATATGCGGAATCGAATAATCAACGCAAAAGTAAAGAATCTACACCAATCTGTACAAGTCATGCAGGGGTGCCATTTGAAATAAGACGAATCAGGGCTTTTGGAAAAACAAGGGCGACGGTGTTTTAAGAAAAGATACATCATTTGAAAATATCCGTATGACCCTTCTGCCTATCTTTAAAATATCCCCGATTCGTTAGTTTGAAATAGGTATGACTCGGTCCAGTCTAATGTCTACTAAGTAATCTAGACAGGAGGGGTAAGAAACCACCTAATCTGAGTCAATATATATATATATGATAGTCGGTGATCCCGCCTCAATAACATATCGTAAGATATCCTCGAGTCATGAGTGCGGATCTATCATCAATATCGGCTCGTACGGTAGATCGTCGTACGGCATCCCAATAGCTGGGTAGGGGTCAATATCATAGTACCTCATCACATATCAGGTATCACTATCATCAGATCGCATAATCTGGGGTACTACTCTAAGTCTAGTACAAATCGATACCATCTATAAAAATATGAATGCGGGTAAAGCACATGTCCAAAGGCCCGCTAAAACTATCATATCGCACCTCGAAGACAAGCTATGTCACATCGCCGATCTCACGGCCTCACATCAAGTATCATCTCAAACCACGTATCATCCTCAAATCCCGTATATAAACACATAGTCCCATACCCATGTGTAGATATACGCACCATCATATGCACTCTAATAAATGAAAGAATGAATGCAAGTATGTGTGTAAATGTATGTGTGAGTGCAACCACTACTCTAGGGTTCGCACTATACTAAACCAATATATTCTTATCATCAAAATATCATTATTACCATCAATAACCCTAAACAACACATAATAAATATTCGTGTGTATACGTATTCGTATACATCACCACGGACTGCGTGGGTGCTATACGCCATCCACCCGACTTCTCCCCGTAGATATAAATCTACTCACATTGCTTCTCGTGTGCCAAAGCCGATGTCGCTATCTTCACCTCCTTTTCCTCAACATCACGCGGGGTACCTACAAGTATATCACAATGCTAAAGCACATGAAAATCACATCGGAAACCAAAATAGCACACGCTACCCGCATAGGTAAAAACCTATCGACTCGCATGTAAACACAATCAAAATCCACTTGTCGTTGACGTCCAAACGCCAGCCGACAGGAATGAATCACCAAATACCAAAATCCATGCTAAAACAAGTCCCAAATTATACACCAACATAGGAAAATCAACCCAGATTTCACCCTAGATGGAATCAGTCAAAACTAGACATACTCCGGGTCAAAACTAGGGGAAATGGGGGCATGCACAGAAAACGAGGCAATTCCTTAAAATACCTTATTTTAGAATTTTCCATAATTTTTCCCCATTTATCTGTATTTAATTATACCAGAATATTAAAATATTCATTAAAATAATATTAAATTATAAAATTTCCCAAAAATCATATTTTATTATTTTGAAGACGTTACAATCTACCCCACTTAAAGAAATTTGGTCCCCGAATTTAAATTTAAACCCCCAAATACTAAAATATTTTAATACAAATTCCAAGTCATCGGGGCTCCGAAATCATCTATACATAAAACATCATAGCGCAATGCATGCGCATGAGTACTGAGCAGATAACTCAAAAGCAAAACTCCATCAAGCATCCGCAATCATCGGAGTCTTGGTAACGACACAATGTCAAATCCAATACAAAATCAATATGATATGGACCAAGACTATACATGTAGACACCCAATCTATACATGTAATTAGCTGATGCAACTGTATGCCAAATCTTTTTAAGTCGCTGTGCGATGCGCGTAACACTGCACAGTGGAGGACGTTTCTCATAAGAAAATAACTATATATGTGTATATATATCCTTTGTTTAATAAGCACGTTCCACCATTTTGAAAATAGTTTAGAAGGGTTTCCTTGTTTTTAAAACGTTTCGTGTCATATCGGACACGTAGGTATATACTGAGACTATAGCTCGCTTTTCGGAAATCCCTTCGATAACTATCGATGCATGCAAAATATATCCAGGTACTGCCCACTGACTAGTCCTGCTCAGTATGAAAGCAAATATCCAACATCATAAAAATGTACCGCTCCAAAAGGAATAAATCCCAAAAATCACATAACACCACCCTGTGCGTCTGGTGCGCACGGAAATCAAAATCCATATATACGCTAAACATGTGCACAAAACAACATCTAGGTGCAATGGGTGTGCACGAAGCATCTGTCATAGGCAACATGTGTGCCTGACAGCCAAAACAGGTGCATCTGACATGCACGAAGAATCTCGATTTAGTGCATCTGGTGTGCCCTAAAATCGTATCTCAAAACATGCGCCCAACATGCGCGAAAATCCAAATCGGTGCATCCATCATGCACGAATGAAAATCTAGACCCTGCACACTCAATATGCACGGAATCACAAAATCCAATAGCAACGTCGAATATGCGTAAGTCCAGTCAAAAGCACGGAGTGCAAGAATCCACATCAATATCACAATCAAAATCGACATACCGAAAGGCATCAAATCGAAGTCAGGTGCAATCGTAATGCACAAAATATAAATCCGGTGCAACAAAGGCACGAAATATAAATCTGATGCGATAAACGCAAGAAACATAAAACTGGTGCGACAAATGCACGAAGTATAGAACTGGGGCATCCCATGCACAAATACCAAGCAATAACTCAAATACGTAAGCAGCAACACCAAGTGTACCCAGATATAAGAAAATCATAAACCTGTGCAGCTGCGTGCACAAAACACATATCGATGCACTACGAGCACATATAAGCTATACCGAGTGCAAAATCAAAACACTAAAAGTACATGAAACTCTGCTGGAAGCGTAAATCAAATCACCGGCATAAAATAGGCATGAAATCGCAATCAACAGCTCAAGAGTAATAACTATATACAAGGTATAAATACCCAGTAGGTGCAACCATGGTGCACAAAATCAAATATCATGAAACTCAGTCATCAAGACTAAATCATGCGAATAGATCGTCCAAAATACCGAAATCCAAAGCAACGGATACGTGATAATCAAATCACAAAATCACAAAATCACAAATCATAATTACCGTCGTCGGTATACCCTCCTTCAGGGTCGAGAAGGTACCGGTACATCCGATGCTAACGGTGCAAGATATCTACTTGCCTCTTGCTCGCGGCTGGCGTCCTCTGCCTCTGGTTCCTGATCTTTCATGTAGATTACCAACTCGCAATCCATCGGCTCATCGGCCCGGTCAGGTGTGCTGACAGGAACGATTCCGTTCTTGCACTTCCCTGGTCATCTCTCGGTCAATCCTCACGACCGCTCGTAAAGCAGCATATCTCTGGCGCCGACCTCGGGTCCTCTGAATGCATATCACACATCCGATCCTGGGTGCAACTCTTATTGCAGCAGTGTACTGGAAGGAATCCTACTCAAGGTCTCTACTGATCTTGCCTAAGCCAAACTGTAAGGAGGCTGGTACTCTGGCGTAATCTTTTCTCGCTCTCTGGACCTCTGCGTCCTTAGTACAACATCTCCTCGGAAGCTGGTCGCATCTCTGCGCCTCTGTATGCATGTCCGGCCATTAATCTTAACGGGGTGTAGTAACAGCTCGTCTGCCTCTCGCACGAACTTCTTGTCCCGCTTGTCTGTATCATCGACCATTTGACGTCGCGTCTTTATCTGCACACTGCAATGTCCTCGGCTACGGTCCACCCGAAGTCTCTAACACGGACTCGAAATCACGAACTCAGTATCTTCATCACTCAGTAGAAGATATCTAGCCGAACACGTCCTCAGCGTGCATATCGCATCTCTGATGTCAGCGGAGTGGAACGTCATCTCGTCGAAATCTCGTGCAAACTCTTTACTCCACCTTGCTCCACTATCGACTGATTCGGACTCATCTCATCATGGCTACACAGACTGCGCTCCGACGGCTATGCTCGTATCTGGAGTCTCCCAAGCAGTGTCCCATCACATGATATCCGAATGATGTCGAATCATCCGATCGACTCGTCAGAACCTCACAATCCCCCAAGAGCTCAACATCTCGGGTACAGTTTAATAGTATCGAGTACATGCCACAGCGTCGGTGGTCCAGCCGTAGAAGGGCAAACCCAAGCCTCACTAATGGCGCCGAGGAACTGCCGCAAACCCTAAGGTTCAAAGGCTTTCACACGGTCATTAGTCGAGTTAGGGTTTCATTCTTCTAGAGGGTCCATAGAATCACCTGCATGTCTTTCCGTATACTTTAAACTTGGAAAATGGGTTCCTGACCTTCGATCGTCTCAATCGACTCTCAACGAATCTGCGTGAAGTCGCCTCTAGCTGGAATCAATCTATCTGATGACCTCGCATCGGGGTAAGCGAACGAACCACATGTCCTAGTCATTAATCCTCGGTGACTAGCGACTCACTATCACATCTCTAAGAATATGCTCATGCTGCAGTAGCTCCAATCATCTGGGCGATATCTCATCACTCGCAGCAACAACTGGCTCATTCATCGGTACGCTAAGCAGCGCCTCAACCATCATGAATAAGTGATACATCAACGGTCATCACATCCTGGCTGGCCTCTATCAGTGGCTCAATCCTCTGGTACCGTCCGGTACATCCTAGAAATCTCACAGCAGCGATCTGTCAAACGCCCATAGTGCGGAAACACAAAATACGAAGCCTCAATGCAACCGTATGTCTCTGGAATCACGCCCCGGTCAGTCCTCGTCCGCGACGAGCTCATGCTGACAACTTGAGCCGTAGCTCACTCTGCCCGTGCAATCGCGGCAGCAAAACCATAACCAGTATCGATGAAGATAGATCATAGGAAGGAATATGACACAATGCAAGGAAATGTACAACCTAAGGTTTCTTAAGCGGAGTGGCGTGTCGTAAGTATGCCGCGGAACATACCCACGGTACGTCACTCTACTTTAGTCACCTATTCCATCAACCAAGGGTCATCCTACACGACGAAAGTTCGGGTCTAATACCCCCTCGACCAAGTCTAAGTTCCGTAAGGTCAAGCCTAAGTTCCTTATATAGATAACGCCCTAGGCTCCACATAGTCAAACTTAGACTCGAACCAAGGTCAACCTAGCACTCTGATACCAACTTTGTCACGACCCGAAAGAGCACGTGACTGGCCCTTGAACCATATGAAGTCTATAGGACCCCATCTGATCCAAGTAAGCCAAAAGCCCAGCAATCTAAAACCATTTAAAGAGTAAATAAGGAAAACTGTTTTTGAAAAGTAAGGAAATCATGTTTGGAAATCAAAGTTTTTAAATAACTAAGCCGAATATGCATTTTTTTAAAATGTGTAACCTTTCCTGAAAATTTCAGCAGAGTTTCCTTTGTAAAAACTGGCCCCGAACGGGGTACAACAAGAATATAATATATGAAATGATAAAAGGCATCCCCAAGCGGGAGCTAGCTCTTCGTCCATCGACGGTCACAACCACGCAAGCAATAATAATATACAACGCCAAAGGGCGAGGAACAAAACCCAAAAAAAGAAACTCAAAACAGCCAGAAAACCGTAATACTACTAGCGCGACTCTAAGGTCGAAATAAAACAACACTGTTTTCTAAGTCTGAAACAATAAACAAGTTTTGGTTGATGGAAATTCTAGATACAATAAATGATACATGAACAATGGCGGTTCTGATACAAAAGAACCCACCTATCCAAGCAAGTCACCCATAAGGAAGCAGTGTGCCAGAAATGCCGCTATGGAATCTGTACGGCAAAAACCTGCAAGGACTGGGGCACAACGGGGGTGAGTTGCCAACTCGTGAATAGAAAATATCTACAAGCAGAGATCGAATGCATGACCCATCCTAGGTCGATACGATCAGATATAAATAAACCTCAATATGAATAAAGCTGAAGCATGCTAAACTGGCAATGTAATCTCTACAAGAGTGTAATGCCAAGTGCTCGTGCTAGTGCCTCAGGTAATAGCATGTCATGAATATGAGGTATGATCAATGTAATCAAATCTGCACACACGTAGATCCCGTCCACTCGTCACCCAATGACAATAACCATCATGCAAGTAAATATCATGAAACCTGTGCATGGAAATATGAGGATATAACCCACTCGTGTCCCTCGAGACACGTCAAAATCATGGAACCGGAGTGCCCAGCATCGGCACTCGAAAACATCATGAAAACTGTGCCCAACATCGGCACATAAATCCTCATATATCGGGCTCCGTCAGTCCGGATCGGCCCGCGGGCTCTGTCTGCGGTATCGGCCCCGGCAGGACGCCCAAATCTATCCATCGACTCTGGTCAGTATCCTCCGGATAACCGCCAGGTCCAACCAATCACCGGTAGGTACTCGCCCGCCTCCAGGCTCAATCGGCAAAGCTCATCGATCATCTTGCCGAGGCGAACCATACCGGGTCCACCATGTACCCGCAATCGGCTCATCCACTCCTCGATTCGGGTTTCACATGTCGCTCTCAGCACCGAGAAAACACATGGTGGACGCACTGAAATATCATATCAAGGGTAACCGGGTTTTTAAAGCAATGACATATTCTCTTTTGAAACACTCTCGGTTCCCAAATCCAGAAATATCATAGAAACATATCTCAATGCGTATAATCAAAAGCATGAAGTATGCGACATGTAAAGGAAGGTATGCATATCATCATGTCATGCAAGGATCATATACTGAATGCAATAGTACTACAGTGTAGTGACATGGCAATTATCGATGATGAGTGTGTGAGCCGGCAACAAGTGTACGTGGAACATATGCATCATCGATAATGGTGCTGGTGTCCTAGCAGCATGACTGAAATATAACCACAGTACAAGCGATGCAATGCAAATAGCATGAATATGCGGAATCGAATAATCAACGCAAAAGTAAAGAATCTACACCAATCTGTACAAGTCATGCAGGGGTGCCATTTGAAATAAGATGAATCAGGGCTTTTGGAAAAACAAGGGCGACGGTGTTTTAAGAAAAGATACATCATTTGAAAATATCCGTATGACCCTTCTGCCTATCTTTAAAATATCCCCGATTCGTTAGTTTGAAATAGGTATGACTCGGTCCAGTCTAATGTCTACTAAGTAATCTAGACAGGAGGGGTAAGAAACCACCTAATCTGAGTCAATACATATATATATATGATAGTCGGTGATCCCGCCTCAATAACATATCGTAAGATATCCTCGAGTCATGAGTGCGGATCTATCATCAATATCGGCTCGTACGGTAGATCGTCGTACGGCATCCCAATAGCTGGGTAGGGGTCAATATCACAGTACCTCATCACATATCAGGTATCACTATCATCAGATCGCATAATCTGGGGTACTACTCTAAGTCTAGTACAAATCGATACCATCTATAAAAATATGAATGCGGGTAAAGCACATGTCCAAAGGCCCGCTAAAACTATCATATCGCACCTCGAAGACAAGCTATGTCACATCGCCGATCTCACGGCCTCACATCAAGTATCATCTCAAACCACGTATCATCCTCAAATCCCGTATATAAACACATAGTCCCATACCCATATGTAGATATACGCACCATCATATGCACTCTAATAAATGAAAGAATGAATGCAAGTATGTGTGTAAATGTATGTGTGAGTGCAACCACTACTCTAGGGTTCGCACTATACTAAACCAATATATTCTTATCATCAAAATATCATTATTACCATCAATAACCCTAAACAACACATAATAAATATTCGTGTGTATACGTATTCGTATACATCACCACGGACTGCGTGGGTGCTATACGCCATCCACCCGACTTCTCCCCGTAGATATAAATCTACTCACATTGCTTCTCGTGTGCCAAAGCCTATGTCGCTATCTTCACCTCCTTTGCCTCAACATCACGCGGGGTACCTACAAGTATATCACAATGCTAAAGCACATGAAAATCACATTGGAAACCAAAATAGCACACGCTACCCGCATAGGTAAAAACCTATCGACTCGCATGTAAACACAATCAAAATCCACTTGTCGTTGACGTCCAAACGCCACCCGACAGGAATGAATCACCAAATACCAAAATCCATGCTAAAACAAGTCCCAAATTATACACCAACATAGGAAAATCAACCCAGATTTCTCCCTAGATGGAATCAGTCAAAACTAGACATACTCCGGGTCAAAACTAGAGGAAATGGGGGCATGGACAGAAAACGAGGCAATTCCTTAAAATACCTTATTTTAGAATTTTCCATAATTTTTCCCCATTTATCTGTATTTAATTATACCAGAATATTAAAATATTCATTAAAATAATATTAAATTATAAAATTTCCCAAAAATCATATTTTATTATTTTGAAGACGTTACAATAATTAGTGTTTGTGAATGTGTAAATGAGTGTGTTTGGGCTTTTTCTCGACGGTTTGGCGTTTGTACGCCGACGTCGAGGGTTTTTGAGTTGATTTGTGAAAGAAACCATAGGTATTGACCTATGTGGGATTCGTGTGTCCTTTTGATCATGAGTCGGATTTTAATGCGATACGGTGCGTTATGATATGTAGGTACCCATATGGACTTCGAGACGACAAGCGCGTGGCGACGTCGGCACCGGCGAGCGAGGACCAGGTGAGTAGATTTATATCTACGGGGAGAAGTCGGGTGGATGGCGTATAGCACCCCCGCAGTTCGTGGTGATGTATACGAATACGTATACACACATATATATATTGTTTATTTTTTTGAGTTATTGATGATAAATATGGATATTTGGTGTTCTTGGATGTTATAGTGTCGCGAAACCCTAGAGTAGCGGTCGCACCACACTTGCACACACCTACCCATACTTGCATACTTTATTCTTTCATTTGTGCTTACGGGAATATATTGTTATGTGTTCATATGGGTATGGGACTATGTGTTCACATACGGATTTGAGATGAGTCGATGAGTTTTGTGTTGAGATTGTGATTTCGGTGATATGGCAGGATTCGTACTTGAGGTACGTCCTGGTGTTATAGCGGATCTTGGGATGACAATACGGGTGAATAGTGTTATTAATTAAACGGTCGACATGTGATCGTGATATGTGATATGGTATGCTAGGATATTGATCCTAGGCCGTATTGGGTGATGTATAACCCTTGATGATGATTTGTGCTGATGATATCAGTTTGTACGAGGCTGTCGATCAGTAGGCAGATCATGACTATATTGTGGAAATTATTATTGTACTAGACGTAGATCAGTACCCCGATCATGATTTTTGATAAAGAGGATACCAGGTGAATAGTATGATGGATGTGATATTGACCCGTACCCAGATTTGGGATGCCGTACGACGGATTTACGTACGAGCTATATTGATGATTGATCCGCACTCTTGACTTGGGATGCCTGATTACAGATATGGTATCGGATATGATATTATTGAGGCGGGATCACCGACTATACATATACAGTTATGTATATGTATCGACTCAGATGATAGGCGGTTTCCTTACCTGTAGTTCAGCCGTATAGTTCAGTGTAGTTGTTAGATTAGATTAGACTCCTACCTATTTCAAAACTAGCGGATCGTGGGTATTTTAAAAGACAGGTCAAAGGATCTACGGATATTTCAAAAACGTATCCTTTCTTAAAAACCACCGTAGCCCTATTTTCAAAACCCCGCGATTCGTGTTATTTCAAATGGCACCATTGTTTAATATTTAGCTTCCGCTCATTTTGGTTGCTCGCTCCGCATCGCATACTTACATTGGTATTTCATATTGCATTGTTGACATTATGCTGTTAGGACACCAGCACCATTACCGATGATGCGTATGTACCACATACACTTACTTGCCGGCTCACACACATCTTCATCGGTAATTGCCATGTCACGTACACCTTAGAAAATATTATTGCTTAACTTAGAATGATAGCTAGTAGTTTGACATAATATTAGTGTACATATCTTATATGCCAGCTTAGATATTGTAGTTATTACTTGTCACTTCATGCATACTGTTATTCATTGTTATGCCGTATTAATGGATTCTCACGCTTATATTCATGGTTTTACATGCTATTGATGATTCGGATTTCCATGAAATTTTCTGGATTTGGAGGAAAACCGCAAAACATATATAAACTGCTTTCTCTCTTTTTAAATAAAAATGTGGTTTTCCCATGATGTATGAGTCGTCCACCATGAGTTTGCTGATGGATTTCGAGACCCGATTCGAGGAGTGTAGGAACCGTTTCGGGTACATGGTGGGCCCGGTGCGGTACCCGGGGTCAAGAGGATCATGTTGTTGACGTTGAGCCTGGCAGGGGAGCCCTACTGACCGGTGATATTACCCGACGCGTCGGATATCCGGAGGATACCGTCATGGTCTTGAGATGGATGGTAGGGGCCAATCTTGACTGACGACGCCCTAGATATTGTGATTGAGACATTGAGATTTCGAGATATTGAGGTATAGAGACTGTGATACAGAGATATCGAGATATTGGGATTACGTTTTGTGCCGATGCTAGGCACTGTTTTATGCTGATTTCATTATGATACCTCATTTTAAAAATACAAAGGAAATCTCACTAAATTATGAAAACAGTTTCTTCATTTACATGTATTCTGTTTTCATGCATTCATACCTCATTCATATGATATATTGCTACCTGAGGCACTGACACGGGCATATGAGATTACACTCGGGTTAGATATTTACCCTAGCCTTTGTTATAGACTGCATGTTATATATATAATTGAGGATATATTATGATCATTGACCTAGGTTGCATTATTTATGCGATTTCTTTCCGTAGATGTTTTTCTATTCACGAGTTGGCAACTCACCCCCGTTGTGCCCCAGTTTCTTGCAGGTTTTGCCGTACAGGTTTCATTACGGCTTTGCTGGCACTGCTTCCCATTTCCGGGTGACTTGCTAGTAGGTGGGTTTACTTGTATCGTACCCCCATTATATATCTTGTATATCATTATTCTGTTGTATCTAGAAGTTCCATCAACCAAACATGTATTTATTTCAGAGATAAAGACCAGTGATGTTTATTCTTTCGACCTTAGAGTCGCGCGTTATATTTCTGTGGATTTCTGGTGGTTTTGAGTTTCCTTTTGAGTTTTGATCCTCGTCCTTGGCGTTGTATATTATATTGTTTGTGTGGTTGTGACCGTCGATTGACGAAGAGCTAGCTCCCGCTTGGTGAAGCCTTTTTATTGATTTCGTATACTATTCATGCTGTATCCCGTTTGGGAGCCAGTATTTACAAAGGAGACTCTGCCGAAATTTTCAGGAAATATTTGATTTTTTTAAAAAGTCATAATTCGGCTTATGCTATTAAAACTACTTGATTTAAATTGGTTATCCTTCACTCTACTTCTTTTCTTGGTTTGTATTTCTGGGTTTTCGGCTTACTTAGATTACGTACGCCTCGAGACGTTCGTAGTTTAAGTGCTGGTCATATTCCGTAATTGCGGGACGTGACAAAGTTGGTATCAGAGCGTTAGGTTTTACCTTCGGAGCGTAGGATGACCCTTGGTTGATGGAATAGGTGACTAAAGTAGAGTGACGTACCGTGGGTATGTTCCGCGGCATACTTACGATACGCTACTCCACTTAAGGAGCCTTAGGATATACATTTCTTTGCTCAGTATCATATTCATTCCTGATCTACCCTCATCGGTACCAGTTGCGTTTTGCTGCCATGATTACGGGCAGGGAGAGCTACAGCTAGAGTTGCGGTCAGCACGAGCTCGTCACGAACGAGGACTGACCAGGGCGAAATTCCGGCGACACACGATTGCGGAGATGTGTCTTTTTACTGTGTTTCCGCGCCACGAGCGTTTGGCGGATCGCCTTTATGAGGTTACTCGGATGTGCTGATCGACACTAGAGGATTGTGCCACTGACAGAGGCCAGCCAGATTTTGATGACCGTTGGTGTATTGCTTACTCATGATGATTGAGGCACTGTTCAACGTGCAGACGAGTGAGCCAGTTGTTGCTGCGAGCGACGAGATATCGCCCCATATGTTGGAGCTATTGCGGGATGAGTTGTACTAATAGATGATAGAAGGTCGCTAGTCACCCGATGATGAATGACTAGGACAGGTGGTTCGTTCGCCTACCCCGATGCGAGGTCATCAGAGAGATTGATTCCAGCTAGAGACGACTTCACGCGGAGACGTTGATAGTCGACAGAGACGATCGAATGTTAGAAACCTATTATTCCAAGTTTAAAGTAGTCGGAAAGACATGCAGGCAATTCTATGGTCCCTCTAGAAGAATGAAACCCTAACTCGACTTAAAGACCGTGTGAAAGCCTTTGAACCTTCGGGTTTGCGGCAGTTCTGCGGCGCCATTAGTGAGGCTTGGGTTTGCCCTTCTACGGCTGGACCATCGATGCTGTGGTATGTACTCGATACTGTTAAACTGTACCCAAGATGTTGAGCTTTTGGGGGATTATGAGGTTCTGACGAATCAATCTGATGGTTCGACTTCAATCGGATGCTAGGTGGTGAGATGCATTCTTGGGAGACTCCAGATACGAGGATAGCCGTTGGAGCTCAGTCCATGCAGCCACGACGAGACGAGTCCGAAGTAGTCGACGTTAGAGAAAAGTGGAGTAAGAGGTTCGTACGAGATCTTGATGAGACGACATTCCACTCCGCCATCAGAGATGCGATACGCATGCCAAGGCATTGTACTTGGATATACCTTCCAGAAGGAGTCGCGATGAGTATGCAGCCGTTCCGGAACGAGAACAGATCTAGTAAGGGACGATGACTTTCGGACAGTTCGGCAGAGACGACATTTGGGAGAGATTTCGACAAGACCTTTCTGGAATAAATTATGAGAAGACTTAGACCCAGGAGTGGTCATGTTATGCACACTGGCAGGCCAGAGTTCAGGATCGTCGGCGAGACATGCTATGAGTGACCACGACAGTAGGCCAGAGATTCTTGGAGGATGTGCTTGAGCGGGACTATTCCGCCATATTTGATTTCGGTATTTTGGACGATCTATTCGCATGATTGATTTTGATGATTGAGGATTTACGATCTTTGCACAGTGTTGCACTTGATATCGTTTTGGTGCTTTGGTTTCACATGTTTGTGATTTTACGGTTTTAGACATTTGAGTTGATTTTGTGCGTATGCACGCACACGATTTGGTTCCTGCACTCTGTATAATTTATATATGCTTGCAGTGCAGTGATACGCCTTTTGTGCACTTAGATGCACTGGACTTCGATTTCGATTGTGATACTCGATATTTGTTTTGTGCACCTTGTGCACCAGATTTGATTTTGCGCATGTTCGGCGCTTGATATTGAATTTCATGATTTCGTGCATGATGGATGCCCCTGGTTTTGGGTTTTCGCGCATGTTGAGCGCATGTCTTGAGATGCGATTTTACTGCACACCAGATGCACTAAATCGAGATTTTTTCGTGCATGTCAGATGCACCTGATTTTGCTGTCAGGCACACACGTTGCCTACGACAGATGCTTTGTGCACACCCGATGCACTTAGATCTTGTTTCTGTGCACTTATATGGCACATATATGGATTTGATTGTCGTGCGCACCAGACGCACGTAGTATTCATACGCGTATTTTGGGATTGATTTCTTATAGAGCAGTACGTTTTTTTTATGATAATTGCGATGTGTTTTCGTACTAAGCAGGACTAGTCAGAGGACAGTACCTGAATATATTTTGCATGCATTGATAGTTATTGAAGGGATTTCCAAAAAGCGAGCTATAGCCTCAGTATTTACCTACGTGTCTGATATGACACGAAATGTTTAAAACAAGGAGACCCTTCTAAATTGTTTCCAAAATAGCGGAACGTACCTTTCAAACAAAGGTATATATGTATATAGTTATTTTCTTATGATAGAAGTCCGCCACTGTGCAGTGTTATACGCGTTGCACAGCGCCTTAAAGAGATTTGGCATGCATTTCCTTCAGATACTTACATATATAGATTCGATATTTACATGTATAGTTTCGAGTTATATCATATTGGTTTTGCTTTGGATTTGGCATTGATGTCTTCCCCATGACTCCGATGATTGCGGGATGCTTGACGGAGTTTTGATTTAAATTATATGCTCATTTTTCATGCGCATGCGCTGCGCTACGATTTGTTTTATGTATTTACGATTTCGGAGCCCCGACGACTTGATGGTTTTGCTTAGATGTTTTAGTATTTGGGGGTAGTTTTAATTTAAATTCGGGGACCGAATTTCTTTAAGGGGGGAAGATTGTAACGTTTTGAAAATCGTTTCGGTGAAATTTCGAAAAAACGGTAAAATAAGGGGGTTTTCTGTAAAAAGTCAAAATGCGAATATCTTTATTATAAAATTAAATATACATATTCTAGCTATGTAATTGCTAGTATTTGGTGTTTATTGAGCTACTGCTGAAATTTCAAATTTTCTGAAATTTTTTCCGAAATTAATTATTTTAATATTATTTTAAGCCGGTAAGAAAATACATTAAATTAGCGATAAATACAAATTTAAATGGGCTAATTTTAATCTTTAAAATCATGTTAATTAAAATCTAGTTGCAATATAATTTTTTAGTATTTTATTTCAAGTTTTAATTGATTTATTTTATGGAAAAAAATATAGTTATTTTGAACTAAAACTTGCAAATATGGTATTGTGGGGGGTCTTTTTGCATAGAATTTTTTTGTAAAGTCTCTCACACTCACCCTCACTCCCCTTGGCCGGCCCCACACTATTGTAGCAGCCCAAGAATTTTATTTCCCTCTTTTTGACCTTAAATCATGTGAGAAATGAGTTAAAATAAGGTTTTTATATATAGTAAAGTAGGTGGGGGATTATGGTAATTGGGAGGGGCTTTGACCTTAGAATTTCCACCCCAATTTCCTCACCTCATTCCAGCCCCTCTACTGGCCGAAATTTCTGCTACAACAGCCCCCTCTTTTTCCCCCATTTTTCATCTCTTTTGCTTCAAAAATTGCCTCAAAATCCATCAAATAAATCCCAAAATCCAACTCCTACCCATTTCTCATTAGCCAAACTTGCATGGATCTAGGGAACAAGTTGGCATTTTAGAGGCTTTGATTTCCATAATTGATCTCTTGATCATGAGGTATAATTCTAACCTTTTTCTTAAATTGTTGTTAATTGCTTTAGGTTAGTTTAATTATATGTTTAAATAGGTGTTTATTTTAGTTCTAAGTGCATGATTTGAAATTCAAGAGTGGGATTTGAATTCAAATTGGGGTTTTGTGTTGTGAGTTTTGGGTTGTGTGATGTATTTGACATATTAGGTTATGCTAAATCCAATTTAAGTTGCTAGTTTGCATATTTGTTGATTTAAATTGTGATAATTATATAAATTGTAAACTAGGTTTTTAAAATAATTATATTCTTGTGAGATAAAATTAAAATTAAGGGTTCATGTCATTATAAATATTATATTGAGTGGTTTAATGCTTTTAGTTCATGAAAATCCAAGCTAAATTGTTGTTTGTGCATTTTTGCTATAAATTGTTAAAATTTAGGTATATTGTAAACTAGAATTTTGGGGTTAATGAAATTTATTGGGAATAAATTATAGAAATGGTTTAGATGATTTAATTAAGATGTTTAATAAGTATTATGGCCGCTAGATTTATTTAAACATCGAGTTTTGTACTAAAACGGTTAATTATGCTTGCTAGATTTTCGGAAAAATAGCTTTTAAAGTGAGTTTGAGGTTTTTGTGAATTGCAACCTATTTCATATTATAATTAGTGTTTGTGAATGTGTAAATGAATGTGTTTGGGCTTTTTCTCGATGGTTTGGCGTTTGTACGCCGACGTCGAGGGTTTTTGAGTTGATTTGTGAAAGAAACCATAGGTATTGACCTATGTGGGATTCGTGTGTCGTTTTGATCATGAGTCGGATTTTAATGCGATACGGTGCGTTATGATATGTAGGTACCCATGTGGACTTCGAGACGACAAGCGCGTGGCGACGTCGGCACCGGCGAGCGAGGACCAGGTGAGTAGATTTATATCTACGGGGAGAAGTCGGGTGGATGGCGTATAGCACCCCCGCAGTTCGTGGTGATGTATACGAATACGTAAATACACATATATATATTGTTTATTTTGTTGAGTTATTGATGATAAATATGGATATTTGGTGTTCTTGGATGTTATAGTGTCGCGAAACCCTAGAGTAGCGGTCGCACCACACTTGCACACACCCACCCATACTTGCATACTTTCTTCTTTCATTTGTGCTTACGGGAATATATTGTTATGTGTTCACAAGGGTATGGGACTATGTGTTCACATACGGATTTGAGATGAGTCTATGAGTTTTGTGTTGAGATTGTGATTTCGGTGATATGGCAGGATTCGTACTTGAGTTACGTCCTGGTGTTATAGCGGATCTTGGGACGACAATACGGGTGAATAGTGTTATTAATTAAACGGTCGACATGTGATCGTGATATGTGATATGGTATGCTAGGATATTGATCCTAGGCCGTATTGGGTGATGTATAACCCTTGATGATGATTTGTGCTGATGATATCAGTTTGTACGAGGCTGTCGATCAGTAGGCAGATCATGACTATATTGTGGAAATTATTATTGTACTAGACGTAGATCAGTACCCCGATCATGATTTTTGATAAAGAGGATACCAGGTGAATAGTATGATGGATGTGATATTGACCCGTACCCAGATTTGGGATGTCGTACGACGGATTTACGTACGAGCTATATTGATGATTGATCCGCACTCTTGACTTGGGATGCCTGATTATAGATATGGTATCGGATATGATATTATTGAGGCGGGATCACCGACTATACATATACAGGTATGTATATGTATCGACTCAGATGATAGGCGGTTTCCTTACCTGTAGTTCAGCTTGTAAGTTCAGCCGTATAGTTTAGTGTAGTTGTTAGATTAGATTAGACTCCTACCTATTTCAAAACTAGCGGATCGTGGGTATTTTAAAAGACAGGTCAAGGAATCTACGGATATTTCAAAAACGTATCCTTTCTTAAAAACCACCGTAGCCCCTATTTTCAAAACCCCGCGATTCGTGTTATTTCAAATGGAACCATTGTTTAATATTTAGCTTCCGCTCATTTTGGTTGCTCGCTCCGCATCGCATACTTACATTGTTATTTCATATTGCATTGTTGACATTATGCTGTTAGGACACCAGCACCATTACCGATGTTGCGTATGTACCACATACACTTACTTGCCGGCTCACACACATCTTCATCGGTAATTGCCATGTCACGTACACCTTAGAAAATATTATTTCTTAACTTAGATTGATAGCTAGTAGTTTGACATAATATTAGTGTACATACCTTATATGCCAGCTTAGATATTGTAGTTATTACTTGTCGCTTCATGCATACTGTTATTCATTGTTATGCCGTATTCATGGATTCTCACGCTTATATTCATGGTTTTACATGCTATTGATGATTCGGATTTCCATGAAATTTTCTGGATTTGGAGGAAAACCGCAAAACATATATAAACTGCTTTCTCTCTTTTTAAATAAAAATGCTGTTTTCCCATGATGTATGAGTCGTCCACCATGAGTTTGCTGATGGATTTCGAGACCCGATTCGAGGAGTGGAGGAACCGTTTTGGGTATATGGTGGGCCCGGTGCGGTGCCCCTGGGCAAGAGGATCGTGTTGTTGACGTTGAGCCTGGCAGGGAAGCACTACCGACCGGTGATATTACCCGACACGTCGAATAGCTGGAGGATACCGTCGTGGTCTTGAGATGGATGGTAGGGGCCAGTCTGGACTGACGGCGCCCTAGATATTGTGATTGAGACATTGAGATTTCGAGATATTGAGGTACAGAGACTGTGATACAGAGATATCGTGATATTGGGATTACGTTTTGTGCCGATGCTAGGCACTGTTTTATGCTGATTTCATTATGATACCTCATTTTAAAAATACAAAGGAAATCTCACTAAATTATGAAAACAGTTTCTTCATTTACATGTATTCTGTTTTCATGCATTCATACCTCATTCATATGATATATTGCTACCTGAGGCACTGACACGGGCACATGAGATTACACTCGGGTTAGATATTTACCCTAGCCTTTGTTATAGGCTGCATGTTATATATATAATTGAGGATATATTATGATCATTGACCTAGGTTGCGTTATTTATGCGATTTCTTTCCGTAGATGTTTTTCTATTCCCGAGTTGGCAACTCACCCCCGTTGTGCCCCAGTTTCTTGCAGGTTTTGCCGTACAGGTTTCATTATGGCTTTGCTGGCACTGCTTCCTATTTCCGGGTGACTTGCTAGTAGGTGGGTTTACTTGTATCGTACCCCCATTATATATCTTGTATATCATTATTCTGTTGTATCTAGAAGTTCCATCAACCAAACATGTATTTATTTCAGAGATAAGGACCAGTGATGTTTATTCTTTCGAGCTTAGAGTCACGCGTTATATTTCTGTGGATTTCTGGTGGTTTTGAGTTTCCTTTTGAGTTTTGATCCTCACCCTTGGCGTTGTATATTATATTGTTTGTGTGGTTGTGACCGTCGATTGACGAAGAGCTAGCTCCCGCTTGGGGAAGCCTTTTTTATTGATTTCGTATACTATTCATGTTGTATCCCGTTTGGGAGCCAGTATTTACAAAGGAGACTCTGCCGAAATTTTTAGGAAATATTTGATGTTTTTAAAAAGGCATAATTCGGCTTATGCTATTAAAACTACTTGATTTAAATTGGTTTTCCTTCACTCTACTTCTTTTCTTGGTTTGGATTTCTGGGTTTTCGGCTTACTTAGATTACGTACGCCTCGAGACGTTCGTAGTTTAAGTGCTGGTCATATTCCGTAATTGCGGGACGTGACAGAACTGCAGAATAATATCCGTATATTGTTCATCGTCCATCGTCCATCCAAGGTCCTCAAGCTCTTTTATGAGAGCTATCATCTTCAGAACATGGTTTCCTACCGGTGTGCCAGGGGCCATTCGCATCTGAAACAATTTCTTTGATGCTTCGTATCGTAATACGAGGGATTGCTCTCCATATAACTCCTTTGTATGGAGGAATATGGCTTGAATGTCTATATTCTCGTGCTGCTTTTGATGTGTGTTGTCGATCGATGCAAGCGCGAGGGATTTGGCCGTGGCACAGTCAGTGTCTCATGACTTGCGGACTTCTTTGTCCGCAACTGAGGATTTTGGACCTGGGACGGGCGGGGCTGAAGCCGTGAGGACATATGATACTTTATCATAAGTCAAGGCTATTTTCAGATTCCTTAGCCAGTCTTTATAATTGGTCCCATTCAGTTTATTTTTATCTAGTAGAAGCTTGAGTCCAGTCATTGGTATCTTCCATTAAGAGAGAGAAAAGAATACACTCAGCGAAAGCTCTTGCAAAGATCAGATTGATTATTATCTTGTCTAATCGATGTCTCCCATTGCTTTAATCAAGTTTTTCTTTCAAACCTTAAAAAGAAAACTAGCCAGGATTAATTACAGTCTACAACTTCGCTAACCGTTCAGCCAGGCCAGTGTCGGTACTTGAGGGAGGTTCCCCGTGCTTTCGCACGGACCTAATTAAAGTAAACCTCGTTTTCCCAGAGGCGTAGCCCCGTTAACACCTTTCTAGACACCTAATGAGTTAGCTAATTGTAAACTGCAAAACTCTCCTGGGAGCAACTATTGCCTACAGTGGGATCGGGATCCAACCATCATATGGAAGGTATGCAATCTCATTGCAAATCTCAACACTTGAAATTCCCGATGCGGTTTTTACCCCTAGTACCTATGACCTTAACTAAGGTCAACAAATCATAAGTACCAGTCAAGTTCTACCCGTCATTTCATGATTAATTAGACCCAATCATATGACCCTTAACTATGGTCAACAAAGTCGCATGAATGTCCTAATTAATCTGCATCATTTGCAGTGTAGGAAGACATCACTTAGCTACCGTACACTACGCCTTAACTAAAGTCAACAAACGTAGCACGAATACTAAGTACTCTACTTCATAAAATGACGGAGGGTTGCGGATGATTTTTAAGAAAATCTTTAACGCTTTGAACTTGATACCGTCGTAGAATCAAAATGGTTTTCAAAAGGAGTGGCTTGTGCTCCGCAGTTTTGAAATGTAGCTTTTTCATAAAGAGCAGAGTGGTTTTCAAATCAAATTCTACAACATCTTTTTAGGTTTATTTTCTTTACATTAATCATATTAATGTAGTCCCATCATTTAAGTCCTTAAGCCAATCATAGAAAAGAAACGAAAATACAACGTACGCTTATGCCATCCGCATTCGCCGCAATGTTCCGTTATGCACCGTTAGGTTACTTAACTAACGGCATACCGGGACGGGACTAGCGCGGGTGTAAACCATAAGCAACGTCTATTATATATCTCATATATAATATATCATTCATCTCAGATATCACAGAACACAGGCATCAGAAACATAGATATAATGTGGGATATACTAGGACGTCCATATTTAGTATTTAGCCATCAATAGAAAATACGGATTCCACAGTCGCGATGAATAGCCAAGCCCACACCCCTAGACCCCTACGAGAGCGGCAAGCGACCTTACCAATCCTGGAGTTTAGGAGACCCGGTCTCGACTCCTCGAGATGGCCTCCCACTGAACCCCAGAACCCGGTCACTTGTGCTCCCCTCCTTGGGTCTATCCTAATGCGGAAAAGTAAATAATATACAACACTTGTGACATCAACCTCAACCCGGAAGTGCCCCAAATAAAAGAATATTACATTACATTTGAATTTTACATGAATGAAAATAAAACTCTCATCTCACATAAAACCCCAAATTATTCAATTGCGACAATCCTGCACATTATATCTCAGCAACACATAATATCATTTATCATCAACGTAAGTAAGTATGCGTACCCCGATTGTCGTTGATGTATAGCAACGAAACCGGCGATAAGCGACATAGTACACTTACGGTCACAGAAAAGAAAGTATAAAATTACAACATTTGGAATCCACATTCTCTTTAGACATAGTAAATCTGAAATATCACATACTTCGCATTTCATTCCTAACTATATGAATTCCACATATTGTATCACATTCCAGATAAATAGACAGTATTAAACATTTCGATCGAATAATCAAATACCCAAAATTTCCTAAAGCTCAACACTTGAGCGGAGTTCAAAAAACCCGGAATGTGTCACAGTAGTAGCAGTCCAGCCGTAGAAGGGTCAAGCCAACGCCTCACATGTGGCACGCCGCACTGCCCCAAACCCTAAGGTTCAAAAGGCAGTTCAAGACGGTCACATAATCGAGTTAAGGTTTGTTGTCTTCTAGAGGGTCCACCACTTAACTTGCACTATTTCCGAAAGATTTAAACCCGAGAAAAAATCAACACTTGAAAATTTTTCGTGCCGGGAAAAAGTGAGTTAATGATATCCATTCGAACTTTTTAATACTTTCTAAATTATCCGGAAAAAAGCACGAAATTAAAATTCCGATCGAATCACCGAATCCAAAACCATCCCCAGAACATCCAACACATGAATCAGATTAAACATACCCAAAAAAGTATACAAGCAGGTCAAGACATTACTGTATAAATACGAAGCTATGAAGCCTCTGTACGGCCGCGGAGCCGCGGCCCAAGCAAGGTATGGCCGCGGTTCCGCGGCGGCTTGTACGGCTCATAGCTTCGTATTTCACATAATTTCTTAGAATTCCCTGCTGAATTTTTTACGTATTTTTAATTCTGAAAAAACACAGTTTTGAAAAAATGTCTAGACAAGGCTCAAAAAGCCGTATTTTTGGTTCGATCGGAGTTTTAACTTCGTTAAAGTGCCACCTAAAGTTCTAGGTCGGCTCTGATACCAATGTTAGGTTTACCTAGCACCTTATGAAGGGTTTGGAAGCATCACATGTCTCAAAATTAAATTTTTAAGGTGCTAAGTGAACATGCAAAGAATCAACACTAGAAAATTAGGGTTTCATTACAAAGACAACATCACAAGTAATAAAGGCTAGGGTTTTGAGAGTACAACCTTTGTAGCACCCTACGCTAGACTTCTTGGCTACTTGATGGTTGGAAGAAGGTTCGCTTGAGGTCTTCTAAGTCCACGACGATCGACCAGAAACTCCTTTGCCCAAAGCTCCTTACTTTACTCGATGTATCAATGGAGTAGAGAAAACACCCTACACTAACCGGCTAGATTTGTGTAGTATGATGATGTGGTTTGTATTATTTGATCAAAAATCTTTCTTTTTATTAACCTCACTTAAGAAAATAATCAAGAGAGGAAGAAGAAGATGGTGGCTTTGCTTTCTCACAAAAGAAAAGAGATGATAGAGTGAATAATTGAAATGAGAAAAGAATAATATATCTTAATCCTTCTCACTTCAACCATGGTTAGAATTATCTAGATCTTTTTCAAAATGACTTAAAAGGTAAAAGGATAATTAACTCAAGGTTAATAAGTGGTTGAAGCATGGTCAAAGATGATAAACATTAACCTCTTGTGAATTATCCTTTCCTTTTTAAAAAATGAAAAATAAAAAGATAATTCTACAATGTAAGTCTTGCATTGCCACCAAACTTGTATCAACAACCATGATACAATGTATGCATGTATGTATCCATGCACATCATCATGTGCATACATGTATGCATACAAAATAGAAAAAGA
Source organism: Agapanthus africanus (assembly GCA_030015575.1). Lineage (NCBI taxonomy): Eukaryota > Viridiplantae > Streptophyta > Magnoliopsida > Asparagales > Amaryllidaceae > Agapanthus > Agapanthus africanus. The sequence continues at coordinate 204,139,366 of JASDDO010000031.1, read as the reverse complement.
GTTTGATTAAAGAATTAATCTAAAAGTCATTTGTTAAATCAACACTTGATTTTGCAAACCGGTCATATCTCATACGACCCGACCAATAGAAAATGCCCGATTAATATACGGTATCACATATCCGTATTTAATCGGGTCCCCGCGCATATCTCATATGCACACCACATCTTTTCGCCTGAGCCAAGAAACTTCATTGTGGGACTCTAAGACTCGTCAATACTCCGGCAGTAGGTAATGATCATATCAAATACCTACAAGCCGCAAGCTATCAGCTAAACGTAACGGCCACCCGGGTATTGAGCGATCAGAAGAAAACAAGTGAACCTGTTACAACTCCCGTCGAGCCAACCGGCAACACTACCGTACAGTCCGGTCTCTTCGTCAGATATGCTGCATATCGAGTCTAGGGATGGTAACGTCGACCCCAATAACTCAATAAGTCGTGCCGATGAAAGGTCTATAACAGATCGAGAAACTACTGATAACACTTATCAGTAAATCTCAACAGCCCTGGCCAGGGACTTACTGATATAGCCAATCGAGCACAGCACAGCATCAACTCCCAATACCGGGAGAGACAAAACCCCTCCAATCGCTCATCGCCTTCGTGTGTCTCGGGACTATACCCAACGGCCACCTGTTTGCACGACTCAGTAGAGCCGTGGTAGGGTGGTAATCAAAGTACAGTGGGAGAACACACAAGACTCTATGACGATCTCGGGTCTACAGACTAACCTGCTCCGGTGTCATCTGAGAACTGCTATCCGACGATAGATATAATTCCATATAGGAGTTCTCGGTGAGTCCGTCCAGTGTACCCAGTCACCACTGAGCACCCGTATACGATCTCGAAGTCAAACATCGATGAATGTGGGAACATCCATCTCCCATCATATGGGTCTAGTATCATATATGCTAGTCTACTCTGGTATATCGATGCCCCGTCTCGATACACCTACGACTAGGGACATTTCAGGATATGCTTATAAACTACAGATGTCCCACTAGTATGATCTCCATCATAATCACAGTAGTCAAGCCTATATCCTCAGGGCTTTATCAACATGTATGAATGAATAAAAGCATGATCAAATCAACATGTCAGATAAAGAAGAACAAGATAGCATACTATCATGTCGAGCAAGAATGTATACTGAATATACACACACACACACACACACACACACACACACACACATGTATAAATACATCCACTATCATATAATGGCCTCTATGGCATACATATATCCAACAAAATGTTTAGTGTTGTATAGATTTTGATGATATGCGATACAATATTTGGAATCTACAATAATTAGTTTTGTGAAAATAAGTTAGTATATTGTAAATCTAGCCGTTTTGTCTCGTTTGATCGATTGCCACGGAGTTTTGATTCGGATCAAAACTCCGTCGCAATCGCGTATAGTACGCGATCACTTAGTCGGAAATCTTGTTGAATTATCCGACAATTTATTGAAAATAGTTTTCAATTTGAGACTAAAATGCAATGTTTATAAGTTAGGCATGAAATTCGGAATATGAGATATTCCGGGTTTATGATGTCTAAGGTAATTGCGGATTCTAAATATTATAGTTTTCATTTCTTTTCTGCAACCGTAAGTGTAATATGTTGTGTATCCCCGATCTCGTTGCTATATGTCATCGGAATTTCGGATACGCATATTTACTTACGTTGATGACATGTGATGTTATGTGTTGCAGATATCGGGAATTTCAAGTGTTAGAATTATATGATAGTTGGATCCCGATGTCCACTGCGAGTAAGAGTTACTCATGGAAGAGTTTTCCACTTTACAATTAGTTGATCCAGTAGGTGTCTAAGAAATGTGTTAGTGGGGTTAAGCCCCTGCGGAAACGAGTTTATTTAATTAGTTCCATGCGAAAGCATGGGGAGACTCTCTCGGAGTACCAATACCTTCCCGGCTGACCGATTGGCGAACTTGTAGGGTGTAATTAAGGTTAGGGATATGTATGCCCTAGAGGCCATTATTGTACATTGATGTATATTATAGTGGATGCTTGGACATATATATAAAGGACTTTCTTGCTCGACATGATAGTATGCTCTCTGGTTGCTCTTTATCTTAACATGTACACTTGTATTATTATACTGTCTCTCAGATACATGTTGATAAAGCCCTCAGGATGTTTGCTTGACTACCAGGACTATGATGCAGATCATACTACTGGGACTTGTGTAGTCTACAAGCATATCCTTTAACAGTTCCTAGTCGAGGGAGTATCGAGGCAGGGCATCGATATTCCAGAGTAGACTAGTGTGTACGTTCCTTAACCCGGTATGGAGCGATGGTTGATCCCATATCCATAGGTGTTTGACATATAAAATTGTATGCATGTGCTCATTAGAGAATGGGTGCACCGAACAGGACTCGCTGATCAGTCGAAAATACTGCATCTTTTAACCGGCAATTTCCCTATCATTTGCACTCATCTAGAAGTGTTCGGTATTCATATTGCACATATTAGCAAAACAATCCTGAAATACCAGAATGCATGTGTTAGACTTTTAAACGGACATTTCTAGGGAAATTGACTGTATTTTATGGCATCGCATCATCCCTGTATTGCGCAACACTTGTTTCGAGATTTGTGCAGGAAATTCCAGGAGACAGGCCAAAATTGCCAAAGTGCTCATAAAAGATACGTCAACTCAAAGATCTGAGATCTGGCAATGATACAGAAAGACAAATAAAATTCAACATATCAAAACAAGGCCCAAGTATCAGGCCCAACAATTACCATAAGACCCAAGCCATGAAGCTTCCAAACCGCCGCGGTTCCGCGGCGGGAGCGCGCTTGCGCCGCGGTTCCGCGGAGGCTTGACGGCTTCAAGTGCTCAATTTTCTACACATGGCTACCTCTAACTGTACAAGCTTCCAGAAGACTCCCGATTGTCCACGTGGCACATCTAGAAGGCTCGGCTTAATAAACTTCATCTAGAAGCTTCTCCTCAACAAACTTTTAGAGGGAAATTCAAATCTCCTCAACAAACTTTTGGAGGGAAATTCAAAATTCAAATCCTAGATCTAGGGTTTTGATGGTCTATAAATAGGAGCCTAGATCTAGGGTTAAAAGGTTGTTCCTTAATCTTCATTCTCTCCATCTTTTTCCACAAGTTGAGTGACACGACTTGTGCGAAACCCTAACCCTAATTCCAATCCAAATTCATGATCCCGAGTACCAAATCAAGCGAGAAGCCTTCAACCTTTTAGGAGCGGAGCCGATCTTCAATCGAGCAAGTGATCCAAGCCGATCCGCGACTCAAGGAGCCGAGCGGAGCCAAATCGACGATCGAGTTCTTCCTCTTGTAGTTCTTGAGTGATTGTAACGGAATTGTTGATATAAATAAAAGGTGAAATTCGTTAATCTCGCTTTCTTTAAATTCTTGCATCATGATTCGATCTCAATTTGTAATTGTAGTTCTTTTTGTGATGTTTGAGTAAAACTCCGCTCGAAAAGGAGTCGAGACGATCAATAGAATGATGATGTAACAAATCTTAAAACTATTCTTAAGTCCTACGAGTTTTGTAAACCCTAGCAAATTGAAGAATCGACGACCTAGTTTCGTTGCGATGCTTTCTTGATTGTGATCGCTCGAAATTAGGGATCCACGGTCAATTCTTGAATTTACTAGAGGCTAGAATGTGAATGATATCGACGAAGGAACAAGGGATAAATGATGAAACCATAGTTTCACTAGAAATCCCTAATTCTCGTCGATAATCATAGATCTAGTATCAATTCATCGATGGATAAGAATACGTCATCGTAAGATTACATCACATTTATAGATCCGATCGATTCCTACGAGCCTTATTTAGATTCTTGATATTTGGTTGGAAAAATCATCACAAATTACCACTTCTTGATTTTAATGTTTTCTTAGATCTAGATTTTTCTCTTTCTTGAAATGCAATTTTAAATCATGAATTGTCTTGTTTTCTTTTCATTAAAGTTTCAATTCATCTAATTCAAAACACTAACGATTACACTTTCCCTGTGGACGATCCGCACTCGCTAACGATCTACATTCGACACCGTAGTTGATTGTGGTCAAAATATTTTTGGTTCTGATTTCTATTTACATTTTCTTAAACCGACAACGGAAAATAAGATCAATCAAATGGCGTCGTTGCCGGGGATCGAACCCACGGAATCAAATTCCGGTGATTTTAGGTCGCCCCTTTTTGGCCACTTCCAATGCTATCATCAACTGTCGTAATGGTTCTATGACCCTATTCTTCGGAAATAGGTCAATAGAGATGAACATTTACAAGTTGGGAAGTGTACCCTCCGATCCTACTGCTCAGGTCTGTTCTGTCGACTTAATGGATGTCGACAGCAGCGAAATTGATGATCCTCCTGATACCGATCTTGACTCTTTTCATACATTATTGTTTGACCCTACTATGTATCATACACATACGGACTCTTCCACCGAGATGTCCGGGTCAGCAACTAACACTGATTATGAACTTTTTTTAGAGTCTGAAGATCACCCCGCACTTTATGATGACATTATTCATCAGGGTATTGATGGAACTTTTGAGGAGATCTTCGCTGATGAACTCGCATTTTTGAATGACACGGGTGTTGAGATGAATCATCTCCCAATCAATGAAATTGAACCTCTACCCCTTCTTCTGAATTGTAAAAAGAATGCGAGTAATCCATCACATACACTGCATCGTCTCTCCAAAATGAGACGCACACACATTCTATTCCACCACTTAACCTTTCCCCACTTCTTCTTCCACCAACCAGAGCACTGCATTGATAAAATTTTTGAATGGTTGGTGTTAACGTTCGGTCTTTGCAAAGCTTGGCATCGACCAATGAATTTTTGACCCCCTCATGTGATTTTCAAAGCATAACATTGCATAACTCAAGTTTGGGGGGGGGGTATTTTTTCTGGCTCTTGAGAAGAAAATTTTACAAAATGATGAGCCAAAAATAAGTGTGGGGGAGGTTCTTCACTTAATTATTTTGCCCCCACTAATAAATTCCTCCCAAGCTTACAGGTTTTTCGAGATTTAGCAGATGGCAACGGTGAGGACACTGTTGAAAACAAGTTTGGGGGAGAATTGTGCTTATTTTTGCATCATTTGCATCATACTTTGCATAAGCACAAAACATTTTTGAAAACCATAAAAAATTAAAAAATTTCAAAATATAAAATTATTTTGTACATAAATAAGATAATAAAAGTTTAGATAGTGAAAAATTACATCCATGAGATTAGAAAAATTTAAGAAAACCAAGAAAAGTAGAAGTTTTCTTATACGAACTAGTAATAAGTAGTTATGAGCCGTTGTCCCAAGGGTCAGAAAGATGAAGGAAGTCACTAATCTGAGGATAAAAATAAGTCTGAAAAATAGTTTCTATTCTGGAAGTCTAACATTTTGAACGTTGATACCCTGCTATTCGCACTTACACTCGTCTTAATGCCTGGGATAGTAGAGGATACCTTGAAATGCTCTTGTCTTAAAACCGAAGTATGAAGAAAATAAAAAAATGAAGAAAATATAAAGTGGTGAGAAAATTGGACACTGGTTTTGTCATCGCCATGGCAGCAATAAAAAAATATAGCGGGGGTGCCTCTTCACCTAGTGCCCTAAGGATAACTGGTCTGGGAGTCACTGCTAAGCCTTAGGTGGTGCAAGACGAGGAAAATACACCAAGTAAGCAAGCACAGGAGTAATTGGTCGGTTAGTACCTCAAGAAGTATTAACGGTCGCATGAAAGTGTGTGAGCAATCTCATCTAAATATTCATTAATTAAAAAGTACTGAGGCTGATGGGCAAGAGTCTGATAGCTTGAATTGAATTCTCCGGGTGTAGGGATGTCCTTTACACACACGCAGGGTGATATGATCGATGTTTGGAAGAAAGACAGGAATGAAGAATAAGACGATGTTTTATTGAGGGAGGACGTGATTTCTGACATCTTTTCATGACCATTAAGATAGGGCTCATGACAACCGAAAAGCTAGCTTAGTTGGAAACCCTAATTTTCGAAGCTTTTCTTTTACAATTCTTTTCTTTAAATGTAATATTCATGATCTTCCTTTTATTATTGGATTTTGTGGGTGCAATCCGCTGAAAACCCTCAGGAGACAACACTCCTCCTACTAGGGACACCTAGAGGTTTAAAGGCTTGTTGCACGTGCTCAGTGCAATCGTGTTGCCTACGAAAGTGTGCTAGTTAGTTTTTCTCTTTCTTTATTTTCTCCTTCTCTTTTTAATAAAACAGTTCGCTCGAGATGATCGAAAAGAGGTTTGGGGGAATTTGATCTGTCGAAAATACTGCATCTTTTAACCGGCAATTTCCCTATCATTTGCACTTATCTAGAAGTGTTCGGTATTCATATTGCACATATTAGCAAAACAGTCCTGAAATACCAGAATGCATGTGTTAGACTTTTAAACCGGCATTTCTAGGGAAATTGACTGTATTTTATGGCATCGCATCATCCCTGTATTGCACAACACTTGTTCCGAGATTTGTGCAGGAAATTCCACGAGACATGCCAAAATTGTCAAAGTGCTGATAAAAGATACGTCAACTCAAAGATCTGAGATCTGGCAATGATACAAGAAGACAAATAAAATTCAACATATCAAAACAAGGCCCAAGTATCAGGCCCAACGATTACCAGAAGACCCACGCCATGAAGCTACCAAACCGCCGCGGTTCCGCGGCGGGAGCGCGCTTGCGCCGCGGTTCCGCGGCGGCTTGACGGCTTCAAGTGCTCAATTTTCTTCATGTGGCTACCTCTAATTGTAAAAGCTTCCAGAAGACTCCCGATTCTCCACGTGGCACATCTAGAAGGCTCGGCTTAACAAACTTCATCTAGAAGCTTCTCCTCAACAAACTTTTGGAGGGAAATTCAAATCTCCTCAACAAACTTTTGGAGGGAAATTCAAAATTCAAATCCTAGATCTAGAGTTTTGATGGTCTATAAATAGGAGCCTAGATCTAGGGTTAAAAGGTTGTTCTTTAATCTTCATTCTCTCTATCTTCTTCCACAAGTTGAGTGACACGACTTGTACGAAACCATAACCCTAATTCCAATCCAAATTCAAGATCCCGAGTACCAAATCAAGCGAGAAGCCTTCAACCTTTTAGGAGCGGAGCCGATCTTCAATCGAGCAAGTGATCCAAGCCGATCCGCGACTCAAGGAGCCGAGCGAAGCCAAATCGACAATCGAGATCTTCCTCTTGTAGTTCTTGAGTGATTGTAACGGAATTGTTGATATAAATAAAAGGTGAAATTCGTTAATCTCGCTTTCTTTAAATTCTTGCATCATGATTCGATCTCAATTTGTAATTGTAGTTCTTGTTGTGATATTTGAGTAAAACTCCGCTCGTAAAGGAGACGAGACGATCAATAGAATGATGATGTAACAAATCTTAAATCTATTCTTAAGTCTTACGAGTTTTGTAAACCCTAGCAAATTGAAGAATCGACGACCTAGTTTCGTTGCGATGCTTTCTTGATTGTGATCGCTCGAAATTAGGGATCCACGGTCAATTCTTGAATTTACTAGAGGCTAGAATGTGAATGATATCGACAAACGAACAAGGGATAAATGATGAAACCCTAGTTTCACTAGAAATCCCTAATTCTCGTCGATAATCATAGATCTAGTATCAATTCATCGATGGATAAGAATACGTCATCGTAAGATTACATCACATCTATAGATCCGATCGATTCCTACGAGCCTCATTTAGATTCTTGATATTTGGTTGGAAAAATCATCACAAATTACCACTTCTTGATTTTAATGTTTTCTTAGATCTATATTTTTCTCTTTCTTGAAATGCAATTTTAAATCATGAATTGTCTTGTTTTCTTTTTCTTAAAGTTTCAATTTATCTAATTCAAAACACGAACGATTACACTTTCCCTGTGGACGATCCGCACTCGCTAACGATCTACATCCGACACCGTAGTTGATTGCGGTCAAAATATTTTTGGTTGTGATTTCTATATACATTTTCTTAAACCGACAACGGAAAATAAGATCAATCAAATGGCGCCGTTGTCGGGGATCGAACCCACGGAATCAAATTCCGGTGATTTTAGGTCGCCCCTTTTTGGCCACTTCCAATGCTATCATCAACTGTCGTAATGGTTCTATGACCCTATCCTTCGGGAATAGGTCAATAGAGCTGAACATTTACAAGTTGGGAAGTGTACCCTCCGAACCTACTGCTCAGGTCTGTTCTGTCGACTCAATGGATGTCGACAGCAGCGAAATTAATGATCCTCCTGATACCGATCATGACTCTTTTCATACATTATTGTTTGACCCTACTATGTATAATACACATACGGACTCGTCCATCGAGATGTCCGGGTCAGCAACTAACATTGATTATGAACTATTTTTAGAGTCTGAAGATCACCCCGCACTTTGTGATGATATTATTCATCGGGGTATTGATGGAACTTTTGAGGAGATCTTCGCTGATGAACTCCCATTTTTGAATGACACGGGTGTTGAGATGAATCATCTCCCAATCAATGAAATTGAACCTCCACCCCTTCTTCTGAATTGTAAAAAGAATGCGAGTAATCCACCACATACACTACATCATCTCTGTAAAATGAGACGCACACACATTCTATTCCACCATTTAACCTTTCCCCAGTTCTTTTTCAACCAACCAGAGCACTGCATTGATAAATTTTTTGAATGGTTGGTGTTAACGTTCGGTCGTTGCAAAGCTTGGCATCGACCAATGAATTTTTGACCCCCTCATGTGATTTTCAAAGCTTAACATTGCATAACTCAAGTTTGGGGGGTGGGCATTTTTTCTGGCTCTTGAGAAGAAAATTTTACAAAATGATGAGCCAAAAATAAGTGTGGGGGAGGTTCTTCACTTAATTATTTTGCCCCCACTAATAAATTCCTCCCAAGCTTACAGGTTTTTCGAGATTTAGCAGATGGCAACAGTGAGGGCACCGTTGAAAACAAGTTTGGGGGAGGTTTGTGCTTATTTTTGCATCATTTGCATCATACTTTGCATAAGCACAAAAAATTTTTGAAAACCATAAAAATTTAAAAAATTTCAAAATATAAAAATATTTTGTACATAAATAAGATAATAAAAGTTTAGATAGTGAAAAATTACATCCATGAGTTTATAAAAATTTAATAAAACCAAGAAAAGTAGAAGTTTTCTTATACGAACTAGTAATAAGTAGTTATGCCGTTGTCCCAAGGGTCAGTAAGATGAAGGAAGTCACTAATCTGAGGATAAAAATAAGTATGAAAAATAGTTTCTATTCTGCAAGCCAAACATTTTGAACGTTGATACCCTGCTATTCGCACTTACACACGTCTTAAAGCCTGGGATAGTAGAGGATACCTTGAAATGCTCTTGTCTTAAAACCGAAGTATGAAGAAAATAAAAAAAATGAAGAAAATATAAAGTGGTGAGAAAAATGGACACTGGTTTTGTTATCGCCAAGGCAGCAATAAAAAAATATACCGAGGGTGCCTCTTCACCTAGTGCCCTAAGGCCAACTGGTCTGGGAGTCACTGCTAAGCCTTAGGTGGTGCAAGACGAGGAAAATACACCAAGTAAGCATACACAGGAGTAATCGGTCGGTTAGTATCTCCAGAAGTATTAACGGTCGCATGAAAGTGTGTGAGCAATCTCATGTAAATATTCATTAATTAAAAAGTACTGAGGCTGATGGGGCAAGAGTATGATAGCTTGAATTCAATTCTCCCGGTGTAGGGATGTCTTTACACACACGCAGGGTGATATGATCGATATTCGGAAGAAAGATAGGAATGAAGAATACGACGATGTTTTATTGAGGGAGGACGTGATTTCTGACATCTTTTCATGACCATTAAGATAGGGCTCATGACAACCGAAAAGCTAGCTTAGTTGGAAACCCTAATTTTCGAAGCTTTTCATTTACAATTCTTTTCTTCAAATGTAATATTCTCGATCTTCCTTTTATTATTGGATTTTGTGGGTGCAATCCGCTGAAAACCCTCAGGATACAACACTCCTCCTACTAGGGACACCTAGAGGTTTAAAGGCTTGTTGCACGTGTTCAGTGCAATCGTGTTGCCTACGAAAGTGTGCTTGTTAGTTTTTCTCTTTCTTTATTTTCTCCTTCTGTTTTTAATAAAACATTTCGCTCGAGACGATCGAAAATAAGTTTGGGGGAATTTGATCAGTCGAAAATACTGCATCTTTTAGCCGGCAATTTCCCTATCATTTGCACTCATCTAGAAGTGTTCGGTATTCATATTGCACATATTAGCAAAACAGTCCTGAAATACCAGAATGCAAGTGTTAGACTTTTAAACCGGCATTTCTAGGGAAATTGACTGTATTTTTTGGCATCGCATCATCCCTGTATTGCGCAACACTTGTTTTGAGATTTGTGCAGGAAATTCAAGGAGACAGGCCAAAATTGTCAAAGTGCTGATAAAAGATACGTCAACTCAAAGATCTGAGATCTGGCAATGATACAGAAAGACAAATAAAATTCAACATATCAAAACAAGGCCCAAGTATCAGGCCCAACGATTACCAGAAGACCCAAGCCATGAAGCTTCCAAACAGCCGTGGTTCCGCGGTGGGAGCGCTTGCGCCGCGGTTCCGCGGCGTCTTGACGGCTTCAAGTGCTCAATTTTCTACACGTAGCTACCTCTAACTGTACAAGCTTCCAGAAGACTCTCGATTCCCCATGTGGCACATCTAGAAGGCTCGGCTTAACAAACTTCATCTAGAAGCTTCTCCTCAACAAACTTTTGAAGGGAAATTCAAATCTCCTCAACAAACTTTTGGAGGGAAATTCAAAATTCAAATCCTAGATCTAGGGTTTTGATGGTCTATAAATAGGAGCCTAGATCTAGGGTTAAAAGGTTGTTCCTTAATCTTCATTCTCTCCATCTTCTTCCACAAGTTGAGTAACACGAATTGTGCGAAACCCTGACCCTAATTCCAATCCAAATTCAAGATCCCGAGTACCAAATCAAGCGAGAAGCCTTCAACCTTTTAGGAGCGGAGCCGATCTTCAATCGAGCAAGTGATCCAAGCCGATCCGCGACTCAAGGAGACGAGCGAAGCCAAATCGACGATCGAGTTCTTTCTCTTGTAGTTCTTGAGTGATTGTAACGGAATTGTTGATATAAATAAAAGGTGAAATTCGTTAATCTCGCTTTCTTTAAATTCTTGCATCATGATTCGATCTCAATTTGTAATTGTAGTTCTTGTTGTGATGTTTGAGTAAAACTCCGCTCGTAAAGGAGTCGAGACGATCAATAGAATGATGATGTAACAAATCTTGAAACTATTCTTAAGTCCTACGAGTTTTGTAAACCCTAGCAAATTGAAGAATCGACGACCTAGTTTCGTTGCGATACTTTCTTGATTGTGATCGCTCGAAATTAGGGATCCACGGTCAATTCTTGAATTTACTAGAGGCTAGAATGTGAATGATATCGACGAAGGAAAAAGGGATAAATGATGAAACCCTAGTTTCACTAGAAATCCCAAATTCTCGTCGATAATCATCGATCTAGTATCAATTCATCAATGGATAAGAATACGTCATCGTAAGATTACATCACATCTATAGATCCGATCGATTCCTACGAGCCTCATTTAGATTCTTGATATTTGGTTGGAAAAATCTTCACAAATTACCACTTCTTGATTTTAATGTTTTCTTAGATCTAGATTTTTCTCTTTCTTGAAATGCAATTTTAAATCATGAATTGTCTTGTTTTCTTTTCCTTAAAGTTTCAATTCATCTAATTCGAAACACGAACGCTTACACATTCCCTGTGGACGATCCGCACTCGCTAACGATCTACATCCGACACCGTAGTTGATTGCGGTGAAAATATTTTTGGTTGTGATTTCTATATACATTTTCTTAAACCGACAACGGAAAATAAGATCAATCAAATGGCGCCGTTTCCGGGGATCGAACCCACGGAATCAAATTCCGGTGATTTTAGGTCGCCCCTTTTCGGCCACTTCCAATGCTATCATCAACTGTCGTAATGGTTCTATGACCCTATCCTTCGGGAATAGGTCAATAGAGCTGAACATTTACAAGTTGGGAAGTGTACCCTCCGAACCTACTGCTCAGGTCTGTTCTGTCGACTTAATGGATGTCGACCGCAGCGAAATTGATGATCCTCCTGATACCGATCTTGACTCTTTTCATACATTATTGTTTGACCCTACTATGTATCATACACATACGGACTCTACCACCGAGATGTCCGGGTCAGCAACTAACACTGATTATGAACCGTTTTTAGAGTCTGAAGATCACCCCGCACTTTGTGATGACATTATTCATCGGGGTATTGATGGAACTTTTGAGGAGATCTTCGCTGATGAACTCGCATTTTTGAATGACACGGGTGTTGAGATGAATCATCTCCCAATCAATGAAATTGAATCTCCACCCCTTCTTCTGAATTGTAAAAAGAATCCGAGTAATCCATCACATACACTGTATCGTCTCTCCAAAATGAGACGCACACACATTCTATTCCACCACTTAACCTTTCCCCACTTCTTCTTCCACCAACCAGAGCACTGCATTGATAAATTTTTTGAATGGTTGGTGTTAACGTTCGGTATTTGCAAAGCTTGGCATCGACCAATGAATTTTTGACCCCCTCATGTGATTTTCAAAGCTTAACATTGCATAACTCAAGTTTGGGGGGGTCATTTTTTCTGGCTCTTGAGAAGAAAATTTTACAAAATGATGAGCCAAAAATAAGTGTGGGGGAGGTTCTTCACTTAATTATTTTTCCCCCACTAATAAATTCCTCCCAAGCTTACAGGTTTTTCGAGATTTAGCAGATGGCAACAGTGAGGACACTGTTGAAAACAAGTTTGGGGGAGGTTTGTGCTTATTTTTGCATCATTTGCATCATACTTTGCATAAGCACAAAACATTTTTGAAAACCATAAAAATTTAAAAAAATTGAAAATATAAAAATATTTTGTACATAAATAAGATAATAAAAGTTTAGATGGTGAAAAATTACATCCATGAGATTAGAAAAATTTAAGAAAACCAAGAAAAGTAGAAGTTTTCTTATACGAACTAGTAATAAGTAGTTATGAGCCGTTGTCCCAAGGGTCAGTAAGATGAAGGAAGTCACTAATCTGAGGATAAAAATAAGTCTGAAAAATAGTTTCTATTCTGGAAGCCAAATAATTTGAACGTTGATACCCTTTTATTATTAGATTTTGTGGGTGCAATCCGCTGAAAACCCTCAGGAGACAACACTCCTCCTACTAGGGACACCTAGAGGTTTAAAGGCTTGTTGCACGTGCTCAGTGCAATCATGTTGCCTACGAAAGTGTGCTAGTTAGTTTTTCTCTTTCTTTATTTTCTCCTTCTCTTTTTAATAAAACAGTTCGCTCGAGACGATCGAAAATAAGTTTGGGGGAATTTGATCAGTCGAAAATACTGCATCTTTTAACCGGCAATTTCCCTATCATTTGCACTCTTCTAGAAGTGTTCGGTATTCATATTGCACATATTAGCAAAACAGTCCTGAAATACCAGAATGCATGTGTTAGACTTTTAAACCGGCATTTCTAGGGAAATTGATTGTATTTTATGGCATCGCATCATCCCTGTATTACGCAACACTTGTTTCGAGATTTGTGCAGGAAATTCCAGGAGACAGGCCAAAATTGTCAAAGTGCTGATAAAAGATACGTCAACTCAAAGATCTGAGATCTGGCAATGATACAGAAAGACAAATAAAATTCAACATTTCAAAACAAGGCCCAAGTATCAGGCCCAACGATTACCAGAAGACCTAAGCCATGAAGCTTCAAACCGCCGCGGTTCCGTGGCGGGAGCGCTCTTGCGCCACGGTTCCGCGCCGGCTTGACGGCTTCAAGTGCTCAATTTTCTACACGTGGCTACCTCTAACTGTACAAGCTTCCAGAAGACTCCCGATTCTCCACGTGGCACATCTAGAATGCTCGGCTTAACAAACTTCATCTAGAAGCTTCTCCTCAACAAACTTTTGGAGGGTAATTCAAATCTCCTCAACAAACTTTTGGAGGGAAATTCAAAATTCAAATCCTAGATCTAGGGTTTTGATGGTCTATAAATAGGAGCCTAGATCTAGGGTTAAAAGGTTGTTCCTTAATCTTCATTCTCTCCATCTTCTTCCACAAGTTGAGTGACACGACTTGTGCGAAACCCTAACCCTAATTCCAATCCAAATTCAAGATCCCGAGTCCAAATCAAGCGAGAAGCCTTCAACCTTTTAGGAGCGGAGCCGATCTTCAATCGAGCAAGTGATCCAAGACGATCCGCGACTCAAGGAGCCGAGCGAAGCCAAATCGACGATCGAGTTCTTCCTCTTGTAGTTCTTGAGTGATTGTAACGGAATTGTTGATATAAATAAAAGGTGAAATTCGTTAATCTCGCTTTCTTTAAATTCTTGCATCATGATTCGATCTCAATTTGTAATTGTAGTTCTTGTTGTGATGTTTGAGTAAAACTCCGCTCGTAAAGGAGTCGAGACGATCAATAGAATGATGATGTAACAAATCTTAAAACTATTCTTAAGTCTTACGAGTTTTGTAAACCCTAGCAAATTGAAGAATCGACGACCTAGTTTCGTTGCGATGCTTTGTTGATTGTGATCGTTCGAAATTAGGGATCCACGGTCAATTCTTGAATTTACTAGAGGCTAGAATGTGAATGATATCGACGAAGGAACAAAGGATAAATGATGAAACCCTAGTTTCACTAGATATCCCAAATTCTCGTCGATAATCATCGATCTAGTATCAATTCATCGATGGATAAGAATACGTAATCGTAAGATTACATCACATCTATAGATCCGATCGATTCCTATGAGCCTCATTTAGATTATTGATATTTGGTTGGAAAAATCATCACAAATTACCACTTCTTGATATTAATGTTTTCTTAGATCTAGATTTTTCTCTTTCTTGAAATGCAATTTTAAATCATGAATTGTCTTGTTTTCTTTTCCTTAAAGTTTCAATTCATCTAATTCGAAACACGAACGATTACACTTTCCCTGTGGACGATCCGCACTCGCTAACGATCTACATCCGACACCGTAGTTGATTGCGGTCAAAATATTTTTGGTTGTGATTTCTCTATAGATTTTCCAACATACACAATCCGAAATCGTATTAATCAAATGGCGCCGTTGCCGGGGATCGAACCCGGGTCACCCGCGTGACTGGCGGGAATACTCACCACTATACTACAAATTTTTCAACTCAAATTTCAACTCAAATTTTTCAACTCAAATTTCAACTCAAATTTCAACTCAAATTTTTCAACTCAAATTTCAACTCAAATTTTTCAACTCAAATTTCACCACTAAAAAATAGAGACGGAATAAACTTTTCAACTCAAATTTCAAAATACGAACAATTAGCGCACAATCCCCGGCAATCTCCTCTTATCACATGGATTCTCCATATAGGATCAAAATGATACCTCCTAAATCCTGGGTTTTGGATCTATGAGATAGATCTAAATGGATGTTAGGATTCTCACTAGTTGTAGTGAGATGGTATCAGTTGATCCTGGGGAGAATCACTGGAAAGGTTCCAGAGTGATAAGGACGACTGAATGTCAGTCGCAGGCATTGTTTTTACCCTCAGTGGAGGGACGGTATGTTGGAAGAGTTCCAAGCGAGATACCGTGTCAGACTAGACGATAAAGTCAAGTGACATCGCTATCAAAGATACTACCAAAGAGGCAGTTTGGGTGTATATTAGTTCATGAGATGAACTAGGTTCCTACCATTGTGTGACAATGGAAATGTGTCTTTGGCCCAGGAACCCCGGTCCCATCAGTGACCCAGACATATTCTGAGGCAGCATCACCTGATCCTGGAGATAGTTGATCTCCAGGGTGATCGAGGTTTGGAGATTAGACTCAGAGGACAACACGGCGGATCCACTCACAAATTCCTTTTCCCATAGAGAGACGTATATAGGATGGTTGAGTATGTGATACTGCAACCACTGCTACAGATGGTCCTAGTGCAAGTGGGAGATTGTTAGTTATATGTATGCCCTAGATGCCATTACTGTACATGGGATGTATATTATAGTGGATGCGGGGACATATATAGGTAGGACTTTCTTGCTCGACATGATAGTACGCTATCTGGTTGCTCTTTATCTAAACATGTATAGTTGCAGTCTCTTTATTACATGTTGATAAAGCCCTTAGGATGTGTGCTCGACTTCGAGGACTATGATGTAGATCATACTAGTGGGGCCTGGGTAGTCCATGAGTACATCCTTCAATGTTCCTAGTCGTGGGAATATCGAGACGGGGCATCGATATTCCAGAGTAGACTAGCATATATCTTCTCGACCCATGTGATGGGCGATGGATGATCCTATATCCATTGGTGTTTGACATCAGAGATGGTATGCGGGTGCTCAGTGGTGACTGGGTACACTGAACGGACTCGCCGAGAACTCCCAGATGGTATTATACCTCACATCAGATGGAAGTTCTCTGGTGACACTGGTACAGCTTAGTCTGTTGACCCGAGATCGTCATAGAGTCTTGTGTGTCTCTCACTGTGCTTTGATTTCCACCATACCACGGCTCTACTGAGTCGTGCAAACAGGTGGTTTTCGGGTACAGTCCCGATTCACATGGAGGCAATGAGCGATAGGAGGGGATTCGTCTCTCCCGGTATTGGGGGTTGATGTTGCGCTATGCTCGACTGGCCATAACTGGAAATCCCTGGCCAGGGTTGCACTGATTTACTGGTAAATGTTATCAGTAGTTTCGTTCTGGTTATGGACCTTATATCAGCATGACTTATCAAGCTACTGGAGTCTGACGTTTACCACCCCTAGGCGAGATTTGTGACATATCAGATGAACAGACCGGACTGTGCGGTAAGTGTTACTGGTTGGATTCACAGGAGTGTGAGCAGGCTTGCTCGTTGATCTTCTGATCGCTCAATACCCGGGTGGCCGTTACGTTTAGCAGACCGCTTGCGGCTTGTGGGTGTTTGATATGATCATCACCTACCGCCGGCATATTGACGAGTCTTTAGAGTCCTACACAGGGGTTTCCTGGCTCAAGCGAAAGGAAATAGGAGCGCATATGAGATATGTGCGGGACCGAGATTGATACGATATGAGATACTGTTAGTGTATATGCCCTAGAGGCCATTACTGTATCATACTAGTATGTATATTACTTGATGGAAGCTTAGGATATTCACAAATGTATAGACAATCTTGCTCGAAATGGTAGTATGCTACTTGGTTTGTCTCTGCTTTAATGTGTACATGTGTTTCTTTTATTATATCACCTATACATATTAGTAGAGACCTTAGGATCTTTCCTTGATTACCAGCGTTGTGATGGCGCTCACATTCGTGGGGGCTGGGTAATCCGTAAGCACATCCTTATACAGGTCCCTAGTCGTAGGACTATCGAGACAGGGCATCGATACTCCGGAATAGACTAGCATATGCGCTTCTCATCCCAGCGAGGGAGACGGCCCGTCCCACAGCCGTCAGTATGTCGTACTTGAGATAGTATGCGGGTGGTCGTTAGGTTACGAGTACACTGGACAGGACTCGTCGGGAACTGTTGGTTGGTATTATACCTCTCGTCAGTTATCAGTTCCCAGGTGACATGAATACAGCTTAGTCCGCTGACTTGACACTGTAATTCGCCTCGAGTGTGTTCCCACTGTACTTTGATTACTACCCTACCACGGCTCAAAGGAGTCGTGCAAACAGGTAGTAGTTGGGTGCAGTCCCGAAGCACTTGGAGGCAGTGACGGTTAGACAGGATTCGTCTCTCCCGGTATTGGGGGTTGACATCGCGCTGTGTCTAGGAGTGCCATTACACAAGTAGTCCCTGGCTAGGGCAAGCGAGATATACTGGTAGGTTTCCAGTGTTATCTCAGGGTGTTCTGGGCTACACTCTGACACGACTTGTACCGCTATTAGGGGACTGACGTTTACCGCCCCACTAGGCCCGCCATGCGATGTATCAGACGAACAGACCGGACTGTACGGGGACTGTCATATTCAGGCTCAGTAGGAGTTCAGATGAGTTCACCTCGTCAGTCTTCTTATCGGCATCTACCTGGGGACCGTTACGTATAGCTAGTGCCGCTTGCGGTCTGTGGTTAAACCCACCGCCAGCATAGTGTCGAGTCTTTAGAGTCCCACACAGAGAGTTATTCGCCTTTAGGCAAAATGAGTAGAGCTCGCATGGTTTTGAGACAGGGTTCGTTCACATCCGTGCACTTGTGCACGTTTGCTGTCCGGACAACTTATACTAGCGGGCTTTGGTTTAAGCCGGATCCTAGTATATGATTTGGGATTGGTTTTATCTCTTTGTATTCGTGTTCTTCGGATCACGGATACGGGTGCGTATGCACAGTTGACTGAGACAGAGGGAGAGGACTTTGATTAGGGTTGATGACCATTGTCATTTTCATAACCCTAATGCTTATGTGTGTATTATGATTAATTGATATTAGTTAATTATAATTGTGCATGATTAGGGTTGATGACCATTGTCATTTTCATAACCCTAATGCTTATGTGTGTATTATGATTAATTGATATTAGTTAATTATAATTGTGCATGGTTAGGGTTGTTGACCATTTGACTATCTTGACTTGTTGACTTAGGTTGACATGTTGACCATCATCATTCCATATGAAAGATACTCTTTGATCCTTGCAATTTGCATTTAATGTGAAACGATAATGGTCAAGTGTTGATTAACCATGACAATTATCTTAGCTAATTATCTAATTTCATAATTCACACATATATGTGAGAATGGTTCATTTTTCATTCCATTATATCATATAGATTCTCTCTCCTCCTCTTCCTCTCTCTCTAGCTCTCCCCTCTCATGAGTTGAGAAACACTTGAGCTTGAGATAAACCTCTCTAAAATAATCTCTACTCTCTTCTAAGGTTCTAGGATTAGCATTCCAAGCATCTTAGTTACTTCTAGCTTGAAGTTGAAGCCAAAGGTTGAGGCTCTCGGGTAGATCCTTCTTCGACTAGAGAAGGCGACAAGGTGATCACTTTCCTTCACTCCAAGGAGCAAGGAGAGAAGGACATAAAGCCCTAGGTATAACCTCTTTTCCATGTAGCTAAAACTAGTTAACTTTGTAGTTAGTTTTTGTTTAGCAAAGATCCTCCTTTTGATAGTCCATGTTGCCTAGTTCGATAAAAATCCGTTTTTTATACCGTTTCCGCCTCCCCGCAAGCACCGGGGTGGGAAACGTGGACTTACAGTGGTATCAGAGCCTAACTAAACATAAACTAGCTAGTTAGTAAAGTGTATAGAAGTTCGATCGGTAAAAATCACAAAACTTTTTTCAAAAAACCCTAGTTTCTGCTGATTTTTAAATCTGCTCTAAAAATAATAAATCACACCTTAAAAATCGGCTCAGGGTTTTACAGTACACCCAAGCAAAATGAACCAGCGAACCGACAAACTCACCGCGGTTCCGCGGCAGAAGCAAGCTTCTGCCGCGGATCCGCGGCCGAGTTGACTCGGCCGCGGCTCGTTTCTCTTGCAGTGTTCTTATTTTATGGTTTTGGGATTTTTAAGATATTTTATTTCTGCCCAGATTTTCCAGAATAGAAATTTGTATTTGGGGTGGCTATAAATCCGTATTTTTGATCAAACTTCCCTATACTTTGACTATTAGGTTATATCTGTGTTGTTTTATATGTATTGAACGTCTGCTAATCGCTATACGTTGATTAGTGGGGGTTATACATATCTGTGATCTATAATGCTTGTTGGTTTGTGTATATGAACTCGGTGGATTGTCGTGGATGAATAGCCGGGGTGGATGTGAGATGAGAGTTTCTTTTTTCTTTCATTCATGTAATATGTAAATTGATGTAATATTATTTATTTGGCCGCACAACCGGGTCGGGGTTGTAGCCGTCATTGTATAATTTCTTTTTACTATTTTTGCTCCTAGGATAGACCCATGGTGGGGTGCACAAACTACTGGGTATCTCGAAGTGCCGAGTGGCCTACTTACGTCGTTGAGGGAGGTTGCTTCGCTTCGGGTACTTGGCGGGTAGTTTGTCGCACCCGTAGAGGTCTTGGGTGGGGTATTGGCTATTCATCGCGACCGTGTAATCCGCTTTTCGTTGCAGGCTCGAACGAATCGCGGATTCCTAGTATATCCAAAGTGTTTATCTGTGATGTGGATTGACTATCATTGCTATATATCTATATATGATAACTATTTATGTGTTGCTTATGTTTTGCATCCGCGCTAGTCCAGCCCCCGCTCTGTCGTTAGTTAAGTAACCTAACGGGTGATGACGGGGCCCCGTGGCGAATGCGGATGGCATAAGCGTACACCATATTTTGGTTGTTTTCTGCAATGGTAGGATTAAAAGATGGGACGCATTAAAATTAATGCAAGAAAATAAACCAAGTAAAAGTCGATTGGAACACTTTGAAAACCACTCGGTTCTTTTCAAAACTAAACTTTTAAATGCGGAGCTTGAACCACTCCTTTTAAAAGCTATCTCGTTCCATCGATTATATCAAGTTCACTACGTTCACGGTTTCGCCAAAACCATTCGTAGCCCTCCGTCATTCCACATGAATGGTGAAAAAGTATTCAAGCTATGTATGTTGGCCAAAGTCAAGGCATAGTGATTGGTAGCTATTGGGTATTCATGTGCAGCATAGGTAGATGCGTTGGTTTGGGACAGTCGTGCTGCCATTTTGGCCAAAGTCAAGGGTAGGTACGGGTGGGTCCAAATTAACCAGGAGAATGACGGGTAGAACTTGACATGTGACTTATGGTATTTTGGCCAAAGTCAAGGTCATAAGAGCATGGGGCAAAAATCCACATCGGGAGTTTCATAAGTACTGAAACTTGCTAGCGCTGCATACCATTTGGAGTGTGATGATTCTGGTAGGATTCCTTCAGTTTTGTCACGGGATAATATTTGGATCCCGATCCTACTGTGAGTATATGCTACTCCTCGGGAAATTTCTCACTTAACGATCAATGCTATAAACCTAGTAGGTGTCTAGAAAGGTGTTAGCGGGGCTACGCCCACAGGGAAAAGAGGTTACTTAATTAAGGAACTTCGCGAAAGCGTTGGAAAACCTCCCTCGAAGTACCGACACTGGCCTGGCTGAACGGTTAAGCAAGTATTGTACGGTGAGATTGATCCCGACTAATTCTTTCTTTATAGTTTGAGGAGGGATTCGAGAGACAGTTGGAGCCATCCTGTTTAGACAAACTAAAAACCAATCTAAACTTGCAAGAGCATCATGCTAAAGTGTTTCTTTTCTCTCTCCTAATTGCAGCGACCATTCAACATGACCAGACTTAAGTTATTACTAGATAAAAATATACTGACAGGGCCAAACTACAAAGATTGGCTCAGGAATGTCAAGATGGCAATCACTTACGACAAGTTGGGGTATGTCCTTACCACCAAAGCTCCCCTTATCCCAGGTCCCACCTCCAGCGTCGCGGATATAGAAATCCGTAAGACATGGGAGATTGATTGCGCGAAGGCCAAATGCCTCGTGCTTGCCTCTATGGACAACGAACATCAGAGGAGGCACGAGAATATGGACCTAGAGTCCATATTTCTCCATACAAAAGAACTGTATGGAGAGCAGTCTCGTATCGCCAGATACGAAGTGTCGAAGAAGTTGTTTTCGGCAAGATTGGCCGTCGGATCATCGGTAGCGGAACACGTGCTTAAGATGATTGGCTATATAGAGGAGCTCGCGGACTTTGGGACCACGTTGGAGAATGAACTCTATACTGACTTGATTCTCCAGTCCCTTCCTTCCACTTACGCCTAGTTTGTCCTAAACTTTAACATGCTAGGAAAGGAGGTTGAACTTTCCGAACTTCTGAACATGTTGAGGAGTGCTGAGGGCACCCTACAGAAAGGTAGGGAGACATCCACTTTGTTTGTTGGAGGATCTTCCTCTTCTAGGTTCAGGGCGAAAGCCAAGGGAAAGAAGAGGAAATCCCCCGCCAAACCAAGGGGCGGTGTCAGTAAAGTGGATACGAAGGGAAAGGGAAAGGCAACAAAGGTAGCGGGAAAGCTGGTGGGAAAGGAAGAATGCTTCTACTGTCACAAAAGTGGACACTGGAAACAGGATTGCAAGGCTTGGAAGGCCAGAACCCAGGATCTGAAGCGAGTTGCGGCTTCAGCTTCAGGTGTGTATGTTATTGAAAACTGTCTATCGATAAACTCTACTTCCTGGGTATTGGATACCGGATCAGGATCTCATATCTGTAATTCTTTACAGGCGTTAAGAAAGCGTAGGGTTTTGAAGGCAGGTGATATGACCCTCAGTGTTGCAAACGGAGCTAGCATGGATGCTGAGGCCGTGGGGGACTATCACCTGGGATTGTCAGATGGACACTTTTTGGTTTTGCGTAGTTGTTATTTTGTACCAAATGCAACTTGTAATATCATTTCTGTATTTTTATTGTCTAAAGAAGGTTATGAATTTGCATTTGTAAGTAATGTTGTGAACATTCACCTTAATCAAGTTTTGATTGGGTCAGGTACATTAAACAACGGTATATACGTATTAAACCAACCACAGATTTTCAATGTCCAGAATACACACAAAATAAAGTCTCCAGAAATTAATAAAACTTTCTTATGGCATTATAGACTGGGTCACATCAATGAGAGAAGGTTGACTAAGTTACATACTGAAGGATATTTGGATCCGTTCGAATATCAATCATATGCAACTTGTCAATCCTGTCTCAAAGGAAAGATGACAAAGACTCCGTTCACTGGACACGGAGTAAGAGCGAGCAAGCTCTTGGGACTCGTACACAGCGACGTGTGCGGTCCAATGTCTACGCATGCATGAAGCGGTTATTCTTACTTCATTACTTTTACGGATGACTTTTCAAGGTACGGATATGTCTTCTTAATGAAACATAAATCCGAGGCCTTTGAAAAATTCCAGGAATACAAGAATGAAGTAGAAAAACAAACAGGCAAAAGTATCAAGGCACTGAGATCTGATCGAGGTGGTGAATACTTGAGTGCCGAGTTCCTGGGTTACTTAAAAGAGAATGGAATTCTCTCTCAGCTTACTCCTCCATACACTCCGCAACATAACGGTGTATCGGAGAGACGGAACCGAACCCTATTGGATATGGTACGGTCCATGATGAGTAACGCTGAGTTACCGCGATCGTTCTGGGGATATGCGCTAGAATCAGCTGCATATCTTTTGAACCGAGCTCCAACTAAGACTGTGCCTACTACACCATATCAGATGTGGTGTGGGAAGAGACCCTATCTTAATCACATTAAGACATGGGGATGTCCAGCTTTTGTCAAAAAGCAGCATGAGGACAAGCTCGAGGCACGCTCAGTACAGTGCAAGTTTGTGGGATATCCAAAGAACTCCAAGGGATATTTCTTCTATTACGAAGAGGAACAAAAGGTTTTTGTTTCTCGTCATGCCCACTTTCTAGAACACCAGTTCTTGGAAAAGGAAATTAGTGGGAGCGCAATAGAACTGGAAGAAATTCCAGAACCACGAGCTATTACTGAAAGCTTAGTAGAACCAGAGGGTTCGAATGATCAGGACATTCCCACGCCACTTCGCAGGAGTAGTAGGCAGTCTCATCCGCCCAAGAGATACTACGGTTTTCTCATAGACGGGGATAGAGAGGATTGCATCATAGATTGTGATGAGCCTACTAGCTTCCAGCAAGCCATTCAGAGCGTTGACTCGGCAAAATGGCTGGATGCAATGCGGACCGAAATGGAGTCCATGTACACCAACAAAGTATGGACGTTGGACATTACTCCAGATGGGGTAAAACCCGTAGGATGCAAGTGGATCTTCAAAAGGAAGATTGGTGTAGATGGACAGGTTGAGACCTATAAAGCTAGACTGGTTGCAAAGGGTTTTCGTCAGCGACCTGGTTTGGACTATGACGAAACCTTTTCTCCAGTAGCTATGCCGAAATCCATTCGGATCCTTCTTGCCATTGCTGCCTTCCACGATTATGAGGTTTGGCAGATGGACGTAAAGACCGCTTTTCTAAATGGAAATTTAGAGGAGTGTGTCTATATGGACCGGCCAGAGGGTTTCATTCAGAGTGGGAGCAGCGGAAAGGTGTGCAAGTTGCTTAAGTCCATTTATGGACTAAAGCAGGCATCGCGGAGTTGGAACATCTGTTTTGATGAGACGGTCAAGGAATTTGGCTTTATCAAAAATCCAGATGAACTATGCATCTATTGTAGATTTGTAGCGAGAACTGTAGTATTCCTCGTTTTATACGTGGATGACATTCTCTTAATAGGAAATAGCATTCCTATGCTACAATCTGTTAAAGGGTTCTTGTCACACAGGTTCTCCATGAAATACCTGGGTGATGCCTCATACATTCTGGGGATCCGGTGTAAGGTTCCTAGGCACTTTAGTAAGGTCTCACAAGGCATCGGACATGCCAAATTAAAATTTTTGGTGCCGAGAAACCCTAGACTACGGATCTTAACTAGATGTTTAGGCGAAAAAGATAACTAGTTAACTGTTAACTACTGGGATACGGAAATTACAACCTTTGTAGATCCGGATATCCACCTCCACGGCTCCGCAACGTCATGTCCTCGCTGTCCATCATGAATC
Source organism: Agapanthus africanus (assembly GCA_030015575.1). Lineage (NCBI taxonomy): Eukaryota > Viridiplantae > Streptophyta > Magnoliopsida > Asparagales > Amaryllidaceae > Agapanthus > Agapanthus africanus. The sequence continues at coordinate 204,114,603 of JASDDO010000031.1, read as the reverse complement.
CTCGACTCGATCATCGGCTTCATCGGGAAAGCAAGCGGAATAGGTCGTCGGCTTTGTGTCAAAGACGATCTACGTCGAGGTTGCACAAACTCAAGCTCCGACTTCACAAACTTGTGAAACTTGTGAAGTAAACACCCAAAACAACTTGGCAAGAGGTAGAGGGTGAAGAAATAGGAGGTGGGTACACTTTAGATTTGGATTTATCTCACTAGATCTCAAGTTGCCATTTTTGTAGCAAGCTTGAAGAAGAAGAAGAAGATGAGCTCAAGAAAGAATTATAATAAGTCTTATCATAAAAATAAATATAAATCAAAATACTTATCATAACTTGAACTAGGGTCAAGTGTAGAGAATTAACCATGGTCACTTTGATGGGTTAGGGTTAAGCATGAAGATAAGGATGGTTGCTAAAGTCAAAGCTTCATGAAGCTTCAACAAAATGACAAAGAAAGCCACCATCCTCATCTTATTCTTTTCCAAATAAATAAATAAACAAATAAATAAATAAATGAAAATGCAAAACCCTAATTATCATATTAACCATGGATTAATTTTATACACTTAACTAAATGATCAAGTATCATCAAACATGATACAAAAAGTGCACGAAAGTATATCACATATACAATGTGCAATCCTAGTGAGAAAAATCCGTTTAAAGTGAACCAATACTAGTTAATGCAAAGTAATATATCAGATATATAATTATACATTAAATCATTAAATCAACACTTGATTCAATGATCCGGTCATGTCGCACATAACCGACTAGTATTCAATGCATCGATTTATCGAATCAATGATTCGATAACTAGGTCATATCGAATATAACCAATCGAAACATATATCGCGAGAATGAAATGCGGTATCACATACACGCATTATTCTCGGTCCTGCACATATCTCATATGCGCTCCTATTTCGTTTCTCTTGAGCCAGGAAACCTCTGTGTAGGACTCTAAAGACTCGTCAATACGCCGGTAGCAGATGATGATCATATCAAGCACCCACAAGCCGCAAGCGGTCTGCCAAACGTAACGGCCACCCGGGTATTGAGCGATCAGAAGATCGACGAGCTAACCCGCTCACTCTCCTGCGAATCCGACCAGTAACACTTACCATACAGTCAAGTCTCTTCGTCTGATACGTCGCATATCAAGTCTAGGGGTGGTATACGTCAGACCCCAATAACCCAATAAGTCATGCCGATGTGAGGCTCGTAACGGGTCGAGAAACTACTGGTAACACTTACCAGCAAATCTCAGATCAGCCCTGGCCAGGGACTTCCCTGCTACGGCCAATCGAGCACTGCGCAACATCAACCCCCAATACCGGGAGAGACGAAACCCCTCCTATCGCTCATTGTCTCCATGTGACTCGGGACTGTGCCCAAAGACCACCGTTTTGCACGCCCTCATGGACGTGGTAAGGTGGAGATCAAAGCACAGTGGGAATCACACAAGACTCTATGACGATCTCGGGTCTACAGACTAACCTGTACAAGTGTCACCTGAGAACTGCCATCTGACGTGAGGTATAATACCATCTGGGAGTTCTCGGCGAGTCCGTCCAGTGTACCCAGTCTCCACTGAGCACCCGTATACCATCTCTGATGTCAAACACCAATGGATATGGGATCATCCATCGCCCATCACATGGATCGAGAAGCGTATACGCTAGTCTACTCTGGTATGTCGATGCCCCGTCTCGATTACACCCACGACTAGGGACCTTGAAGGAGGTACTTATGGACTACCATGTCCCCACTAGTATGATCTGCATCATAGTCTAGGTAGTCAAGTACACATCCTAAGGGCTTTACCAACATGTAACTATAAGACAGTATAAAGAGACTAGTGTACACGTTAAGATAAATGGCAACCAGATAGCATACTATCATGTCGAGCAAGAAAGTCATCTCTATATATGTCCAAGCATCCAATATAATATACATAATCTGTATAATACTGGCCTCTAGGGCATACATACAACTAACAATCTCCCACTTGCACTAGGGCCAGCTGCTGTAGTATCTCATACCGAGCATCCCGAAGAGTCTCTCAAACTGTATCTGGGGAATGGCCTTCGTGAGTGGATCCGCCGTGTTATTCTTCGTGTCAACTCTCCTGACCTCGATCTCCCGGCGATCAACTATCTCCCGGATCAGGTGATACCGCCTCAGAATATGCCTGGACCGCTGATGGGACCTGGGTTCCTTGGCCAAAGCCACCGCTCCATTGTTATCGCAATACAAAGGTATTGGACGCTCAATGGATGGAACCACACCAAGTTCAGTAATGAACTTCTTGATCCAAACAGCTTCTTTAGCAGCATCGTTGGCAGCGATGTATTCAGCCTCCATTGTCGAGTCTGCCACGGTTTCCTGCTTGGAACTCTTCCAGCTAACCGCCCCTCCGTAAAGGGTAAAGACAAAACCCGACTGCGACTTAGAGTCGTCCTTATCACTCTGGAAGCTCGAATCGGTAAAGGACTCCACTTGGAGTTCTCCGTTACCATACACCAAGAACATATCTCTAGTCCTTCGTAAGTACTTGAGAATGCTCTTCACAGCTGTCCAGTGACTCTCTCCAGGATCAGCTTGATACCTGCTCACTACACTTAGTGAGTATGCTACATCGGGTCTGGTACATAGCATCGCATACATGATAGAGCCTACTGCCGAAGCATAGGGTATCCCTTGCATGCGAGCTCTCTCCAAATCAGTCTTGGGAGACATCTCTTTGGAGAGAGTGACTCCAGAGATCGTGGGTAAATTCCCACGCTTGGACTCTTCCATACTAAACCTCTTTAGTATGGTGTCAATGTACCTGGATTGGGACAATCCCAAAATCCGTTTGGATCTATCTCTATAGATCCTGATCCCCAATATGCAGGAGGCATCACCAAGATCTTTCATTGAGAATCTTTGTGATAAGAAGAGCTTGACCGATTGCAGCATAGGAATATCATTTCCTATCAAGAGTATGTCGTCCACGTATAATACGAGGAAGACAACTTTACTCTCTGCCACCTTCTTGTAGATACAAGGTTCATCTGGATTTTTGACGAAATCAAACTCTTTGATAACGACGTCAAAGCAGATGTTCCAACTCCGCGATGCTTGCTTTAATCCATAAATGGATTTAAGCAGCTTGCACACCTTCCCGCTGCTCCCACTGTCTACGAAGCCCTCTGGCTGAGTCATGTACACGCACTCTTCTAAATCTCCATTTAGAAAGGCGGTCTTAACATCCATTTGCCAGATTTCGTAGTCATGAAAGGCAGCAATGGCAAGCATGATTCGGATGGATTTAAGCATAGCCACTGGAGAAAAGGTTTCGTCATAGTCCACACCTGGTCTTTGACGAAAACCCTTTGCTACAAGTCTAGCTTTGAAAGTCTCCACTTTCCCATCTACACCAAGTTTCTTCTTAAAGATCCACTTGCTCCCAATGGGTTTTACCCCTTCAGGAGCAACTTCCAAAGTCCATACTTTGTTGGTGTACATGGAATCCATCTCGGACCGCATAGCATCCAGCCATTTCACTGAGTCCCCACTCGTGATGGCCTGCTCGAAGCTAGTTGGGTCATCATCCTCCATGATGCAATCCTCACTTCCACCATCAATGAGAAAACCATAGTATCTCTCAGGTGGACGAGAAACCCTACTAGATCGGCGGAGAGGCTGGGGTACGTCGGGAACTACGGAATCCTCTGGTTCAACTAAATTGTCAGTTGCAGTTTGTGGTGCTGGAACCTCTTCCAGTTCTACCTCTTTGTCAATAATTTCTTTTGCAAGAAATTCCCTTTCCAAAAAGGTGGCATGTTGAGCAACAAACACTCTTTGTTCCTCAGCTAGGTAGAAAAAATATCCTTGAGAATTCTTAGGATATCCCACAAACTTGCAAAGGACTGACCGTGCCTCGAGTTTGTCCGGATTTTGCTTTTTGACATAGGCCGGACAACCCCATATCTTAATTCGCTTAAAATATGGTCTCTTCCCACTCCATATCTCATACGGTGTGGTAGGTACAGATTTAGACGGAACCAGATTCAATAGGTATATGGCTGTCTCAAGCGCATACCCCCAAAAGGAAATAGGTAACTCAGCATTACTCATCATTGAACGCACCATATCTAATAGGGTGCGATTCCTTCGTTCCGATACACCGTTGTGCTGTGGTGTATAAGGAGGAGTAAGCTGAGAGAGAATCCCATTCTCTTTTAGATAATCCAGGAATTCACTGCTTAAGTATTCACCTCCTCGATCAGATCGAAGAACCTTAATACTTTTGCCCGTTTGGTTCTCTACCTCATGCTTATATTCTTTGAATTTCTCAAAAGCTTCAGACTTGTGTTTCAACAGGAACACATGCCCGTATCTAGAGAGATCATCAGTGAATGTAATGAAGTAGGAAGAACCATTTCTGGCGTGTGTAGACATTGGACCGCATACATCACTATGCACCAGTCCCAAGAGTTCGGTAACTCTTTCTCCGTGTTCTTTAAACGGAGTTTTGGTCATTTTTCCTTTGAGACATGAATGGCAAGTGTCATAAGATGATAATTCGAATGAATTCAAATATCCATTCTTATGCAACTTAGCTAGTCGTGTCTCATTGATATGACCAAGTCTACAATGCCACAAAAAGGATTCGTTTATTTCTGAGCTTTTCCTTTTGTGTGTGTTTTGTATATTGAAAACTGTATTTTGATTGAGAATGAATATGCCATTATGTAGCGAGCCTGATGCAATCAACCTTTGATCTAGGAATATGTTCATAACATTATCCTTTACTACAAAATTATAACCTTCTTTACTTAGTAAAGAAACTGATATAATGTTGCACATCATGTTCGGTATATAATAGCATTCATTCAGGATTAGTGTATCACCATTTGGTAATACTAGGTGATATGTGCCAACTGCTTTGGCTGCAACATTTGCCCCATTCCCTACATGAACGGAATGTTCACCTTTTCTCAGTTCTCTACCTTTTCGCAGCCCATGTAACATCTTACATATGTGGGATCCTGACCCGGTATCTAATACCCAGGACGTAGGGTGAACTGAGAAACAGTTCTCAATGACAAACACACCCGAAGATGATGCATCAACATGCATGTTCTCCGTTTGGGCGGCGTGAGAATCCAGATATTCTCCTGTTTCCTGTTCAGTCTTATAACACTTATAAGATAGAACGGGTTCAACGTTCCCCTGCACTGTATAACATGCGGGTTCGGTCAATACATCCATTTTATTATCTTTATTAAGGCATGAAATGGTCGCTACCTGGAGAGAGAGAGAAGAAAACACTTTAGCGTAAGCTCGTGCAAGATCAGATTGGTTATTATCTTATCTAATCAGGATGGCTCCCACTGCTTTTTATCAAATCTTCCTCCAAACCTTAAAAGGAAAGACTAGCCGGGATTAATTACACACTACAAGTTCGCCAATCTTTCAGCCAGGCCAGTGTCGGTACTTTGAGGGAGGTCCCCCGTGCTTTCGCACGAACCTAATTACTGTAAACCTCGTTTTCCCAGAGGCGTAACCTCGTTAACACCTTTCTAGACACCTACTTGATCAGCTAATTGCAATGTGTAAAACTCTCCCAGGAGTAACTCTTACTCGCAGCGGGTATCGGGATCCAACTATCTCATAGAAGGTATGCAATCTCATTGCAAATTTCAACACTTGAAATTCCCGATAATATTTTGCCCCAGGCGATCTATGACCTTGACTGAGTCAACAAACCATAGACCGCAAGTAAAGTTCAACCCGTCATTTCCTGATTGAATTAAACCCACCCGCACGACCCTTGACTAAGTCAACAAGGCCGCACGACTACCCTAATCCAATCTGCATCATATGCATAAACAGATAAATAGTAATTAGCTACCGCACACTACGCCTTGACTGAGTCAACAAACGCAGCACGAATACTAACTATTACTTATCTGAAATGACGGAGGGCTACGTCAGGTTTTTAAGAAAACCCTTTCCGTAATGAACTTTATATCGTTGTAGAATCAAATAAAGTTTTGAAATGGAGTGATTTTGAGGCTTTTCTCGTTTTGCTAAAGGAGTCACTCCCGGTGAAGGGATCTCGGTCCTTTCCTCGTCGAATGAGGTGCGGGATATATCATATATATCGCTGTGCAAAGCAAAAACGCAAAAGCAGTCAAAATCAAACCGAGTGTGTAGCATCTGCCAGTTATTGCTAAAGGAGTCACTCCCGGTGAAGGGATCTCGGTCCTTTCCTCATCGAATAAGGTGCGGGGTATATCATATATACCGCTGTGCAAAGCAAAAACTGTAGCTACCTGTTTTATTTTAAAATCTGATTCTACAACATCATAGGTTTCTTTTCTTTCATTAATCACATTAATGAAGTCCCATCATTTAAATACCTAAACATCACAGATAGATATGACGTACACTTATGCCATCCGCATTCGCCTCGATGTCCCCTCGTGCACCGTTAGGTTAGGTAACTAACGACAGAGTAGGGCAGGGCTAGCGCGGGTGTAAAACATAAGTAACGTCTATATAATATATCATATATACCATATACTATATCCATCACAGAGTCACAACTCAGATATCGCAGCAGAATAAACATATGAAATATTGGATATACTAGGACGTCCGTGTTTTCAATACGAGCCAGTATAAAACACGGATTCCACGGTCGTGATGAATAGCCAATCCCACACCCCTAGACCCCTACTAGAGCGGCAAGCTACCCTGCCAATTCTAGGGTTAGGAGACCCGGACTCGACTCCTCGAGTTGGTCTCCCACTGGACCCCAGAACCCGGTTACTTGTGCTCCCCTCCTTGGGTCTATCCTAATGCGGAAAAGTAAATAATATACAAAGGGTGACAACTTCCGCTACCTGGAAGTGCCCCAAATAAAAGAATATTACATACAAGTTTTTACATGAATGAAAATGAAAAACACTCATCTCACATAAAAACCCCCGGCTATTCGATTACGACGATCCAATATAACATATCCAGCAACACATAACATCACATGTCATCAACGTAAGTAAGTATGCATACCCCAATTGTCCTTGACGTATAGCAACGAAACCGGCGATATGAACATACTACACTTACGGTCACAGAAAAGAAAGTGTAAAACTACAACAATTGGAATCCGCAACTACTTTAGACATCACATGCCTAACAGTTACAAACCCCGCATTTTAGTCTCATTATCGAAAACTCTTTTCAATATCGTATGGGACTAAACTGCTAGATTTATAACATTCATCCAGTTATCTCATAACTGTTTGTGAATTCCAATTATTGTATCCAATTCCGGATAAATAGAATATATTAAACTTTCCGATCGAACATTCGAACACCCAAGTTTTCCCGACACCAATCAACACATGAAATAGGTTCAAAAACATTCACTTCATGCCTCAGTACCAACGGTCCAGCCGTAGAAGGGTCAAGCCAACGCCTCACATGTGGCACGCCGTACTGCCCCAAACCCGAAGGTTCAAAGGGCAGTTCAAGACGGTCACATAATCGAGTTAAGGTTTGTTGTCTTCTAGAGGGACCATCGCGTTACTTGCACTACTGAGAACGTCTTTTAACCACACAATAATCCAACACTTGGATATTCCGGCAGGGGAAAACCTGGGTATTTACATCCGGTCGAACTCTTTAACATATTCTACAATTATCTGGAAAAACACTAAGACAAAAATTTGATAACCCGATTGAATAAACGAATCCCTAAAGCAACCCCAAAATACTCCTCTGTGAAGTCCCAATAAAATATCCCAGAAAATATATCACTGAAAAATAGGAGTTACTGTGCAAAAATGAGTGCCTAATAAGACAAAACGGCGGCGGAAGGGCCGCATTAGCACGCTAATGCCGCGGTTCCGCCGCACTTTAGAGGGATCATTTGGTAATTTTTGCACCGTAATTCTTATATTTCCCTGCTTATTTTTCTGCATATTTTTAATTTGCAAAAATCCACATTTTACGAAAATGTACAGAGAGCAATTTGGAAATCGGATTTCGGTTCGATCGGACTTCAAACTCCGTCTACGCTTCGCCTAAGGCTCTAGCTAGTCTCTGATACCACTGTAAGGTTCCTAGGCACTTTAGTAAGGTCTCACAAGGCATCGGACATGCCAAATTAAAATTTTTGGTGCCGAGAAACCCTAGACTACGGATCTTAACTAGATGTTTAGGCGAAAAAGATAACTAGTTAACTGTTAACTACTGGGATACGGAAATTACAACCTTTGTAGATCCGGATATCCACCTCCACGGCTCCGCAACGTCATGTCCTCGCTGTCCATCATGAATCCTCGACTCGATCATCGGCTTCATCGGGAAAGCAAGCGGAATAGGTCGTCGGCTTTGTGTCAAAGACGATCTACGTCGAGGTTGCACAAACTCAAGCTCCGACTTCACAAACTTGTGAAACTTGTGAAGTAAACACCCAAAACAACTTGGCAAGAGGTAGAGGGTGAAGAAATAGGAGGTGGGTACACTTTAGATTTGGATTTATCTCACTAGATCTCAAGTTGCCATTTTTGTAGCAAGCTTGAAGAAGAAGAAGAAGATGAGCTCAAGAAAGAATTATAATAAGTCTTATCATAAAAATAAATATAAATCAAAATACTTATCATAACTTGAACTAGGGTCAAGTGTAGAGAATTAACCATGGTCACTTTGATGGGTTAGGGTTAAGCATGAAGATAAGGATGGTTGCTAAAGTCAAAGCTTCATGAAGCTTCAACAAAATGACAAAGAAAGCCACCATCCTCATCTTATTCTTTTCCAAATAAATAAATAAACAAATAAATAAATAAATGAAAATGCAAAACCCTAATTATCATATTAACCATGGATTAATTTTATACACTTAACTAAATGATCAAGTATCATCAAACATGATACAAAAAGTGCACGAAAGTATATCACATATACAATGTGCAATCCTAGTGAGAAAAATCCGTTTAAAGTGAACCAATACTAGTTAATGCAAAGTAATATATCAGATATATAATTATACATTAAATCATTAAATCAACACTTGATTCAATGATCCGGTCATGTCGCACATAACCGACTAGTATTCAATGCATCGATTTATCGAATCAATGATTCGATAACTAGGTCATATCGAATATAACCAATCGAAACATATATCGCGAGAATGAAATGCGGTATCACATACACGCATTATTCTCGGTCCTGCACATATCTCATATGCGCTCCTATTTCGTTTCGCTTGAGCCAGGAAACCTCTGTGTAGGACTCTAAAGACTCGTCAATACGCCGGTAGCAGATGATGATCATATCAAGCACCCACAAGCCGCAAGCGGTCTGCCAAACGTAACGGCCACCCGGGTATTGAGCGATCAGAAGATCGACGAGCTAACCCGCTCACTCTCCTGCGAATCCGACCAGTAACACTTACCATACAGTCAAGTCTCTTCGTCTGATACGTCGCATATCAAGTCTAGGGGTGGTATACGTCAGACCCCAATAACCCAATAAGTCATGCCGATGTGAGGCTCGTAACGGGTCGAGAAACTACTGGTAACACTTACCAGCAAATCTCAGATCAGCCCTGGCCAGGGACTTCCCTGCTACGGCCAATCGAGCACTGCGCAACATCAACCCCCAATACCGGGAGAGACGAAACCCCTCCTATCGCTCATTGTCTCCATGTGACTCGGGACTGTGCCCAAAGACCACCGTTTTGCACGCCCTCATGGACGTGGTAAGGTGGAGATCAAAGCACAGTGGGAATCACACAAGACTCTATGACGATCTCGGGTCTACAGACTAACCTGTACAAGTGTCACCTGAGAACTGCCATCTGACGTGAGGTATAATACCATCTGGGAGTTCTCGGCGAGTCCGTCCAGTGTACCCAGTCTCCACTGAGCACCCGTATACCATCTCTGATGTCAAACACCAATGGATATGGGATCATCCATCGCCCATCACATGGATCGAGAAGCGTATACGCTAGTCTACTCTGGTATGTCGATGCCCCGTCTCGATTACACCCACGACTAGGGACCTTGAAGGAGGTACTTATGGACTACCATGTCCCCACTAGTATGATCTGCATCATAGTCTAGGTAGTCAAGTACACATCCTAAGGGCTTTACCAACATGTAACTATAAGACAGTATAAAGAGACTAGTGTACACGTTAAGATAAATGGCAACCAGATAGCATACTATCATGTCGAGCAAGAAAGTCATCTCTATATATGTCCAAGCATCCAATATAATATACATAATCTGTATAATACTGGCCTCTAGGGCATACATACAACTAACATCCGGATCTACCGTGACAGATCCAAAAGGATTTTAGGACTCTCACAGTCCAGGTACATCGACACCATACTGAAAAGATTCAGTATAGAAGATTCCAAGCGCGGTAATCTACCGGCTTGTCACGGGATCACCCTCTCCAAAGAGATGTCTCCCAAGACTGATTTGGAGAGGGATCACATGTCTATTATACCATACGCTTCTGCGGTAGGCTCTATAATGTATGCGATGTTGTGTACCAGACCAGATGTGGCTTATGCACTGAGTGTGGTAAGCAGGTATCAGTCAAACCCTGGGGAGAAACACTGGATAGCGGTAAAGAACATTCTTAAGTACCTGAGAAGGACTAAGGAGATGTTCTTGGTGTATGGTGGAAAAGACCTCCAGATTGAGGCCTTTGCTGACTCCAGCTTCCAGAGTGACAAGGATGATTCCAAGTCCATGTCGGGTTTTGTCTTTACCCTCAATGGAGGGGCGGTGTGTTGGAAGAGCTCCAAACAGGAAACCGTTGCTGACTCGACTATGGAAGCGGAATACATCGCTGCATCTGATGCCGCAAAAGAAGCCGTCTGGATGAGGAAGTTCTTGAAAGAACTTCAGGTGGTTCCGTCCATTGTTGATCCAATACCTCTGTATTGGACGACAACGGGGCTATAGCTTTAGCGAAGGAACCCAGGTCCCATCAGAAATCCAGACACATCTTGAGGCGGTATCACCTGATCAGGGAGATCGTGGATCGCCAGGAGATCGAGGTTCATAGGGTTGCTTCAGAAGATAACACTGCAGATCCATTCACGAAGGCCTTACCCCAGACTCAGTTCGAGCGGCTGATCGAGATGATAGGTCTTCGATACGCCAGTACATGGCCTTAGTGCAACTGGGAGATTGTTAGTGTATATGCCCTAGAGGCCATTACTGTATCATACTAGTATGTATATTACTTGATGGAAGCTTGGGATATTCACAGATGTATAGACAATCTTGCTCGAAATGGTAGTATGCTACTTGCTGTGTCTCAGCTTTAATGTGTACATGTGTTTCTTTTATTATATCACCTATACATATTAGTAGAGCCCTTAGGATCTTTGCTTGATTACCAGCGTTGTGATGGCGCTCACACTCGTGGGGGCTGGGTAATCCGTAAGCACATCCTTATACAGGTTCCTAGTCGTAGGACTATCGAGACAGGGCATCGATACTCCGGAGTAGACTAGCGTATGCTCTTCTCATCTTGGCGAGGGAGACGGCCTGTCCCACAACTGTCAGTACGTCGTACTTGAGATAGTATACGGGTGCTCGTTAGGTTACGAGTACACTGGACAGGACTCGTCGGGAACTGTTGGTTGGTATTATACCTCTCGTCAGTTATCAGTTCTCAGGTGACATGACTACAGCTTAGTCCGCTGACATGACACTGTCACTTCGCCTCGAGTGTGTTCCCACTGTACTTTGATTACTACCCTACCACGGCTCAAAGGAGTCGTGCAAACAGGTAGTAGTTGGGTGCAGTCCCGAAGCACTTGGAGGCAGTGACAGTTAGACAGGATTCGTCTCTCCCGGTATTGGGGGTTGACATCGCGCTGTGTCTAGGAGAGCCATTACACAAGTAGTCCCTGGCCAGTGCAAGCGAGATATACTGGTAGGTTTCCAGTGTTCTGGGCTACACTCCGACATGACTTGTACCGCTATTAGGTGACTGACATTTACCCACCCCTAGGCCCGCCATGCGATGTATCATACGAACAGACCGGACAGTACGGAGACTGTCAAATTCAGGCTCAGTAGGAGTTCAGATGAGTTCACCTCGTCAGTCTTCTTATCGGCATCTACCTGGGGACCGTTACGTACAGCCAGTGCCGCTTGCGGTCCGTGGTTAAACCTACTGCCAACGTAGTGTCGAGTCTTTAGAGTCCCACACAGAGAGTTATTCACCTTTAGGCAAAATGTGTAGAGGTCGCATGGTTTTGCGACAAGGTTCGTTCACATCCGCGCACTTGTGCACGTTTGCTGTCCGGACAGCTTATACTAGCGGGCTTTGGTTTAAGCCGGATCCTAGTATATGATTTGGGATTGGTTTTATCTCTATGTATTCGTGTTCCTCGGATCACGGATACGGGTGCGTATGCACAGTTTACTGAGACAGAGGGAGAGGACTTTGATTAGGGTTGATGACCATTGTCATTTTCATAACCCTAATGCTTATGTGTGTATTATAATTAATTGATATTAGTTAGTTATAATTGTGCATGATTAGGGTTGATGACCATTGTCATTTTCATAACCCTAATGCTTATGTGTGTATTATGATTAATTGATATTAGTTAATTGTAATTGTGCATGGTTAGGGTTGTTGACCATTTGACTATCTTGACTTGTTGACTTATGTTGACATGTTGACCATTATCATTCCATATGAAAGATGCTCTTTGATCCTTGCAATTTGGATTTAATGTGAAATGATAATGGTCAAGTCTTGATTAACCATGACAATTATCTTAGCTAATTATCTAATTTCATAATTCACACATATATGTGAGAATGGTTCATTTTTCATTTCATTCTATCATATAGATTCTCTCTCCTCCTCTTCCTCTCTCTCTAGCTCTCCCCTCTCATGAGTTGAGAAACACTTGAGCTTGAGATAAACCTCTCTAAAATAATCTCTACTCTCTTCTATGGTTCTAGGATTAGCACTCAAAGTATCTTAGTTACTTTTAGCTTGAAGTTGAAGCCAAAGGTTGAGGCTCTCGGGTGGATCCTTCTTCGACTAGAGAAGGCGACAAGGTGATCACTTTCTTTCACTCCAAGGAGCAAGGAGAGAAGGACATAAAGCCCTAGGTATAACCTCTTTTCCATGTAGCTAAAACTAGTTAGCTTTGTAGTTAGTTTTTCTTTAGCAATGATCATCCTTTTGATAGTCCATGTTGCCTAGTTCGATAAAAATCCGTTTTTATACCGTTTCCGCCTCCCCGCAAGCACCGTGGTGGGAAACGTGGACTTACAGATACCGTATTCTATTCTCGCGATTTGTGACATTGATCGGTTGTATACGATATAGCCGGGTTATCGGATCAAGTGTTGATTCGATAAGTTGTTACTTTTGATATTAGTCGATTATAGCCGTATTATTAAATCAAGAGTTGATTTAATAATTTAATGTATAATTATATATTTGATATATTACATTACATTAACTAGTATTATCTCACTTAAGAATTATTTTCTCACTAGTTTGTGCATAAGTGTATATGTGATATATATTTGTGTACATATGTTTGTGTCATACTTGATGATACACACAAGATGGGTGTATGAGACTTATACCAAGATTAGGTTTAAGATTAGGGTTATTGTTTTATCTTAAGATTTAACAAAAGAATTTAACTCGGTCAAAGTTATCAAGCTTGAAGAAGCTTGGAGAAAGTTTGACAAAGTCCACTCTTTTGTCATTTCACTTGATATTCTTTAACCCAACTTTTAACCCAATACTTTGGTTAATTCTCTACATGAGTTGAGCATGATGGCTTAACTCAACCATGGTGCAATAATTAAAAGGATAAGTTTCATTTGGATGGATTTACATTATTCATTATTATTATTCTTTCTTCTTCTTCTTCTTCATCAAGCTTCATCAAAAAGCTTGCTAGCTCCAATGGTGCCATGAGAAAAAGAGTGAGAAAAACAATTCTAAAGTGAGCCCACTTCCTATTTCTTCATCCTATACTACTTGCCATGTAGTATAGGGTGTTCTCTTCACAAAGTTCTTGACCAAGTGAAGGAATAGCTTGAGTTTGAGTCTCCCCGACGTAGATCATCTTCGGCCTCGAAGTCAACGACCTAGTCCACTCATTTCTCCGAAGAAACCAACGCTAGGGTCCGGGATCCCGATGATCGCAGCGAAGGGACATCAACACGGAGCTTTAGAAGTGGAGGACCGGATCTACAAAGGTTGCAATCCCTTTCACTTAGCAGTAAAGTAGTTTACTTGCCTTTAGTTTCGCCTTACCTCTAGTTAACGATCTTGCATAGAGTTGTTAGGAACATAAAAATTTGATTTTGGCATGGTTGATACCTTGTAGAACCTCATGAGTGTGCCTAGTAACCCTATAAAGTACAGTTTTCAACCTACGACACACATGGAATGAGTTATTAGACTCAAAGGACTTATACAGAGTATTGTATGTTGTCCAGTGTCCATTAGGACAGAGGGGTTGGTACTCGTACTATATTCTGTTTACTTGACTTCTCTAGTTCTTAGACATGTGTTTCGTAGAAATACAAGATCCAAGTTTTGAGAAGTTATAGGTATAAGAATAAAGTAGAGAACCACGCGTTGCAAGTATCAGGATTCTTCAAGGTGATCGAAGATGTAGATGCTTGTGTATGGTATTCAGTTAATAGTAATGATTATGAGAACCTGCTTCTCTTTCAGGTTACTCATATCTGGATGTGTTCCTAACTTGAGTAATGCTGATCGGCTTCTCTTCATTTAGTTGACATGCACTGGAGATAGCTGCATGATTTGAATCTGGTTCCAATTAAATCAGTGCCTCTCTTTCTGTATTGGATATAGAACGGTTCATATCTTAACGATGTTAAGGTACGGGGAGTTGTCCGGCTTATGCTTAAAACCAGACTCTGGATAACTCAAGGCACGTTTCTGTAATGGCTGTTTGTGGGTTGACCCAGGCTATGAAGAGGGTTGACTTTCTACCATCTGGAAGATCAATAGTGATATTGTTCTTGACTCGCCACAGTTTTAGTAAAATGGATTCTTTCAGAAAACTGTAGTGGGAGTATGGTAGAACTGGAAGCGATTCCAGAACTGCAAACGATTACTGAAAATTTAATAGGACCTAAAGATTCAATCTGGTTTGATATTCCATTGGCCACTCCGCAGATATGGTGGGTAACCTCAGGCACTCGAGAGGTACTTCGGTATGCTCAAAGACGGTAACAGGGAGGTTCTTGTTTACCCATACTTGACACTACTGTTGTTCTAGGCTATGAGACCTGGCAGGAGGAAGAGTATAGCGTCATTATAAACTAGCTTTAGAAGTGTACGTGTATATGACTCTTCCAGAGGGTTGTCGTAGTCAGTGGGAGCAGCGGAAGCATAGTGGATAAGTAGCTTATGTCTATTTATGGACTAAAGCAGATATAGCACAATAGATCATCTATTTTTGATATGACAGTCATGGGTTTTGATTTCATCAGAATAGGGGATGGATCTGTTAAGAATGTAGCAGGGTGTGTGTCCTAGTATTCGGATGACATACATAGAGTAGGAAGTGAAGTTCCTACATTACGATCGGTTGTACTTTGGTTGTCACACAGTGGTTTCTCCACATAGGATATAGATATAATATCAGACATTCTGGTTACTAGATCTATGGTTTTAGATCTAGATTTGGGTAGTGTCCCAATCTGGGTAGTTAGACAACATTCTAAAGATGTTTTAGAATGGACGACACCTGGCACGGTAGTATACCTGCAGGTGATAGAGTCACCCCCTCTAAAGGTGTCTTATAGACTAAAGGGGAGAGGGATCTGCATGATTGGCATATCACTTGCTTAGGCAATTGAGTCAATCATGAGATGTAAAGTACCATACCAGATGTTGTTTTTGCACTAGATGCAATAAGTAAATATTGATCCAATCCTGGAGAAATGTTCGGAAGAAGTTTTAGAACATAAGTGGATGTTCTAGGGAGATGATAACGACAGCCTCCTTCGAGAGACGGTTATCATTCCAGGCTTCTAAAGTGACCTGGATGACGGAGCGACTGTCAGAGTTATATATTTTCCCCTCTGACGAGGGGCAGTAGTTTGGACAGGTGGTCCAAGCGGATACTGAGGGAGGCATGACGCAGGATACTGATTAAATTCAGTTGACGATACAGTCTAAGAAGTTTGGATTTGGAGTTCATTTATGAACTAGGTCCCATCAGATATCCAGACATATTCTAAGACAGGTATTGCTCATTTCGGGAGATGGCTTTCTCCACGAACTTGAGATAAAGAGAGGCATAGAAAGAAACATCAGGGCGGATCCACTCACTGAGGCTATTCCTCAAACGCAGTAGTTTCACAACCGGGCTTTGTGAGACTGATTAGTAGAGGAGTTGGGTGTTCGGTATCACACAGGCTGTGAGTATGCGACATCGCAATAATTAGCCTTGAGTGCAAGTGGGAGATTGTTGGATATAGTGCCCTCAGAGTCAATTATTGGATCGCAGGCATGTGATTGCAATGATTGAGGGAGGACCTATGCCGGTAGGACAGTCTTACTCAAGATGATAGTATGCTATCTGGTTTATCATTATCATCATGTACTGCTTTAGGTGACCTTACAGGTCGCTATTACACGTTGATAGAGCCCTTAGGATTCTTGCTTGACTGCCAGCAATATGATGGCGATCATATACGTGGGAGCTGGGGTCTATAAGCACATCGTTAAAAGGTCCCTAGTCTAAGGAGTTTCGAGACTGGGCATCGATACTCCATTAGTAGACTAGTGTATACAGTCGAGACCCCGACGAGGGGCGGTGGCCTGTCTCACAAGCCATTGGTGTCAGTTGGTTCACCTAAGATGTATACAGGTGCTCATTAGGTTATGAGTACACCGGACAGGACTCGCCGGGAACATGCTAGTTGGTATTATACCTGACGTCAGATAGAAGTTCCCTGGTGACATGTGTACAGGTTAGTTCATCGACCTGAGATCGTCATTTGTCTCGTGTGAGTTCCCACTGTGCTTTGATTACTACCCTAACATGGCTCAAAGGAGTCATGCAAACAGGTTTTAGTTGGGTACAGTCCCTGTAAGTCGATGTACAACACCCCAATACTTGTGGGGAGGCGGAATTTTCAAAAATGAACTTGTTTAGTGAACAAACATCGACTAACCGCTTGAATCGAAGCTAAACGATAACTAACTTAAAACATAGAGTTTCTATGCTACTATGTTTAGGGATTATACCTAACGAATCGTGTCCTTCGTCTTTGCGAACTCCACCTCCTCCTCGGCCTTCTCTAAGTAGTAGACGATCCACCCGAGAGCTTTACTCCAAGCTTAGCCTCTAAACTTGAGGAAACTAAACTTCTCTAAGTGCTAATCAAAGAAGCTAGGTGAAATATAGAGAGGGTTATGGATTAAGTAGTCTAACTAATCCTTGTACTCAACACATGAGAGGGGATGATTAGGGTTTGAAGAGGGAGAGCTTGAGGAGAGAGAAGGTGAGGATAATAATGAATTGAGAATAATGAGTTATGATAATATATATCAAGCATTTCTTTTATCAAGAAAAGAATAAGAAATGAATTTAGCAGCCATGCTTGATAATATCTAGTGATGATTCACTCCATGAGTCATTAAGCATTTATCATGCATTAATGACATGGATGAATCATCCATATGACTCACTAATCACATTCATTGCTTATGCGACCTTAACCTCCTTAGTCACTACCTTCTAGAAGCTTCTCGCGGAATTACGAGAACGCCCGTCCTTTCCGCAAAAATACGGAAAAACTTTAGACTGTATAAATCCCATAACCGGATACCAGTAACTGGCTTAAACCAAAGCCGACTGGTAAAAACTGTCCGAAAGTCGTACGCGCGTAAACGCACGTATGCGTCCGAACCCTTGTCGTAAAACCATACGACCTCTATATCGTTTCTCTTGGAGTAGGGAAACTCTCTGTGTGGGACTTTAGAGACTCGACTTCTACGCTGGCAGTGGGTTTAACCACAGACCGCAAGCGGCACTAGCTGTACGTAACGGTCCCCAGGTAGATGTCGATAAGAAGGACGATGAGGGAACCCATCCGAACTCCTACTGAGTCTGATGTGACAATCTCCATACAGTCCGGTCCGTTCGTCCAAGACTATCGCATATCGGCCCTAGGGGGCGGCAAGCGTCAGTCCCCTAATAGCGGTATAAGTCGTGTCGGAGGGAAGCCCATTACACCCTGAGAAACTACTGGAACCTACCAGCAAATCTCGCTTGCCCTGGCCAGGGACTTTGCGTAATGGCTCTCTGACACAGCGCGATATCAACTCCCAATACCGGGAGAGACGAATCATGTCTAACCGCCACTGCCTCCAAGTGCTCGGGACTGCACCCAACTGCTACCTGTTTGCACGACTCCTTTGAGCCGTGGTAGGGTAGCAATCTAAGAACAGTGGGACACACTCGAGGCGAAGTAGCAGTGTCAAGTCTGCGGACTATGCTGTACTCATGTCACCTGGGAACTGTTCCCTGACGACTGGTACAAAACCAACCAACAGTTCCCTGTGAGTCCTGTCCGGTGTACCCGTAACCCAACGAGCACCTGTATACTATCTTCAGTACGACGTACTGACGGCTGTGGGACAGACCATCTCTCCAACTGGGATGAGAAGCGTACACACTAGTCTACTCCGGAGTATCGATGCTCTGTCTCGATAATCCAACGACTAGGGACCTGAATAAGGATGTGCTTGTAGACTACCCAGCCCCCACTAGTGTGACTGCCATCACAACTCTGGTAGTCAAGCAAGATCCTAAGAGCTCTATCAATACGTACACTCACATATTAAGATAGAAAAAACCAAGTAGCATACTACCATGTTTAGCAAGACTGTTATATACATGTGAATATCCCAAGCTTCCATTAAGTAATATACAAACTAGTATTATACAGTTTTGGCCTTCTAGGGCATAAACACTAACAATCTCCCACTTGCACTAGGGCCATGTACTGGCATATCGAAGACCAATGATCTCGAGTAGCCTCTCGAACTGAATCTGAGGTAGGGCCTTCGTGAATGGATCAGCAATGTTCTCTTCAGAAGCAACTCTCCGAACCTCGATCTCCTGACGATCAATGATCTCCCTGATCAGGTGATACCGCCTCAAGATGTGTCTGGACTTCTGATGGGACCTTGGTTCCTTCGCTAAAGCTATAGCTCCGTTGTTGTCGCAATACAGAGGTATTGGATCAACTATGGTAGGAACCACCTGAAGTTCTGTTAGGAACTTCTTCATCCAGACTGCTTCTTTTGCGGCATCGCAAGCAGCTATATACTTCGCTTCCATCGTCGAGTCAGCAACGGTGTCCTGCTTGGAGCTCTTCCAGCACACCGCCCCTCCATTGAGGGTAAAGACATAACCCGACATGGACTTGGAATCGTCCGTATCACTCTGGAAGCCGGAATCAGCAAAGGCCTCTAACCTGAGGTCTTTTCATCCGTAAACCAAAAACATCTCCTTATTCCTTCTCAGGTACTTGAGAATGTTCTTTACTGCTATCCAGTGCTTCTCCCCTGGGTCTGACTGATACCGGCTTACCACGCTTAGTGCGTAAGCTACATCTGGTCTGGTGCACAACATCGCATACATTATAGAGCCTACCGCAGAAGCGTAGGGTATAATGGACATGCGTTCCCTTTCCAAATCAGTCTTGGCAGACATCTCTTTGGAGAGGGTGATTCCGTGACAAGCCGGTAGATTACCACGCTTAGAATCTTCCATACTGAATCTTTTCAGTACAGTGTCGATATACCTGGACTGCGAAAGTCCTAACATCCTTTTGGATCTATCACGATAGATCCGGATCCCCAGAATGTAAGAGGCATCACCCAGGTCTTTCATGGAGAACCTGTGTGACAAGAATCCTTTGACAGATTGTAGCATAGGAATGTCATTTCCTATCAATAGAACGTCATCCACGTACAAGACGAGGAATACGACACTTCTGGCTACAACTTTACTATATATGCACGGTTCATCTGGATTTTTGACAAAGTCATATTCTTTGACTGTTTCATCAAAACAGATGTTCCAACTCCGCGATGCCTGCTTTAGTCCATAAATGGACTTAAGCAGCTTGCATACTTTCCCGCTGCTCCCACTCTGATTGAAACCCTCTGGCTGATCCATATAGACGCTCTCTTCTAAATTTCCATTCAGAAAAGCCGTCTTTACGTCCATCTGCCAGATTTCATAATCATGGAAGGCAGCAATAGCAAGAAGGACCCGAATGGATTTGAGCATAGCCACTGGAGAAAAAGTTTAGTCATAGTCCAAACCAGGTCATTGACGAAAACCCTTTGCAACAAGTCTAGCCTTATAGGTTTCCACCTGTCCATCTACACCAATCTTTTTCTTGAAGATCCATTTGCATCCTATGGGTTTTACCCCATCTGGAGCAAAGTCCAAAGTCCATACTTTATTGGTGTACATGGACTCCATTTCGGTCCGCATTGCATCTAGCCATCGTACCGAGTCGCCGCTCTGGATGGCCTGCTGGAAGTCAGTAGGTTCATCATCATCTATGATGCAATCCTCTCTATCCCCATCTATGAGAAAATCGTAGTATCTCTCAGGCGGATGAGACGGCCTACTACTCCTGCGAAGGTGTGCGGGAATGTCCTGTTCTTCTTGAACTTCCGGTTCTACCAAACTTTCAGTATTAGTTTGTAGTTCTGGAATTTCTTCCAGTTCTATTTCGCTCCCACTTGATTCCTTTTCTAAAAACTGATGTTCTAGAAAATGGGCATTACGAGAAACAAATACCTTTTGTTCCTCTGCGTAATAGAATAGATATCCCCTGGAGTTCTTTGGATATCCCACAAACTTACACTTTACTGATCGTGCCTCGAGCTTGTCCACATGCTGCTTTTTAACAAAAGCTGGACATCCCCAAATCTTTATATACTGTAGATGGGGTTTCTTCCCGCTCCACATCTGATATAGAGTGGTAGGCACAGTCTTGGTAGGTACCATGTTCAAAAGATATGCCGCTGATTCTAGCGCATAACCCAAGAAAGATCGCGGTAACTCGGCATTACTCATCATGGATCGTACCATATCCAATAGGGTTCGATTCCGTCTCTCCGATACACCGTTATGCTGTGGAGTGTATGGAGGAGTAAGCTGAGAGAGAATTCCTTTCTCTTTTAGGTAACCTAGGAACTCGGCACTCAAGTATTCACCACCTCGATCAGATCTTAGTGTCTTGATACTTTTGCCGGTTTGGTTTTCTACTTCATTCTTATACTCTTGGAATTTCACAAAAGCCTCGGATTTATGTTTCATCAGATAAATGAATCCGTATCTTGAGTAATCATCCGTGAAAGTAATGAAATAGGAAAAACCACCTCTTGCATGTGTAGACATTGGACCGCATACATCGCTGTGTATGAGTCCTAAGAGCTCGCTCGCTCTTACTCCTTGTCCAGTAAATGGAGTCTTTGTCATCTTTCCTTTGAGACAAGATTGACAAGTGTCATAGGTTTGATATTCGAACGAGTCCAAATATCCTTCTCTATGCAACTTAGTCAACCTTCTCTCATTGATGTGACCCAGTCTACAATGCCATAAGAAAGCTTTATTTAAATCTGGAGACTTTCTTTTTAGTGTGTTCTGGACATTGAAAATTTGGAGTTGGTTTAAAACATATATACCGTTATTTAATGTACCGGACCCAATCAAACCATGATTAAGGTGGATGTTAACAACATCTCTTACAAACGTGAAATTATAACCTTTATTTGATAACAAGGAAACTGATATGATATTACACGTTAAGCTTGGTACAAAACAACAGTTATGTAAAACCAAAATGTGTCCACTCGTCAATCCTAGGTGATAATCCCCGACGGACGCAGCTCCCACGCTAGCTCCGTTAGCAACCTTTAGGGTCATATCACCTTCCTTCAGCACTCTACGGTTTCTCAGTGCCTGCAATGAATTGAAAATATGAGATCCTGATCCGGTATCCAATACCCAGGAAGTAGAGTTGATCGACAGACAATTCTCAATTACAAACACACCTGAAGTCGAAGCCATAGCCTGCTTCGGTTCCTGGTTCTTGGCGTTCCACGCCTTGCAATCCTTCTTCCAGTGCCCTTTCCTGTGACAATGGAAGCACTCATCCTGGCCAACTACCGGTACTGCAAACTTTTTCTTTCCCTTCCCTCCCACCTTACTTACACCTCCTCTAGGTCTGGGTGCGGCCTTCTTCTTCCTTCCTTTGGCCCTAGCCTTGGACCCGGAAGAAGATGAACCGCCAACAAACATAGCGGGTGTTTCCCTTGCTTTCTGCAAGGTGCCCTCTGCACTCCTTAACATGTTCAGGAGTTCCGGAAGTTCAACTTCTTTTCTTTGAATGTTGAAGTTCAGGATAAACTGGGCGTAGGTGGAAGGAAGGGACTGGAGAATAAGGTCTGTATAGAGCTCATTATCCAAAGTCGTCCCAAGGTCTGCGAGCTCTTCTATATAGCCGATCATCTTTAGGACATGTTCTCCTACCGATGACCCGACAGCCAACCTCGCTCGAAACAAGTTCTTTGAGGTCTCGTATCTTGCTATACGAGATTGCTCTCCATAAAGTTCCTTTGTATGGAGAAATATGGCGTCTAGTTCCATATCCTCGTGCCTCCTCTGATGTTCTTTGTTCATCGAGGCAAGCACGATGCACTTGGCTTTCGCGCAATCTAAATCCCAGGTTTTGCGGATTTCCTTATCCGCATTGCTGGATTTGGGACCAGGGACAGCAGGTGCCGTAGCGGTGAGGACGCACCCCAATTTGTCATAGGTCAAAGCCATTTTGACATTCCGCAGCCAATCTTTATAGTTTGGCCCTGTCAGTATATTTTTCTCTAAAAGTTACTTAAGTCCAGTCATTTTCAGGGTCGCTGCAATTAGGAGAGAGAGAAGAAAACTCTTTAGCATGATGCTCTTGCAAGTTTAGAGTGGTTTTTAGTTTATCTAAACTGGATGGCTCCCACTGTTTCTCGAATTCTTCCTCAAACCATAAAAGAAGAATTAGCCAGGACTATTCTCACTGTACAATTCTTGCTTAACCGTTCAGCCAGGCCAGTGTCGATACTTCGAGGGAGGTTTTCCAACGCTTTCGCGAAGTTCCTTAATTAAATAACCTCTTTTCTCTGGGGGCGTAACCCCGATGACACTTTTCTGGACACCTACTTGGTTTATAGCATTGATCGTTAAGTGACGAATATCCTGATAAGTAGAATATACTCACAGTAGTATCGGGATCCAAATATCATCGTCTGATAATGTTGTATGAATGCTACCAACATTCATCAAACTCAAAATGGTATTCATCTCTTTGCAAATTTCAGTTTCTTTAGAAATTCCGATATAAGTTTTTGCCCCATGCTCTTATGACCTTGGCGTTAGGTCAAAATGTCATAAGTCACATGTCAAGTTCTACCCATCATTATCTTGTCAATTTGAACCCATCCGTATATATCCTTGACGTTCGGCCAAAATGATAATACGACTGTCCCAAACTAACTCATCTATCTATGCAACAAATGAATATCCAGTAGCTACCAAACACTATGCCTTGGCGTTAGGTCAAAATACATAGCTTGAATACTACTAAATACCCAGATGAAATGACGGAGGGCTACGAATGGTTTTGGCGAAACCGTGAACGTAGTGAACTTGATATAACCGAAGGAACCTGATAGCTTTTAAAAGGAGTGGTTAAAGCTCCGCATTTAAAAAATCTTTTTTTTTAAATTAACCGAGTGGTCTCTTTTAAATTGTTCCAACGATTAAAACATTGGTTTATTTTCTTTGCATTATAGATAATGCATCCCATCATTAACCTATCATTGCAGAAAACAACGAAAATACAACGTCCTCTTATGCCATCCGCATTCGCCACGGGGTCCCGTCATTACCCGTTAGGTTACTTAACTAACGACAGAGCGGCGGCTGGGCTAGCGCGGGTGTAAAACATAAGTGACGTCTAAATAGCTATCATATATATAGATATTTTACATTCGTCTGACGCAATGATATTCATTCCAGATCACAGATGAACTTAATTGGATTTGCAAGCAATCCGTGTTTGTTTTGAGCCTGCAACAAAATACGGATTTACACAGTTGTGATGAATAGCCATTACCCCACCCACGACCCCTACGGATGCGGTAAACTACCCGCCCGGCAGTTTGTGCACCCCACCTTGGGTCTGTCCTAGGAGCAAAAACAGTAAAATGAAATAATACAACGGTGGCTACAACCGCAACCTGGATGTGCCCCGCAAAATAATATTACAACAAATTACATTTACATCAAATGAATTAAAAGATAACCCATCGCATAACCCCGGCTATACATCACAACAGTCCAACACAGTTCATTTGCACAAACAGATAAAATCCATTTCAGAAATGTGCAACCCCCTGCCAACTGACATACTAGCAGTTAGGGGAGGTTTACGAACACATTATACAATCACAGATATAATCCAACAAGAAAATACTGTATAATTTCGATCGATTAAACACTTTTAATTTTGCTCCAATACTGCTCTGCAAAACTGAAACCTGAGCAAAAATTAAATATTCCAGAAAATACCAAATATCACAGAGAAGCAACACAGGAAAATTGGGTTCCTGAATCGTCAACTCGGCGGCGGAAGCGCGGCGGATCGATGGGATCCGCCGCGGTTCCGCGGCGCTTTAGACGACTCAGGGGCCCAAATTTCTTGTGTGTTCTTCTGGTGTCTTTTCAAGCTTTCTGAACCTTCCTGAAAAATTTTAGGACTTCATTTAAAATTCGACAGAAACTTGTGATTTTGGGTTTCTCCGGCTTCGTTTTTTCCTTTCGAAATTCATACAAATTTGCAAGCAAGTTATTTATTGTTTAGCGAGGCTCTAACACCACTGTAAGTCGATGTACAACACCCCAATACTTGTGGGGAGGCGGAATTTTCAAAAACGAACTTGTTTAGTGAACAAACATCGACTAACCGCTTGAATCGAAGCTAAACGATAACTAACTTAAAACATAGAGTTTCTATGCTACTATGTTTAGGGATTATACCTAACGAATCGTGTCCTTCGTCTTTGCGAACTCCACCTCCTCCTCGTCCTTCTCGAAGTAGTAGACGATCCACCCGAGAGCTTTACTCCAAGCTTAGCCTCTAAACTTGAGGCAACTAAACTTCTCTAAGTGCTAATCAAAGATGCTAGGTGAAATATAGAGAGGGTTATGGATTAAGTAGTCTAACTAATCCTTGTACTCAACACATGAGAGGGGAGGATTAGGGTTTGAAGAGGGAGAGCTTGAGGAGAGAGAAGGTGAGGATAATAATGAATTGAGAATAATGAGTTATGATAATATATATCAAGCATTTCTTTTATCAAGAAAAGAATAAGAAATGAATTTAGCAACCATGCTTGATAATATCTAGTGATGATTCACTCCATGAGTCATTAAGCATTTATCATGCATTAATGACATGGATGAATCATCCATATGACTCACTAATCACATTCATTGCTTATGCCACCTTAACCTCCTTAGTCACTACCTTCTAGAAGCTTCTCGCGCAATTACGAGAACGCCCCTCCTTTCCGCAAAAATACGGAAAAACTTTAGACTGTATAAATCCAATAACCGGATACCAGTAATTGGCTTAAACCAAAGCAGACTGGTAAAAACTGTCCGAAAGTCGTACGCGCGTAAACGCACGAATGCGTCCAAACCCTTGTCGTAAAACCATACGACCTCTATATCGTTTCGCCTGGAGTAGGGAAACTCTCTGTGTGGGACTCTAGAGAATCGACTACTACGCTGGCAGTGGGTTTAACCACAGACCGCAAGCGGCACAAGCTGTACGTAACGGTCCCCAGGTAGATGTCGATAAGAAGGCCGATGAGGGAACCCATCCGAACTCCTACTGAGTCTGATGTGACAATCTCCATACAGTCCGGTCCGTTTGTCCAAGACTATCGCATATCGGGCCTAGGGGGCGGCAAGCGTCAGTCTCCTAATAGCGGTATAAGTGGTGTCGGAGGGAAGCCCATTACACCCTGAGAAACTACTGGAACCTACAAGCAAATCTCGCTTGCCCTGGCCAGGGACTTTGCGTAATGGCTCTCTGACACAGCGCGATATCAACTCCCAATACCGGGAGAGACGAATCCTGTCTAACCGCCACTGCCTCCAAGTGCTCGGGACTGCACCCAACTGCTACCTGTTTGCACGACTCCTTTGAGCCGTGGTAGGGTAGCAATCTAAGAACAGTGGGACACACTCGAGGCGAAGTAGCAGTGTCAAGTCTGCGGACTATGCTGTACTCATGTCACCTGGGAACTGTTCACTGACGACTGGTATAAAACCAACCAACAGTTCCCTGTGAGTCCTGTCCGGTTTACCCGTAACCCAACGAGCACCTGTATACTATCTCCAGTACGACGTACTGACGGCTGTGGGACAGACCATCTCTCCAACTGGGATGAGAAGCGTACACACTAGTCTACTTCGGAGTATCGATGCTCTGTCTCGATAATCCAACGACTAGGGACCTAAATAAGGATGTGCTTGTAGACTACCCAGCCCCCACTAGTGTGACTGCCATCACAACGCTGGTAGTCAAGCAAGATCCTAAGAGCTCTATCAATACGTACACTCACATATTAAGATAGAAAAAACCAAGTAGCATACTACCATGTTTAGCAAGACTGTTATATACATGTGAATATCCCAAGCTTCCATTAAGTAATATACAAACTAGTATGATACAGTAATGGCCTTCTAGGGCATAAACACTAACTGTCCCGAGCCACAAGGAGGCAGTGAGCAGATCAGCAGGGGTTTCGTCTCTCCCGGTATTGGGGGTGAGATCGCGCTGTGTCTAGGAGAGCCATTACACGAAGTTCTTGGCCAAGGCAGGACATTTACTGGTAGGTATTTCAGTAGTATTTCAGGGTGTTCTAGGATACACTCCGACATGACTTGTACCGATTTTGGGGGTCTAACTTTTACCAACCCCCTAGACCCAACATGCGATGCTCATAAACGAACGGACCGGACTGTATGGATATTGTCACTGACAGGCTCAGTAGGGTGTCAGGATGAGTTCGCTCATCGACCTCCCTTTTGGTCAATACCTGGTAGCCCGTTACGTACAGCTAGTGCCACCGACGTGCTAGTGGTTAATGTAAGTCCATGTTGCGACCCCCGGTTCTTACGGGGAGGCGGAAACGGTATAAAAATCAAATTTTTTAGCGCAAGGGGCAACATGGACTAACATAAGTCGGGATCTTTTCTAAACTAAACTAGCAAACATGCAAAGGAGAGTTAACTACTCGGCAAAGTGGTTATACCTAACTTGAACTCCTTCTTCTTGAAACCTAGTAGAGGTTGATGGTTCTCTTCTCGTCGCCTTCTTCCGTCGAAGATGGATCCACCTGAGGGTTCAACCTTCGGGCTCTTTCTCGAACTTGGAGAGAACTAGAATCTTCGGCTTGCTAAACCTTTGATCCTAGAGTGAGTAGAGAATGTCTTTGGGGTGTTTTTCTTTTAAGGAGAGGGATTCTCAACACATGAGAAGGATTCTCCTTTAGCTAGAGGAAGAAGAAGATGAAGTGAGGAGAGAGAAGCTAAATGATAGAATGAGCTCTCTTTTTCTTTCTTGCAACCATATGACAAAAGAAAAAGAATTATCAAATTAATAATAATAATGAAAATGAAATAGTTGATGGAAGGTTTAGGAATGACCATTATCATTTCAAACATTAAATGGTTTTGCAAGAATCAAAAAACATCTTTCTTTTGTAATGATGATGGTCAAAACTTCAACCATGGTCAACTAGTCAATAAAAACCAACCATGACACAATTTCATTTTATTAATATTATTAATTGATATAACATAAATCCATTAGGGTTTGGAAAAAGACGACTGTCAACTGTGCATACGCACCCGTTCCGAAACCCTAATGAAAATCCTCTTCCTCCTCCTCAAACAACTGTGCATACACACCTGCATTCTTGTTCCGAGGAACATGAATACTGAGAGATAAAAGCAACCCCAAAACATATACCAGTATCTGACTCAAACCAGAGCCAGCCAGTAATATCCGTCCGGACTCCAAACGTGCACAAGTGCGCGGATGAGAACGAACCCTGTCGCAAAACCATGCGACCTCTACTCTGTTTTGCCCAGAGGAGAATACCCTCTGTGTGGGACTCTAAAGACTCGACACTACGCTGGCAGTGGGTTTAACCACAGACCGCAAGCGGCACTAGCTGTGCGTAACGGTCCCCATGTAGATGCCGACAAGAAGGCTGACGAGGTGAACCCCATCTGAACTCCTACTGAGTCTGAATGTGACAGTCTCCGTACAATCCGGTCTGTTCGTCTGATACATCGCATGTCGGGCCTAGGGGCCGGTAAACGTCAGTCCCCCAATAGCGGTACAAGTCGTGTCGGAGTGAAGCCCAAAACACCCTGAGATAACACTGGAAGCCTACCAGTATATCTCGCTTGCCCTGGCCAGGGACTACTCGTGTAATGGCTCTCCTAGACACAGCGTGTTGGAGATAGTGCCCTCAGAGTCAATTATTGGATCACAGGCACGTGATTGCAATGATTGAGGGAGGACCTATCCCGGTAGGACAGTCTTACTCGAGATGATAGTATGCTATCTGGTTTATCTTTATCATCGTATACTTCTTTAGGTGACCTGACATGTCGCTATTACACGTTGATAGAGCCCCTAGGATTCTTGCTTGACTACCAGCAGTGTGATGGCGATCATATACGTGGGAGCTGGTAGTCTATAAGCACATCCTTAAAAGGTCCCTAGTCGTAGGAGTTTCGAGACAGGGCATCGATACTCCATTAGTAGACTAGTGTATACAGTCGAGACCCCGACGAGGGGCGGTGGCCGGTCTCACAAGCCACTGGTGTCAGTTGGTTCACCGAAGTTGAATACAGGTGCTCATTGGGTTATGAGTACACCGGACAGGACTCGCCGGGAACCTGCTAGTTGGTCTTATACCAGATGTCAGATAGCAGTTCCCTGGTGACATGTGTACAGGTTAGTTCATCGACCTGAGATCGTCATTTGTCTCGTGTGAGTTCCCACTGTGCTTTGATTACTACCCTACCACGGCTCAAAGGAGTCGTGCAAACAGGTTTTAGTTGGGTACAGTCCCGAGCCACATGGAGGCAGTGAGCGGATCTGCAGAGGTCCGTCTCTCCCGGTATTGGGGGTGAGGTCGCGCTGTGTCTAGGAGAGCCATTACACAAAGCCCTCGGCCGAGGCAGGAGATTTACTGGTAGGTATTCCGGTAGTATCTCAGGGTGTTCTGGGCTACGCTCCGACACGACTTGTACCGCTTTTGGGGTTCTGACTTTTACCAACCCCCTAGGCCCGACATGCGATGCTCATAGACGAACGGACCGGACTGTACGGATATTGTCACTGACAGGCTCAGTAGGGTGTCAGGATGAGTTCGCTCATCGACGTCCATTTTGGTCAATAGCTGGTGTCCCGTCACGTATTGGCTAATACCTCTGACATGCTAGTGGTTAAATCCACAGCTATAGTATTGACGAGTTTTTAGAGTCCACCACACTTTCAGTTACTCAAGCTTTCGGGCGAAACGCTGTAGAGGCCGTATGGAGATATGACAGGGTCCGATCAGATACGTGCGGTATTGCACGGATCAGGATCAGACAGCTTTGTACTAGTGGCCGTATAGTTATATGGCAGGGTTCGATCTGATACGTACGGTATTGCACGGATCAGGATCAGACGGATATTACTAGCCGGCTTTGGTTTAAGCCGGATCCTAGTTTAGTACAGTGTAGATTTTGTCTCATTGCATTTGTATCCGGTCGGAATACAGATGCGGGTGTGTATGTACAGTATTGGGGTTTTCCTGTAATTTATTACGGGACCAGTTTTCTGGAGTTGCCAGTATGCATTCCGTTCCGGCCGGTTTTCCTTTGTTCTTTCCCGGCCGGACTTTTCCGATGGAGGGGGTTATTTGCAAGTTTGCAAATAACATTTGTGGAGTGGGTATCTTGCATATTGGTGGCATCATGATAGTTTTTCATGATGAGATCCTTTTTCTTTCTTATCCTTTGCTTTTTGTTGATGAGAAAGGATTAAGATTGATTTGGAGTTGATGTGAGGTTTGCTTTTGATATGGTCACCATTCTCTTTCTCCTACACTCACCTCCCTTGTATTATTCTCTCCACCATTCTCACATGTATATGGCCGGCCACATTTTGGAGGGAGGATGAGAAAAAAATGAGAGGTTCATTTTTCATTTGGAGTGGGAAAAATTATTCTTTCATATCATTTTTTCCATTGCTACCAAAATTCCCAAGTTCATTTCTCAACCTCATTCCTCCATCAAGGCAACATAACCCCAAAGAGACAAAGCACTACACATTCTACAGCAAATCTTGGGCACGTCGACTTGCCAGCTTCGTGCCCGAGTTGCCTCGGTATTGAGGTGGGAGCCCGTAAAAGATGCAGGCGACGTGGTGCCCTCCGGAGAGGAGGCGACGACATGGAGACAGGACTTTCCGCGGGAGATCGGGACGATGAAGAGAAGACCGGAGGACTCGGATCACTTGGTATACTTCTCTTCCCATCTCTTGTTTGCTAGTATAGGTTAATGGTTAACGATCTGGGTTTTATTGTCCGCGGTAGCGCCAGTTTCCAAGTAAGGAAAATTTTGATTCCGCATTATGGCCTCGGATAGACGGCCGGGGCGCTGCCGTGGCGCAACATGGTATCAGAGCCACGCCATTAACCTTGTCTAGCTTGCTCTAACGTGTTTACAAGTTCGGTCGATCGGATTTTCCAAAAACCACATTTCCATGTCGCACTTTCTGTCGATTTTTTCCTTGCTCTAAAAATTATTTGGTACATTGGAAAATTACGTGCAGGGTTTTTTATGAATTCTGTGAAAATTTGGTACGCTGATATTACTGTAGCGTGGCGGTTTAGCGGCCAAAACCACGTTTTGGCCGCGGAACCACCGCCGTTTTGTGGCCAAACCGTACCAAATTTCTACAGTGGTTTACTAACATGAAAATAGGGTTTCTGGTATATTCTTTTTGGGCCCAGATGTTTTTGAGTGCTACAGTTGTGCTTGGGGCCCACTTCGGAAAATTCAGTCGATCGAAAATTTTAAATATGTTAGTTCACAGTATTTACATTATATCTGCGACCGTGAATGTCACTCGATCGGTAAATCCAGTCTATCTGCTATAGCCCTTTTAGACGGATTTGCGAACGTGATATTCACGTTGATGTTCTGTGTTGTGCTGTGATGTTGCGGATCTGTCGTGGTGGATAGCCTGGATGCAATGGTAGTACAGTTTGTTGTATTATGTACATTTGATATTGCGGGGCGAGCGTCCGACATGTGGACTGCCGTCACTGCCTGTTTGTATTATTCTTTTGGGGCACGACCTGGTTGCGGTCGATGTACCCGTTATATGTATATTTTACTTTCTGTACTAGGATTACCCCGCGGAGGGGTGCACGGATAGCCGGGTTCTAGAGGGCAACGGGCCCGCATCTCATGGCATTGAGACGGAGGGGGCCTCACTCTAGGATTGGCGGGCTATTCGCCGCACTCGTAAGGGGTACAGGTTGACCCAGGAGGGGTGCCCATGTTACCGGATTCTGTGAAGTGCTGGGTGGTCCATTCACGGTGCTGAAGGGGGCTGCCTCACTTCAGGTCTTGGCGGGTGACTTGCCGCGCCCATAGGGGTCTAGGATTTCATTGCACAGGCTATCCACACGACCAGGGGAACGTCGGGTTTCAGCAGCGGCTCTGTGAAACCCGGGGATCCCAGATATCTGTATTGTTCTGTGATGCTGTACATTTCTGTGATGTTGCATTCTTATCACGCCTTGAGCGAATATAATATATTGGTATATATATTAGTAGATGTTGTATATGTTTTGCATCCGCGCTAGTCCAGTCCCCGCTCTGTCGTTAGTTAAGTAACCTAACGGGTGATGACGGGACCCAGTGGCGAATGCGGATGGCATATACGTACATCATTATTTTCGTTCTTTGTGGTGTGATTAATTGATGGGACTGCGTTGGTTCGGATCAATGCAAGTTAAACAAACCTATTCTGATGTTGTTGGAACATTTTTCAAAAAGCTGTTATTGCAAGGGCGTTCTCTTTTGTTTTGCATAGTGGTATTCAGTTGGAATATCCTGCTCCTCAGTCGACGAGGCAAGGGCCGAGATCCCTTCACCGGGAGTGACCCCTTGGACAAAAGTTTGCGTCAGGGCAATAACTTCACTATAGCCGATTACTTTTGCTTTGCATCGTGGTATTCATTTGGAATATCCTGCACCTCATTCTACGGGGAAAGAGCCGAGATCCCTTCACCGGGAGTGACCTCTTTAGCAAAGGTTTTCGTCACTATATTTTTATAAAAGGCTATCTAGTTCCTTCAACGATATCAAGTTCATTACGTTAAAGGTTTTTCGCCAAAAACCAGCCGTAGCCCTCCGTCATTTCAGATTAGTATTGCTTAGTATTCGTGCTACGTATGTCGTGCTCAGCCGAGGCGTAGTATTCGGTAGCTATGTAGTGCTTTTCTGTTGCATGGATATGAGATTGGTTAGGACAGTCGTGCGATCATTTTGGCTCAGTCAAGGATTCGTGCGGGTGGGTCTAATGCAATCAAGATAATGACGGGTTGAACTTGACTAGGATCCTTTGATATGTTGGCTCAGTCAAGGTCACTTGGGTCCTAGGGGTAAAAATCACATCGGGAGTTTCAAAAGAACTGAAACTTGCCAGGCATGCGCATACCTTCTGGAGTGTGGTGACGTGAGTGGATTCCGTCACGTTATCATGCGATGATAGTTGGATCCCGATTCCCACTGATGAGTTAGTTTACTCCTCGGGTGATCCCGGCTAATTCTTCTTTCAGGTTTGGGGGAGAATTTGACGTTACAGTGGGAGGTTTCCTGATTAGATAATTTGGTGACCATTCTGATCTAGGCTAGAGTGCACGCTGAGTGTTTCTTTTCTCTCTCTCTTTGGCAGCGACCATTGACCCGACCCTAGACTATGACTCAGTGACCAAGTTGACCGAACCTTCTTAACACAGGCTTTTGGATTGTCAAAGTTGCAAACCTCATTGCCACTCCTACTTCTACCCTTTTCTCCGGGACACCCCGTATTATTACGAACGTCCACTTCCATTGGACAAAACCATCGTATGGTTATATACGAACTCGAAGGAATTCGAGGATGGTTTCCGGTTCTGGAGAAAACGGATAGGATTATTCAGTTGTCTTTTCCCTTTTACCTTCTCTCAAGTTGTGAGTACTCCTTGGTTTAGGAGATAGCACACCTATTACGCAAATTGGATAGTCTTCTTCCAAACCTTAGGCTGGTGCCGACCGGTAGGGAATGAAGAAAACCAATTAGCCTAAACGGTGTGCAGAAGGTATTAAGATTAAGACAAAGCAAGGGATTAGTAAGAGGGCAAAGTAAATTGCGACTGCTATTCACGACCGAACCAAGTATTTCTTCGCCAATCCTAAATCACATTTGTATTTCTCCAGGACACTCCGTATCACTACGAAGATCCATAGTTTATTTGGATACTCCATCGTATGGTTATATACGAACTCGAAAGGAACTTATTCCAGTTCGGGGATGGATTATGGTTCAGGAGAAATAGGAATAAGGTTTATTCGGTTGTCTTTTATCTTCACCTTCTCTCGCTTTGCGAGTGCTCCTAGGATTAGGACAGTACACCTTTTATGCTTATTGGATAGTCTTCTTCCAAACCATAGGCTGGTGTCGAACGGTAGGGAAGGAAGAAAACCATTTGGCTTAAAGGGGCGTGCAGACGGTAACGACTAAAGACATATAAAGGGATTTAGACAGATGGCAAAGAGATATACAGTTATAGTTGTGAATCTGGATAATGGAAGAGGCATTACTAAGAATACCGGAATACCCCACCGAAACATTTCAATGTTTCAGTTTCACTGTGTAATGTTAAAAGAAAACTGATTTCCCGATTAGATACTTACTCCAGGGTATGTATTTACCAGGTTTGATTCTCACATCTGTATGGTTTTACAGATGATGAGTGCGAGTAAGTTATTGGGAATAGGGTGATCATCCTCATTATATCGGGATTCGTTGTAATCGGTGATATTTGAGGAGATCATCTGGGCTGTTTGCCGGTCGGCAAATATTTGGTTTTGAATATCCGCTGTTGTGCACCAATTTCAAATTGATATATCTGTACGTCTATTTTCATAGAGTGAGATATACCTTTTGATATTATGTCGATGACATTTACCTATATCAGTGGATGGTTAGGTAAGGAGCATTAAACAGCGGTGTAATTCTTCTCAACCATAAGTACAGTTTTCAACCTACGACGCACAGTGAAAGAGTTGTTAGACTCAGCGGACTTATACAGAGTATTGTATGTTGTCCAGTGTCCATTAGGACAGAGGGGTTGGTCCTCATACTATATTCTGTTTACTTTTAACTTCTCTAGTTCTTAGACATGTGTTTCGTAGGAACACAGGGTCTAAGTTTTGAGGAGTTATAGGTATTTGAATAGAGTAGAGAACCAGGTGTAGCAAGTATCGGGATTCTTCAAAGTAATCGAAGATGTAGATACTTGTGTATGGTATTCAGTTGATAGTAATGATAAATAGAAATTGCTTCTCTTTCAGGTTACTCATAATTGGAAGCATTCCTAAGTTGAGTAACGCTGATCGGCCTCCTTCCATTTAGTTGACATGCACTGGAGACAGCTGCATGATTTGAATCTGGTTCCAATTAAATAAGTGCCTCTGTTTCTATATTGGATTTAGAACAGTTCATATCTTGACATTGTTAAGGTACGGGGAGTTGTCCGGCTTATGCTTAAAACCAGACTCTGGATAACTCAAGGCACGTTTCTGTAATGGCTGTTTGTGGGTTGACCCAGGCTATGACGAGGGTTGACTTTCTATCATCTGGAAGATCAATAGTGATATTGTTCTTGACTCGCCACAGTTTTAATAAAAAATGGATTTTTTCAGAAAACAGTAGTGGGAGTATGGTAGAACTGGAAGTGATTCCAGAACCGCAAACGATTACTGAAGATTTGATAACAACCTAAAGATTCAATCTGGTTTGACATTCCATTAGCCACTCCGCAGATATGGTGGGTAACCTCAGGCACTCGAGAGGTACTTCGGTATGCTCAAGGACGGTGGCAGGGAGGTTCTTGTTTACCCAGACTTGCCATTGCTGTTGTTCCAGACTGTGAGACCCGGCAGGAGGATGAGTATACCGTCGTTCTAAACTAGCTTTAGAAGTGCTTGTCTATATGACTCTGGCAGAGGGTTGTCGTAGTCAGTGGGAGCAGCGGAAGCATTGGTGGTCATCAGGCTTATGTCTATTTATAGACTAAAGCAGTTACAGCGGAGATAGATTATCTATTTCTGATGTGACAGTCATAGGTTAGACGTCATCAGAATAGGGGGTGGATCTGTTAAGAAGGTAGTAGGGTATGATGTCCTGGTTTTGAATGACATACACAGAGTAGGAAAGGAAACTCCTATACTACGATCGGTTATACTTTGGTTGTCACACAGTGGTTTCTCCACACAGGACTTTGATATTATATCAGACATTCTGGTTACTAGATCTATGGTTTTAGATCTAGATTTGGGTGGTTTCCCAATCTGGGTACCTTGACAGCATTCTATGAGTATTTAGAATGGACGACTCCTGGCATGGTAGTACACCTGCAGGTAATGGAGTCACCCTCTCTAAAGGTGTCTTACAGACTAAAATGGAGAGGGATATGCATGATTGACAGATCACTTGCTTAGGCAATTGAGTCAATCATGAGATGTCAAGTACCACACCAGATGTTGTTCTTGCAGTAGATGCAATAAGTTGATATTAATCCAATCCTGGAGAAACAATCGGAAGCAGTTTTAGGACATAAGTGCGTGTCCTAGGGATGTGATAACGACAGCCTCTTTTAGGAGACGGTTATCATACCAGGCTTCCAAGGTGACATGGATGGCAGAGTGGCTGTCAGAGTTATAGTTTCTCCTTCTGACGAGGGGAAGTATTTTGGACAGGTGGTCCAAGGGAATACTGAGGGAGGCATGGCGCTGGGTACTGATTAAGTTCAGTTATCGATACAGTCTAAGAAGTTTGGATTTGGAGTTCATTTATGAGCTAGGTCCCATCAGATATCCAGACATACTCTAAGACAGGTATTGCTCATTTCGGGAGATGGCTTTCTCTGCGAACTTGAGATATAGAGAGACATAGAAAGAAACTTCACAGCGGATCCACTCACTGAGGCTATTCCTCGAACGCAATAGTTTCGCAAACGAGCTTTGTGAGACTAACCAGTAAAGGAGTTGGGTGTTCGGTATCACACGGGCTGTGAGTATGCGACATCGCAATAATTAGCCTTGAGTGCAAGTGGGAGATTGTTGGAGATAGTGCCCTCAGAGTCAATTATTGGATCACAGGCACGTGATTGCAATGATTGAGGGAGGACCTATCCCGGTAGGACAGTCTTACTCGAGATGATAGTATGCTATCTGGTTTATCTTTATCATCGTGTACTGCTTTAGGTGACCTGACATGTCGCTATTACACGTTGATAGAGCCCTAGGATTCTTGCTTGACTACCAGCAGTGTGATGGCGATCATATACGTGGGAGCTGGTAGTCTATAAGCACATCCTTAAAAGGTCCCTAGTCGTAGGAGTTTCGAGACAGGGCATCGATACTCCATTAGTAGACTAGTGTATACAGTCGAGAACCCGACGAGGGGCGGTGGCCGGTCTCACAAGCCACTGGTGTCAGTTGGTTCACCTAAGATGTATACAGGTGCTCATTGGGTTATGAGTACACCGGACAGGGCTCGCCGGGAACCTGCTAGTTGGTCTTATACCAGATGTCAGATAGCAGTTCCCTGGTGACATGTGTACAGGTTAGTTCATCGACCTGAGATCGTCATTTGTCTCGTGTGAGTTCCCACTGTGCTTTGATTACTACCCTACCACGGCTCAAAGGAGTCGTGCAAACAGGTTTTAGTTAGGTACAGTCCCGAGCCACATGGAGGCAGTGAGCGGATTTGCAGCGGTTCTTCTCTCCCGGTATTGGGGGTGAGGTCGCGCTGTGTCTAGGAGAGCCATTACACAAAGCCCTCGGCCGAGGCAGGAGATTTACTGGTCGGTATTCCGGTAGTATCTCAGGGTGTTCTGGGCTACGCTCCGACACGACTTGTACCGCTTTTGGGGGTCTGACTTTTACCAACCCTCTAGGCCCGACATGCGATGCTCATAGACGAACGGACCGGACTGTACGGATATTGTCACTGACAGGCTCAGTAGGGTGTCAGGATGAGTTCGCTCATCGACGTCCATTTTGGTCAATAGCTGGTGGCCCGTCACGTATTGGCTAATACCTCTGACGTGTTAGTGGTTAAATCCACAGCCATAGTATTGACGAGTTTTTAGAGTCCACCACACTTTCAGTTACTCAAGCTTTCGGGTGAAACGCTGTAGAGGCCGTATGGAGATATGACAGGGTCCGATCAGATACGTGCGGTATTGCACGGATCAGGATCGGACAGCTTTGTACTAGTGGCCGTATAGTTATATGGCAGGGTTCGATCTGATACGTGCGGTATTGCACGGATCAGGATCGGACGGATATTACTAGCCGGCTTTGGTTTAAGCCGGATCCTAGTTTAGTACAGTGTAGATTTTGTCTCATTGCATTTGTATCCGGTCGGAATACAGATGCGGGGGTGTATGCACAGTATCGGGGTTTTCCTATAATTTATTACGGGACCAGTTTTCTAGAGTTGCCAGTATGCATTCCGTTCCGGCCGATTTTCTTTTGTTCTTTCCCGGCCGGACTTTTCCGATGGAGGGGGTTATTTGCAAGTTTGCAAATAACATTTGTGGAGGGGGTATCTTGCATATTGGTGGCATCATGATAGTTTTTCATGATGAGATCCTTTTTCTTTCTTATCCTTTGCTTTTTGTTGATGAGAAAGGATTAAGATTGATTTGGAGTTGATGTGAGGTTTGCTTTTGATATGGTCACCATTCTCTTTCTCTTACACTCACCTCCCTTGTATTATTCCCTCCACCATTCTCACATGTATATGGCCGGCCACATTTTGGAGGGAGGATGAGAAAAAAATGAGAGGTTCATTTTTCATTTGGAGTGGGAAAAATTATTCTTTCATATCATTTTTTCCAATGCTACCAAAATTCCCAAGTTCATTTCTCAACCTCATTCCTCCATCAAGGCAACATAACCCGAAAGAGACAAAGCACTACACATTCTACAGCAAATCTTGGGCACGTCGACTTGCCAGCTTCATGCCCGAGTTGCCTCGGTATTGAGGTGGGAGCCCATAAAAGATGCAGGCGACGTGGTGCCCTTCCGGCAAGGAGGCGACGACATGGAGACAGGACTTTCCGCAGGAGATCGGGACGATGAAGAGAAGACCGGAGGACTCGGATCACTTGGTATACTTCTCCTCCCATCTCTTGTTTGCTAGTATAGGTTAATGGTTAACGATCCGGCTTTTATTGTCCGCGGTAGCGCCAGTTTCCAAGTAAGGAAAATTTTGATTCCACATTATGGCCTCGGATAGACGGTCGGGGCGCTGCCGTGGCGCAACACAGCGCGATGTCAACCCCCAATACCGGGAGAGACGAATCCTGTCTAACCGTCACTGCCTCCAAGTGCTTCGGGACTGCACCCAACCATTATCTGTTTGCACGACTCCCGTGGTAGGGTTGTGATCAAAATGCAGTGGGAACACACTCGAGGCGAAGTGCCAGTGTCAAGTCAGCGGACTAAGCTGTACTCATGTCACCTGGGTACTGATAACTGGCGATAGGTATAATACCAACCTGTCAGTTCCCGACGAGTCCTGTCCAGTGTACTCATAACCCAACGAGCACCCGTATACTATCTCCAGAACGACGTACTGATGGCTGTGGGACAGACCATCTCCCACACTGGGATGAGAAGCGCATACGCTAGTCTACTCCGGAGTATCGATGCCCTGTCTCGATAGTCCTGCGACTAGGGACCTGTATAAGGATGTGCTTATAGATTACCCAGCCCCCACTAGTGTGACTGCCATCACAACGCTGGTAATCAAGCAAAGATCCTAAGGGCTCCACTAATGCGTATAAGTGATATACTAAAATAAACACAAGTACACATTGAAGTAGAAACAAACCAAGTAGCATACTACTATATTGAGCAAGATTGTTTATACAAGGTGAATATCCCAAGCTTCCACTAACTAATATACAAACTAGTATGATACAGTAATGGCCTCTAGGGCATATACACTAACAATCTCCCACTTGCACTAAGGCCATGTACTGGCGTATCGAAGACCTATCATCTCGATCAGCCGCTCGCACTGAGTCTGGGGTAAGGCCTTGGTGAATGGATCTGTAGTGTTTTCTTCTGAAGCAACCCTCCGAACCTCGATCTCCTTGCGATCCACGATCTCCCTGATCAGGTGATACCGCCTCAAGATGTGTCTGGATCTCTGATGGGACCTGGGTTCCTTCGCTAAAGCTATAGCCTCGTTGTTGTCGCAATACAGAGGTATTGGGTCAACAATGGATAGAACCACCTGAAGTTCTTTCAAGAACTTCCTCATCAAGACAGCTTCTTTTGCGGCATCAGATGTAGCGATATATTCTGCTTCCATAGTCGAGTCTGCAACGGTTTCCTGTTTGGAGCTCTTCCAACACACCGCCCCTCAATTGAGGGTAAAGACGAAACCCGACATGGACTTGGAATCATCCTTGTCACTCTGGAAGCTGGACTCAGCAAAGGCCTCGATCTGGAGGTCTTTTCCGCCATACACCAAGAACATCTCCTTAGTCCTTCTCAGGTACTAGAGAATGTTCTTTACCGCTATCCAGTGTTTCTCCCCAGGGTTTGACTGATACCGGCTTACTACACTCAGTGCATAAGCTACATCCGGTCTGGTACACAACATCGCATACATTATAGAGCCTACCGCAGAAGCGTAGGGTATAATAGACATGCGATCCCTCTCCAAATCAGTCTTGGGAGACATCTCTTTAAAGAGGGTGATCCCGTGACAAGCCGGTAGGTTACCGCGCTTGGAATCTTCCATACTGAATCTTTTCAATATGGTGTCGATGTACCTGGACTGAGAAAGTCCCAATATCCTCTTGGATCTATCACGATGGATCCGGATCCCCAGGATGTATGAGGCATCACCCAGGTCTTTCATGGAGAACCTGTGCGACAAGAACCCCTTGACAGATTGTAGCATAGGAATGTCATTTCCTATTAAGAGATTGTCATCCACGTATAAAATGAGGAATACTACAGTTCTCGCTACAAATCTACTATAGATGCATGGTTCATCTGGATTTTTGATAAAGCCAAATTCCTTGACCGTCTCATCAAAACAGATGTTCCAACTCCGCGATGCTTGCTTTAGTCCATAGATGGACTTAAGCAACTTGCACACCTTTCCGCTGCTCCCACTCTGAATGAAACCCTCTAGCTGATCCATATAGACACACTCCTCTAAATTTCCATTTAGAAAAGCGGTCTTTACGTCCATCTGCCAAATCTCATAATCGTGGAAGGCAGCAATGGCAAGAAGGATCCGAATGGATTTCAGCATAGCCACTGGAGAAAAGGTTTCGTCATAGTCCAAGCCAGGTATTTGACAGAAACCCTTTGCTACATGTCTAGCTTTATAGGTCTCAACCTGTCCATCTACACCAATCTTCCTTTTGAAGATCCACTTGCATCCTACGGGTTTTACCCCGTCTGGAGCAATGTCCAACGTCCATACTTTGTTGGTGTACATGGACTCCATTTCGGTCCGCATTGCATCCAGCCATTTTACCGAGTCAACGCACTGAATGGCCTGCTGGAAGCTAGTAGGCTCATCATAAACTATGATGCAATCCTCTCTATCCCCGTCTATGAGAAAACCGTAGTATCTCTCGGGCGGATGAGACTGCCTACTACTCCTGCGGAGTGGCGTAGGAATGTCCTGTTCATTCGAACCCTCTGGTTCCACTAAGCTTTTAGTAATAGTCTGTGGTTCTGGAATTTCTTCCAGTTCTACTGCGCTCCCACTAATTTCCTTTTCTAAGAACTGGTGTTCTAGAAAGTGGGCATTACGAGAAACAAGGACTTTTTGTTCCTCTACGTAGTAGAAAAGATACCCCCTGGTGTTCTTTGGGTATCCCACAAACTTGCACAGTACTGAGCGTGCCTCGAGTTTGTCCGCATGCTGCTTTTTGACAAAAGCCGGACATCCCCAGATCTTCAGATATTGAAGATAGGGTTTCTTCCCACTCCATAATTCATATGGTGTGGTAGACACAGTCTTAGTGGGAACTCGGTTCAAAAGGTACGCAGCTGATTCTAGCGCATACCCCCAGAATGATCGCGGTAACTCAGCGTTACTCATCATGGACCGTACCATATCCAATAGGGTGCGGTTCCGTCTCTCCGATACACCGTTATGTTGCGGAGTGTATGGAGGAGTAAGCTGAGAGAGAATTCCATTCTCTTTTAAGTAGTTCAGGAACTCGGCACTCAAGTATTCTCCACCTCGATCCGATCTTAGAATCTTGATACTTTTGCCAGTTTGTTTTTCTACCTCATTCTTATATTCCTGGAATTTTCCAAAGGCTTCGGATTTATGTTTCATTAAGAAGACATGTCCGAACCTTGAAAAATCATCTGTAAAAGTAATGAAGTAAGAAAAACCGCTTCGCGCATGTGTAGACATTGTACCGCACACATCGCTGTGTACGAACCCCAAGAGCTCGCTCGCTCTTACTCCGTGTCCAGTGAACGGAGTCTTTGTCATCTTTCCTTTGAGACAGGATTGACAAGTGGCATACGATTGATATTCGAACGGATTCAAATACCCTTCTGTATGTAACTTAGTCAACCTTCACTCATTTATGTGACCCAGTCTACAATGCCACAAGAAAGCCTGATTGATATCTGGAGACTTTCTTTTGTGTGTATTCTGGACATTGAAAATCTGTGGTTGGTTTAATTCGTATATACCATTGCTCAGTGTACCTGACCCAATCAGAACTTTATTAAGGCGAATGTTTACAACATTACTTACAAACGCAAATTCATAACCTTCTTTAGAAACCAAAGATACAGAAATGATATTACAAGTTGCGTTGGGTACAAAAAAGCAATTACGCAAAACCAAAACATGCCCATCTGACATTCCCAGGTGATAGTCCCCCACGGCTTTAGCATCCATGCTAGCTCCGTTTGCAACTCTGAGGTTCATGTCACCTGCCTTCAAAACCCTACGGTTTCTCAATGCCTGCAAAGAATTACAGATATGAGATCCTGATCCGGTATCCAATACCCAGGAAGTAGAGTTTATCGAAAGACAGTTTTCAATAACATACACACCTGAAGCTGAAGCCGCAACCTGCTTCAGTTCCTGTGTCTTGGCCTTCCAAGCCCTGCAATCTTTCTTCCAGTGTCCATTCTTATGACAATAGAAGCATTCCTCCTTTCCCACAAGCTTCCCCGCAATCATTGTTGCCTTTTCCTTTTCCTTCGTACCCACTTTACTAACACCGCCTCTTGGTTTGGCGGGGGCTTTCTTCCTCTTTCCCATGGCTTTCGCCTTGGACCTAGAGGAAGAAGATCCTCCTACAGACAAAGCGGGTGTTTCCCTACCTTTCTGTAGGGTGCCCTCTGCGCTCCTCAGCATGTTGAGGAGTTCTGAAAGTTCAACTTCCTTTTCTTGTAAGTTGAAGTTCAGTATAAACTGGGCGTAAGTGGATGGAAGGGACTGGAGAATTAAATCCGTATAGAGTTCACTTTCCAAAGTGGTCCCAAGTTCCGCGAGCTCCTCAATGTAGCAAATCATCTTAAGCACGTGGTCCGCTACCGATGATCCGACGTCCAACTTTGCCGAAAACAACTTCTTCGACACTTCGTATCTTGCGATACGAGACTGCTCTCCATACAGTTCTTTTGTATGAAGAAATATGGATTCCAAATCCATATTCTCGTGCCTCCTCTGATGTTCATTGTCCATAGAGGCAAGCACGAGGCACCTGGCCTACGCGCAATCAATCTCCCAAGTCTTACGGATTTCCTTATCCGCGACGCTGGAGGTGGGACCTGGGACGGGGGGAGCTTTGGTGGTAAGAAGATACCCCAGCTTGTCGTAAGTGATTGCCATTTTGACTTTCCTGAGCCAATCTTTGTAGTTTGGCCCTGTCAGTATGTTTTTATCTAGAAGTAACTTAAGTCCAGTCATGTCGAATGGTCGCTGCAATTAGGAGAGAGAGAAGAAACACTTTAGCACGATGCTCTTGCAAGTTTAGAATGGTTTTTAGTTTTTCTAAACAGGATGGCTCCCACTGTCTCTCGAATCCCTCCTCAAACCATAAAGGAAGAATTAGTTAGGATCAATCCCACCGCACAATATTTGCTTAACCGTTCAGCCAGGCCAGTGTTGGTACTTCGAGGGAGGTTTTCCAACGCTTTCGCGAAGTTCCTTAATTAAATAACCTCTTTTTCCTGGGGGCGTAGCCCCGCTAACACCTTTCTAGGCACCTACTAGGTTTATAGCATTGATCGTTTAGTGAGAAATTTCCCGAGGAATAGCATATACTCACAGTAGGATCGGGATCGAAATATCATCGCGTGACGAAACTGAAGGAATCCTACCAAAATCATCACACTCCAAATGGTATGCAAATCTAGCAAGTTTCAGTACTTATGAAACTCCCGATGTGGATTTCTGCCCCATGCTCTTATGACCTTGGCGTGAGGTCAAAAAGTCATAAGTCACACGTCAAGTTCTTCCCATCATTATCCCGGTTGATTTGAACCCAGCCGTACCTACCCTTGACGTAGGCCAAAATAGTGATACAGTTGTCCCAAAACAATGCATTCTATCTATGCAACAGATTAATATCCGGTAGCTACCAATCACTATGCCTTGGCGTGAGGTCAAAATACATAGCTTGAATACTACCGTACATTTAACTGAAATGATGGAGGGCTACGAATGGTTTTGGCGAAACCGTGAACGTAGTGAACTTGATATAATCGATTGGAACGAGATAGCTTTTAAAAGGAGTGGCTCAAGCTCCGCATTTAAAAGTTGGTTTTGAAAAGAACCGAGTGGTTTTTCGAAAGTGTTCCAACGACTTTAGCTTGGTTTATTATCTTGCATTAGTTCTTTTAATGCGTGATATTCTTGCATTAGT
Organism: Agapanthus africanus; assembly: GCA_030015575.1. NCBI lineage: Eukaryota > Viridiplantae > Streptophyta > Magnoliopsida > Asparagales > Amaryllidaceae > Agapanthus > Agapanthus africanus. Next base: position 204,070,145 of record JASDDO010000031.1, on the reverse strand, counting down.
TCTTTTAATGCGTCCCATCATTTAAATCCTACCATTGCAGAAAACAACCAAAATATGACGTACGCTTATGCCATTCGCATTCGCCACGGGGCCCCGTCATCACCCGTTAGGTTACTTAACTAACGACAGAGCGGGGGCTGGGATAGCGCGGCTGTAAAACATAAACAACGCCTAAATAGTTATAGATATAGCAATGATAGACATTACAGATCACAGATGAATACATTGGATATACTAGGAATCCGCAATCCGTTCGAGCCTGCAACGAAATGCGGATTACACGGTCGCGGTGAATAGCCAATACCCCACCCAAGACCCCTACGGGTGCGGCAAACTACCCGCCAAGTACTCGGCAGTTTGTGCACCCCTCCATGGGTCTATCGTAGGAGCAAAAACAGTAAAAAGAATTATACAATGACGGCTACAACCCCGACAGGGTTGTGCGGCCAAACAAATAATAATATTATAATCAATTTACATGTTACAAATGAATGAAAGAAAAACAAAAGCTCATCTCACATCCACCCCGGCTATTCACCCGCGACAGTCCAACACATTCATATACACATTCCAATATCAAACACAGATCATAGAGATGTATAACCCCGACTAATCGACTTATAGCGATTAGCCGACGTTCAATACATACAAACATGACAGATATAACCAATATAGTCCAAGTGTAGTGAAGTTCGGAAAAAAATACGGAATTATAGGCCCCCAAAAATAAATTTCTATTCTGGAAAATCTGGGCACATATAATATATTTGAAAAATCCCAAAACCCTACCAGAAGAACACTGCACAAAACACGATCACATGAAGAGCCCAAACGGCGGTAAGGCTTTGGTGAATGGATCTGTAGTGTTTTCTTCTGAAGCAACCCTCCGAACCTCGATCTCCTTGCGATCCACGATCTCCCTGATCAGGTGATACCGCCTCAAGATGTGTCTGGATCTCTGATGGGACCTGGGTTCCTTCGCTAAAGCTATAGCCCCGTTGTTGTCACAATACAGAGGTATTGGGTCAACAATGGGCGGAACCACCTGAAGTTCTTTCAAGAACTTCCTCATCCAGACAGCTTCTTTTGCGGCACCCAAAACACCCTGAGATAACACTGGAAGCCTACCAGTATATCTCGCTTGCCCTGGCCAGGGACTACTCGTGTAATGGCTCTCCTAGATACAGCGCGATGTCAACCCCCAATACCGGGAGAGACGAATCCTGTCTAACCGTCACTGCCTCCAAGTGCTTCGGGACTGCACCCAACCATTACCTGTTTGCACGACTCCTTTGAGCCGTGGTAGGGTAGTAATCAAAATGCAGTGGGAACACACTCGATGCGAAGTGCCAGTGTCAAGTCAGCGGACTAAGCTGTACTCATGTCACCTGGGAACTGATAACTGATGATAGGTATAATACCAACCTGTCAGTTCCCGACGAGTCCTGTCCAGTGTACTCGTAACCCAACGAGCACCCGTATACTATCTCCAGTACGACGTACTGATGGCTGTGGGACAGACCATCTCCCACACTGGGATGAGAAGCGCATACGCTAGTCTACTCCGGAGTATCGATGCCCTGTCTCGATAGTCCTGCGACTAGGGACCTGTATAAGGATGTGCTTATAGATTACCCAGCCCCCACTAGTGTGACTGCCATCACAACGCTAGTAATCTAGCAAAGATCCTAAGGGCTCCACTAATGCGTATAAGTGATATACTAAAATAAACACAAGTACACATTGAAGTAGAAACAAACCAAGTAGCATACTACTATATTGAGCAAGATTGTTTATACAAGGTGAATATCCCAAGCTTCCATTAAGTAATATACAAACTAGTATGATACAGTAATGGCCTCTAGGGCATATACACTAACAGTTAAATCCATGACCAGAGTATTGACGAGTCTTTAGAGTCCCCCACAGACAGTTTCTCAAGTTTCGGGCGAAACGTTGTAGAGGTCGTATGATATATGGCAGGGTCCGATCATATACGTGCAGTAGTGCACGGATCATGATCGGGCGGATCAAGCTAGTGGGCTTTGGTTTAAACCGGATCCTAGTATTAGATTTGTTGGGCTACTTTAGTCTCATCGCATTCGCATTCAGTCGGAATGCGAATGCAAGTATGTATATACAGGTGAGGGGTATCCTTGTGATCCGTCACGAGTTTACTTTAGATGTTGCCGTATCTTTTTATTTTTGTAAACATTTAGGTTAATGTTTAAAAATGGAAATAATAAGCTAAATGTCATGATTAGAAGCATTAATTGTGACACATGCACAAGTGGTGACTCATGGTCTCTTTCTTTGTGCACGTGTCACATTATTTGATTGATTTATGGTTGATATGATAAGAGGAGAGAGGAGGGGCAGCCATATAATAGTTTTTCTCTTGTATTATTTGAGCTGACTCTCTCATTTTATCATAGATAACAAAAAGAAAGAAAAGGCTCTTCTTCTTCTTCTTCCTCTAGCTCACCATTTCCATTGATGGCTTCATCTTCAACCTCCATCCATACAATGGATGCAAGAGACAAAGTTGTCACACACATTCTCTACTTCATCTTGGACACGTCGGCTAGCGAACTTCGTGTCCGAGTTGTTTCGGATGAAGCGGGAGCCCGTAAAAAGACTCGAAGATGTGGTGTCCTTTCCGACGAGGAGACCGGAGATGCCACGAGGAGCTTGGGATGGTGGCCAAAGACCGAAGGACACGGATCGATCGGTATAGCTTTTCTATCCCTTCTCTAGTTTGCTAGTTATAGATTAATGGTTCGATCCGGGATAAAAGTCTGCGATAGAGCCGGTTTCAAGTTTTGAAAAAGTTTTCGTTTCCGCATTTTGGCCTCGGACAGACAGCCGGGGCTCTACCGTAGACTTACACGAACCATGTCGTAAAACCATACGACCTCTATATCGTTTCTCCTGAAGAAGGGAAACTCTCTGTGTGGGACTCTAAAGATTCGACACTACGCTGGCAGTGGGTTTAACCACAGGCCGCAAGCGGTACTAGCTGTACGTAACCGTCCCCAGGTAGATGTCGATAAGAAGGCCGATGAGGAAACCCATCTGAACTCCTACTAAGCCCGATGTGACAATCTCCGTACAGTCCGGTCTGTTCGTCTAGGACTATCGTATATCGGGCCTAGGGGGCGGCAAGCATCAGTCCCCTAAAAGCGGTATAAGGCGTGTCGGAGTGAAGCCCATTACACCTTGAGAAGCTACTGGAAATTCTACCAGTAAATCTCGTTTGCCCTGGCCAGGGACTTTGCATAATGGCTCTCCAAACACAGTGCGATATCAACTCCCAATACCGGGAGAGACGAATCTTATCTAACCGCCACTGCCTCCAAGTGCTTCGGGACTGCACCCAACTGCTACCTTTTTGCACGACTCCTTTGAGCCGTGGTAGGGTAGCAATCTAAGAACAGTGGGAACATACTCGAGACGAGGCAGCAGTGTCAAGTCTGCGGACTATGCTGTACTCATGTCACCTGGGAACTGTTAACTGACGACGGGTATAATACCAACCAATAGTTCCCTGTGAGTCATGTCCGGTGTACCCCTAACCCAACGAGAACCTATATATTATCTCCAGTACAACGTACTAATGGCTGTGGTACAGACCATCTCCCCAACTGGGATGAGAAGCGTACACACAAGTCTATTCCGGAGTATCGATGCCCTGTCTCGATAATCCTACGACTAGGGACCTGAAAAAGGATGTGCTTGTAGACTACCCAGCCCCTACTAGTGTGACTGCCATCACAACGCTGGTAGTCAAGCAAGATCCTAAGGGCTCTATCAATATGTATTCGCGATATGCTAACATATACACATATTAAGATAGATATAAACCAAGTAGCATACTACTATGTTGAGCGAGACTGTTAATATAACTGCGAATATCCCAAGCTTCCATTAAGTAATATACAAACTAGTATGATACAATAATGGCCCCTACGGCATATACACTAACATTGGCAACTCACCCCCGTTGTGCCACAGTTCCTTGAAGGTTTTGCCGTACAGGTTTCGTTGCGGCTTGCTGGCACACTGTTCCTTCCGGGTGATTGCTTTGGTAGGTGGGTTCACTTGCATCGTGACCACCATTGTATATTTGTTATTTCAGTTGTATCTAGTACTCCATCAACCAGACTTGTATATTTGATAGAACTAGAAGACCAGTGTTTATTCTTTCGACCTTAGAGTCGCGCTTGTATTATTATGGTTTTCCGATGGATATGGGCTTTCTTTTGAGTTTCGATCCTCGCCCTTCGGCTTTGTATATTATATTGCATTGCGTGGTTTTGTCCGCTAGTTGGCGAAGAGATAGCTCCCGCTTGGGGATGCCTTTGTTCATTATATATACTTTATCAGATTTTGTACCCGTTTGGGGTCAGTATTTACAAAGGAAACTCTGCTGAAATTTTCAGAAAAGACTTGAGATTTTAAAAATGCATACTTCGGCTTATGTTGTTAAACTTCTTGCTTTAAAATTGGTTTTTCTTTCACTCTACCGCTTTAATTGGTTTTGATTTCTGGGTTTTGGCTTACTTAGATTACGTACGCTTCGAGACGTTTCGTGATTTAAGTGCCGGTCATGTTCCGTATTTTTCTGGTCGTGACAAAGTTGGTATCAGAGCGTTAGGTTTTGCCTTCTGAGTGTAGGTTGACCCTTGGTTGATGGAGTAGGTGACTTAAGAAGAGTGACGTACCGTGTGTATGTTCCGCGGCATACTTATGATACGCTATTCCGCTTAAGAAGCCTTAGGATGTACATTTCCTTGCACAGTATTATATTCATTCCTATGATCTATCCTCTTCAGTATCGGTTTATGGTTTTGCTGCCACGATTACACAGGCAGAGAGAGCTACGGCTAGAGTTGCGTCAGCACGAGCTCGTCACGGATGATGACTGACCAAGGCGTGATTCCAGGGACATACGATTTGCGTAGATGCGTCGTTTTATTGTGTTTTCACGCCATGAGCATTTAATGGATCACTTTTACGAGATTTCTCGGACGTGCAGATCAGCACCATAGGATTGGGCCACTGCGAGAGGCCATCCAGAATGTGATGACCATCAATGCACAGATTATTTGATGATTGAGGGACTATTCAATGTGCGGACGAATGAGCCAGTTGTTGCTGCGAATGTTGAGATATCACCCCAGATGTTTGGAGCTATTGCAGCGCGAGTTGCAATTAGAGATATGATAGAAGTTCGCTAGTCACCAAGATGAAAGACTAGGACATGTGATTCATTGCCTACACCAATGCGAGGTCATCAGATTGATTGATTCCAGCTAGAGACGACTTCATGCAGGTACGATGGGAGTCGATAGAGACGATCGAATGTCAGGGACCCATTTTCCAAGTTTAAAGTATTCGGAAAACAATGCAAGTAATTCTACGGACCCTCTAGAAGAATGAAACCCTAACTCGACATAATGACCATGGGAACGTTTTTGAACCATAGGGTTTACAGCAGTTTCGCGGTGGCATTAGTGAGGCTTAGGTTTTCCCTTCTACGGTTGGTCCATAGGTATTGTGGCATATAACAGATATTATTAAACTGTTCTCGAGTGTTGATCTCTCGGAAAATTATGGGACTTTGATGAATCGATCGAAAAGTTCGACATCATTCGGATATCATGTGATGGGATACATTGCTTGGGAGACTCCGGATACGAGTATAGCCGTTGGAGCGCAGTCTATATAGCCACGAAGAGACGAGTCCGAAGCAGTCGACCTTAAATAAAAGTAGAGTAAGCGGTTCGTACGAGATCTTGATGAGATAACGTTCCACTCCGCTGACATCAGAGATGGGATACGCATGCAGAGGCGCTGTACATGGATATACCTTCCTGAAGGAGTCGCGATAAGTATGCAGCCATTCCGTAACAAGAAACAGATTTAGTAAAAGATGATAACTTCCGGGCAGTTCGGCAGAAACGAGATTCGGGAGAGACGACGACAAGATCTTTCTGAAATACTATATGAGAAGACTTGGACCCAGGAGAGGTCATATTGTGCACACCCAATGTCACGACCCGCAGGGTACGGAACGTGACTGGCACTTAAGTTACGAAACATCTCAAGGCGTCCATAAAATAAGTAAGCCAAAGCCCAGAAATCAAAACTAAATAAGCAGAAGAGTGAAGGAAAACCAATCAATTGAAAGCGTGTTTATCAAATAAGTCATATCAAGCCTTTTTAAAAGCAATATCAATTTTTCTGAAAATTTCGGCAGAGTCTCCTTTGTAAATACTGGCCCCCAAAATGGGTACAACAAGAATATATATGAATACAACAAATAAGGCATCCCCAAGCGGGAGCTAGCTCTTCACCACAAGGCGGTCACAAATCCCACGCAATGTAAATCGGCAAAGTGCATAAATAAATATAAGAAGCACAAGTAAAACATCATGTCGACTCAAGTGAGCTCGACCCCAAAATACAGCATAAAAAGCCCACCAATCTCACAGTCTCGTCTCTAGGTCAATATACAACAATACTGGTAGATACAGTAGATGGAGTACTCTAGATACAAAAAATATACAAGGTGGTACAAAATAATAACACAACCCACCTACGAGCAAAAAGCCTCGAGTCCAGGCAAAGAGGCAAAAGAACAAGTGCGCCCGCCGCTACTGTGCTGACGGAGTGGACCTGCAAAAGACTGTGGCACAACGGGGGTGAGTTGCCAACTCGTGAGTAATAAATAACATCTATAGAGGCTATCGCAAGCATGCACACAAGCATCCTAGCATCTATAATACAGGTATGGCAGGATATACTAGCAGGTATGTATGCAACATGAATATACTAGCAGGTATGTATGCAACATGAATATACTAGCAGGTATGTATGCAATATGATTCAACTCGTGATCTGCATGTGTAAGTATAAGAAATCATCTTTTTCCTTTAGGAATCTCTTTTGAAATATCTGCACAATACCAATAGAATCAACCAGAATCCGTGTCCAGCAACGACACCTCAAAACTGTCTCAAATCTCATATATCCATATCGTAGTATCTCTGACCTCGGCTGTCCGGTTGACCCATCTCAAATATCAATATCTCATCATCCCGCGGCCATGGTCGGTATCCTCTGTGCCAAAACATTCACCGGTAGGTAATCCATCCCCTGCCAGGCTCAACGCCATCATCTGCGATCTTCTTGCCCCGGGGCACCTCACCGGGCCCACCATGTACCCGAGTCGGTTCATCCAACTCCTCGAAACGGGTCTCGAGAACCACAGAAAACTCATGGTGGACGACACTTACATCACTAGAAAATCACAAATTTTCATATTTTAAAAGATAATAAGTTTGTAAATCTTGTGGCTTTCCCCCGAAATCCAGAAATATCATAAATCTCAAGAAACCATCATGGGTGCATATGTAAATGATAATGAATGCATATGGTATCAATGTTCAGGTTGCAATGTATGATTAATAACTAGGCATGAACAAATGATATAATGATATACATGCACATGAGTAGCAATTCTACAATTTTATTTTAAAGATTTATTGCAATAGTACAGGTTTAAGTATCAAATATGGTGACAATATTCTAGATTATAAGTTATCTAGTATCTTGGCATGGCAATTACCAGGGCGTGTGTGTACGCATGAATAGTGCTCGTGCTGCATATAAAAACCCTAGCAATGGTGCAGGTGTCCTATAGAATGGGTTCATATATGTATGACAATATAAAACATGGATGTAGCAAGAATGTTACGCAAGCATTTACTCCTAATTACTAATATCACTAGAAATCTTTAAACTACTTAAAACTATCGGGCGACTTGCGCCATCCAAACGATAGTCCCCCGTAGATGTTACATCTACTCACCGGAATCCCCAGCTAGCTATGTCCAATCACCGCTTTTCCTTTTCGTGCCGCATCCGAAGTCTCCGCGACCGAACCTGGAATTTGCACCAATACCAAACATAAGGTTACATATTATGAAACGAGGCAAATCCCAAACGAAAATATAAACGTTCACAAGCTAGGCACAAGGTGCGCGGTACACACACAAAAATCGAAAAAACTAACTAGAATCGTCGTTTTGGGCGCCCGGCAAAGCTAAAACCCGATAAAACCAAAAATCCGCATTCACACACCCTAAAAGTCATAGGAGATGCCAATACAAACATCAAGATATCACAAATAACTCATCACATAATTTTATAAAAAATCTACTAAGCATTTGCATTCCAAAATCGGTGTAAACACCGTCGCTTTGCGACAAAAGACTACTATCAATCTTGAACAACCAACCACACTACAATAAATCTACAACCCTCACATAACCCACATGCAATGCTTCAAATCCCCTTTTTTTCATAAACAAAACCTTTCTTGATTTTTATAACTAACAAAATCCAACCCAAACTATACATGAAACACTAAATTAGCACTAATTTGAAGCCCAAAAAGCAAGTTAAACTCTTAGATTTGGTTTGTATAAAACACTAGATAGCAAAATAGAATAATTAACTTAATAATGGTGTGCTAAAAATCCTAGTTTAACTCAAACCATTCTCTTGAAAATCCTAGATGAAAATAGCACCAATATTAACACTAAAACAATTCAATTAAAGAAATCTAACCATAAGAATTTAAATGGGTAGAAATATACCTCAAGATCTATGGATCTAGCATGATGATTTGCCTCTAAAAATGCCTCCTTTCCACATGTTTTCAACTAAATTAGGCTTGAGAAGAGGTAGCACAAGGATTTGGTTTGAATTTTGAATAAATTGTGGATTTTTTGGGAGCAATTTTTGATGAAATTGATTATGAAAAGAGATGAGACAAGGATGGGGAGGGGGCTGCTGCAAACTGCAGAAATTTCGGCTGAGAGGGAGAGGGATGGGGGATGTGAGGGGATGGTGTAAAAAGTCTAAGTCAAAGCCCCCCCAAAATACCATAATACCCCCCACCCATTTACTATATTTAAATCCTACTCAAAACAATTCATTCACAAGATTTAAAGTCAAAAAGAGGGGAATGGTGGCTGATTCCAGCAGCGGTGGGGCCGGCCAAGGGGAGTGAGGGTGAGTGCGAGTGAATACAAAAAGATTCTATGCAAAAAGACCCCCCACAATACCATATTTGCAAGTTTTAGTTCAAATAATTAAAGTTTTAGTTTCCTTCGATTATAACTAAATAGAACTTAAAATAAAATACTAAAAAATTATATTACAAACTAGATTTTAGTTAACATGATTTTAAAGATTAAACATAGCCCATTTAAATTTTTATTTATCGCTAATTTAATGTATTTTTACCGGCTTAAAATAATATTAAAAATTGAAAAATTAGGAAAAAATTTTAAATGACCAGAAATTTATAAGTAACTCATTAGCTACTAAAAACTAGCAATTAACTATCCAAATTAGGTATAATTAGGCCTAAACTGAAAAAAACAAAAAGACGATTTACGGAAAAATACCAAATTTTCACCGATTTTCGGGAAAACACCAAAACGACTTTTCAAGGCGTTACAATCTTCCCCCTTAAAGAAATTCGGTCCCCGAATTTAAAAATCTAGCTACGCGTACCTTCAAAGAGATGGGGATATTTCTTCCTCATCTCGTCCTCGGTCTCCCAGGTGACCTCCTCGCTGCCCGGGCCACGCCAAAGGACCTTGACGGTCGGTATAACTTTCGATCTCAACTTCTTCACCTGACGATCCAGGATGACCACCGGATGCTCAGCTAAAGAAAGGTCGCGCTCTAGCTGGACCGTCGGGTGCTGAATCGCATATGAAGGGTCGTGAAGGTACTTGCGGAGCATCGAAACTTGGAAGACGGGGTGAACATCTGGAAAATTGGGTGGTAGAGCCAAACGATACGCAACTGCGCCGACACGCTCAAGGATCTCGAAGGGACCCACAAATCTGTGACTAAGCTTTCCTTTTCGCCCAAATCGCATCACACCCTTCATCGGAGAGACCCTCAGAAAAACATGATCGCCAACTGCGAACTCTAGCCTGCGACGGCGCCTGTCTGCATACGATTTCTGCCTTCTCTGAGTCGCTCTCATCCGGTCTCGAATCAACTGTATCTTCGCGGTCGTCTCCTCAACAAGCTGCAGCCCCAATATACTGCTCTCGCTGAGCTCTGTCCAACAGACGGGCGATCTACATCTCCTCCCATACAATGCCTCGAAAGGTGCCATCTGAATAGTATCCTGGAAGCTGTTGTTGTAGGAGAACTCCACTAAGGGTAAATGATGATCCCAGCTACCTCCGAAGTCTAAAACGCACGCTCGGAGCATGTCCTCAAGAACCTGAATAGTCCGCTCTGACAGGCCGTTTGTCTGCGGATGAAATGCTGTGCTGAAACTCAAACGGGTACCCAATGCCTCCTGAAGTCTCTGCCATAGTCGGCTAGTAAACTGGGTGCCTTTGTCGGACACGATACACGTCGGGACTCTATGCAGTCATACAATCTCGTCAATGTATATCTGGGCATACTGAGCAAAACCGAAAGTGGTCTTCACTGGCAGGAAGTGAGTCACTTTCGTCAAACGATCCACGATCACCCAAATGGAGTCATACCCTCGACTGGTCCTGGGTAGACCCACAATGAAGTCCATAGAAATCTACTCCTATTTCCACTCCGTAATGGGCAAAGGCTGCAACTCTCCCGCGGCCTCTGGTGCTCGGCCTTGACTTGCTGGCAAGTCAGGCATCTCGATACGAAGTGTGTGACGTCCCTCTTCTTCCCGTCCCACCAAAAGACATCTCTCAAATCGCGGTACATCATGGTGGAACTCTATGATCTCTGAAAGACGGTCATCGCTGGCCATGCCTCTCGAATACGGTCAAGTAACCGCGGACGTGCACGAACATGCGCAAGCTGTCCCCCTGTCGGAGTGAACTCGAACTCAACCCGGCTGTCGCATAAAATTTTCTAATCTGTCGCGACTGCCTCTGTACTACGCAAACAAGATAGGCTACCTCCGGGCCTCCTACTCAAAGCATCCGCCACTACATTAGCCTTGCCCGGGTGGTACAAGATCTCGCAATCGTAGTCCTTCACCAGCTCCATCCAACGGCGCTGTCTGAGATTCAGGTCTCGCTGTTGAAATATATACTTTAAGCTCTTGTGATCAGTGAATATCTGACATGACTCGCCGTATAGGTAATGTCGCCAGATCTTAAGTGCAAAGAACACTGCAGCCATCTCCAAATCGTGAGTGGGGTAGTTCTGTTCATGTTTCTTCAATTGCCGTGAAGCATACGCGATCACCCTGTCTTGGTGCATCAATAAGCACCCTAGCCCCACTCGTGAAGCGTCACAATAAACCATGAATCTGCCTGATCCTGAAGGCGAAGATAACACCGGCGCCGTAGTCAAACAAGTCCATAGCTGCTGGAAACTGTGCTCGCACTCCTCCGTCCAATCGAAAGGAACTCCCTTCCGAGTCAATCCGGTCAAAGGTGCAGCAATACGGGAGAAATCCTGAACGAATCGCCTGTAGTAGCCAGCCAGGCCTAAGAAACTGCGGATCTCCATAACAGATGTCGGTCTGGGCCACTGCTGAACAGCCTCGATCTTCTTCGGGTCCACACATATGCCATCTCTCGTAATCACGTGACCCAAGAAACCAACGCTGTCCAGCCAGAATGCACACTTGGAAAATTTTGCGAAAAGCTGGTGCTCCCTCAAAGTCTGCAACGTAATCCGCAAGTGCTGCTCATGCTCCTCTCGGCTCCGGGAATACACCAAAATATCATCAATAAACACGATGATGAACAAGTCGAGATATGGCCTGAATATACGGTTCATCAAATCCATGAATGCTGCTGGGGCGTTGGTGAGTCCGAACGACATCACCAAAAACTCATAGTGGACGTAGCGCGTACGGAAAGCTGTCCTCGGTATATCCTCCTGTCGAACTCGTAGCTGATGGTATCCTGATCGCAAATCGATCCTCGAGAAATATCCTACCCCCTGAAGTTGGTCGAACAAATCGTCGATACGTGGTAAGGGATACCGGTTCCTACGGTAACCTTGTTCAGCTGGCGGTAGTCGATACACAAACGCAAACTGCCATCCTTCTTCTGGAAAAACAGGACCGGAGCACCCCACGGAGAAACGCTAGGTCGAATAAGCCCCTTATCTAACAATTCCTGCAACTGATCCTTCAGCTCTCTAAGCTCTGCCGGGGCCATCCGATAAGGCGGTATGGAAATAGGCCCCGAGCCGGGAATCAAGTCAATACAGAACTCAACATCGCGCTCATGAGGTAGCTCAGGCAGCTCGTCAGGGAAAACATCAGGGAACTCACATACAATCGGAACCTGGTCCAATGGAACATCTGTAGCTCTAGTATCGCAAACATAGGCTAGAAATCCCCGACATCCCTTCCTCAGCAGCTGTCCAGTGCGAAGAGAAGAAATCAATATGTGAGGGGCGGCACCACGGTCCCCCTACACAACAAAAGCCGGCTCGCCGGGAAAACAAAATCTAACTGTCTTCTTACGGCAGTCCACCGACGCATAGTTTTTGGCTAACCAATCCATGCCCAAAAGAACGTCGAAGTCCAACATCTCAAGAAGGATTAAGTCGACAGGCAACTCTCTCTCGCCAAAATGGACAACACAGGATCGTAACACGTGCGTAGCAACAAATGACTCTCCCACAGGAGTGGTCACAATAAGCGGATGATCAAGCAAACCGGACTCTTTACCCAAACTCGGCACGAAGTGTGTAGAAACATACGAATGAGTGGATCTGGGATCAAACAACACGTGTGCGTCAACAGAACATACTGATAAGGTACCTGTCACAACGGCATTGGACGCCTGCGCATCCTGCGGTGTCAAAGCAAACACTTGGGCTTGTCTTCCACCAATAGCTGGATGTTGTCACGACCCAAAAATTAGCCCATGACGGCCCTAATACTACGCAACGCCTAAAGACGTAGCGCAGTAAAAGAAAGCCAAAACCCAGAAATCTAAACCATAAAAATACGGAAAAGATAATATAAGTTTTTTGAAACATTTGAAATCGCCACCCAAATTCTTTAAAAGTCCTACTTTATTTCTTTAAAATTTTAGCAACACCCCTTTTTTGTAAAAACCAGCCAAGATGAATACAACACAAAAATATGAAGCTATAGCGAAGAAATAAGGACAATAGAGAGAAAGCTGTATATAAAAGACAACAAATCCACAAATAATATACAGTAACGTCCTCACCAAGTCTCTAAGTCAACAATACAATAGTAGATGGAGAGTACAAGATACAACGAATGTACAATACAAAATACAGATGACCACCAAAACCCACCAAAGCAAAATAGTACTGTGAGCTGATGCGGTATCTGTAGCAAAAGATAATAGCTGAAAAGCAGAACAGCCTGCCTCAACTACTCCGGGGAACAACCTGAAACACCTGTTTCACAACGGGGGTGAGTTGCCTACTCGTGAATAGTAGATAACATATGCAGGTAATCGCAGGAATGCACGTACAGCATGAATCTAAGATATGCGATTACAGTAATAACATGTCGTGCAAATACTGAATAAAGGAAAGTACACTAGCAGGTACAATCAATATGTGAAGCAATAGTAACATGACAATAATATGCAATAACCATGCAATAGGGCTGTGGGAATGTAAATATGCAACTATCATAAGGGTACACTAACAGGTACTACCAATATATGAATTTGTGCACAAAATAGGTAAGTGTGAGGTATGGGGTGGAATATGTCATTTCTATGGAAACCTGACATCATGGTAGGATCACAATCCATCAAGACACTCAAATCCACAGTTCCTCAAATCAGCCCCCAAACTGGGCTCTCACATCATATAAGTCTCGCATCTCCTCAATGTACAATATCGAGTAATCTCCTATATCCCGAATGTACAATCAACAAACTCTTTCATATCAAATATCCAATCTCAATGAATCATCTATATCCCAAGTCGAAACTCAAGTAAGTTTTCTAACATCCTAAGGTATATATATATATATATATATATTTGCAGAAATAAATATGATGGGGGCAATACACATATATTAGCGTCTCATTCCACTAATATTGGTGTAAGGGTATATATAACAACGGCTAATCCCCTGTTATATATACAAAGGTATTACGAGAAATATCATGAAAACAATGTGCCAAGCATCGACACAGAAATCCTGATAGGTACGTATCATACGCTGTCCCGAAAGCACGAGTGCCTAGCTTTGACCCTCGCCTTTCGACGTATGCATACGTGCATGACTCCCAACGGTGTCTCCATGACCCCCGCCGAGTCATCAGTACTGTCACCGGTAGGTACTAGCCCGCCTCCAGGCTCAATCGGCAAAATCCATCGATCTTCTTGCCGAGGGGAACCATACCGGGCCCCACCATGTACCCTCTACGGCCTCGACGCCTCCTCGTAGGGGTATATACATATCAGCATCGATAAAGCTCATGGTGGATGCGCAAATATCATATCAAGGAAACCGGGTTTTTCAATGTATGCATAATTTCATGAACTCCCACGGTTCCTAAATCCAGAAAACATCATCTAAAATCCCAATAATAATGCGCAAATCCAGGAATAAATATATGCGATATATCTGAAATGCGAGCATATAAATGAGAATATGTAGCTGAAACCAGATGTATGCGAAACCAAATAAGGTACAGCTAAGTAACACCAGTAAAGGTAAATATGTAACTGCAACTGAATATGTGTGTAACATACAGGTGTAGCAATGTATAGGTATCTACCTATAGAAACTGATGTCGTATACCCCCCTGGGTATAAGAAGAATATGAGTAAGATATCCCCCCGGTATAAGTAAAATATGTAAAAGGCATACCTGTAGCTGTATCGCAAGGTGTAAATGTACCTATCACTAAAGGTATGATACACTATAGGTATACCGGTAAGCTAGATGACATGTGTGACAAGCAATAGTATCTATAAGGGGTAGTGTGTGACATGGCAATTATTGACGGTGTGTGTGTAGCATACAATCCGTGCTCGTGCAACATGAACCGTCAATAATATGTGCAGTGTCCTACGGCTGCTAGTCACAGTATAACTACATCAAGGAAATAAAGTAAAGGCGCAATTCTACAATGACGTAGAATGTGCGACAGGTATTTGAATCCTAGCCCAGACGCATAACGCCATGCGGGCGATTCCCTTGTAGATATTAAATCTACTCACCTACGCTCCACGCTAGGTGAATCCTACCATCTGCTTTCTCCCTGTAGTAGTGTCCGTAGTCCCTGCCTGCAAACCTGCAAATAAGACATGGAAATCATATATAAGCCAAATATTCCGCAAAACGCGATATCGAACCAAAACGAGAAACTCGCGTCGCGAACTAAACGTGCGTATGCACGATACGCTGAATCGTGTGTATACGCGTCTAAAACCATTGCGACACGCCGCGATACGCTGGATCACAGAACCCACTCACGTATTGCGCGTATCGCGCAAACACAACGGACACAAAAACGATATTTGATCCCAGATTTTCCTACAGATTAAAACTTACAAAACTAGACATGCCAAAGCACTATAAAACACAGAAGAGAGCCCTACACACAAACCCGACACCTAACTCCTATTCCTGGCCGCAAATTGCGGCCAGATTGATAAAATTGGCGGCCGGGGATGGGAATGGGCGGCTCGTGTTCATGTGGTGTGCTCTATACCTAGTGTACATGCTCCAGTCTTCTCAATTTTAACCTGAAAATCCCGGGTCAAAAACAGATTCACAGATTGCCAATATATCGTATAAAAACGACAATTTGCACAAAACACAACCCTATGGTATTTTAGTGTAATCTGGGGTTAAACTTAGTTAAGGTGACCCTAACAACACTTAAATAGATAGGGTTTGTCAACAAAATCATCACTTAGACAATATCTCACACAAATCACCATAATTAGCACAAAACTAGCAAATTAACACTAACCGACACCAAACCATACAAGCTAAGCAAACTAGGAAATTGGGTTAAGGAAATATACCCAAAAGGACCCTAGAGAGCAGGTGAAGAGGTGGAGAAGAGCTTCTGCAAGTGCTGGGGTTCCTGTTGCTGCTGCTTCTGATGATGAAGATGATGTCTGCTGCTGCTGCTGATGGATGCTGCTGTTGCTACTGAAGGCTGCTGCTTCTACTGTTATTGTTGTTGTTGTTGCTGCTGTTGCTGCTGTTGTTGTTATGGCTGCTGCTGCTGCTGCTGCTGTTGTTGTTGTTATGGCTGCTGCTGCTGCTGTTGTTGTTATGGCTGTTGCTGAAGCTTTTTCAGGTGAGTGTGTGTGTGTGTGTGTGTGTGTGTGTGTTTGAGAAAGTGAGGGAAATGAGAGTGAGAAGTGAGAATGAGAGAAAAACCAACAACCCCTCCTATTCTCATTCTCTTTCATAATAATGAGGCATGGCTCACACCATCAAGCCCATGCTTCTCTCTCTCTCAAAGTCAACACCTCAAACTAACAAAGAAAATCAATTTAAAACCTTTATTATTTTAACAACCATAACTCTTAAACTAATCATAAAACTAACTTAAGACAAATGGTTAGCTAACCATGATTGCTAATCATGTATAACCCCAAAAACAACCCTAGTTATCATGCACAAGTGTGTGTGTGCCTAACAAAATTCTAATAAAATACTCATTAAATAAGATAAAATATTTAAAACTTAATTTGGTAAACTTTTTATTAAAAACCATACATTAAAATATAATTAGCTACAAAACACATTCTAAGGTGTTACAGATGTCCTCGGCCTCAGCCTCCACGTCCTCTCTGGATCGGACCGCCACGTCCACGGCCTCTGGGTGCATCGAACTGTCATGGAGCATCGCCTGTGGTAGGAAGTAGGGCTCTCTGTGGAGGAAGTGGTGATGGTGGTATGGTCACATATGGAACTGTCGCCGCCCCCTATCGTCTCACCGGATAGTCTCTGATACGGTGATGTTAGTGTATATGCCCTAGGGGCCATTATTGTATCATACTTGTATGTATATTACTTAATGGAAGCTTGGGATATCAACAGTTGTATATACAGTCTTGCTAAAAATAGTAGTATGCTACTCGGTTTGTGTCTACTTTAATATGTGCATATGTTTCTTGTAACGTATCACTTATACATATTAGTAGAGCCCATAGGATCTTTGCTTGATTACCAGCATTGTGATGGCAGTCACACTAGTGGGGGCTGGGTAGTCTATAAGTAACATCCTATACATGTCCCTAGTCGTAGGATTATCGAGACAGGGCATTGATACTCCGAAGTAGACTAGTGTGTACGCTTCTCATCCCAGTTGGGGAGATGGTCTATCCCACAGCCATCAGTACGTCGTACTGGAGATAGTATACAGGTGCTCATTAGGTTACGGGTATACCGGACAGGACTCGCAAGGGAACTATTGGTTGGTATTATACCAATCGTCAGTTAACAGTTCCCAGGTGACATGAGTACAGCATAGTCCGCAGACTTGACACTGCTACTTCGCCTCGAGTGTATCCCACTGTTCTTAGATTGCTACCCTACCACGGCTCAAAGGAGTCGTGCAAAAAGGTAACAGTTGGGTGCAGTCCCGAGCACTTGGAGGAAGTGGCGGTTAGAAAGGATTCGTCTCTCCCGGTATTGGGAGTTGATATTGCGCTGTGTCAGAGAGCCATTACGCAAAGTCCCTGGCCAGGGCAAGCGAGATTTACTGGTAGGTTCCAGTAGTTTCTCAGGGTGTAATGGGCTACGCTCTGACACGACTTATACCGCTATTAGGGGACTGACGCTTGCCGCCCCCTAGGCTCGATATGCGATAGTCTTAGACGAACATACCGGACTGTACGGAGATTATCACATCAGGCTCAGTAGGAGTTCGGATAGGTTTCCACATCGGCCTTCTTATCGACATTTACCCGGGGACCGTTACGTACAGCTAGTTCCGCTTTCGGTCTGTGGTTAAACCCACTGCCAGCGTAGTGTCGAGTCTTTAGAGTCCCACACAGAGGGTTTCCCTGCTCCAGACGAAACGATATAGAGGTTGTATGGTTTTACGACAAGGGTTTGGACGCATACGTATTTAAACGCACGTACGGCGTTCGGGCAGTTTTTACTAGTCGGCTTTGGTTTAATCCAGATTCTAGTATTAGGTTATTGGATTTATACAGTCTAAAGTTTTTCCGTGTTTTCACGGATTGGAGGGGCGTTCTCGTAATTTTCCGGGAAGCTTCTAGAAGCATGGTGACTTGGGGGTTAAGGTGGCATATGCATTAATTGGATTAATGAGTCATGTAGTGATTCATACATTGAGTTAATGATACATTTAATATTTTATATGACTCATGTGATGAATCACTTAGTGTATTAATGAAACATGGAGATAATTCATTGTTATTTATTTACTAGATATTATCATATGTTTCATATATACACAAATGACTTCATTCATCCAAAAGGATTCTCATTCTCACCTTCTCTCTCCCCAAGCTCTCTCATTCTTGAAACCCTAATCCTCCCCTCTCATGTGTTGAGATCAAGGATTAGATAGACTAATACATCCATAAACTCACTCTATATCCCCTAGGTAGCTTAGATTAGCACTTTGAGCAACCTAGTTATCTCAAGTTAGAGATCAAGCTTGGCGTAGGAGCTCTCGGGTGGATCGTCTTTGACTCGAGAAGGCCGTTGAGGTGCCGATGTTCCAAGGAGCCTACGAGGAGTGGAGGACAGCGATGAAGACCCGAAGGACAAGTAACGTCAGGTATAACTTCGAATCCGAGTAGTTAAACCTCTCGTAGTTTGCTAGTAACAGTTTAGATACGATTCGTGCGCTCAAGTCCGTGTTACGAAGCTTTGATAATCGTTTTTCATATATTCCGCCTCCCCGCAAGTTCGTGGGGTGCGTGACATGGAATTACAGTGGTATCAGAGACAACTAAACCATTACTAGCTTGTTAGCAACTAATTAGAAGTTCGATCGACGGAAAGCACGAAAACGAAATCCCGGAACCCTAACAGTTCTGTTAATTTTAAACATGTCTAAAAAATTATTTGATATGCCTTAAAATTCACAGCAGGGAAATATAAGAATACTGGGAAAATACGAGCCCCTAACTCAGCAAGACGGCCGCGGATCCACGGCAAGAAGGTGCTTTTGGCCGCGGATCCGCCGCCGAGTCAACCCCGAGTTGACTCGGATTTTCACAGAAATTCATTTTTTTTTGGTTTTTTGTTTTCCTGTATATTCTATTTCTTCCCAGGTTACTTCTGTGCTGGCTTACTTTTGTTTTTGATCGATCTTCAAAAGGAAGATTGGTGTAGATAGACATGTTGAAACCTATAAGGCTAAACTTGTTGCAAAGGGTTTCCGTCAAAGACCTGGTTTGGACTATGACGAAACCTTTTCTCCAGTGGCTATGCTCAAATCCATTCGGGTCCTTCTTGCTATTGCTTCCTTCCATGATTACGAGATCTGGCAGATGGACGTAAAGACGACCTTTCTAAATGGAAATTTGGAAGAGAGCGTCTATATGGATCAGCCAGAGAGATTCATTCAGAGTGGGAGCAGCGGTAAAGTATGTAGGTTTCTTAAGTCCATTTATGGACTATAAAGAAAGCATCGCGGAGTTGAAACATCTGTTTTGATGATGCTGTCAAAGAATTTGACTTTATCAAAAATCCAGATGAACCATGCATATACAGTAAGATTGTAGGGAGAGCTATAGTATTCCTCGTCTTATACGTGGATGACATTCTCCTAATAAGAAATGATATTCCTATGTTACAGTCAGTCAAAATATTCTTATCACATAAATTCTCTATGAAAGACCTGTGTGATGCCACTTACATTCTGGGGATCCGGATCTATCGTGATAGATCAAAGAGGATGTTGGGACTTTCGCAGTCCAGGTACATAGACACCATAGTGAAGAGATTCAGTATGGATGATTCTAAGCGCGGTAACCTACCGGCTTGTCACGGAATCACCCTCTCCAAAGAGATGTCTCCCAAGACTGATTTGGAAAGGGATCGCATGTCGGTTATACCCTACGCTTCTGCGGTAGGCTTTATAATGTATGCGATGTTATGTACCAGACCAGATGTAGCATACGCATTAAGCGTTGTAAGCCGGTATCAGGCAAACCCAGGGGAGAAGCACTGGATAGCAGTTAAGAACATTCTCAAGTACCTGAGGAGGACTAAGGAGATGTTCTTGGTGTATGGCGGGAAAGACCTCCAGATGGAGGCCTTTGCCGACTCCGGCTTCCAGAGTGACAAGGATGACTCCAAGTCTATGTCGGGTTATGTCTTTACCCTCAATGGAGGGGCGGTCTGTTGGAAGAGTTCCAAACAGGAGACCGTTGCTGACTCAACGATGGAAGCGGAGTACATAGCTGCTTGCGATGCCGCAAAAGAAGCAGTCTGGATGAAGAAGTTCGTCACAGAACTTCAGGTGGTTCCTACCAGTGTTGATCCAATACCTCTGTATTGTGACAACAACGCCGCTATAGCTTTAGCGAAGGAACCCAGGTCCCATCAGAAATCCAGACACATCTTAAGGCGGTATCACCTGATCGGGGAGATCGTCGATCGCCGGGAAATCGAGGTGAAGAGAGTAGAGACAGAGAATAACATTGCCGATCCATTCACAAAGGCCATTCCTCAGACGCAGTTCGAGAGGCTATTCAAGATGATAGTTCTATGATATGCCAGCTCATGGCCCTAGTGCAAGTGGGAGATTGTTAGTGTATATGCCCTAGGGGCCATTATTGTATCATACTTGTATGTATATTACTTAATGGAAGATTGGGATATTCACAGTTGTATATACAGTCTTGCTAAAAATAGTAGTATGCTACTTGGTTTGTGTCTACTTTAATATGTGCATATGTTTCTTGTAACGTATCACTTATACATATTAATAGAGCCTATAGGATCTTTCCTTGATTACCAGCGTTGTGATGGCAGTCACACTAGTGGAGGCTGGGTAGTCTATAAGCAACATCCTATACATGTCCCTAGTCGTAGGATTATCGAGACAGGGCATCGATACTCCGGAGTAGACTAGTGTGTACGCTTCTCATCCCAGTTGGGGAGATGGTCTGTCCCACAGCCATCAGTACATCGTACTGGAGATAGTATACAGGTGCTCGTTGGATTACGGGTACACCGGACATGACTCGCAAGGGAATTGTTGGTTGGTATTATACCAATCGTCAGTTAACAGTTCCCAGGTGACATGAGTACAGCATAGTCCGCAGACTTGACACTGCTACTTCGCCTCGAGTGTGTCCCACTGTTCTTAGATTGCTACCCTACCATAGCTCAAAGGAGTCGTTCAAACAGGTAACAGTTGGGTGCAGTCCCGAGCACTTGGAGGCAGTGGCGGTTAGAAAGGATTCATCTCTCCCGGTATTGGGAGTTGATATAGCGCTGTGTCAGAGAGCCATTACGCAAAGTCCCTGGCCAGGGCAAGCGAGATTTACTGGTAGGTTCCAGTAGTTTCTCAGGGTGTAATGAGATACGCTCTGACACGACTTATAACACTATTAGGGGACTAACGCTTGCCGCCCCCTAGGCTCGATATGCGATAGTCTTAGACGAACAGACCGGACTATACGGAGATTGTCACATCAGGCTCAGTAGGAGTTCGGATGGGTTTCCTCATCGGCCTTCTTATCGACATCTACCCGGGGACCGTTACGTACAGCTAGTTCCGCTTGCGGTCTGTGGTTTAACCCACTGCCAGCGTAGTGTTGAGTCTTTAGAGTCCCACACAGAGGGTTTTCCTGCTCCAGGAAAAATGATATAGAGGTCGTATGGTTTTACGACAAGGGTTTGGACGCATACGTGTTTAAACGCACGCACGACGTTCGGACAGTTTTTACTAGTCGGCTTTGGTTTAAGCCAGATTCTAGTATCGGGTTATATGATTTATACAGTCTAAAGTTTTTACGTGTTTTCACGGATTGGAGGGGCGTTCTCGTAATTTTCCGGGAAGCTTCTAGAAGCATGGTGACTTGGGGGTTAAAGTGGCAGATGCATTAATTGGATTAATGAGTCATGTAGTGATTCATTCATTGTGTTAATGATTCATTTAATGTTTTATATGACTCATGTGATGAATCACTTAGTGTATTAATGAAACATGGTGATAATTGTTATTTATTTACTAGATATTATCATATGTTTCATTTATACACAAATGACTTCATTCATCCAAAAGGATTCTCATTTTCACCGTCTCTCTCCTCAAGCTCTCTCATTCTAGAAACCCTAATCCTCCCCTCTCATGTGTTGAGATCAAGGATTAGATAGACTAATACATCTATAACCTCACTCTATATCCCCTAGGTAGCTTAGATTAGCACTTTGAGCAACCTAGTTATCTCAAGTTAGAGATCAAGCTTGGCGTAGGAGCTCTCGGGTGGATCGTCTTTGACTCGAGGAGGCCGTTGAGGTGCCGATGTTCCAAGGAGCCTACGAGGAGTGGAGGACAGCGATGAAGACCCGAAGGACAAGTAACGTGAGGTATAACTTCGAATCCGAGTAGTTAAACCTCTCGTAGTTTGCTAGTAACGGTTTAGATACGATTCATGTGCTCAAGTCCGTGTTACGAAGCTTTGATAATCATTTTTCATATATTCCGCCTCCCCGCAAGTTCATGGGGTGCGTGACATGGACTTACAGGTGGTGCGGACTCCCGCACCTAAAACATCCTGGCGACGGTTGTTGTC
This sequence comes from Agapanthus africanus, assembly GCA_030015575.1. Lineage (NCBI taxonomy): Eukaryota > Viridiplantae > Streptophyta > Magnoliopsida > Asparagales > Amaryllidaceae > Agapanthus > Agapanthus africanus. The sequence continues at coordinate 204,047,387 of JASDDO010000031.1, read as the reverse complement.
CTTATGGATATGAACCATATAACTGACCCCATCCAATACCTCTGCTAGGCCCATCTCTCGGAAAGAATCTGGCGCGCTGCCTCTGCGACGGCACATCGGTGCGAATCCTCTTCGGCCCCAAAACGGCCGAAGTCTGTGAAATGCGTGCCTCCATCCGTAATGCCATGTCCATAACAGCTGAATAAGTGTCAAAGTGCTGGGCGCCAATAGCAAGAAATAGCTGGGTGTCAAGTCCTTGCACGAACCTCTTCACTCTTTTTTCTTCAGTATCCACCAAATACGGAGCATATCTGGACAACTGCGTGAACTGGACATCGTACTCAGACACCGTCATCCCTGGAGTCTTGATCAAGGCCTCAAAACTACGAGCTCTGGTGTCACGAATGCTCTCTGGGAGGAAACGAGCTGGAAAGACTGCTGTAAACTCAGCCCAAGCATAGGCGGTAGACCTGCAGCTCGACCTCTCAAGACTGACTCCCACCATGTCTGCGCAAGGCCCTCTAGACGGAAACTCGCAAGCTCCACCCATCGATCGTCAGAACATCAGAGCGAACGACAGATCCTGGCTAAACTGTCAAGAATTGTCTGCGGATCCTCTGCTGCATCGGTGCCCGTAAAGACTGGAGGTCTCAGCCTCATGAAATCCTGTAGCGATACTGGGATAGCCACGATAGTAGTAGTAGCAACTGTCTGGGCAGCAGGTACCATGGTATTCTGTGATGTGGTAGGTACATCCTCCGATGTCGGTGCACGACTGGCCGCTACTAAGGATCCCACCATCTGTCATAACTCCTGCATACCTCCCATCATCTGTCGTAGCTCCTCCATACCAGACTCAAGCCTATCCATGCGGCGTGGGGAAGGCGGATCAGTCTATCCCTGAGGCGTAGGTATACCACCCTGCTTGGTCCTCGTCTCGGACGAGCCTGCTTGGATCTCATCTCTGGCGGTAGCCCTCTGCGATCTCGTAGCCTTCGGCGGCATAGTGGCTGTTACAAGAACATGATGATAAGAACAGTGCAATAGAATCATAGGCTACATGGAATTGAAGAAGGAATTTCAAGCAAGTATGTCCTAAAGTCACCTAGGCAGAGTACCGTATCGCAAGTATTCCGTGGACATACGAACGCTACGTTACCCTGCTTAAGTCACTTACTCCATCTACCAAGGTCATCCTACACTCAGAAAGGTAAAACCTATCGCTCTGATACCAACTTTGTCACGACCCGCAGGGTACAGAACGTGACTGGCACTTAAGTTACGAAACATCTCAAGGCGTCCGTAAAATAAGTAAGCCAAAGCCCAGAAATCAAAACTAAATAAGCAGAAGAGTGAAGGAAAACCAATCAATTGAAAGCGAGTTTATCAAATAAGTCATATCAAGCCTTTTTAAAAGCAATATCAATTTTTCCGAAAATTTCGGCAGAGTCTCCTTTGTAAATACTGGCCCCCAAAATGGGTACAACAAGAATATATATGAATACAACAAATAAGGCATCCCCAAGCGGGAGCTAGCTCTTCGCCACAAGGCGGTCACAAATCCCACGCAATGTAAATCAGCAAAGTGCATAAATAAATATAAGAAGCGCAAGTAAAACATCATGTCGACTCAAGTGAGCTCGACCCTAAATTACAGCATAAAAAGCCCACCAATCTCACAGTCTCGTCTCTAGGTCAATATACAATAATACTGGTAGATACAGTAGATGGAGTACTCTAGATACAAAAAATATACAAGATAGTACAAAATAATAATACAACCCACCTACGGGCAAAAAGCCTCGAGTCCAGGCAAAGAGGCAAAAGAACAAGTGCGCCCGCCAATACTGAGCTGACGGAGTGGACCTGCAAAAGACTGTGGCACAACGGGGGTGAGTTGCCAACTCGTGAGTAATAAATAACATCTATAGAGGCTATCGCAAGCATGCACACAAGCATCCTAGCATCTATAATACAGGTATGGCAGGATATACTAGCAGGTATGTATGCAACATGAATATACTAGCAGGTATGTATGCAACATGAATATACTAGCAGGTATGTATGCAATATGATTCAACTCGTGATCTGCATGTGTAAGTATAAGAAATCATCTTTTTCCTTTAGGAATCTCTTTTGAAATATCTGCACAATACCAATAGAATCAACCAGAATCCGTGTCCAGCAACGACACCTCAAAACTGTCTCAAATCTCATATATCCATTTCGTAGTATCTTTGACCTCAGCCGTCCGGCTGACCCATCTCAAATATCAATATCTCGTCATCCCGCGGCCACGGTCGGTATCCTCTGGATATCCGCCGTGCCAAAATAGTCACCGGTAGGTAATCCATCCCCTGCCAGGCTCAACGCCATCATCTGCGATCTTCTTGCCCCGGGGTACCTCACCGGGTCCACCATGTACCCGAGTCGGTTCATCCAACTCCTCGAAACGGGTCTCGAGAACCACAGCAAACTCATGGTGGACGACTCTTACATCACTAGAAAACCACAACTTTTCATATTTTAAAAGATAATAAGTTTGTAAATCTTGTGGCTTTCCCCCGAAATCCAGAAATATCATAAAATCTCAAGAAACCATCATGGGTGCATATGTCAATGATAATGAATGCATATGGTATCAATGTTCAGGTTGCAATGTATGATTAATAACTAGGCATGAACAAATGATATAATGATATACATGCACATGAGTAACAATTCTACAATTTTATTTTAAAGATTTATTGCAATAGTACAGGTTTAAGTATCAAATATGGTGACAATATTCTAGATTATAAGTTATCTAGTATCGTGGCATGGCAATTACCAGGGCGTGTGTGTATACATGAATAGTGCTCGTGCTGCATATAAAAACCCTGGCAATGGTGCAGGTGTCTTATAGAATGGGTTCGCATATGTATGACAATATAAAGCATGGATGTAGCAAGAATGTTACGCAAGCATTTACTCCTAGTTACTAATATCACTAGAAATCTTTAAACTACTTAAAACTATCGGGCGACTTGCTCCATCCAAACGATAGTCCCCCGTAGATGTTACATCTACTCACCGGAATCCCCAGCTAGCTATGTCCAATCACCGCTTTCCCTTTTCGTGTCGCATCCGAAGTCTCCGCGACCGAACCTGGAATTTGCACCAATACCAAACATAAGGTTACATATTATGAAATGACGCAAATCCCAAACGAAAATATCAACGTTTACAAGCTAGGCACAAGGTGCGCGGTACACACACAAAAATCGCAAAAACTAACTAGAATCGTCGTTTTGGGCGCCCGGCAAAGCTAAAACCCGATAAAACCAAAAATCCGTATTCACACACCCTAAAAGTCGTAGGAGATGCCAATACAAATATCAAGATATCACAAATAATTCATCACATAATTTTATAAAAAATCTAGTAAGCATTTGCATTCCAAAATCGGTGCAAACACCGTCGCTTTGCGACAAAAGACTACTATCAATCTTGAACAACCAACCACACTACAATAAATCTACAACCCTCTCATAAGCCACATGCAATGCTTCAAATCCCCTTTTTTTCATAAACAAAACCTTTCTTGATTTTTATAACTAACAAAATCCAACCCAAACTATACATGAAACACTAAATTAGCACTAATTTGAAGCCCAAAAAGCAAGTTAAACTCTTAGATTTGGTTTGTATAAAACACTAGATAGCAAAATAGAATAATTAACTTAATAATGGTGTGCTAAAAACCCTCGTTTAACTCAAACCATTCTCTTGAAAATCCAAGATGAAAATAGCACCAATATTAACACTAAAACAACTCAATTAAAGAAATCTAACCATAAGAATTTAAATGGAAAGAAATATACCTCAAGATCTATGGATCTAGCATGATGATTTGCCTCTAAAAATGCCTCCTTTCCACATGTTTTCAACTAAATTTGGCTTGAGAAGAGGTAGCACAAGGATTTGGTTTGAATTTTGAATAAATTGTGGATTTTTTTGGAGCAATTTTTGATGAAATTGATTATGAAAAGAGATGAGACAAGGAGGGGGATGGGTAAGTACACGTTGCCCACCCCGGTGCTTACGGGGAGGCGGAAACGGTATAAAAGTTCAATTTTTACAACTCTAGGCAACATGGACTAACTAAAGGAGGATCTTTGCTAAACATAAACTAACAAACAAGCTAAGAGAGTTAGCTACTCGGTTAAAGGGTTATACCTAAGTCTTGAAGTCCTTCTCTTCTTGCTCCTTGGAGTGGGATGAACGGGTCGTCCTCGTCGCCTTCTCTTGCCGAAGAAAGATCCACCCGAGGGCCTCTACCTTTGGCTCCTACCTCAAAATGGAAGTAACTAAGGTGCTTGGTGTGCTAAACCTAGAACCTTAGAAAGAGTAGAGAGTAATTTTGAAGATTTTATCTCAAAGCTTAATGGTTCTCAACTCATGAGAGGGGAGAGCTTTGAGAGAGAGGAAGAGGATGAGAGAGAATGAGAATGAGAGAGTGAGAAGATAATATCAACCTTCTCACATATATGTGAATTATGATAATTAAATAATTAACTAAAGATAATTGTGATGGTTAACTTGAAATGACCATTATCATTTCACATTAATGACTTTTGCAAGAATCAAAGAGCATCTTTCATATGAAATGATGATGGTTAATATGTCAACATAGGTCAACAAGTCAACCATAGTCAAATGGTCAACAACCCTAACCATAACACAATTATAATTAATTAATATTAATAATCATATTTCACATATAAACATTAGGGTTAAGAAAAAGACAACGGTCATCAACCCTAATGAAAGTCCTCTGCCTCTGCCTCAGTCAACTGTGCATACACACCCGTATCCGTGTTCCGAGCAACACGAATACAATGAGACAAAACCAATCCCAAAACATATACTAGGATCTGGCTTAAACCAAAGCCTGCTAGTATAATCTGTCCAGACACCAAACGTGCACAAGTGCGCGGATGTGAACGAACCCCGTCGCAAAACCATGCGACCTCTACTCTGTTATGCCTAAAGGCGAATAACCCTCTTGGACTCTAAAGACTCGACACTACGCTGGCAGCGGGTTTAACCACAGACCGCAAGCGGCAGTAGCTGTATGTAACGGTCCCCAGGTAGATGCCGATAAGAAGACTAACGAGGTAAACCCATCTGAACTCCTACTGAGCCTGAATGTGACAGTCTCCGTACAGTCCGGTCTGTTCTTCTAGGAATATCGCATGGCGGGCCTAGGGGGGCGGTAAACGTCAGTCTCCTAATAGCGGTACAAGTCGTGTCGGAGTGTAGCCCAGAACACCCTGAGATAACACTGGAAACCTATCAGTATATTTCGCTTGCCCTGGCCAGGGACTTTGTGTAATGGCTCTCCTAGACACAACGCGATATCAACCCCCAATACCGGGAGAGACGAATCCTGTCTAACCGTCACTGCCTCCAAGTGCTTCGGGAATGCACCCAACTGCTACCTGTTTGCACGACTCCTTTAAGCCGTGGTAGGGTAGCAATCTAAGAATAGTGGGAACACACTCGAGGAGAAGTGACAGTGTCTAGTCAACGGACTAAGCTGTACTCATGTCACCTTGGAACTGATAACTGACGATAGGTATAATACCAACCAACAGTTCCCGACGATTCCTGTCCAGTGTACTCGTAACCTAACGAGCACCCGCATACTATCTCAAGTACGACGTACTGACGGCTGTGGGACAGACCGTCTCCCAAGCTGGGATGAGAAGCGCATACGCTAGTCTATTCCGGAGTATCGATGCCCTGTCTTGATAGTCCTACGACTAGGGACCTGCATAAGGATGTGCTTGTGGATTACCCAGCCCCTACGAGTGTGACTGCCATCACAACGCTGGTAATCAAGCAAAGATCCTAAGGGCTCCACTAATGTGCAAAGGCGATATGCTATAAGAAACACATGCACACATTAAAGTAGAGACAAACCAAGTAGCATACTACAATTTTGAGCAAGATTGTCTATACAAGGTGAATATCCCAAGCTTCCATCAAGTAATATACAAACTAGTATGATACAGTAATGGCCTCTAGGGTTTATACACTAACAATCTCCCACTTGCACTAAGGCCATGTACTTGCGTATCGAAGACCTATCATCTCGATCAGCCGCTCGAACTGAGTCTGGGGTAAGACCTTCGTAAATGGATCAACAGTGTTATCTTCCGTAGCAACTCTCCGAATCTCGATCTCCTGGCGACGCACGATCTCCCTGATCAGGTGATACCGCCTCAAGATGTGTCTGGACTTCTGATGGGACCTGGGTTCCTTAGCTAAAGCTATAGCCCCGTTGTTGTCGCAATACAGAGGTATTGGATCAAGAATGGACGGAACCACCTGAAGTTATGTCAAGAACTTCCTAATCCAGACGGCTTCTTTTGCGGCATGTGCAGCAGCGATATATTCTGCTTCCATCGTCGAGTCAGCAACGGTTTCCTGTTTGGAACTCTTCCAACACACCGCCCCTCCATAGAGGGTAAAGACATAACCCGACATGGACTTGGAATCATCCTTGTCACTCTGAAAGCTGGAGTCAGCAAAGGCCTCGATCTGGAGGTCTTTTCCGCCATACACCAAGAACGTCTCCTTAGTTCTTCTCAGATACTTGAGAATGTTCTTTAACTCTATCCAGTGTTTCTCCCCAGGGTTTGACTGATACCGGCTTACCACACTCAGTGCATAAGCTACATCCGGTCTGGTACACAACATCGCATACATTATAGAGCCTACCGCAGAAGCGTAGGGTATAATACACATGAGATCCCTTTCCAAATCAGCCTTGGGAGACATCTCTTTGGAGAGGGTGATCCCGTGACAAGCCGGTAGATTACCGCGCTTGGAATCTTCCATACTGAATCTTTTCAGTATGGCGTCGATGTACCTGGACTGTGAAAGTCCTAATATCCTCTTGGATCTGTCACGATAGATCCGGATCCCCAGAATGTAATAGGCATCACCCAGGTCTTTCATGGAGAACCTGTGTGACAAGAACCCTTTGACAGATTGTAGCATAGGAATGTCATTTCCTATCAAGAGAATGTCATCCACGTATAAAACGAGGAATACTACAGTTCTTGCTACAAATCTACTATAGATGCATGGTTCATCTGGATTTTTTATAAAGCCAAATTCTTTGACCGTCTCATCAAAACAGATGTTCCAACTCCGCGATGCCTGCTTTAGTCCACAGATGGACTGAAGCAACTTGCATACCTTTCCGCTGCTCCCACTCTGAATGAAACCCTCTGGCTGGTCCATATAGACACACTCCTCTAAATTTCCATTTAAAAAAGCGGTCTTTACGTCCATCTGCCAAATCTCATAATCGTTGAAGGCATCAATGGCAAGAAGGATCCGAATGGATTTCAGCATAGCCACTAGAGAAAAGGTTTCGTCATAGTCCAAACCAGGTCTTTGACGAAAACCCTTTGCAATAAGTCTAGCCTTATAGGTCTCAACCTGTCCATCTACACCAATCTTCCTTTTGAAAATCCATTTGCATCCTACTGGTTTTACCCCATCTGGAGCAACGTCCAACGTCCATACTTTGTTGGTGTACATGGACTCCATTTCGGTCCGCATTGCATCCAACCATTTTACCGAGTCGACACTCTGAATGGCATGCGGGAAGCTAGTCGGCTCATCACTATCAATGATGCAATCCTCTCTATCCCCGTCTATGAGAAAACCGTAGTATCTCTCGGGCGGATGAGACTTCCTACTACTCCTGCGGAGCGGCGCAGGAATGTCCTGATCTTTCAAACCCTCTGGTTCTACTAAGCTTTCAGTAATAGCTCGTGGTTCTGGAATTTCTTCCAGTTCTATTGCGCTCCCACTTATCTGATTTTCCAAAAACTCAGTTTCCAAGAAGTGGGCATGACGAGAAACAAAAACCTTTTGTTCCTCTTCGCAATAGAAGAAATATTCCTTGGAGTTCTTTGGATATCCCACAAACTTGCACTGTACTGAGCGTGCCTCGAGTTTGTCAGCATGCTGCTTTTTGACAAAAGCTGGACATCCCCATGTCTTAATGTGATTAAGATAGTGTCTCTTCCCACACCACATTTGATATGGTGTAGTAGGCACAGTCTTAGTTGGAACTAGGTTCAAAAGGTATGCAGCTGATTCTAGTGCATATCCCCAGAATGATCGCGGTAACTTAGTATTACTCATCATGGAACGTACCATATCCAATAGGGTCCGGTTCCTTCTCTCCGATACACCGTTATGTTGCGGAGTGTATGGAGGAGTAAGCTGAGAGAGAATTCCATTCCCTTTTAAGTAATCCAGGAACTCGGCACTCAAGTATTCACCACCTCGATCAGATCTCAGTGTCTTAATACTTTTGCATGTTTGTTTTTCTACTTCATTCTTATATTCCTGGAATTTTCCAAAGGCTTCGGATTTATGTTTCATTAAGAAGACATATTTGTACCTTGAAAAGTCATCCGTAAAAGTAATGAAGTAAGAATAACTGCTTCGCGCATGCATAGACATTGGACCGCACACGTCGCTGTGTACGAGTCGCAAGAGCTCGCTCTTACTCCGTGTCCAGTGAATGGAGTCTTTGTCATCTTTCTTTTGAGACATGATTGACAAGTTGCATATGATTGATATTCGAACGGATCCAAATATCCTTCTGTATGTAACTTCGTCAACCTTCTCTCATTGATGTGACCCAGTCTACAATGCCATAAGAAAGCCTGATTTGTTTCCGGAGACTTTCTTTTGTGTGTATTCTGGACATTGAAAATCTGTGGTTGGTTTAATACGTATATACCATTGCTTAATGTACCTGACCCAATCAGAACTTGATTAAGGTGAATGTTTACAACATTACTTACAAATGCAAATTCATAACCTTCTTTAGATATTAAAGATACAGAAATGATATTACAAGTTGCATTGGGTACAAAATAACAATTACGTAAAACCAAAACATGTCCATCTGACATTCCCAGGTGATAGTCCCCCACGGCCTCAGCATCCATGCTATCTCCGTTTGCAACTTTGATGGTCATATCACCAGCCTTCAAAAACCTACGCTTTCTCAGTGCCTGCAAAGAATTAAAGATTTGAGATCCTGATCCGGTATCCAATACCCAGGAAGTAGATTTTATTGATAGACAGTTTTCAATAACATACACACTTGAAGCTGAAGCCGCAACTTGCTTCAGATCCTGGTTTCTGGCCTTCCAAGCCCTGCAATATTTCTTCCAGTGTCCACTCTTATGACAGTAAAAGCATTCTTCCTTCCCCACAAGGTTTCCTGCTACCTTTGTTTCCTTTGCCTTTCCCTTCGTATCCACTGCACTAACACCGACCCTTGGTTTGGTGGGGGGTTTTCTTCTTCTTTGCCTTGGCTTTCGCCTTAGACCTAGAAGAGGAAGATCCTCCTACAAACAAAGTGGATGTTTCCCTACCTTTCTGTAGGGTGCCCTCTGCACTCCTCAGCATGTTGAGGAGTTCTGAAAGTTCAACTTCCTTTTCTTGCAAGTTGAAGTTCAGGATAAACTGGGCGTAAGTGGTAGGAAGGGACTGGAGAATCAAGTCCGTATAGAGCTCGTTCTCCAACGTTGTCCCAAGGTCCGCGAGCTCTTCTATGTAGCCAATCATCTTAAGCACGTGTTCCGCTACCGATGATCCGACGGCCAATCTCGACGAAAACAACTTTTTCGAGACTTCGTATCTGGCGATACGGGATTGCTCTCCATACAGTTCTTTTGTGTGGAGAAATATGGATTCAAGGTCCATATTCTCGTGCCTCCTCTGATGTTTATTGTCCATAGAGGCAAGCACGAGGCACTTGGCCTTCGCGCAGTCGATTTCCCAGGTCTTACAGATTTCCTTATCCGCGATGCTGGATTTGGGACCTGGGACAGGGGGAGCTTTGGTGGTAAGGAGATACCCCAACTTGTCATATGTGATTTCCATTTTGAAATTCCTGAGCCAATCTTTGTAGTTTGGCCTTGTCAGTATGTTTTTATCTAGTAGTAACTTAAGTCCAGTCATGATGTTTGGTCGCTGCAATTAGGAGAGAGAGAAGAAACACTTTAGCATGATGCTCTTGCAAGTTTAGAGTGGTTTTTAATTTGTCTAAACAGGATGGCTCCCACTGTCTCTCGAATCCCTTCTCAAACCATAAAGGAAGAATTAGTCGGGATCAATCTCACCGTACAATTCTTGCTTAACCGTTCAGCCAGGCCAGTTTCGGTACTTCGAGGGAGGTTTTCCAACGCTTTCACGAAGTTCCTTAATTATGTAACCTCTTTTCCCTGTGGGCGTAGCCCCGCTAACACCTTTCTATACACCTACTTGGTTTATAACATTGATCGTTAAGTGAGAAAGTTCCGGAGGAGTAGCATATACTCACAGTAGGATCGGGATCCAAATAACATTGCGTGATAAAATTGAAGGAATCCTACCAGAATCATCACACTCCAAATGGTATGCAGCGCTAGCAAGTTTCAGTTTCTTTTGAAACTCCCGATGTGGATTTTTGCCCCATGCTCTTATGACCTTGACTTTGGCCAACAAATCATAACTCGCATGTCAAGTTCTACCCGTCATTATCCAGGTTAATTTGAACCCACACGTACCTACCCTTGACTTTGGCCAACAAAGCAGTACGACTGTCCCAAACCAACACATCTATCTATGCTGCACATGAATACCCAATAGCTACCAATCACTATGCCTTGACTTTGGCCAACAAACATAGCTTGAATACTTATTGACTATCCATGTGAAATGACGGAGGGCTACGAATGGTTTTGGAGAAACCGTGAACGTAGTGAACTTGATATAATCAAAGGAACGAGATAGCTTTCAAAAGGAGTGGTTTAAGCTACGCGTTTAAAATTTGTTTTTGAAAAGAACCGAGTGGTTTCGAAAGTGTTCCAACGACTTTTACTTGGTTTGTTTTCTTACATTAATTTTAATGTGTCCCATCAATTAATCCTACCATTGCAGAAAATAACAAAAATATGACGTATGCCATCCGCATTCGCCACGGGGTCCCGTCATCACCCGTTAGGTTACTTAACTAACGACAGAGCGGGGGATAGACTAGCGCGGATGCAAAACATAAGCAACGCCTAAATAGATATCATATATATAGATATATACATTCGTCACATGCAATGATAGCCATTCCAGATCACAGATGAACACATTGGATATACTAGGAATCTGCATTCCGTACGAGCCTGTAACGAAGAGCGGATTACACGGTCGCGATGAATAGCCAAACCCCATCCTAGACCCCTACGGGTGCGGCATACTACCCGCCAAGTACCCGAAGTGAAGCAACCTCCCTCAACAATGTGAGTAGGACACTCGGCACTTCGAGATACCCGGTAGTTTGTGCACCCCACCTTGGGTCTATCCTAGGAGCAAAAACAGTAAAAGAAATTATACAATGAAGGCTACAACCCCATCCCGGTTGTGCGTCCATATAAATAATATTACATCAATTTACATATTACATGATTTGAAAGATAAAGATAACTTTCATCTCACAACCCCCCGGCTATTCATCCGCGACAATCCAATGAATTCATATACACAAACCATTAATCATTACAGATCACAGATATGTATAACCCCCACTAATAAACGTATAGCGATTAGCAGACGTTCAATACATATATCACATCACAGATATAACCCATTAGCCAAAGTCTAGAGAAGTTTGATCAAAAATACAGATTTGTAATCACCCCAAAAACACATTTGTTCTCTGGAAAATCTGGGCAGAAACAAACCATCCTAAAAATCCCAAAACAGCAACATAAGAACACTGCAGGAGAAACGACCCACGGCCGAGTCAACTCGGCCGTGGATCCGCGGCAAGAGCATGCTCTTGCCGCGGTTCCGCGGTGAGTTGGTCGACTCGCTGGTTCATTTTTCTTGGGTGTTCTGTAAAAACCGTGAGCCGATTTTTAGTGTATGATTTATTATTTTTAAAGCAGGTTTAAAAATCGGCAGAAAATTAGGTTTTTGAAAAGTGTTTTGCGATTTTTTTCCGATCGAAGTTCTAGATACTTTGCTAACTTGCTAGTTTGTGTTTAGCTAGGCTCTTATACCAATGTAAGTCGATGTTGCCCACCCCGGTGCATGCGGGGAGGCGGAAATGGTATAAAAGTTCGATTTTTACAACTCTAGGCAACATGGACTAACTAAAGGAGGATCTTTACTAAACATAAACTAACAAACAAGCTAAGAGAGTTAGCTACTCGGTTAAAGGGTTATACCTAAGTCTTGAAGTCCTTCTCTTCTTGCTCCATGGAGTGGGATGAACGGGTCGTCCTCGTCGCCTTCTCTTGCCGAAGAAAGATCCACCCGAGGGCCTCTACCTTTGGCTCCTACCTCAAAATGGAAGTAACTAAGGTGCTTGATGTGCTAAACCTAGAACCTTAGAAAGAGTAGAGAGTAATTTTGAAGGTTTTATCTCAAAGCTTAATGGTTCTCAACTCATGAAAGGGGAGAGCTTTGAGAGAGAGGAAGAGGATGAGAGAGAATGAGAATGAGAGAGTGAGAAGATAATATCAACCTTCTCACATATATGTGAATTATGATAATTAAAAAATTAACTAAAGATAATTGTGATGGTTAACTTGAAATGACCATTATCATTTCACATTAATGCCTTTTTCAAGAATCAAAGAGCATCTTTCATATGAAATGATGATGGTCGATATGTCAACATAGGTCAATAGGTCAACAAGTCAACCATAGTCAAATGGTCAACAACCCTAACCATAACAAAATTATAATTAATTAATATTAATAATCATATTTCACATATAAACATTAGGGTTAAGAAAAAGACAACGGTCATCAACCCTAATGAAAGTCCTCTGCCTCTGCCTCAGTCAACTGTGCATACACACCCGTATCCGTGTTCCGAGGAACACGAATATAATGAGATAAAACCAATCCTAAAACATATACTAGGATCTGGCTTAAACCAAAGCCCGCTAGTATAATCTGTCCGGAGACCAAACGTGCACAAGTGCGCGGATGTGAACGAACCCCGTCGCAAAACCATGCGACCTCTACTCTGTTTTGCCTAAAGGAGAATAACCCTCTGTATGGGACTCTAAAGACTCGACACTACGCTGGCCGCGGGTTTAACCACAGACTGCAAGCGACACTACCTGTACGTAATGGTCCCCAGGTAGATGCCGATAAGAAGACTAACGAGGTAAACCCATCTGAACTCTTACTGAGCCTGAATGTGACAGTCTTCGTACAGTCCGGTCTGTTCGTCTAAGTATATCGCATGGCGGGCCTAAGGGGTGGTAAACGTCAGTCCCCTAATAGCGGTACAAGTCATGTCGGAGTGTAGCCCAGAACACCCTGAGATAACACTGGAAACCTACCAGTATATCTCGCTTGCCTTAGCCAGGGACTTTGTGTAATGGCTCTCCTAGACACAGCGTGATATCAACCCCCAATACCGGGAGAGACGAATCCTGTCTAACCGTCACTGCCTCCAAGTGCTTCAGGACTGCACCCAACTGCTACCTGTTTGCACGACTCCTTTGAGCCGTGGTAGGGTAGCAATATAAGAATAGTAGGAACACACTCGAGGCGAAGTGACAGTGTCAAGTCAACGGACTAAGCTGTACTCATGTCATCTGGGAACTGATAACTGACGATAGGTATAATACCAACCAACAGTTCCCGACGAGTCCTGTCCAGTGTACTCGTAACCTAACGAGCACCAGCATACTATCTCAAGTACGACGTACTGACAGCTGTGGGATAGACCGTCTCCCAAGCTTGGATGAGAAGCACATACGCTAGTCTATTCTGGAGTATCGATGCCCTGTCTCGATAGTCCTACGACTAGGGACCTGCATAAGGATGTGCTTGTGGATTACCCAGCCCCCATGAGTGTGACTGCCATCACAACGCTGGTAATCAAGCAAAGATCCTATGGGCTCCACTAATGTGAAAAGGCGATATGCTATAAGAAACACATGCACACATTAAAGTAGAGACAGACCAAGTAGCATACTACTATTTTGAGCAACATTGTCTATACAAGGTGAATATCCCAAGCTTCCATCAAGTAATATACAAATTAGTTTGATACAGTAATGGCCTCTAGGGCATATACACTAACAGCTGCTGCAAACTGCAGAAATTTCGGCTGAGAGGGAGAGGAATGGGGGATGTGAGGGGATGGTGTAAAAAGTCTAAGTCAAAGCCCCCCCAAAAATACCATAATACCCCCACCCATTTACTATATTTAAATCCTACTCAAAACAATTCATTCACAAGATTTAAAGTCAAAAAGAGGGGGATGGTGGCTGATTCCAGCAGTGGTGGGGCCGGACAAGCGGAGTGAGGGTGAGTGTGAGTGAATACAAAAAGATTCTATGCAAAAAGACCCCCCACAATACCATATTTGTAAGTTTTAGTTCAAATAATTAAAGTTTTAGTTTCCTTCGATTATAACTAAATAGAACTTAAAATAAAATAATAAAAAATTATATTACAAACTAGATTTTAGTTAACATGATTTTAAAGATTAAAATTAGCCCATTTAAATTTGTATTTATCGCTAATTTAATATATTTTTACCTGCTTAAAATAATATTAAAAATTGAAAAATTAGGGAAAAATTTTAAATGACCAGAAATTTATAAGTAACTCATTAGCTACTAAAAACTAGCAATTACCTATCCAAATTAGGTATAATTAGGTATAATTAGGCCTAAACTGCAAAATAACAAAAAAGACGATTTACGGAAAAATACCAAATTTTCACTGATTTTCGGCAAAACACCAAAACGACTTTTCAAGGCGTTACACCCAACAGGCCAGAGTTCAGCATTCTTCGACGAGATAGTTGGCCAGAGATCTTTAGAGGATGTGCCCGAGCGGGACTGTTTCCGTCGTCATTCCATATTGGGCCGTTGAGCTGAGGAGCTATATATCTAGCAATTCACAGTGAGAGACAAGAGCCTAAAGGCACCAGGTGCCAGACCATGAACAGGAGGCAAGTAGATATCTTGCTCTGCTAGTTTTGGATGCACCGACACCTTCTTGACTTCGAAGGAAGGACCTATCGACGACAGTGTTTACGATCTGGGATTTGGTGATTCGAATATCACGCATCCGTCATTTTTGGATTTCGGTATGTTGGGCGATTTGTTTGCATGATTGAGATTTTTTTACACTACGGTTGCACTTGACTTCGATTTGATGTCATTCTAGTGGTTGATTTTGATTTCATACCTATGATATGCATAAGATTTGACTTGTGCTTTAAGCATAGTTTTCATGCACTTTTAGTGTTTTGATTTGATTTGTGCACATTGATGCACATGGTTGTGAGATTATATACCGCGGTATACCTAATTTGGATTGAGATTTATTGTATACCGTCGATTTCGATTATGATATTGATGTTGATTTCGTGCACTCTGTGCACTAAATTTGGATTCTTGCGCATACTTGGGCGCTTGATGCGATTTTGGTGCATGCCAGATGCACTAAATCGAGATTCTTCGTGCACATCAGATGCACCTGATATTGCTGTCAGGCACTCCGTTGCCCTTGACAAGGGCTTTCGTGCACACCCATTGCACTTAGAATTTGTTTCTGTGCACATGTATGGCACATTCATTGATTTCGATTTCCGTGCGCACCAGACGCACGTAGCAGTCTTTATACCTTTTGGGATTGATTTCCTTTGAGCAGTATGTTTTATGATATTTACTATTTGATATACTAGCTGAGCAGGACTAGTCCGAGGGCAGTACCTGAATATATTTTTGCATGAATTGATAGCAATCGATGGGATTTCCAAAAAGGAGCTATAGTCTTAGTATTTACCAACGTGTCCGAGATGACACGAAACATTTTATAAAGGAAACCCTTCTAGTATTGTTTTCAAAATGGCGGGGAGTGTATATTAAACAAGGGGTATATATATATATAGTTATTTTCTTTCTATAGGCGTCCGCCACTGTGCAGTGTTACGCGCATCGCACAGTGATTTGAAAAGAGTTTGGCATGCATTTCTTTCAGATGTTTTGACGAATTTACCACGATATTTACATGTATAGTTTGATGTATATCATGTTGTTTTGAGTTTCCTTTTGAGTTTTGTACTCGTTTTGCAGGCGCACGCGATGCGCTGTAGTGTTTTCATATCTTCCGTGATTTCGGAGCCCCGTTGATTTGATCTGATTATTGAAATGTTTTAGAATTTGGGGGTTTAAATTTAAATTCGGGGACCAAATTTATTTAAGGGATGAAGATTGTAACATTTCAAAAAATATAACATATTATTTTTGGAATTTGATATTAAAATAATATATTTCCCGAAAACTGTCCGATTTGAGAAATTGGGGTTTTCGAAAAAGGGTATAAATATATACCAATAACTGTAAAATAATTGGAAATTAAAATGATTTATTCATTTTTAGAATATATTTATAGGATTTGACATTTTAAAAATCAATTATATGCAATTTGGATAAAAACCTAATTTGTGCACTGCTAATCGCGATTAAGCCAAATCCGTATTTTTACAGTTTTCCGTGGATAGTGCACCATGTCATGTTGCATTTGGTTACATGTTGTCGCATTTGTGTTTTTTATGGGTATTATGTGATTTGGTGTTAAAAGAGGAAAGAAATGAAAAAGACAAAAGGGCAAAAGGGCAAATTAGTGAGAGTGGGTGAGATTATAGGAGAGAGGGGGGCGGGAAGCCACATAATCCCTCCACCATTTTTTTTCTTCTCCTTATTCTTCCTCACTTCCCTCCATCTTAAAACCTAGGATCCATCTCAAAAACTTTGCCAAAACCCTAAACTCCCTTCACAAAAGTTGATCCCTTCCTTCTCCTCTACACATTAGATCAAGAAAAGTGGGATTTTGACAACATTGGCAAACTAGGGTTTTTCTTAGGTTTCCCAAATGAGGTAATTTCTGCACCATTTGTATTGATTTTCATTCACCTTAGCAACTTTACATGTTCAGAATCGATATAGTGTTGTTTAGTGAGCTTTGAAAATTCCTAGTTAGGGTTTGAGGGACTTTTGAGTTGTGATTGTGTAATTGAGGTTAGTAGAGGCTACACAACCCCTTTAGAGTTAGTTTCATGGAATGAAACCTGAGATAGAACCCCAAGTCATAAACTTAGGAACCCCGATATCGGGAAATTGTGGGATTTGTGATGAGAATTGGTGATCTGCTAACACCCGGAGCCTCTGAAAATTATTTAGCAAACACAGTGTCACATGCAGGCGCCCTAGGAGCAACCACTGAAACCTGAGACCCCCTGGACTTTTCCTAGCCACAAATTTAATCATTTGGGCCGCAAATTGCGGCCTTGGTACTTCCAAATTGACTCTTTCTTGTTCTGTAGCTCCTATATCAGTAAATTAGACCTTCCATATATGCAAAATTGGCTAATTTGACATAGGGTAAAATCTGGGACCATTTTCTTGAGTTGCTGCCTTGTATTTCATGATGTTTTTGAATTTAAGTTTTGGTATTTGTCATTGTATTCCATCATGTGGCGTTTGAACGCCAACGGGTAGGGTAATTGATTGTGTTTTGCATGCGAGACTATAGGTTTTAACCTATTGGTGTTTCGTACGACATTTTGATTTTCGTGTGTGATTTCGTTTACGATGCTATATGTGATATGTAGGTACCTCACGCGGAGTTCGAGACGACAAGCAAGCGCGTGGTGACATCAGTATCGGCAAGCGAAGATCAAGGTGAGTAGATTTATATCTACGGGGGAAGTCGGGTGGATGGCGTATAGCACCCCACAATTTCATAGGATTTTGATGTGACGTGGTATAGATATACATATATGGGTTATTGCGAGATAGGGACCTTAGCAAGAAAAGCATTAGGAGATCATGGGATAGTGTTATCGAGATTCGAAGAAAAGGATTTAGTTAGGTTCTTATTCGTGGACTCTAGAGTAAGGTTGACAAACACAAACGTGCATACACGGGATATGGTTTGGGTGTATATGTTTATATGTATATATATATATATGGATGCGTTGGTGTATATATATATATACATACACTTATATTCGGTTGATGAGGATAGTATATGGTATTTGGAGATGAGTCGATGAGGATTGGGTATGGTGCCATGAGATCGGTGGTGTGATTTGGTTCGTTTTAGGAGATACGATATGATAGTATAGCGGATCTTTAGGCGATGTGTTTCAGACACACGCATATATATTTGTTGATGGTATCAGTTTGTACCAGACTTAGATCTGCACCCAGTTCATGACATATGATGATAAGGATACCAGATGAGTAATGAGATAAATATGATATTTGACCCGTATCCAGATTTGGGATGCCGTACGATAGATTTACCGTACGAGATATAGTTATGATGTTAGATCCGCACTCTTGACTCGAGGATGTCATATATATATATATTGTATCGTACGCGATATTATTGAGGCGAGATCACCGACTACTAGGTATATATATAGACCGACTCAGACTTAGGTGGATTTCCTTACCCTTTTGACTGGGCTCGAGTCATACTAGTTTTCAAAAGTGGAGAATTGTGAGTAATTTAAATACCAAACTGTATGACTCATATATTGGGTAGGTATATTTTTCAGTTTTGCTGTTACTACATCACTTTCTGTATATTCATGATGTTTCATCGCATTGCATGCTTGTACATACGTTATCTGTAATTATTATGAAACCCTACTGTCAGGACACCAACACCATTACCGATGATGCGTATGTTCCATGTACACCTGCTTTCCGTCTCACACACATCATCATCGGTAATTTCCATATCACGTACACTATAGAGAATACTATTCATTGACATAGCTTGCTAGTTGATAGTTGCAATATGTTATAACTTTCATATGCTAGTTTAACTATTGTATTTATTGCATGATATCAGATGCATTCATATATTTATTGGTCATGCAGTATTATGGAGATTTATGCCGGTATTCACTATTTATTGATATCATGATTTTTATGATTTCAGATCCTTCTTGAGATTTCTGGATTTGGAAACCGCATGTGAAGGTTTTATAAACTGATGATTTGCTTTAAAGAGATAGATTCGGTTTTCCTTGAGATGACGAGTCTTGTCCACCATGATATTTTCTCGGTTCTGAGATGGTTTTCGAGACCCGATTCGGGGAGTTGGATGAACCGTCTGCGGGTACATGGTGGGCCCGGTATGGTACCCTGGGGAAAGAAGCTCGAGTTGTAGACGATGATCCCGGCAGGGGCAGACTGCCTACCGGTGTTTGTTTGGCGCGGCAGATATCCGGAGGATACCATTCGTGGTCGTGTGATTGATGATATAGGCCGATCAGGACTGACGGAGCCCGAGGTATTGAGATATTGAGATATTGAGATTTGAGACACTGAGATATTGAGATTTGATGATACAGGCCAGTCCGGATAGCCGGAGCCTGAGATATTGAGATTTATGTTTTGTGTCGATGCTTGACACTGATTTCTCTGTTGATTTCATTGATGTTACTCGATTTATATACATACAAAAATCTCATTAAATAAAGAAAACAGTTGTTTCATTCATGATGTGTTCTGTTTCCATTAGTAATGCTTTCATACATCATATATCTGATATGTTGCAATCTGAGGCACTGACACAAGCACGTGGTATTGCACTTATGTGTAGATGGATCAGGATATTTATTTGAGGATATTACTTGATATGACCTATGATAGCGTCATACATGCGATTTCTGCTCTTTGATATTTTCTACTCACGAGTTGGCAACTCACCCCCGTTGTGCCACAGTTCCTTGCACGTTTTGCCGTACAGGTTTCGTTGCAGCTTGCTGGCACACTGTTCCTTCCGGGTGGTTGCTTTGGTAGGTGAGTTCACTTGCATCGTGACCACCATTGTATATTTTTTATTTCAGCTGTACCTAGTAAAACTCCATCAACCAGACTTGTATATTTGATAGAACTAGAAGACCGGTGTTTATTCTTTCGACGTTAGAGTCGCGCTTGTATTATTATGGTTTTCTGGTGGATATGGGCTTTCTTTTGTGTTTTGATCCTCGCCCTTCGGCGTTGTATATTATATTGCATTGCGTGGTTTTGTCCGCCGGTTGGTGAAGAGCTAGCTCCCGCTTGGGGATTGCTTTGTTCATTATATATGCTTTATTAGGTTTTGTACCCGTTTGGGGTCAGTATTTACAAAGGAAACTCTGCCGAAATTTTCAAAAAAGACTTGAGATTTTAAAAATGCATACTTCGGCTTATGTTGTTAAACTTCTTGCTTTAAAATTGGTTTTTCTTTCACTCTACTACTTTAATTGGTTTTGATTTCTGGGTTTTGGCTTACTTAGATTACGTACGCCTCGAGACGTTTCGTAATTTAAGTGCCGGTCATGTTCCGTATTTTTCGGGTTGTGACAGAAGTAATTAACCAAACCCAATATGTAAATACCCTTATTAAGTGCGTAAATAACACATTAAAAATAATATTTAATTAGGGAAAAATTCTATGTGAACCAAATCCTCCCATTGAGCCCCAAAGCCCGCGCATTAGCTTTATTCTAGCTAAACTAGGTGTCGGCAAGTCTGTACAGAGGTTTGATCACAATCGGGTTAAAACGGAAAATACCGACTATTTTACCCTAAAATGGAAAAATTCGCATAACAATTTCTAAAACGTTACACCTCTTTAGCAAAGGTTTTCGCCATTATACATTTAAAAAAGGCTACCGGTTCCTTCAACGATATCAAGTTCATTACGTTAAAGGGTTTTCGCCAAAAACCAGCCGTAGCCCTCCGTCATTTCAGATTAGTATTGCTTAGTATTCGCGCTACGTTTGTCGTTGCTATTCGCCGATGCGTAGTGTGCGGTAGCTCTGTAATGCTTTTTTGTCGCATGGATATGTGGATTGGTTAGGACGGTCGTACGACTTTGTTGATTATTCGTCAAGGGTCGT
This sequence comes from Agapanthus africanus, assembly GCA_030015575.1. Taxonomy (NCBI): domain Eukaryota; kingdom Viridiplantae; phylum Streptophyta; class Magnoliopsida; order Asparagales; family Amaryllidaceae; genus Agapanthus; species Agapanthus africanus. The sequence continues at coordinate 204,026,395 of JASDDO010000031.1, read as the reverse complement.
GCCGGTGGGTTTAACGCAATCAAGATAATGACGGGTTGAACTTGACTAGGACCTTTTGATTTGTTGATTATTCGTCAAGGTCACTTGGGTCCTAGGGGTAAAAAACACATCGGGGGTTTCTAAAGAAACTGAAACTTGTCAGGCATGCGCATACCTTCTGGAGTGTGGTGACTTGAGTGGATTCCATCAAGTTATCATGCGATGATAGTTGGATCCCGATTCCCACTGATGAGTTGGTTTACTCCTTGGGTGATCCCGACTAATTCTTCTTTCAGGTTTGGAGGAGAATTTGAGGATACAGTGGGAGACATCCTGATTAGATAAAGTGATTAACCATTCTGATCTATGTTAGAGTGCATGCTGAGTGTTTCTTTTCTCTCACTTTGACAGCGACCATGGCCCGACCCTGGACTATAACTCAGTGACCAAGTTAACCGAACTTTCTTAAAACACTGGCTTTTGGATTGTCTGAGTTGCATACAACATTGCCACTCCTTCTTTTACACTTTGCTTTTCTCCAGAACACCCCGTATCACTACGAACATCCACATCCATTGGATAAATCCATCGTATGTTACATACGAACTCGAAGGAACATGTTCCAGATTCGAGGATGGATTCTGGTTCTGGAGAGAATGAATAGGACTATTCAGTTGTCTTTTCCCTTTACCTTCTCTCAGGTTGTGAGGGCTCCTAGGATTAGGAGAGGGTACACCTATTGCGCTTATTGGATAGTCTTCTTCCAAACCATAGGCATGTGCCGAAAGGTGGGGAAGGAAGAAAACCAATCAGCCTAAGTGTAGTGTGCAGAAGGTAATAAGTAAAGACAAATAAAGGGATCAGAAAGAGGGCAAAGTAAATTGCGACTGCTATCATTCACGACCAAACCACGTATTTCATCCCCACTCTTACTTCACCTTTGTATTTCTCCAGAACACCCCGTATCACTACGAACATCCACTTCCATTGGATAAATCCATCGTATGGTTATATACGAACTCGAAGGAACTTGATCCAGTTCGGGGATGGATTCTGATTCAGGAGAAATATGAATAAGGTTTATTCAGTTGTCTTTTATCTTTACCTTCTCTCAGGTTCCGAGTGCTCCTAGGATTAGGACAGTACACCTATTACATGTATTGGATAGTCTTCTTCCAAACCATAGGCTGGTGCCGAACGGTAGTGTAACATTTCAGAAAAATAAAATATTATTTTTGGGAATTTTTATAATTAAATAATAAATATTATGAATATTTTAATTATGCGGTATAATTAAATACCGATAAAATGGAAAATATTTGGAAAATTATAAGAATTACTGAAATGAGGACGTTTTATATGATCATAGAAAATTATAATTTTCTATGATTAATTATATTCCATTTTAATTCTAATCGCCATTAAATATCACTAATCGCGTATTAAGCTTGATTTGTGCACATGACATGCACCATGTCATATTTCACATTGTTACATTTTTCTTACATGGCTTTTCTTTAATTTTTCATGCATGGTTTTAATTCTAAAGAGAAGAAAAGAAAATAGAACAAAAGAAAAAGAAAAGAATAGGAATAAAGAATGAGGGATGGGTAAGAGAGAGAGAGGGTGAGGGGTCATCTTTGACCAAGCCCCCATTTGCTTTTCTTCATTTCTCTTCATCTTTTTCCCTCTCCCTCTCACACCATGGCAGCCCTCCACCTCCTCCCTCCTCTACCTCATCAAAACTCCATGAAAAACTCATCAAAACTTCACCCCCTTTCATCAAAAACATGCACAAGCTTCTCACAAGCACTTTGGACCAAGAAAAATCGGATTTTGGAGACTTGTGGCAACTCAAGAAAATTCTTGAGTTGCCAAATGAGGTAATTCCCTTACCATTAGCATTGTATTTCATTAACTTTAGAACCTATGTTAGTTTATAAGTGAATTAGTGTTGATTTGTGGACTTTGAAAATTTCAAGTTAGGGTTAGGATTTGAATTGAATACAAAAGTGTAGTTGAGGTTAGTAGTGACCTTACAACCCCTCTAGTGCTTGAATTCTGGACAAAACCAGAGGGATAAACCCCAATTCACAAACTTGTATACCCCGATATCCGAAAATTGTGAGATTTGTGAGGTTGTTTTGATATATGCTAACACCCAGGGACACTAAGAATTATTTTGCAAACACTGTGAGTCATGCATGCACCCAGGAAGCTACCACAGAGACCCGAGCCCAAACCCCATCACTTTGGCCTCAGTTTTATTCTTCCTGTAAGTCCACGGTAGCGCCCCGGCCGTCTAACAGAAGCCAAATGCGGAACAAAAACTTTTTACAACTGGCGTTGTCGCGTACTATAACCCGGATCTGCCATTAAAGCTAAACTAACAAACTACAAAGTGGGTAGAAGAGTTATACCGAACGATCCGAATCCTTCGGTCTTCAACCATCATCCCACGCTTTGTTGCGGCTGCTCCGATCTCCTGAATCTCCAGTCTTCTCGTCCAGGTGGCACCACGTCGACGGATCTTTAAACGGGCTCCCGCCTCTGAACCGAGGCAACTCGATCATCAAGTTTGCCAAAAGAGATGACCAAGATTGATGTAGAGAATGAGTAGAACACTTTGTCTCGTTACGTCCAAAGCTATGGACGAACGGTTAATGAAGTTGCCATTTGAATCGGGTGATGGAAAAAATGGACCTATGAAATTTCCATACACTATAAACTATATCTTTTCTCAAATGAACAACCATCCCTCTTTCAAGAGAGGGGCCGGCCTATTTGAAGAGGGGAGAGGTGAGTGTAGGAGGGGGGAGAGTGACCATAAGATCAATGAAGAGGATGAGTCACATAACACCTTGTATGAACACAATTAATGAAAACAATGAATCACCTTAACTAGTCACCAAATCATTTAATGCAACAATCAATGCACTAATGACTCACTAGCCTAGTCACCATCCTAGTCACCATCTAGAAACATTTAGAGCCTTCCACACTCATCAAGAAAAGATAAATCCGTCTTTAACCGAATGTTAAAGACGGGTGATAGAAAACTGGAAACTTCCAAAAGCGATCCTGAAACGAATTTCAGGATAACCCCGTACAGTATAAATATACCCGCATTTGTATTACGACCGAATACAAATTCAACTGAGACAAAGATATTATATCTACACAGTATAATACTGGGATCCGTCTTAAACCAAAGCCTACCAGTATTATCTGCCCAAAAAACGACACGTGCGAAAACACACGTGCATTTTCCGAACCCTGCCATAAAACCATACGGCCTCTACAATATTTCGCCCGAACTTGGGAAACGGTCTGTGGGGGACTCTAATGACTCATCAACACACTGGCACTGGGTATAACCACTAGCACGTCAGAGGTACGAGCTGTACGTAACGTTTGCCTAAATATTGATTGGAAGGGAAGATGACGAGCGAACTCATCCATAAACCCTACTGAGCCTGACAGTGACAATATCCGTACAGTTCGGTCCGTTCGTCTAAAGAGTATCGCATATCGAGTCTAGGGGGGTAGATAAAGTCAGACCCCTAATAACGCGATAAATCGTGTCGGCATGAAGCCCATCACCACCTGAGAAACTACTGATCCAAATCAGTAATTCTCCACTACCTCGGCCGAGTATTTCTAGTGATGGTCACCCGTGCACTGTGCGACATCAACCCCCAATACCGGGAGGGAAGAATCCCCGATGATCCGCTCACTGCCTCCATGGGGCTCGGGACTTTACCCAAAAACTACCTGTTTGCACGTCTCCTTTGAGCGTGGTAGGGTAGAAATCAAAGCACAGTGGGAACTCACACGAGACAAAGGACGATCTCAGGTCGACAAACTAACTTGTACACATGTCACCTGGGAACTGCTATCTGACGATATGTATAATACCAACTAGCATGTTCCCGGCGAGTCATGTCCAGTGTATTGATAACCCAATGAGCACCTGTATACATCTTAGGTGAACCAACTGACACCAATGGCTTGTGAGACCGGCCACCGCCCCTCGTCAGGGTCTCGACTGTATACCCTAGTCTACTCTGGAGTATCGATGCCCTGTCTCGAAACTCCCACGACTAGGGACACTTTAAGGATGTGCTTACAGACCCCAGCTCCCATGTATATGATTGCCATCATACTACTGGCAGTCAAGAAAGAATCTTATGGTCTCTATCAACACGCAATAGCGAACTAAAGCATGTATACGATGATAAAGACAAACCAGATAGCATACTATCATCTCGAGCAAGACTGTCATATCGGTATAAGTCCTGCCTCAATCATTGCAATCACATACCTGCGATCCAATAATTGACTTTGAGGGCACTATCTCCAACAATCTCCCACTTGCACTTAAGGATAATTATTACGATGTCGCATACTCACAGCCCGTGTGATACCGAACATCCAACTCCTCTACTAATCAGTTTCACAAAGCTAGTTTGTAAAACTCTTGTGTTCGAGAAATAGCCTTAGTGAGTGGATCCGCCCTGATGTTTCTTTCTATGTCTCTCTTAATCTCAAGTTCACGGAGAAAGCCATCGCCCGAATCGAGTAATACCTGTCTTAAAATATGTCTGAATATCTGATGGGACCTAGTTCATAAATGAACTCCAAATCCAAACTTCTTAGACTTTATTGATAACTGGACCTAATCAGTATCCAGCACCATGCCTCCTACAGTATCCTCTTGGACCACCTGTCCATAATACTGTCTCTCGTCAGAGGGAAAACTATAACTCTGACAATCACTTTGTCATCCATGTCACTTTGGAAGCCTGGAATGATAACCGTTTCCCGAAGGAGGCTGTTGTCATCAAATCCGTAGAACAAGCACTTATGTTCTTAAACTGCTTCCTTATGTTTCTTCAGGATTGTATTAATATAATCTTATCGCATCAAGTGCAAAAACAATATCTGGTGTGGTACTTGACATCTCATGATTGACTCAATTGCCTAAGCAAGTGATATGCCAATCATGTGCATCCCTATCTCCTTTAGTTTGTAATACACCTTTAGAGAGGGTGACTCCATCACCTGCAGGTACACCACCATGCCAGGAGTCATCTATTCTAAAATAACATTAGAATACTGTCAAAATACCCATATTGGGAAACTACCCAAATCTAGATCTAAAACCATAGATCTAGTAACCAAAATGTTTGATATTATATCCATGTCCTTTGTGAAAAAACAACTGTGTGACAACCACAGTACAACCGATCGTAGTATAGGAATTTTACTTCCTACTCTGTGTATGTCATCCAAAAACCAGGACATCACACCCTACTACCTTCTTAACAGATCCATCCCCTATTCTGATGAAGTCAAACCCATGACTGTCACATCAAAAATAGATGATCTTATCTCCGCTATATCTGCTCAAGCCTATAAATAGATATAAGCTACTTGTCCACTATGCTTCCGCTGCTCCCACTGACCACAACAACCCTCTGACAGAATAATATATACGTTTACGTCAAAACTAGTTTAGAACGATGCTATACATATCCTCCTGCCGGGTCTCATTGTCTGGAACAACAGTAGTGTCAAGTCTGGGTAAACAAGAACCTCCCTGTCATCGTCCTTGAGGCTACCGGAGTACCTCTCGGGTGTCTGAGGTTACCCACCATGTCTGCGGAGTGGCTATTTGAATGTTAAACCTGATTGAATATATAGGTCCTATTAAATTTTCCGTAATCGTTTGCGGTTCTGGAATCACTTCCAGTTCTACCATACCCCTACTACTGTTTTCTGAAAAAATCCATTTTTACTAAAACTTTGGCGAGTCAAGAACAATATCACTATTGATCTTCCAGATGGTAGAAAATCAACCCTCGTCAAAGCCAGGGTCAACCAATAAACTGCCATTACAAAAATGTGCCTTGAGTTATCCAGTGTCTAGTTTTAAGCATAAGCTGGACAACTCCCCGTATCTTAACATCGTTAAGATATGAACCATTCTATATACAATATAGAAATAGAGGCACTAATTTAATTGGAACCAGATTCAAATCATGCAGCTGTCTCCAGTGCATATCAACTTAATGGAAAAAGGCTAATCAGCATTACGCAACTTAGGAATACATCCAATTATGAGTAACCTGAAAGAGAAACAAGTTTCTCAAAACCATTACTATTAACTGAATACCTATCCCAAGAATCTACATCTTCGATCTCTTTGAAGAATCCCGATACTTGCGATACTTGGTTCTCTATTTTATTCTTATACCCACAACTTCTCAAAACTTAGACATTGTATTTCTATGAAACACTTGTCTAAAAACTAGAGAAGTCATAAGTAAACAGAATATAGTACGAGGACCTACCCCTTTGTCCTGACGGACACTGGACAACATACAATACTGTGTATAAGTCCGCTGAGTTTAATAACTCAAAAATTGTGCGTCGTAGGTTGAAAACTGTACTTATGGTTTAAGAACTACTCCGTTGTTCAATGCTCCTTACCCAATCGTCAACTGATATAGGTAAATGTCACGGACATAATTTCAAAAAGTTATATCTCACTTTATTAAAATAAACGTACAGAAATATCATTTTGAAATTGGTGCACAACAACGGATACTCAAAACCAAATACATGCCTTCAGGCAAAAACCCAGGCGACTTCCTCAAATATCACCAATTACAACGAATTCCGATATAATGAGGACGATCACCTTATTCCCAATAACCTACTCCCACTCATCATCTGTAAAACCATACAGATATGAGAATGAAACCTGGTAAATACATACCCTGGAGTAAGTATGTAATCGGGAAATCAGTTTTCCTTTAACAATTCACTGAAACAAGAAATTGTTTCGCAGGGGTGTCCTGGTATTCCTAGTAATGCCTCTTCCATAATCCAATTCATGACTTTAACCGTATATTTTGTTGTCATATCTCCAAATCCCTTTATTTATGTTTATTCATTACCTTCTGTACACCATCGTTAAGCTAAATGCTTTTCTTCCTTCCCTACTGTTCGGCACCAGCCTATGGTTTGGAAGAAGACTATCTAGTAAGCATAATAGGTGTACCCTCCTAAACCAAGGAGTACTCGTAACCTGAGAGAAGGTGATGATAAAAGAAAACTGAAAAATACCTTATTCTATTTCTCCCGAACTGAGGAAAAAAGCAAAGGTGAAATAGGAGTGGCGATGAAGTACGTGGTTTAGGTCGTGAATGATAACAGTCACAATTTACTTTTCCCTTTTTCTAATCCCTTTATTTTGTCTTTAGCTATTACCTTCTGTACACCGTACTTAGGCTAATTGGTTTTCTTCATTCCCTACCTTTCGGCACCTGCCTATGGTTTGGAAGAAGACTATCCAATAAGCGTAATAGGTGTACTCTCCTAAACTAAGGAGCCCTCGCAACCTGAGAGACAGTGATAATAAAAGACAACTGAATAAACCAATTCTATTCCTCCTGGACCTGGATCCATCCTCGAAGAAGTCCCTTCGAGTTCGTATATAACCATACGATGGATCTATCCAATAGAAGTGGATATCCGTAGTAATACGGGATGTTCTGAGAAATGCAAAGGGTAAAAGAAGGATCAGCAATGACTTATGCAACTCAGACAATCCAAAAGCTAGTATTTTAAGAAGGTTCGGTCAACTTGGTCACTGATTCATAGTCTACGGTTGGTCAAAGGTCGCTGCCAAAGAGAGAGAGAGAAAAGAAACACTCTGCGTGCACTCTAACCTAGATCAGAATGGTTATTACTTTATCTAATCAGGAAACCTCCGACTGTAATCTCAAATTCTCCTCCAAACCTGAAAGAAGAATTAGTCGGGATCACCCGAAGAGTAAACCAACTCATCAGTGAGAATCGGGATCCAACTATCATTGCATGATAACTTGATGGAAGCCACTCAAGTTATCACACTCCAGAAGGTATGCACATGCCTGGCAAGTTTCCTGTATGTTTGAAACTCCCGATATGATTTTTGCCCCATGCTCTTATGACCTTGGCGTTGGTCAAAATATCATAAGTCACATGCCAAGTTCTACCCGTCACTATCCTGGTCAATTTGAACCCACCCGCACATGCCCTTGACTTTGGCCAAAATGGCAGAACGACTGTCCCAAACCAACTCATTTATCTATGCAACAGATGAATACCCAGCAGCTACCAAACACTATGCCTTGGCGCTGGTCAAAATACATAGCTTGAATACTACCGAATACCCAAAAGAAATGACGGAGGGCTACGGCTGGTTTTTGGCGAAAAACCTTTAACGTAATGAACTTGATCTCGTTGGAGGAACGTGATAGCTTTTTATAAAATATAGTGACGAAAACCTTTGCTAAAGAGGTCACTCCCGATGAAGGGATCTCGGCTATTTTCTCGTGGAATGAGGTGCAGGATATTCCAACTGAATATCGCGATGCAAAGCAACTTGTAATCGACTATATTGAAGTTACTACCCTGACGTAAACTTCTGCCCAAGGGGTCACTCCCGGTGAAGGGATCTCGGCCCTTGCCTCGTCGAATAAGGTGCAGGATATTCCAACTGAATACCGCTATGCAAAGCAACAGGAAACATCTTTGTAATAACAGCTTTTAAAATTTGTTCCAACAACATCAAATATAAGTTTGTTTTATCCTTGCATTGATAAGAATCAATGTAGTCCTATCAAACAATCACAGCAGAAAAGATCGAAAATAAAATGTACGTATATGTCATTCGCATTCGTCACTGGGTCCCGTCTCACCCGTTGGTTACTTAACTAACGACAGAGCGGGGGCTTGACTAGCGCGGGTGTAAAACAAATACAACATCTAATAGTATATATACCAATATACAATAATTGCTCCAGGCGTGATAATATGCAACATTACAGAAAAGTAATAAGCATCACGGAACAATACAGATAATCTGGGATCCCTGGGTTTCACAAAGCCGCTGCTGAAACCCGACGTTCCTCTGGTCGTGTGGATAGCCTATGCAATGAAACCTAGACCCCTACGGGTGCGGCAAGTTACCCGCCAAAACCTGAAGCAAGGTAGTCCCCACAACATAGTGAATGGAACACCCGACACTTCACGGAATCCGGTAAATTGAGCACCCCTCCTTGGGTCAACCTGTACCCCCTACGAGTGCGGCGAATAGTCTTCCAATTCTAGAGTGAGGTCCCTTTGCCTCTCAAAGCCATGAGATACGGACCCGTTGCCCTCCAGAACCCGGCTATCCATGCACTCCTTCGCGGGATAAACCTAGTACAGAAATAAAAATATGTACAACGGGTACATCAACCTCAACCCGGTCGTGCCCCAAAAGAATATTATACAACAGGCAGTGATGGCAGTCCACATGTTGGACGCTCGCCCTGCAATATCAAATGTACAAATAAATCCAAACTGCACTATCATTGCACCCTGCTATTCACCACGACATATCCGCAACATCACAGCACAACACAGAACATCAACGCGAATGTCACGTTCGCAAATCCGTCTAAAAGAACTATAGCAATTAGACGCGGTTTACCGATCGAATGACATTCCCGGACGGAGATATAAAGTAAGTACAGTAAACTAACAAGTTTAAAATTTCGATCGACAAAATTTCCCGAAGTGGGCCCCACGTACATCTGCTGTACAGTAACAAAATCTGGGCCCAAAAGAACAGTACCAGAAACCAAAATTTATCATGCAGAAACAACAGAAGAAACATGGTCTACAAAGTCACCAATACGGCCGCGGTTCCGCGGTCAAAGCAATGCTTTGACCGCGTTTCCGGGGCGGTTTGGTCGACTCAGTGGGTCGTTTTTCTTCTGTTTCCTTAAAAAAGCCTGCTTAATTTTCGGGAAAATGCAAAATAATTTTTAGACCCTTTTAAAAATTGACAGAAACTTTAACATGGAATTTTGCGGTTTAAGAAAATCCGTTCGATCGATGTTTTAAACGCGTTAGCACAAGTTAGTATAGCTTAATGGTGAGGCTCTGATACCACTGTAAGTCCACGGTAGCGCCCCGGCCGTCTAACAGACGCCAAATGCGGAACAAAAACTTTTTACAACTGGCGCTGTCGCGTACTATAACCCGGATCTGCCATTAAAGCTAAACTAACAAACTACAAAGTGGGTAGAAGAGTTATACCGAACGATCCGAGTCCTTCGGTCTTCAACCATCATCCCACGCTTTGTTGCGGCTGCTCCGATCTCCTGAATCTCCAGTCTTCTCGTCCAGGTGGCACCACGTCGACGGATCTTTAAACGGGCTCTCGCCTTTGAACCGTGGCAACTCGATCATCATGTTTTCCAAAAGAGATGACCAAGATTGATGTAGAGAATGAGTAGAACACTTTGTCTCGTTACGTCCAAAGCTATGGACGAACGGTTAATGAAGTTGCCATTTGAATCGGGTGATGGAAAAAATGGAGCTATGAAATTTCCATACACTATAAACTATATCTTTTCTCAAATGAACAACCAAAGCTCTTTCAAGAGAGGGGCCGGCCTATTTGAAGAGGGGAGAGGTGAGTGTAGGAAGGGGGAGAGTGACCATAAGATCAATGAAGAGGATGAGTCACATAACACCTTGTATGATCACAATTAATGAAAACAATGAATCACCTTAACTAGTCACCAAATCATTTAATGCAACAAACAATGCACTAATGACTCACTAGCCTAGTCACCATCCTACTCACCATCTAGAAACATCTAGAGCCTTCCACACTCATCAAAAAAAAGATAAATCCGTCTTTAACCGAATGTTAAAGACGGGTGATAGAAAACTGGAAACTGGAAACTGGCAACTTCCAAAAGCGGTCCTGAAACGAATTTCAGGATAACCCCGTAACAGTATAAATATACCCGCATTTGTATTACGACCGAATACAAATGCAACTGAGACAAAGATATTATATCTACACAGTATAATACCGGGATCCGGCTTAAACAAAAGCCAACCAGTATTATCTGCCCGAAAAACGACACGTGCGAAAACGCACGTGCATTTTCCGAACCCTGCCATAAAACCCTACGGCCTCTACAATATTTCGCCCGAACTTGGGAAACGGTCTGTGGGGGACTCTAATGACTCATCAACACACTGGCACTGGGTATAACCACTAGCACGTCAGAGGTACGAGCTGTACGTAACGTTTGCCTATGTATTGATTGGAAGGGAAGCTGACGAGCGAACTCATCCATAAACCCTACTGAGCCTGACAGTGATAATATCCGTACAGTCCGGTCCGTTCGTCTAAAGAGTATTGCATATCGAGTCTAGGGGGGTGGATAAAGTCAGACCCCTAATAACGAGATAAATCGTGTCGGCATGAAGCCCATCACCACCTGAGAAACTACTGATCCAAATCAGTAATTCTCCACTACCTCGGCCGAGGATTTCTAGTGATGGCCACCCGTGCACTGTGCGACATCAACCCCCAATATCGGGAGAGACGAATCCCCGACGATCAGCTCACTGCCTCCATGGGGCTCGGGACTGTACCCAAAAACTACCTGTTTGCACGTCTCCTTTGAGCGTGGTAGGGTAGAAATCAAAGCACAGTGGGAACTCACACGAGACAAATGACGATCTCAGGTCGACAAACTAACCTGTACACATGTCACCTGGGAACTGCTATCTGACGATATGTATAATACCAACTAGCATGTTCCCGGCGAGTCCTGTCCAGTGTACTCATAACCCAATGAGCACCTGTATACATCTTAGGTGAACCAACGGACACCAATGGCTTGTGAGACCAGCCGCCGCCCCTCGTCGGGGTCTCGACTGTATATACTAGTCTACTCTGGAGTATCGATACCCTGTCTCGAAACTCCCACGACTATGGACACTTTAAGGATGTGCTTACAGACCCCAGCTCCCACGTATATGATCGCCATCATACTGCTGGCAGTCAAGGAAGAATCATATGGTCTCTATCAACATGCAATAGCGAACTAAAGCATGTATACGATGATAAAGACAAACCAGATAGCATACTATCATCTCGAACAAGACTGTCATATCGGTATAGGTCCTGCCTCAATCATTGCAATCACGTACCTCAATCATTGCAATCACGTACCTGCGATCCAATAATTTACTTTGAGGGCACTATCTCCAACACTTCCTGATCGCAAATTGCGGCCAGGCTGGGGCAGAATGCCTCAGTGTTTGGTCCAGGGATTTTATTTCAGTAAATTAGACCCCTCCTGTATGTAAAATGCCCTAATTGTCACCAGAGGAAAATCTGGATGTGTTTACAAAGATTCTGGATTCATTTTGCAGCTTTTAATGAATTGGAATTTGGTATTTGTGTTTTATCTCGGTCGATTCACGTTTATACATCAATCGTCGAGATTTGTTGGTTATTCGTGCATGCTTAGACCATAGGTTTTAACCTATGTACGTTTCGTGTATCGTTTTGGTTTTCGTTCGCGATTTCAGTTTACGATACTATGTGTTATATGTAGGTACCCCCACGTGGATTTCGATACGACGAGGAGAGAGTAGCTTCATCGACTCCTGCAAGCGAGGATCAAGGTGAGTAGATATATATATCTACTGGGGAAGTCGGGTGGATGGCGTATAGCACCCCCGCAGTTACGTAGGGTAAAATATGAATATATATTATATTATATATAAATATGTTTATTGTGAGACTAGATGATTATCTAGTTAGACTTTAGGAGTTCGTGGATAAATTTTACTGTAATTGGATGATAGTGTCGATAGTTAGTTTTAGTCGCGAACCCTAGATTAATGTTTTGCATACATGCACACATACACACTTGCATACATTTTATTACTTGGGCGTATATGGGGATATGTATATATATATATACACACACACATAGGTATGGGACTATGTGTGTGTATATATATATATACGTATACATAGACATGGATAATGAGGATAGTATACGAGATTGGTGATGAGTCGATGTGATTGGGCATGATGCCACGAGATCGGTGATATGTTTTAGTTCGTATATTGAGATACGACATGTTATTATAGCGGGTCCTTGGCGATGTGTTTTCATACACACGCATATATATATATATGTAGATGGTATCAGTATGTACTAGACGTAGATCAGTACCCAGATCATGATATATGATGATAAGGATACCAGATGAATAATGAGATAAATGTGATATTGACCCGTACCCAGATTTGGGATGCCGTACGACGGATTTACCGTACAAGCTATATATTGACGATAGATCCGCACTCTTGACTCGAGGATGTCATATTATATATATTATATCGTATGTGATACTATTGAGGCGGGATCACCGACTATATATATATATATATATATATATATATATATATATATATCGAATCAGACTTAGGTGGAGTTCCTTACCTCTTTTTGATTAGTCTGTTAGTTTAGTCCAGTAGTTTACTTGTAGATGTTAGACTAGACTCGGGTCATACCTATTTCAAAACTAACGAATCGTGAGTATTTTAAAGACAGGCCAATGGATTCTACGGATATTTCAAAGGACATACCTTTTCTTAAAAACACCGTAGCCCAATTTTCTAAACACCACAATTCGTGTTATTTCAAACGGCAAAACTTTATGACCCATATGTATTAATGTAGATTCCTTATTATTGCATTTACTATTCATTTCTGTATATTTGTACATGTTGCGTTGTTATTCATGTTCTGCATATTCTTACTGTTCGCATCGCATTGCATGCTTATATTGTGTTTCATCAGTTATTATTAAAATCATGCTGTTAGGACACCAGCACCATTACCGATGATATGTATGCTCCACGTACACCTGCTTGCCGGCTCACACACATCATCATAGGTAATTGCCATGTCACGGACAAATTAGAAAATGCTACTTCATTGGTATAAAATGTTAGCTGATAGTTTCGACATGGTACTAGTGAGCTTGCTTTTATATGATAGCTTAGACATTGCATTTATTACTGTGATTTTCATACATATTTATATATTCATCTGCCATGACATTATGGGCCAGTCCGGATTGCCGGAGCCCAATATTATGAAATTCATTATTTATTTACTTTTGAGATTATGATTTCGAATTTCCATGAGACTTCTGGATTTAGAGAAACCACAAAGATTTTATAAACTGATTATCATTTTAAAATGAAAGTTGCGGTTTTCTCATGATATGATTTGAGATATCTCTACCATGAGTTTTCTCGGCTCTTGAGCGATATCATACACCCAATTCGAGGAGGAAGAGGAACCGTCTATGGGTGCATGGTGGACCCGGTGCGGTACCCTGGGGAAAGAATGTCACGGATGATGGCGTTGAGCCTGTGACAGGGGAGCACTACTGACCGTTGATTTTATTGTGACTCGACGGATATCCGGAGGATACCGATCGGAGTACAGGCCAGTCCGGATAGCCGGAGCCTGAGGTTTTGAGATTTGATGATATGGGCCGGTCCGGATAGCCGGAGCCCTAGATTTTGAGATTCGAGGTTACAGGCCAGTCCGGATTGCCGGAGCCTGAGATATTGAGATATTGGGATTTATGTTTTGTGTCGATACTTGACACTGATTTCATGTTGATTCCATTGATGATACCTCGATTTATAAATATACAGAAATCTCACTAAATAAAGAAAACAGTTGTCACATTCATGATGCATTCTGTTTTCATTATATTGCATTCATACCTCATATTTATGATACGTTGAAACCTGAGGCACTGACACGAGCACTTGGTATTACACTTATGTATAAATGTTTACCTTTGCCACCTTTTCATGCTTCAGACTTTATCATATTGAGGATTTATATATTACTGATCGTATTGATCTAGGATTGAGTCATACATACGATTTCTGCTCTGTGATGTTTTCTACTCACGAGTTGGCAACTCACCCCCGTTGTGCCACAGTTTCTTGCAGGTTTTGCCGTACTGGTTTCCCTGGTGGCTTTGCTGGCACATTGCTTCATTCCGGGTGATTGCTTTGGTAGGTGGGTTCACTTGCATCGTGACCACCATTGTATATTTATTTATTTCAGTTGTATCTAGTAAACTCTATCAACCAGACTTGTATATTTTATTTCAGACTTAGAATACCAGTGTATATTCTTTCGACCGTAGAGTCGCCCGTTGTATTATTATGGTTTTCTCGATGATTTTGAGTTTCCTTTTGAGTTTTGATCCTCGCCCTTCGGCGTTGTATATTATATTGCTTGCATGGTTGTGACCGTCAATTGACGAAGAGCTAGCTCCCGCTTAGGGATGCCTTTATTCATATTATGCATGTTGTACCCTTTTAGGGCCAGTATTTACAAAGGAAACTCTGCCGAAATTTTCAGAAAACGATTGAGATTTTGAAAATGTACACTTCGGCTTATGTTATTAAAACCACTTGCTTTAAAACATGTTTTCTTCACTTCTTTCTTAAAATGGTTTAGATTTCTGGGATTTCATGGCTTACTTGAATTAGATGGGGTCCTATAGACTTCATATGATTCAAGTGCCAGTCACGTGTCATTTCGGGTCGTGATAGGTAGGGAAGGAAGAAAACCATTTAGCCTAAGTGTGGTGTACAGAAGGTAATGAGTAAGGACAAATAAAGGGATTTGGAGAGTTGGCAAAGAAATATACGGTTAGAGTCTTGAATCTGGATAATGGAAGAGGCATTACTAGGAATACCCGGATACCCTTTCGAAACATTTTTATGTTTCAGTTTCACTATGCGTCGTTAATTGAAAACTGATTTCCCAATTAGACCCTTACTCCAGGGTATGTATTTACCAGGTATGATTCTCACATCTGTATGGTTTTACAGATGATGAGTGGGAGTAAGTTAATGGTAATTAGGTGATCATCCTCATTATATCGGAATTCTTTGTAATCGGTGGTATTTAAGGAAATCACATGGGTTTTTGCCGGACGTCAAATATTTGGTTTTGAATATCCGTTGTTATGCACCAATTTCAAACTGATATATCTGTACGTTTATTTCATAAAGTGAGATATAAATTTTTGAAAATATCTCCATGACATTTACCTATATCAGTTGATGGTTAGGTAAAGAGCATTAAATAGCGGTGTAATTCTTCTTGACCATAGTACAGTTTTCAACCTACGACGCACAGGGTTTGAATTATTTAACTCAGGGGACTTATACAAAGTATTGTATGTTGTCCAGTGTCCATTAGGACAAAGGGGTTGGTCCTCGTACTATATTCTTTTTACTTGTGACTTCTCAAGTTTTAGACATGTGTTTCGTAGAAATACAAGGTCCAAGTTTTGAGAAGTTATAGGTACAAGAATAAAGTAGAGAACCACGTGATGCAAGTATCAGGATTATTCAAGGTGATCGAAGTTGTAGATACTTGTGTTTGGTATTCAGTCGATAGTAATGATTTTGAGAACTTGCTTCTCTTTCAGGTTACTCATAATTGGATGCACTCCTAACTTGAGTAATGCTGATCGGCCTCTCTCCATTTAGTTGACATGCACTGGAGACAGCTGCATGATTTGAATCTGGTTCCAATTGAATCGGTGCCTCTGTTTCTATATTGTATATAGAATGGATCATATATTAACGATGTTAAGGTATATAGAATTGTCCGGCTTATGCTTAAAACCAGACTCTGGATAACTCAAGGCACGTTTCAGTAATGGCAGTTTGTGGGTTATCCCAGGCTATGATTAGGGGTAACTTTCTACCATCTGGTGGATCAATAGTGATATTGTTCTTGACTTGCCACAGTTTTAGTAAAATAGACTTTTTCAGAAAACAGGAGTGGGAGTATGCTAGAACTGGAAGTGATTCCAGAACCACAGACGATTACTGAAAATTTAATAGAACCTAAAGATTCAATCAGGTTTTGACATTCCATTAGCCACTCCGCAGATATGGTGGGTAACCTCAGGCACCCAAGAGGTACTTCGGTATTCTCAAAGACGGTGACAGGGAGGTTCTTGTTTACCCAGACTTGCCATTACTGTTGTTCCAGACTATGAGACCCGGCAGGAGGATGAGTATAGCGTCGTTCTAAACTAGCTTTAGAAGTGCACTTGTATATGACTCTGCCGGTGGGTTGTTGTAGTCAGTGGGAGCAGCGGAAGCTTAGTGGACAAGTAGCTTGTGTCTATTTATAGACTAAAGTGGATATAGCGGAGATAGATAATCTATTTTTGATGTGACAGTCATGGGCTTTGACTTCATCAGAATAAGAGATGGATCTGTTAAGAAGGTAGTAGGGTGTGATGTCCTGGTATTTGGATGACATGCACGTTGTAGGAAGTGAAATTCCTATACTACGATCGGTTATACTGTGGTTGTCACACAGTGGTTTCTCCTAATAGGATATGAATATAATATCAGGCATTCTGGTTACTAGATCTATGGTTTTAGATCTAGATTTGGGTAGTGTCCCAATCTGGGTACTTAGACAGCATTCTAAAGATATTTTAGAATGGACGACTCCTGGCATGGTAGTATACCTGCAGGTGATAGAGTCACCATCTCTAAAGGTGTCTTACAGACTAAAGGTGAGAGGGATCTGTATGATTGGCATATCACTTGCTTAGGCAATTGAGTCAATCATGAGATGTCAAGTACCATACCAGATGTTGTTTTTGCACTAGATGCATTAAGTAAATATTGATCCAATCCTGGAGAAACGTTCGGAAGCAGTTTTAGAACTTAAGTGGATGTTCTAGGGAGATGATAACGACAGCCTCCATCGGGAGACGGTTATCATTGCAAGCTTCCAAGGTGACCTGGATGACGGAGTGACTGTCAGAGTTATATATTTTTCCCTATGATGAGGGGCAGTAGTTTGGATAGGTGGTCCATGCGGATACTGAGGGAGGCATGACGTAGGAAACTGATTAATTTCAGTTGACGATATAGTCTAAGAAGTTTACTAGATTTGGAGTTCATCTGTAAACTGGGTCCCATCAGACATCCAGACATATTCTAAGACATGTATTGCTCATTTCAGGAGATGGCTTTCTCCGCGAACTTGAGATTAAGAGAGACATAGAAAGAAACATCAGAGCGGATCCACTAACCGAGGCTATTTCTCGAAAGCAATAGTTTCACAAACGAGCTTTGTGAAACTGATTAGTAGAGGAGTTAGGTGTTCGGTATCACACTGCTCATAAGCTATTGGTGTCAGTTGGTTCACCTAAGATAGTATACAGGTGCTCATTGGGTTATGAGTATACCGGACGTATTCATAGGGGCACTGCTGATTGGTACTATACCTATCGTCAGGAGCAGTTCCCAGGTGACATGAGTACAGCTTAGTACATTGACTTGACACTGCTACATTGCCTCAAGTGTGTTCCCACCGTTCTTTGATTGGTACCCTACCACGGCTCAAAGGAGTCATGCAAACAGGTAGTAGTTGGGTGCAGCCCCGAAGCACTTGGAGGCAATGGCGGTTAGACATGATTCGTCTCTCCCGGCATTGGGGGCTGATATCGCGCTGTGTATGGAGAGCCATTACACAAAGTCCTTGGCCAAGGCAAGTGAGATTTACTGGTAGGTATTCCAGTAGTTTCTCATGGTGTTCTGTGCTACACTCCGACACGACTTATACCGCTATTGGGGGTCTGACGTTTACCATCCCCCTAGGCCCGATATGCGATACTCATAGACGAACAGACCGGACTGTACGGAGATTGTCACATACAGGCTCAGTAGGGTTTTGGGATGAGTTCGCTCATCGGCCTCCATTTTGTTCAATACATGGGTAGCCGTTACGTACAGCTAGTACCACTGACGTGCTTGTGGTTAAACCCACTGACAGCGTATTGACGAGTCTTTAGAGTCCCCTACAGAAAGTTTCCCAAGTTCGGGCGAAACGTTGTAGAGGCCGTATGGTTTTATGGCAGGGTTCGATCATATACGTGCACTCGTGCACGGATCATGATCGGACGTATCATACTAGTGGGCTTTGGTTTAAACCGGATCCTAGTATTAGATTTGTTGGATTATTTTCGTCTCGTTGTATTCGTATTCAGTCGGAATGCGGATGAAGGTATGTATATACAGATGATGGGTACTCTTGTGATCCGTCACGAGTTTACTTTAGAAGATGCCATTCTATTTATTGTTTTAAACATTTGGATTAATGTTTATTAAGTCGAAATTGTGAGTGCAAGTAATGATCAAGAGCATTAAATGCGGCATGTGCTTTTTTAGTGACTCATGGTGTGTTTTCTTGTGCCATATCTATTCTCTTGATTGATTATTGTGTGGGATTGATATGTGGAGAAAGAGAGGGCAACCAGTTAAGGTGGGGCTTTGTTCTTGATTTGTTAAGAGAGCTCTCACATTTTTATCTCACACAATAATAAGCAAGCACTTCTTCTTCGCTATCTTTTTTCTTGAGCTCACAGCTTCCATCAATGGCTTCTTCTTCAACCTCCACTCTATCCCTCTAATGTGTTGAGAATCCTAGTGTGTCATGAGACAAAGTAATCACACCTATCTCTACTTCACCTTGGACATGTTGGCTAGCAAACAACATGTCCGAGTTGCTTCGGTTTGAACGGGAGCTCGCATAAAGATTCCTCGACGTAGTGCCACTTCGACGAGCGAGATCGGAGAGCGAACTTCGTTGGGGCAGCCGCGACAAGCATGGGACGGAGATTGAAGACCGAAGGATACGGATCTATCGGTATAATCTCTGAACTCTTTACAGTAGTTGCTAGTTAACGGTTAATGGTTCGATCCGGGTAATTGGTTGCGGTAGCGCTAAGTTAGAAAAGTTTTTGTTCTGCATTTGGCCTCGGATTGACGGCCGGGGCGCTGCCGTAGCCCAACAATACTGTATTCTTATCTGGAAGTTATTTGTTATCGGTTAGATTATATGTGATATAACCAGATTATTGAATCAAATGTTGATTTGATAATGTGATATACAGATAAATAATATAAGTCCGTTATATGTGATATAACCGGATTATTAAATCAAGTGTTGATTTAATAATATGATATATATTTATATTTGATATAATTATATATTAACTAATATTATTAGCTCACTAATTATTTTCTTCATAATTTATATATATATATATATATATTATATGAAGAATGGTCGTATTTTCTATTTTTGTGAAAAATAGAAATGAAGTGAAAAATAAGGAGAATTTTGAGGGATGGGAAAAGCATGGCTTTTATCATTTCTTTATTTGTCTTGACTCACTATTCAAGCATGGTTGCAAATTATTATTGCAATTTATTCCATGCTTGAATAAGTGAGGTCAAGAGTATTGCCATTCTATACTTGTGTGGTTTTTTCCTTAGCCATTTACTTGAGCTCTCTCCATTTTCCTTCTTTTTCCTCATTCATGCTTCAAGTTCTAAACCATCACTTGTGTTGTGAACCCTAGAGCTTGAGATCCTAAGTGAGCAAACAAAACCCCTAATTCACCATCCTACACTTGATTATCACTCAAGTGTAGTGTGTTTCCTTTACTAAAGAGTTTAGTGAAGAGGTAGCTTGGATTAGCGGAGTTTCGTGTGGATCATCTTCGGCACGAAGGTCATCAAAGGAAGCTTGTTCATTCTTCAAGTGGAGCCCAGTGAAGTCATAGGGACTACAACCCGGAGCTTTAGAAGAGAAGGACACGGTCTACAAAGGTTGTAGCCTCCTTTCCTTTAGCTAGTTTAGTTTGATATCATCATAGTAACCCTAATTCTCTAGTTTGATCCTAGGTTAGTCTAGTTTAGCACACCAAATTTTTAAAGTTGCATGCTTGATACCGGTTTTGACCTCATGGTGGTGCTAGGGTAGACTTTCATGGTATCAGAGCCAAGCTAGAACATTAGAGATAGTCTTTACGATGTTAAAGTGTTCGATCGATTTTTCGAGACCGGAATTTAGCATGTTTCTGTTGATTTTTCAAAAGCTGAAATTTTGGTGATTAAAAATATGCAGAAAATCATGCAGGGTTTTTTATGGAGCCATAAGAAATTTGAAACCCTAACTCTTACAAAGCGCCGCGGAACCGCGGTCCAAACCCTAGTTTGGCCGCGGTTTCGCGGCAAGTTTGGGGAGTTTTGGGTTAATTTTTCTTGTGCTGCTCCATTCTTAAATTTGGCACTTTCTGGATGTTTTTAGTGATGCTCAAGTTGTTGAGGTCTCTGGATTTTATGGGTGTTCGATAAATCGATCGAAATGTTTAACGTCGTATAGATTTTGATGATATGTGATACAATTTTTATAATCCAAAATAATTAGTTTTGTTAAAACTAGTTAGTATTTTGTAAATCTAGCATTGCAGACTCTTTTGATCGATTGCCACGAAGTTTCGATTCGGATCGAAACTCCGTTGCACTCGCGTATCGTACGCGAATACTCGCCGAATAACTTTACTAGGTAGCCATGCCCCATAGCCCCGACAAAGTGACTATAGGAGAACCCCGTTGCCAAAAGCATTCACTCGGGTGCTCGTGGCCACGGTGTTCCGCCTAAGTGCACTTCGTCGACGGCATCGGGGGTGCGGCCATCTACTAAAGTTTCCGACGAGCATTCGATCGGGTAGTCGGGAATCTTGTTTAATTGCCCGACTAATTTATTGAAAAGTGTTTTCAATTTGAGACTAAAATGCAAGGTTGATAGGTTAGGCATGAAATTCAGAATATGAGATGTTCCGGGTTTAAGATGTCTAAGGAAATACCGATTCTAATTATTGTAGTTTTTCATTTCTTTTCTGCGACTGTAAGTGTAATATGTGGTGTATTGTAACATTTCAGAAAATATAAAATATTATTTTTGGAAATTAATATTAAAATAATATATTTCCGGAAAACTGCCCGATTTAGGAAATTGGGGTTTTCAAAAAAGGGTATAAATATATGTCGATAATTGTAAAATAAATGGAAATTAAAATGATTTGTTCATTTATATATATATATATATATATATATATTTAAAGGATTTGGCATTTTTAAATTTTATTATTTGCAGTTTGGTAAAAATCCCGATTAGCGCACTGCTAATCGCAAATAAGCCAAATCCGTGTTTCTACAGTTTTCCATGGCTAGTGCACCATGTCATGTTACATATGGTTACATGTTGTTGCATTTGTTTTTTTTTTATGGTTATTATGTGATTTGGTTTTGAAATTTAAAAGAGAAAAGAAAAAGAAATGAAAAGGGTTAAAAAGGTGAATGATTGGAGAGAGAGAGTGTGTGAGAATAAGTGAGGGGGTGCTGCTGCCATACACTTTCCCCATAATTTTCTCCTCCTTCTTCATCAATACTACAACCTAACATCCCTCCACTTCTAAACCTAGATCTATCTCCAAATAATCCCCAAAATCTCATACTCCCTTCACAAAAAGTAATCCCCACCTCTTCCTCTACACAATGGACCAAGCAAAGTGGAATTTTGACGACATTAGGAAGCTAGGGTTGTCTTGGGTGGCCCAATTGAGGTATAGATTCTTCCTTTTAGCTTAGTTTTTAGTTGGTTATATTCTAGTTTTAATTTAGAAATGGTTTAGTGGTGATTTGTGTATTTAGAAAATCCTAGTGAGGGTTTGAGTGATTGAGTGGAATTGGTGATGTGTAGTGGCTGTACAAGACCTTAGGTTCAGGGGCTGGGATTTAGTATAGAAACCAAAACACGGATTTAGCAATTGATCCATGTCGGTTTTGCGACATTTAGTGAGCCTACAGTGAATCTGGAGCTACCCGGGGAATTTTTGAGTAAACCAAACAATACCAGGGACCAAATTAGGGTACTAGGAGACCACCCCGACCATACGAACCCAAACGGAGGCCATGGGGCCGAGGAGGCCGGATTTTTAGGGCAAGTGGCCGGCCACATTGGAGGGGTTTGGGTCTAGGTTGGTCTAGCAGCTCATAAACACTATATACAACACCCTAGACTTGTTTGTGCAACTCCTTTTGGCCCGAGTCAAAATCTGGGAGCACATTAGTATGATTTTTGAATAAGTTTTTCGTATTTTGAATGATAAGTTTTGATATTTGGATTTGTATTTGGTTGTTGAATGTTTGTACATCAACGACTAGGGGTAATTTGTTGGTTTTGCATACGTGGGCTATAGGTTCTAACCTATAGGCGGTCCGTGTGCCGTTTTGGTTTCCGGACTTGATGTTAATAGCGATTACAATTGTTTATTATTGTAGGTACCCTCGCGTGGATTCCGAGGCGATGGAGCATGGCATCATCGACTTCGACAAGCAAGGATCAAGGTGAGTAGATCTATATCTACGGAGGAAGTCGGGTGGATGGCGTATAGCACCCCCGCACAATTTGATGGAAACCGATTTATATATAGATTATGGTTAATGAAACCTTTAATAGAATACTATAGATAGAGTAAAAAGGGTAGTTAGAGAACCATATTAGAAACTAAGGATGTTAGAAGTGATATGATACGTCTAATATGTGATGACGGTATTTGAGGATGATGTTTGATGATATTCCGTTTAGGGTACTATTGGACTAGATAGCCGACGTAGTTGTGTCATCCGAACCATACCTATTTCCAAACTGAAGAATCGTATGCATATTTTAAAAAGATACCTTGAGGGACATTACGGATTTTCAAACGATATCTTTTCCTTAAAAACACCGTAACCCCTACTTTCAAAATTACGATTCGCACCTTTTAAATAAAAACTGATTGTATGGTTCGGGTGTGTTTGTTATATTAGATAAGTATGCTTATAGTAAAGGTACAATGTATATATATAACATGTGATTCGATGTGAGATATAAATGTGACGAAAAGAATGCACGATGCGATATGATGACTTGGTGATATGTTGGTATACGGATGGGAGTCGATTGAGATGATTGATACCTTGCCGGTCCCCTGATATAAGATTGTGGTAGATGTGACCTAGGACATAGGTATATATATATATATATATATATATTGTGAATCATGAGAGATTGTCGTGCGAGAGCTTAGGTCTGTACCCTCATTGTCGTAAAAGTTGATAGGATCCCTAATGTTTTAATGCCGTCGTACGATGATTTTTCCGTACGTGATGAGTTGACTTGATGATTGATCCATACCCTTGACTAGAGGATGCCGTACAATGGATTATACCGTACGTGACGTTGTGTGGCTAGATGCCGATTGATAGATTCACCGACTCGGTCATGTTAGATAAGTATACCCGTCAGCATTTGCATATGATTTACCTTATGCTGCATTCATGTTATTCGCATTGCATATACATGTGATAGTACACCTGCACCATTATCGATGATGCGTATGTTACACGTACACAAATTGTAGGCTCACACAGTTCATCATCAATAATTGCCATGTCACTACACAGTAGGATTGTTGCATCATGATATGACTCTTCGCATAACATACTTGCGTATATACCACTTGTACCATCCATATTGGCGCACATACCTTTTGTACACTCATGCTTGCGTATATACCACTTGTACATCCATATTGGCGCACATACCTATTGTACACTCATGCTTGCGTATATACCACTTGTACATCCATATTGGCGCACATACTTATTGTACACTCATGCTTGCGTATATACCACTTGTACCATCCATATTGGCGCACATACCTATTGTACACTCATGCTTGCGTATATACCACTTGTACATCCATATTGGCGCACATACCTATTGTACAGTCATGCTTACGTATATACCACTTGAACATCCATATTGGCGTACATTCCTATTGTACACTCATGCTTGCGTATATACCACTTGTACATCCATATTGGTGCACATACATATTGTACACCCATACTTGCGTACATACACATCTGCACCTTTATACGATATTGCATTCGATTTTGGAGATTTGAGAACCGCATGATATATTTTAAAACCGGATTCATTTAAAAGAGCGGTTTTCCCTCGATATGTGCATATTACTGTTCCATGTTGCATGATATACGGATATGCTTACATTTCTGTTATATATCGCATACATCATGCTTTATATATCGCATACATCATGTTGCATGAACCCGGTTTCTCTTGATATGATATTTCAGTGCACCCACCATGTGTTTTCTCGGTTCTGAGAGTGGCATGTGAAACCCGATTCGAGGAGCGGTAGGCACCGTCTGCGGGTACATGGTAGACCTAGTGAGGTACCCCGGGGTGAGAAGACTCATATTGTTAGACGGTGAGCCTGGCAGGGGAGCACTACCTACCGGTGATAGTATTTGGACCAATCAGTTATCTGGAGGATACCGACCGGAGTAATGAGATGGATTTGAGGGCCGACCAAAGCAGGCGGCGCCTGAGACGAGATATATATGAGGGCCGATCTGAGGATGCGGTGCCTGAGATATATGAGGATTTATGTGTCGATGCTGGACAAGGGTTCCATGATGTTTCGAGTGTCGATGCTAGATACTCAGGTTCAATGATTTTGATGTGTCGCGAGGGACACTCGTTGATTTATATCCTCATACTTTCATGCATATGCTTTTATGATATTTACATGCATGATGTTGTTGTGTCATTGGTTGACACGTGGATGAGATCCACATGCATACATACATTGATTATATGGTGGACGAGATCCACATGCATACATATATTGATTATATGTTTGGATGATATCCGCATGCTGATAGGCGTTTATTTATATTGTTGGCACATATGCAGATACGGTCGCCCTAGATATCATAGTATTACCTTCATGATATAGTTGACCTAGGAAATCGTTATTTTATTCGATTTCTACCAGTTGATATTTTCTACTCACGAGTTGTCAACTCACCCCCGTTGTGCCACAGTTCTTGCAGGTTGACCGCACGGATCAGTAGCGGCATCGCTGGCACATAGCTACTTTTGGGTGGTTTACTTGGTAGGTGGGACATTTGTATCGTACCCCTCTTGTATTTATATTTCATATTGTATATAGTCAACTCCATCAAATCAAACTAGTATTTGTATAAGTAATGAGAATTAGCAAGATTTGTAGTGCGAGACTTGAGCGATGGGTTTTATGTTCACATTTGGGGTTGATGTCTTGCTTATTCTTTTTCTTTGTCGTGATCTTCGCCGCTGGTCGTCGTATACTTATATATACTGTCTTGCGTGGTTGTGATCCGCCGGTTGGCGAAGAGCTAGCTCCCGTTTGGGGATGCTATTATTCTTGTTATGTATTTGTGGTTTTGGATCAAAATATACAAAGGAGGTGCTGCCCAAATTTTTAAAAAGACGAAACACGTTTTCAAACTAGCAAATTTCACATGCATTTTCATGTTCCTTTTCCATGCATTTTAGAAAACATGATTTCATTATATCTTTATTTCAAAACTTCACCTCTTTTATTTTTCTCAAAAGGTTTAGATTTCTGGGTTTCAACTTTCTTGAATTCCGTTACGCCTTTAGACGTTGCGTGATTCAAGTGTTGGTCAAGAGCTAATATTTCGGGTCGTAACATGTATCCCCGATCTCGTTGCTATATGTCAACGGAATTTAGGATACGCATATTTACTTACGTTGATGACATGTGATGTTATGTGTTGCAGATATGTTATATTGGATAGTCGTGATTGAATAGCCGGGGTTTTTGCGTGAGTTGAGAGTTTTTCATTTTCATTCATGTAAAAATGTATGTAATATTCTTTTATTGGGACACTTCCGGGTTGAGGATGCTGTCACCATTGATGTATATTATTTACTTTTTCGCATTAGGATAGACCGAAGGCAGGGAGCACAAGTAACCGGGTTCTGGAGTCCAGTAGGAGACCATCTCGAGGAGTCGAGACCGGGTCTCCTAACTCTAGAATTGGCAGGGTTGCTTGCCTCTCTAGTAGGGGTCTCAGGATATGGGTTTGGATATTCATCACGACCGTAGAATCCATGTTTCTCATTACTGGATGAATTTAAAACACGGACCTCCCAGTATATCCAATATTACATATGTTCACTTCTGCTTCTGTGTTCTGTGATGTGATCATATAACTGCGTGAGACTAATCCTATATATATATGATATATATAATAAATGTTGCTTATGTTTTCCACCCGTGCTAGTCCAGCCCCCGTTCTTCCATTAGTTAAGTAACCTAACGATGCATGACGGGGCCCCATGGAGAATGCAGATGGCATAAGCGTACGTTCTATTTTCGTTTCTTTTCTACGATATTTAGGGAAACATAAATGATGTGACTTCATTAATGAGATTAATGAAAAGAATAGAAACCTAAAGATGTTGTAGAATCGAAATTTTAAAAAGGTAGCTCTAGTTCTTGCTTTGCATTGTGGTATTCTTTGATGAATATCCAGTACCTCATTCGATGAGGAAAGAGCCGAGATCCCTTCACCGGGAGTGACATCTTTAGCGAAACTAGAAAATGCTACAGCCCACTCGGTTTTGTTTTAATAGCTTCTCTAGTTCTTGCTTTGCATAGTGGTATTCCTTGATGAATATCCAACACCTCATTCGATGAGGAAAGAGCCAAGATCCCTTCACCGGGAGTGACCTCTTTAGCAAAATTAGCAAAAGCTACAAAAAACACTCCTTTTCAAAACACTAGATTCTACAACGATATCAAGTTCATTATGTTAGTTATATGTATGCCCTAGAGGCCATTACTGTACATGAGATGTATATTGCAGTGGATGCTAGGACATATATAGGGAGGACTTTCTTGCTCGATATGATAGTACGCTATCTGGTTACTCTTTATCTTAACATGTACACTTATTGTCTCTCTGTTACATGTTGATAAAGCCCTTAGGATGTGTACTCGACTTCCAGGATTACGATGCAGATCATACTAGTGGGGTCTGGGTAGTCCATGAGTACATCCTTCAATGTTCCTAGTCGTGGGAATATCGAGATGGGGCATCGATATTCCAGAGTAGACTAGTGTGTATCTTCTCGACCCATGAGATGGGCGATGGATGATCCCGTATCCATTGGTGTTTGACATCAGAGATGGTATGCAGATGCTCAGTGGAGACTGGATACACTGAACGGACTCGCCGAGAACTCCCAGATGGTATTATACCTCACGTCAGATGGCAGTTCTCTAGTGACACTGGTACAGCTTAGTCTGTTGACCCGAGATCGTCATAGAGTCTTGTGTGTCTCCTATCGTGCTTTTATTTCCACCCTACCACGGCTCTACTGAGTTGTGCAAACAGGTGGTTTTTGGGTACAGTCCCGAGTCACATGGAGGCAATGAGCGATGGGA
The DNA here is from genome assembly GCA_030015575.1 of Agapanthus africanus. Taxonomy (NCBI): domain Eukaryota; kingdom Viridiplantae; phylum Streptophyta; class Magnoliopsida; order Asparagales; family Amaryllidaceae; genus Agapanthus; species Agapanthus africanus. The sequence goes on along the minus strand of JASDDO010000031.1, from coordinate 203,998,240 downwards.
GGGGATTCGTCTCTCACGGTATTGGGGGTTGATGTTGCGCTATGCTCGACTGGCCATAACTGGAAATCCCTGTCCAGGGTTGATGTGATTTACTCGTAAGTGTTGTCCGTAGTTTCACGCTCGTTATGGACCATACATCCGCATGACTTATCAAGCTACTGGGGTCTGACGTTTACCACCCCTAGGCGAGATATGCGACATATCAGACGAACAGACCAGACTGTGCGGTAAGTGTTACCGATTGGATTCGTAGGAGTGTGAGCAGGCTTGCTCGTTGATCTTCTGATCGCTCAATACTCGGGTAGCCGTTATGTACGTCGACGATAGACACCCCACAAGATGCGGGGAGGCGGAATAGGTAAAACAATCATTTTCTTTAAAGTAACATCGACTAACTTTACGGATCTTTGCCAAACCCTAACTAACAACTATCTAGAAGTGATTAGTGTAAGGCCATGCTACCGCTCCCGGTACTTACGGGCTTGCGGAAATGACGAAAAACGATTTTTCTAGAGGAGGTAACATGGACTCAAAACGGATCTTTGTTAAACTATCTACCTAACAACCTAACTAGGAGTTGTTAACTACTCGGTTAGGGGGTTATACCTTTCTTTCTTGAACTCCTTCGTCTTCAACTCTCGATGGTGTACAGATCGGCTTCACCCCGTCGTCTCCTTGCGCCGAAGATCGATCCACCCGAAAGCTTCTTCCTTTGGCTTCTTCTTCGAACTTTTAAGAAACTAGTTCACTCGGTTTGCTAAACCTTGTGCACTAGAGTGAGTAGAGGAGAGTGTGTTGGGATTTTTCTCTATGGTTCTTGCTTCTCAACACATGAGACAAGTAAACCATAGACTAGAGAGAGGGAGAGCAAGAGGAAGAGGGTGAGAGCTCAAAACAAGAGAGAGAAAGGAAATGAGAAAATGAGTAAGACTTTTCTCCCTTTGGCTCTCATAATCCAAAGTCATCATAACAAAAATACCAATCAAGTATTATGTGATGGTTTAAGTCAAAATAGCCATATCATTTCATGCACTCATTTTGCACAAGATAAACAAGCAAGCAAAAGTCTTTGCCATGAAATGATAGCTATTGTCATGATGATGGTCAACTAGTCCAACCTAGTCAACCGGTCAACAAAGTCAACAAGTCAACAAAGTCAACCCCTCAACAACCACTATAGTACTTAATTAATATTAATGTTAATCATATATCATATTCTCATTAGGGTTGAGCAAAAAGTCAACTGTCAACAACCCTAATGAGAATCTTCTGCCTCTGTCTCTCCGTCAACTGTGCATACACACCTGCATCCGCGTTCCGAGGAACATGAATACAGACGAAATAAAACCAACCCAAAACGTACACTAGGATCTGGCTTAAACCAAAGCCCGCTAGTGTTAACTTTCCGGACACTGTATGTGCACAAGTGTACGGATGTGACCGAACCCTGTCGCAAAACTATGCGACCTGTCACAAAACCATGCGACCTCTACTCTTTTGCCTAAAGGCGAATAGCTCTCTGTGTAGGACTCTAAAGACTCGACACTACGCTGGTAGTGGGTTTAACCACAGACCGCAAGCGGCACTAGCTGTGCGTAACGGTCCCCAGGTAAATGCCGACAAGAAGACCGACGGGGTGAAACCCATCTGAACTCCTACTGAGTCTGACTGTGACAGTCTCCATACAGTCCGGTCTGTTCGTCTGATACATCGCATGGCGGGCCTAGGGGGCGGTAAACGTCAGTCCCCTAATAGCGGTACAAGTCGTGTCGGAGTGAAGCCCAGAACACCCTGAGATAACACTGGAAACCTACCAGTATATCTCGCTTGTCCTGGCCAGGGACTACTCGTGTAATGGCTCTCCTAGACACAGCGCGATGTCAACCCCCAATACCGGGAGAGACGAATCCTGTCTAACCGTCACTGCCTCCAAGTGCTTCGGGACTGCACCCAACTACTACCTGTTTGCACGACTCTTTTGAGCCGTGGTAGGGTAGTAATCTAAGTACAGTAGGAACACACTCGAGGCGAAGTGACAGTATCAAGTCAGCGGACTAAGCTGTACTCATGTCAGCTGGGAACTGATAACTGACGATAGGTATAGTACCAACCAACAGTTCCCGACGAGTCTTGTCCAGTGTACTCGTAACCCAACGAGCACCCGCATACTATCTCCATTACGACGTACTGATGGCTGTGGGACAGACCATCTCCCACACTGGGATGAGAAGCGCATACGCTAGTCTACTTCGGAGTATCGATGCCCTGTCTCGATAGTCCTGCGACTAGGGACCTGCATAAGGATGTGCTTATAGATTACCCAGCCCCCACTAGTGTGACTTCCATCACAACGCTGGTAATCAAGCAAAGATCCTAAGGGCTCCACTTATGTGTATAGGTGATATACTAAAATAAACACATGTACACATTGAAGTAGAAACAAACCAAGTAGCATACTACTATATTGAGCAAGATTGTTTATACAAGGTGAATATCCTAAGCTTCCATTAAGTAATATACAAACTAGTATGATACAGTAATGGCCTCTAGGGCATATACACTAACAATCTCCCACTTGCACTAAGGCCATGTACTGGCGTATCGAAGACCTATCATCTCGATCAGCCGCTCGAACTAAGTATGGGGTAAGGCCTTTGTGAGTGGATCAGCAGTGTTATCTTCCGTAGAAACTCTCTGAACTTCGATCTCCTGGCGACCCACGATCTCCCTGATCTGGTGATACCGCCTCAAGATGTGTCTGGACTTCTGATGGGACCTTGGTTCCTTTGCTAAAGCTATAGCCCCGTTGTTGTCGCAATACAGAGGTATTGGATCAACAATGGATGGAACCACCTGAAGTTTAGTTAAGTACTTCCTCACCCAGACCGCTTCTTTTGCGGCATCTGCAGCAGCGATATATTCCGCTTCCATCGTCGAGTCAGCAACGGTTTCCTGTTTGGAACTCTTCCAACACACCGCCCCTCCATTGAGGGTAAAGACATAACCCGACATGGACTTGGAATCATCCTTGTCACTTTGGAAGCTGGAGTCAGCAAAGGCCTCGATCTGGAGGTCTTTTCCGCCATACACCAAGAACATCTCCTTAGTCCTTCTCAGGTACTTTAGAATGTTCTTTACTGCTATCCAGTGTTTATCCCCAGGGTTTGACTGATACCGGCTTACCACACTCAGTGCATAAGCTACATCTGGTCTGGTACACAACATCGCATACATTATAGAGCCTACCGCAGAAGCGTAAGGTATAATAGACATGCGATCCCTTTCCAAATCAGTCTTGGGAGACGTCTCTTTGGAGAGGGCGATTCCGTGACAAGCCGGTAGATTACCGCGCTTGGAATATTCCATACTGAATCTTTTCAGTATGGTGTCGATGTGCCTGGACTGTGAGAGTCCCAGTATCCTCTTAGATCTGTCACGATAGATCCGGATCCCCAGAATGTATGAGGCATCATCCAGGTCTTTCATGGAGAACCTGTGTGACAAGAACCCCTTGACAGATTGTAGCATAGGAATGTCATTTCCTATTAAGAGAATGTCATCCATGTATAAAACGAGGAATACTTGTAACGTTTTGAAAATCGTTTCGGTGCAATTTCGAAAAATCGGTAAAATAAGGGGGTTTTCTGTAAAAAGTCAAAATACAAATATCTTATTATAAAAATTAAAAATACATATTCTAGCTATGTAATTTCTATTATTTGGTGTTTATTGAGCCGCTGGTGAAATTTCAAATTTTCTGAAAAAAATATTATTTTATTATTATTTTAAGCCGTCACTAATACATTTAATTAAGGAAAATTACAAATTGGAATGAGTTGAAACAAATTTTGTGCATCATAAAACATTAAATAAAATTTTATCATGTGGTTTTTGGAACGAAATCATTTGCCAAAACGGTTTAGAAATTATTGAATAAAAAAGGCTTTTTCGGTGAAATTTAGTGTAAATGGAAATTGGGGTAATACATTTATCTTTTCCCCACACCCACACACTTCACCATCACCCCTTCCCCTTGTGGCCGGCCCACTTTAACAGCCCCTCCCCCTCTCTCTCTCTCCAATCACCTCCTTTTTGAATAAAAAAAAGAAGAGAAAAGAAAAGAAAATGAAAGAAAAGTCAAAAGGGGTGTGGACTTGTCTTTTCTCCCCACTTTCTTCACCTCCCTCTCTCTCCTCACTCCCCAACATCATGGCTGACCCCTTTCCAGCAGCAGGCCCTACCCCAAAATCCCCTACAAAATTGCCTCAAAAATCCACAATTTTGCCTCAAAATCCTTGCAAAATCAAAGTTAATTCAAAATCCAAGCCTTACCCATTATTTCTTAGCTACTATAGCATGATTCTTAGTGAAAAGTTTTCATTTTGGAGGCCATGATTTTGGTGCTAGATTCATGTTTGATCCCTTGATCATGAGGTATAATTTTAACCTTTTTCTTAAGTTGTTGTTAATTGCTTTAGGTTAGTTTAATTATATGTTTAAATAGGTTTTTATTTTAGTTCTAAGTGCATGGTTTGAAATTCAAGAGTGGGGTTTGATTTCAAATTGGGGTTTTGTGTTGTGAGATTAGGGTTGTGTCATGTAATTGACATATTAGGTTATGCTAAATCCAATTTAGGTTGCTAGTTTGCATATTTGTTGATTTAAATTGTGATAATTATATAAATTGTAAACTAGGTTTTTAAAATAATTATATTCTTTTGAGATAAAATTCAAATTATGGTTTCATGGCATTATTAATATTATAATGAGTGGTTTAATACCTTAGGTTATGCAAATCTAAGCTTAATTCTTAAATCGAGAATTTTTGCTTGAAAATTGTTAAAGGTGGTTAATATTGCAAACTAGGTTTTTAGTTTTAATTCAAAATATGAGATTAAAAATATGGTTAGGGTTTTTATCATATTATTAACTTTATTAAGTGTAGTTTAACACTTTAGTTCATAGGAATCCAACCTAAATTGTAGTTTGTGCATTTTGCTATGAAATTGTTAAAAAGGGTATTTTGTAAACTAGAATATTAGGGTTTTTGGAATTTAATAAGATTAAATTCCGGAAATTTTTTCTATGACATATTTATGATATTTAATAAATATATTGGCCGCTACATTCATTTAAACATCCTGTTTTGTACAAAAACGGCGAATTGTGCTTGCTAGATTTTCGGAAAAGTGACTTTTTAAGTAAAGTTGGGGTTTTTGTGAGTTTTAACCTAGTTTATATTAAAATTAGTGTTCGTGATTGTGCAAATGAGTGTGACTCGATTTTTCTCGATTGTTTGACGTCTGTACATCGACATCGAGGGTTGGTTTGACTATTCTTGCATGCGTAGGCGATAGGTTTGGACCTATGCGTGATACACGTGCCGAATTGATTTTCGTATGCCGTTTCGATTTCGAATTTAGTTTTAATGCGATACGGTGCGTTATGATATGTAGGTACCCCATGTGAACTTCAAGACGACAAGCAAGCGCGTGGCGACGTCGGCACCGGCGAACGAGGACCAGGTGAGTAGATTTATATCTACGGGGAGAAGTCAGGTGGATGGCGTATAGCACCCCCGCAGTCCGTGGTGATGTATACGGATGCGTATACACACCAACAATTTATGATATGTTGTTAGGATTTATTATTGATGATTTTAGATGGATATTGGTGTTGGATTGGTGCATGGTTACGAAACCTTAGGTAGTGGTTGCACCACACATACACACACACCCATATTTGCATACATTCTTCTTTCATATGTGCGTACATGGGATTATATATTGTTGTGTATATTTACACATGGGTATGGGACTATGTGTTTATATACTGGATTTGAGGATAGTAATTGGGATTTGAGATTAGTCGATGATATTGGGCTTGAGGCCAGAAGATCCGTGATGTGTTTTGGTTCGTATTGAGATACGACATGATGTTTTAGCGGGTCTTTTGACGTAGTGATTCTTACATGCATGCATACATAGATGGTATCAATATTGTACTAGACGTATATCAGTACCCCGATCATGATATTTGATAAAGAGGATATCAGATGAATAGTATGATGAATGTGATATTGACCCGTACCCAGATTTGGGGATGCCGTACGACGGATTTACGTACGAGCTATATTTTGATGATTGATCCGCACTCTTGACTTGGGATGTCTGGTTATGGATATAATATTATTGAGGCGGGATCACCGACTGTATATATACTGGTATGTATATTTATCGACTCAGATGATAGGCGGTTTCCTTACCTGTAGTTCATCTTGTTAGTTCAGCCGTATAGTTTAGTGTAGTTGTTAGATTAGATTAGACTCCTACCTATTTCAAAACTAGCAGATCGTGGGTATTTTACAAGACAGGTCAAGGGATCTACGGATATTTCATAAGACGTATCCTTTCTTAAAAACCACCGTAGCCCTATTTTCAAAACCCCGCGGTTCGTGTTATTTCAAATGGAACCATTTGTAGGAATTATATTAGATTATTACAGATTAGTTATCGTTGTGTCTAGTATTCAGCTCCCGCATATTATTGTTGTTCACTCTGCCTCGCATACTTATTTTGCTGCATATTCCATTATTGATATCATGCTGTTAGGACACCAGCACCATTACCGATGATGCGTATGTACCACGTACACCTACTTGCTGGCTCACACACATCTTCATCGGTAATTGCCATGTCACGTACACTTTAGAGAATATATTTGCTTGACTTAGCTTGTTAGTTAGTAGTTGATATGATATTAGTGTACCTGCCTTACATGCCTAGTTTATTAATCATACATTGCAACTTGGTTATTGATACCATATGCATTCATTATCATTGACATATGCACTTGTGATGATTTCTTGAGATTTATGATATTTCTGGATTTCGGGGAAAGCCGCAAAATTTACAACTTATGATCTTTTAAAATATAAAATGTTGCGGTTTTCTAGTGATGTAAAGTGTCGTCCACCATGAGTTTGCTGTGGTTTTAGAGATCCGTGTCGAGGAGTGGAGGAACCGTCACGGGTACATGGTGGACCCAGTATGGTACCCCGGGGCAAGATGAATGTGGTGTTGACGTTGAGCCTGGCAGGGGACAGATTACCTACCGGTGATATTACCCGACGCGTCGGATATCCGGAGGATACCGTCGTGGTCTTGAGATGGATGGTAGGGGCCGGTCTGGACCGACGGCGCCCTAGATATTGAGATTGAGACATTGATATTTCGAGACAGTGAGATTTATGTTTTGTGTCGATGCTAGACACTGTTGATACTGATTTCATTATGATACCTCAGTTTAAAAATACGAAGGAAATCTCACTAATTTATGAATACAGTTTCTTCATTTACATGTATTCTGTTTTCATGCATTCATACCTCATTCATATGATATATTGCTACCTGAAGCACTGACACGGGCACATGAGTTTACACTTGGGTTAGATATTTACCCTAGCCATTGTTATAGGGTGCATGTTATATACATTTTTGAGGCTATATTATGATCATTGACCTAGGATTGCGTTATTTATGCGATTTCTGTGCGTAGATGTTTTTCTACTCACGAGTTGGCAACTCACCCCCGTTGTGCCCCAGTTTCTTGCAGGTTTGCCGTACATGTTTCATTATGGCTTTGCTGGCTCAGTTTCATTCGGGTGACTTGCTAGTAGGTGGGTTTTTCTTGTATCGTACCCATCATATTACCTTGTATAACATTATTCCGTTGTATCTAGTAAATTCCATCAACCAAACATGTATTTTTGAGATAGAGACCAGTGTTGTTTATTCTTTCGACCTTAGAGTCGCTCGTTATATTTCTGGTGGTTTTGAGTTTCCTTTTGAGTTTTGATCCTCGCCGTTGGCGTTGTATATTATATTGTTTGTGTGGTTGTGACCATCGATTGACGAAGAGCTAGCTCCCGCTTGGGGATGCCCTTTTCTTGATTTCGTATACTATTCATGTTGTATCCCGTTTGGCGGCCAGTATTTACAAAGGAGACTCTGCCGAAATTTTCAGTAAATTTTTGATGTTTTAAAAACCGCATAATTTGTCTTATGCTATTGAAATTACTTGCTTTAAGTTGGTTTTTCCTGCACTCTACTACTTTTCTTGGTTTGGATTTCTGGGTTTTCGGTTTACTTAGATTACGTACGCCTCGAGACGTTCGTAGTTCAAGTGCCGGTCATGTTCCGTACTTTCGGGTCGTGACAAAGTTGGTATCAAAGCGTTAGGTTTTAACCTTCGGAGCGTAGGATGACCCTTGGTTGATGGAATAGGTGACTAAAGTAGAGTGACGTACCGTTGATATGTTCCGCGGCATATTTACGACACGCCACTCCACTTATGAAGCCTTAGGATGTACATTTCCTTGTTCAGTATTATATTCCTTCCTGATCTAGCCTCATCGGTACCAGTTTGGTTTTGCTGCTACGGTTACGGCAGGGAGAGCTACGGCTAGAGTTGCGGTCAGCATGAGCTCGTTACGAACGAGGACTGACCATGGCGTGATTCCGGCGACACACGATTGCATAGATGTGTCTTTTTACGGTGTTTCCGCGCTACGAGCGTTTGGCGGATCGCCTTTATGAGATTTCTCGGACGTGCCGATCAGTATCAAAGGATTGAGCCAATGATAGAGGCCAGCCAGATCTTGATTACCGTTGGTGTGCTGCTTATTCATGACGATCGAGGCACTGTTCAGCGTGCAGACGAGCGAGCCAGTTATTGCTGCGAACGACGAGATATTGCCCCAGATGCTGTAATTCGTGCAGGACGAGTTGTACTAAGAGATGATAGAAGGTCGCTAGTCATCGAGGATGAATGACTAGGACATGTGGATCGTTCGCCTAACCCGATGCGAGGTCATCAGATAGATTGATTCCAGCTAGAGACGACTTCGCGCGGAGACGTTGGGAGTCGACAGAGACGATCGAATGTCAGAAACCTATTATTCCAAGTTTAAAGTAGTCGGAAAAACATGCAGGCAATTCTATGGTCCCTCTAGAAGAATGAAACCCTAACTCGACTTAATGACCGTGTGAAAGCCTTTGAACCTTCGGGTTTGCGGCAGTTCTGCGGCGCCATTAGTGAGGCTTGGGTTTGCCCTTCTACGGCTGGACCACCGATGCTGTGGTATGTACTCGATACTATTAAACTGTGCACAAGATGTTGAGCTCTTGGGGGATTATGTGGTTTTGACGACTCGATCGGATGGCTCGACTTAATTCAGATGCTAGGTGGTGAGATGCATTTCTTGGGAGACTCCAGATATGAGGATAGCCGTTGGAGCTTAGTTCATGCAGCCGCGACGAGACGAGTCCAAAGCAGACGACATTAGAGAAAAGTGGAGTAAGAGGTTCGCACCAGATCAAGATGAGATGATATTCCACTCCGCCGACATCAGAGAGGCTATGCGCATGCCGAAGCATGGTACTTGGACTTACCTTCCAGAAGGAGTCGCGATGAGTATGCAGTCGTTCCAGAGCAAGATGCAGATATAGGAAAGGACAATGACTTCCGGACAGTTGGCAGAGACCAGACATGGAAGAGACCGTGAGCAGGATTCCTTCCAGGACACTGCTGCAATGATACTTGCACTCAGGATCAGATGTGTCACGTACATTCAGAGAGCCAGAGGCCGACGCCAGTGATATGCTGTCTTACGAGTGGTCACGATGATTGACCAAGAGATGACTAGAGAAGTGCCAGAACGGAATCGTCCCCGTTAGCACACCTGACAGGGTCGATGAGCCGATGGACCGAAAGATTGGTAATTCACAGTGAAGACCTTGACCCAGGAGTGGTCATGGTTACGCACACCAGCAGGCCAGAGTTCATGATCATCGACGAGACGTCCCATTAGTGACCGCGACAGTTGGGCCGAGATTCTTAGAGGATGCACTTGAGCGATACTATTCCGCCATTATTGATTTCGATGTTTTGGGTGATTTATTCGCATGATTGGATTTTGATGATTGTGGATTTACGATCTTTGCACAGTGTTGCACTTGATATCGTTTTCGTGCTTGGGTTTCACATGTTTGTGATTTTACGGTTTTAGACATTTGAGTTGATTTTGTGCATATGCACGCACGCGATTTCTTTCCTGCACTCTGTATAGTTTATATATGCTTGCAGTGCAGTGATACGGCTTTTGTGCACTTAAATGCACTGGACTTCGATTTCGATTGTGATTCTCGATATTTGTTTTGTGCACCTTATGCACCTGATTGATTTTGCGTACATTCGGCGCTTGATATTGGATTTCATGATTTCGTGCACGATGGATGCACCTGAATTGGATTTTCGCGCATGTTGGGCGCATGTTTTGAAGGGTGATTTTGGTGCACACCAGAGGCACTAAATCGAGATTTTTTTTGTGCATGTCAGATGCACCTGATTTTGCGGTCAGGCACACATGTTGCCTACGACAGATATTTCGTGCACACCCGATGCACTTAGATGTTGTTTCTGTGCGCATGTATGGCACATTCATGGATTTTGATTTCCATGCGCACCAGACGCACGTAGCATTCATGTGCATATTTTGGGATTGATTTCGTATAGAGCAGTACGTTTTTATGATATTGCTATGTGTTTTCGTACTGAGCAGGACTAGTCAGAGGACAGTACCTGAATATATTTTGCATGCATTGATAGTTATTGAAGGGATTTCCAAAAAGCGAGCTATAGCCTCAGTATTTACCTACGTGTCTGATATGACACGAAATATTTAAAACAAGGAGACCCTTCTAAATTGTTTCCAAAACGGCGGAACGTACATTTCAAACAAAGGTATATATGTATATAGTTGTTTTCTTATGATAGACGTCCGCCACTGTGCAGTGTTATACGTGTTGCACAGCGACTTAAAGAGATTTGGCATGCATTTCCTTCAGATACTTACAGATATAGATTCGATGTTTATATGTATAGTTTCGAGTTATATCATATTGGTTTGATTTATATTTGGCATTGATGTCTTCACCATGACTCTGATGATTGCGGGATGCTTGACGGAGTTTTGATTTGAGTTATATACTCATTTTTCAAGCGCATGCGCTGCGCTACGATTTGTTTTATGTATTTACAATTTCGGAGCCCCGACGACTTGATGGTTTTGCTTAGATGTTTTAGTATTTGGGGGGAGTTTTAATTAAATTCGGGGACCGAATTTCTTTAACGGGGGAAGATTGTAACGTTTTGAAAATCGTTTCGGTGAAATTTCGAAAAATCGGTAAAATAAGGGGGTTTTCTGTAAAAAGTCAAAATACAAATATCTTATTATAAAACTTAAATATACATATTCTAGCTAAGTAATTTCTATTATTTGGTGTTTATTGAGCCGCTGGTGAAATTTTAAATTTTCTGAAAAAAATATTATTTTATTATTATTTTAAGCCGTCACTAATATATTTAATTAGGGAAAATTACAAATTGGAATTAGTTGAAACAAATTTTGTGCATCATAAAACATTAAATAAAATTTTATCATGTGGTTTTTGGAACGAAATCATTTTCCAAAACGGTTTAGAAATTATTGAAGAAAAAAGGCTTTTTTCGGAGAAATTTAGTGTAAATGGAAATTGGGGTAATACATTTATCTTTTCCCCACACCCACACACTTCATCATCACCCCTTCCCCTTATGGCCGGCCCACTTTAACAGCCCCTCCCCCCCTCTCTCTCTCCAATCACCTCCTTTTTGAATAAAAAAAAGAAGAGAAAAGAAAAGAAAATGAAAGAAAAGTCAAAAGGGGTGTGGACTTGTCTTTTCTCCCCACTTTCTTCACCTCACTCTCTCTCCTCACTCCCCCACAACATGGCTGACCCCTTTCCAGCAGCAGCCCCTACCCTAAAATCCCCCACAAAATTGCCTCAAAAATCCACAATTTTGCCTCAAAATCCTTGAAAAATCAAAGTTAATTCAAAATCCAAGCCTTACCCATTATTTCTTAGCTACTATAGCATGATTCTTAGTGAAAAGTTTTCATTTTGGAGGCCAAGATTTTGGTGCTAGATTCATGTTTGATCCCTTGATCATGAGGTATAATTTTAACCTTTTTCTTAAGTTGTTGTTAATTGCTTTAGGTTAGTTTAATTATATGTTTAAATAGGTTTTTATTTTAGTTCTAAGTGCATGGTTTGAAATTCAAGAGTGGGGTTTGAATTCAAATTGGGGTTTTGTGTTGTGAGATTAGGGTTGTGTGATGTAATTGACATATTAGGTTATGCTAAATCCAATTTAGGTTGCTAGTTTGCATATTTGTTGATTTAAATTGTGATAATTATATAAATTGTAAACTAGGTTTTTAAAATAATTATATTCTTATGAGATAAAATTCAAATTATGGTTTCATGGCATTATTAATATTATAATGAGTGGTTTAATACCTTAGGTTATGCAAATCTAAGCTTAATTCTTAAATCGAGAATTTTTGCTTGAAAATTGTTAAAGGTGGTTAATATTGCAAACTAGGTTTTTAGTTTTAATTCAAAATATGAGATTAAAAATATGGTTAGGGTTTTTATCATATTATTAACTTTATTAAGTGTAGTTTAACACTTTAGTTCATAGGAATCCAACCTAAATTGTAGTTTGTGCATTTTGCTATGAAATTGTTAAAAAGGGTATTTTGTAAACTAGAATATTAGGGTTTTTGGAATTTAATGAGATTAAATTCCGGAAATTTTTTCTATGACTTATTTAAGATATTTAATAAATATATTGGCCGCTACATTCATTTAAACATCCTGTTTTGTACAAAAACGGCGAATTGTGCTTGCTAGATTTTCGGAAAATAGACTTTTTAAGTAAAGTTGGGGTTTTTGTGAGTTTTAACCTAGTTTATATTAAAATTAGTGTTCGTGAATGTGCAAATGAGTGTGATTGGATTTTTCTCGATTGTTTGACGTCTGTACATCGACATCGAGGGTTGGTTTGACTATTCTTGCATGCGTAGGCGATAGGTTTGGACCTATGCGTGATACACGTGCCGAATTGATTTTCGTATGCCATTTCGATTTCGAATTTAGTTTTTATGCGATATGGTGCGTTATGATATGTAGGTACCCCATGTGAACTTCAAGACGACAAGCAAGCGCGTGGCGACGTCGGCACCGGCGAACGAGGACCAGGTGAGTAGATTTATATCTACGGGGAGAAGTCGGGTGGATGGCGTATAGCACCCCCGCAGTCGGTGGTGATGTATACGGATGCGTATACACACCAACAATTTATGATATGTTGTTAGGATTTATTATTGATGATTTTAGATGAATATTGGTGTTGGATTGGTGCTTGGTTACGAAACCTTAGGTAGTGGTTACACCACACATACACACACACCCATATTTGCATACATTCTTCTTTCATATGTGCGTACATGGGATTATATATTGTTGTGTATATTTACACATGGGTATGGGACTATGTGTTTATATACTGGATTTGAGGATAGTAATTGGGATTTGAGATGAGTCGATGATATTGGGCTTGAGGCCAGAAGATCTGTGATGTGTTTTGGTTCGTATTGAGATACGACATGATGTTTTAGCGGGTCTTTTGACGTAGTGATTCTTACATGCATGCATACATAGATGGTATCAATATTGTACTAGACGTAGATCAGTACCCCGATCATGATATTTGATAAAGAGGATATCAGATGAATATTATGATGAATGTGATATTGACCCGTACCCAGATTTAGGGATGCCGTACGACGGATTTACGTACGAGCTATATTTTGATGATTGATCCGCACTCTTGACTTGGGATGTCTGGTTATGGATATAATATTATTGAGGCGGGATCACCGACTGTATATATACAGGTATGTTATGTATCGACTCAGATGATAGGCGGTTTCCTTACCTGTAGTTCAGCTTGTTAGTTCAGCCGTATAGTTTAGTGTAGTTGTTAGATTAGATTAGACTCCTACCTATTTCAAAACTAGCGGATCGTGGGTATTTTACAAGACAGGTCAAGGGATCTACGGATATTTCAAAAGACGTATCCTTTCAAAAAAACCACCGTAGCCCCATTTTCAAAACCCCGCGGTTCGTGTTATTTCAAATGGCACCATTTGTAGGACTTATATTAGATTATTACAGATTAGTTATCGTTGTGTCTAGTATTCAGCTTCCGCATATTATTGCTGTTCACTCTGCCTCGCATACTTATTTTGCTGCATATTCCATTATTGATATCATGCTGTTAGGACACCAGTACCATTACCGATGATGCGTATGTACCACGTACACCTACTTGCCGGCTCACACACATCTTCATCGGTAATTGCCATGTCACATACACTTTAGAGAATATATTTGCTTGACTTAGCTTGTTAGTTAGTAGTTGATATGATATTAGTGTACCTGCCTTACATGCCTAGTTTATTAATCATACATTGCAACTTGGTTATTGATGCCATATGCATTCATTATCATTGACATATGCACTTATGATGATTTATTGAGATTTATGATATTTCTGGATTTTGGGGAAAGCCGCAAAATTTACAACTTATGATCTTTTAAAATATAAAATGTTGCGGTTTTCTAGTGATGTAAAGTGTCGTCCACCATGAGTTTGCTGTGGTTTTAGAGATCCGTGTCGAGGAGTGGAGGAACCGTCACGGGTACATGGTGGACCCGGTATGGTACCCCGGGGCGAGATGAATGTGGTGTTGACGTTGAGCCTGGCAGGGGACAGATTACCTACCGGTGATATTACCCGACGCGTCAGATATCCGGAGGATACCGTCGTGGTCTTGAGATGGATGGTAGGGGCCGGTCTGGACTGACGGCGCCCTAGATATTGAGATTGAGACATTGATATTTCGAGACAGTGAGATTTATGTTTTGTGTCGATGCTAGACACTGTTGATACTGATTTCATTAGGATACCTCAGTTTAAAAATACGAAGGAAATCTCTCTAATTTATGAAGACAGTTTCTTCATTTACATGTATTCTGTTTTCATGCATTCATACCTCATTCATATGATATATTGCTACCTGAAGCACTGACACGGGCACATGAGTTTACACTCGGGTTAGATATTTACCCTAGCCATTGTTATAGGCTGCATGTTATATACATTTTTGAGGCTATATTATGATCATTGACCTAGGATTGCGTTATTTATGCGATTTCTGTGCGTAGATGTTTTTCTACTCACGAGTTGGCAACTCACCCCCGTTGTGCCCCAGTTTCTTGCAGGTTTGCCGTACATGTTTCATTACGGCTTTGCTGGCTCAGTTTCATTCGGGTGACTTGCTAGTAGGTGGGTTTTTCTTGTATCGTACCTATCATATTACCTTGTATAACATTATTCCGTTGTATCTAGTAAATTCCATCAACCAAACATGTATTTTTGAGATAGAGACCAGTGTTGTTTATTCTTTCGACCTTAGAGTCGCTCGTTATATTTCTGGTGGTTTTGAGTTTCCTTTTGAGTTTTGATCCTCGCCGTTGGCGTTGTTATTATATTGTTTGTGTGGTTGTGACCGTTGATTGACGAAGAGCTAGCTCCCGTTTGGGGATGCCCTTTTCTTGATTTCGTATACTATTCATGTTGTATCCCGTTTGGGGGCCAGTATTTACAAAGGAGACTCTGCCGAAATTTTCAGTAAATTTTTGATGTTTTAAAAACCGCATAATTCGGCTTATGCTATTGAAATTACTTGCTTTAAGTTGGTTTTTCCTGCACTCTAATACTTTTCTTGGTTTGGATTTCTGGGTTTTCGGTTTACTTAGATTACGTACGCCTCGAGACGTTCGTAGTTTAAGTGCCGGTCAAGTTCCGTACTTTCGGGTCGTGACAATACTACAGTTCTCGCTACAAATCTACTTTAGATGCATGGTTCATCTGGATTTTTGATAAAGCCAAATTCCTTGACCGTCTCATCAAAACAGATGTTCCAACTCCGCGATGCCTGCTTTAGTCCATAGATGGACTTAAGCAACTTGCACACCTTTCCGCTGCTCCCACTCTGAATGAAACCCTCTGGCTGGTCCATATAAACACACTCCTCTAAATTTCCATTTAAAAAAGCGGTCTTTACGTCCATCTGCCAAATCTCATAATCGTGGAAGGCAGCAATGGCAAGAAGGATCCGAATGGATTTCAGCATAGCTACTGGAGAAAAGGTCTCGTCATAGTCCAAACCAGGTCTTTGACGAAAACCCTTTGCAACCAGTCTAGCTTTATAGGTCTTAACCTGTCCATCTACACCAATCTTCCTTTTGATGATCCACTTGCATCCTACGGGTTTTACCCCATCTGGAGCAACGTCCAACGTCCATACTTTGTTGGTGTACATGGACTCCATTTCTGTCCGCATTGCATCCAGCCATTTTACCGAGTCAACGCTCTGAATGGCCTGCTGGAAGCTAGTCGGCTCATCATAATCTATGATGCAATCCTCTCTATCCCCGTCTATGAGAAAACCGTAGTATCTCTCGTGCAGATGAGACTGCCTACTACTTCTGTGGAGAGGCGTAGGAATGTCCAGATCTTTCGAACCCTCTGGTTCTACTAAGCTTTTAGTAATAGCTCGTGGTTCTGGAATTTCTTCCAGTTCTATTGCGCTCCCACTTATCTGATTTTCCAAAAATTCAGTTTCCAAGAAGTGGGCATGACGAGAAACATAAATCTTTTGTTCCTCTTCGTAATAGAAGAAATATCCCTTGGAGTTCTTTGGATATCCCACAAACTTGCACTGTACTGAGCGTGCCTCGAGCTTGTCCGCATGCTGCTTTTTACAAAAGCTGGACATCCCCATGTCTTAATGTGATTAAGATATGGTCTCTTCCCACACCACATCTCATATGGTGTAGTAGGCACAGTCTTAGTTGGAACTCGGTTCAAAAGGTATGCAGCTGATTCTAGTGCATGTCCCCAGAATGATCGCGGTAACTCAGCGTTACTCATCATGGACTGTACCATATCCAATAGGGTTCGGTTCCGTCTCTCCGATACACCGTTATGTTGCGGAGTGTATTGAGGAGTAAGCTGAGAGAGAATTCCATTCTTTTTTAAGTAGTCCAGGAACTCGGCACTCAAGTATTCACCACCTCGATCCGATCTTAGAATCTTGATACTTTTGCCGGATTGTTTTTCTACTTCATTCTTATATTCCTGGAATTTTCCAAATGCTTCGGACTTATGTTTCATTAAGAAGACATAACCGTACCTTGAAAAGTCATCCGTAAAAGTAATGAAGTAAGAATAACCGCTTCGCGCATGTGTAGACATTGAACCGCACACGTCGCTGTGTACGAGTCCCAAGAGCTCGCTCGCCCTTACTCCGTGTCCAGTGAACGGAGTCTTTGTCATCATTCCTTTGAGACAGGATTGACAAGTGGCATACGATTGATATTCGAACGGATTCAAATATCCTTCTGTATGTAACTTCGTCAACCTTCTTTCATTGATGTGACCCAGTCTACAATGCCATAAGAAAGACTGATTTATTTCCGGAGACTTTCTTTTGTGTGTATTCTGGACATTGAAAATCTGTGGTTGGTTTAGTACGTATATACCATTGCTTAATGTACCTGACCCAATCAGAACTTGATTAAGGTGAATGTTTACAACATTACTTACAAACGCAAATTCATAACCTTCTTTAGAAATCGAAGATACAGAAATGATATTACAAGTTGCGTTGGGTACAAAAAAGCAATTACGTAAAACCAAAACATGTCCATCTGACATTCCCAGGTGATAGTCCCCCACGGCCTTAGCATCTATGCTAGCTCCGTTTGCAACTTTGAAGGTCATGTCACCTGCCTTCAAAACCCTACGATTTCTCAACGCCTGCAAAGAATTACAGATATGAGATCCTAATCCGGTATCCAATACCCAGGAAGTAGAGTTTATTGATAGACAATTTTCAATAACATACACACCTGAAGCTGAAGCCGCAACTTGCATCAGTTCCTGTGTTCTGGCTTTCCAAGCCCTGCAATCTTTCTTCCAGTGACCACTCTTATGACAGAAAAAACACTCTTCCTTATCCACAAGCCTTCCCGCTACCTTTGTTGCTTTTGCTTTTCCCTTCGTATCCACTTTACTAACACCGCCCCTTAGTTTGGCGGAGGCTTTCTTCTTCTTTCCCTTAGCTTTCGCCTTGGACCTAGAAGATGAAGATCCTCCTACAAACAAAGTGGATGTTTCCCTACCTTTCTATAGGGTACCCTATGCACTCCTCAGCATGTTGAGGAATTCTGAAAGTTCAACTTCTTTTTCTTGTAAGTTGAAGTTCAGGATAAACTGGGCGTAAGTGGAAGGAAGGGACTGGAGAATCAATTCCGTATAGAGCTCGTTCTCTAACGTGGTCCCAAGTTCCGTGAGCTCCTCAATGAAGCCAATCATCTTAAGCACGTGTTCCGCTACCGATGATCCGATGGCCAACTTTGCCGAAAATAACTTCTTCGACACTTCGTAACATGCGATACGAGATTCCTATCCATACAGTTCTTTTGTATGGAGAAATATGGATTCGAGCTCCATATTCTCGTGCCTCCTCTGATGTTCGTTGTCCATAAAGGCAAGTACGAGGCACTTGGCCTTCGCGCTATCGATCTCCCAAGTCTTACGGATTTCCTTATCCGCGACGCTGGAGGTGGGAGTTGGGACAGGGGGAGCTTTGGTGGTAAGGAGATAAGCCAACTTGTCATAAGTGATTGCCATTTTGACATTCCTGAGCCAATCTTTGTAGTTTGGCCCTGTCAGTATGTTTTTATGTAGTAATAACTTAAGTCCGGTCATGATGATTGGTCGCTGCAATTAGGAGAGAGAGAAGAAACACTTTAGCATGATGCTCTTGCAAGTTTAGAGTGGTTTTTAGTTTGTCTAAACATGATGGCTCCCACTGTCTCTCGAATCCCTCCTCAAACCAAAAAGGAAGAATTAGTCAGGATCAATCTCACCGCACAATACTTGCTTAACCGTTCGGCCAGGCTGGTGTCGGTACTTCGAGGGAGGTTTTCCAACGCTTTCGCGAAATTCCTTAATTTAAGAACCTCTTTTCCCTGGGGGCGTAGCCCCGCTAACACCTTTCTAGACACCTACTTGGTTTATAGCATTGATCGTTAAGTGAGAAATTTCCCGAGGAGTAGCATATACTCAAAGTAGGATCGGGATCCAAGTATCATTGCGTGACGAAACTGAAGGAATCCTACCAGAATCATCACACTCCTGTAAGTCTACGCTAGCGCCCCGGCCGTCTACAGACGCCAAAATGCGGAACAAAAACTTTTTAACTGGCGCTATCGTATATTTTAACCTGGATATGCCATTATTGCTAAACTAACAAACTGTAAAGAGTGTAGAAAGGTTATACCGAACGATCCGAGTCCTTCGTTCTTCAACCATCATCCCACGCTCCGTTGCGGCTGCTCCGATCTCGTTGATCTCCGATATCCTCGTCGAGGTGGCACCACATCGTCGATTCTTTAAACGGGCTCCCGCCTCTGACTTGAGGCAACTCGATCGTCAAGTTTTCTAAAAGAGACGACCAAGAATGATGTAGAGAATGAGTAGATGACTTTGTTTCACTTCGTCCAAATCCGTAGACGATCGGTTAATGAAGTTGCCGAGGGAATCGGGTGATGGAATGAAATGAGCTGTGAATTCCATACACCCCAAATATCTATCATAATCTGTTTTCCAATGAATCAAGTAACAAATGAGAGAGGGGAGGGGCCGGCCTTATATAGAGAAGGAGGAGAGTGAGTGTAGGAGAAAAGAAGGAGGGTGATAATAAACCTAAAGCTTATCATAACCATTCAACAAAGCATGAGTCACAAAGAGTAATTAAAGCAAACCAATGAACATAATACAACTCTCTCTTGCATTAAATGAATCATTAATGGCACTAATAAGTCACTTAACACCTCACCACTTCTAGAACCTTCTAGAAGAATCCACACTCATCTCAAAAAAAGACAAATCCGTCTTTAACCGAATGTTAAAAGACGGCTGATAGAAAACTGGAAACTGGCAACTTCCAAAGTGATCCTGAAACGACTTTCAGGATAACCCCGAAACTGTATAAATATACCCGCATTTGTTTACGACTGAATACAAATGCAACTGAGACAAAGATATTATACCTACTCAATATAATACTCGAATCCGGCTTAAACCAAAGCCGACCAGTATCATCTGCCCGAAAAATAACACGTGCGTAAACGCACGTGCATTTTCCGAACCCTGCCATAAAACCATACGGCCTCTACAACGTTTCGCCCGAACTTGGGAAACTGTCTGTGGGGGACTCTAATGACTCGTCAGTACCCTGGCGGTGGGTTTAACCACAAACCGTCAGCGGCACTAGCAATGCGTAACGGCTGCCCATGGACTGACCCCAAGGGATGCCGATGAGCGCACTCATCCGGAAAACCCTACTGAGCCTAACAGTGACAATGTATATACAGTCCGGTCCGTTCGTCTATGAGTATCGCATATCTGCCTAGGGGGCTAGTAACGCCAGACCCCCAATAGCAGTATAAGTCGTGTCGGAGTGAAGCCCAATAACACCCTGAGATACTACTGGAGTACCTACCAGTAAATCTCCTGCCATGGCCATGGACTTTGTGTAATGGCTCTCCTAGACACAGCACGACCGCGCCCCCAATACCGGGAGAGACGAATCCCCTGCCGATCCGCTCACGTGACTCCATATGGCTCGGGACTGTACCCAAAAGCTACCTGTTTGCACGACTCCTTTTAGCCGTGGTAGGGTAGAAATCAAAGCACAGTGGGAACTCACACGAGACAAATGACGACCTCAGGTCGATGAACTAACCTGTACACATGTCACCAGGGAACTGCTATCTGACGGTAGATATAATACTAACTAGCAGATTCCCGGCGAGTCCTGTCCGGTGTACTCATAACCCAATGAGCACCTGTATACATCTTAGGTGATCCAACTGACACCAGTGGCTTGTGAGACCGGCCACCGCCCCTCGTCGGGGTCTCGACTGTATACACTAGTCTACTCCGGAGTATCGATGCCCTGTCTCGAAACTCCCACGACTAGGGACCACAATTAAGGATATGCGTATAAACCACCCAACTCTCACGTATATGATCTCCATCATACTGTTGGTGGTAAAGCAAGATCCTAAGGGCTCTATCAAAGTGTAACATGTAATCAGTCACCTGAACATGTACACGACTGATAAAGGCAAACCAGATAGCATACTATCATCTCGAGTAAGACTGTCATACCGGTATAGGTCCTCCGCAATCATTGCAATCACGTACCTGCGATCCTATAATTGACTATGAGGGCACTATATCCAACAATCTCCCACTTGCACTCAAGGCTAATTATTGCGATGTCGACTACTCACAGCCCGTGTGAAACCGAACATCCAACTCCTCTACTAATCAGTTTCACAAAGCCCGTTTGTAAAACTATTGTGTTCGAGAAATAGCCTCAGTGAGTGGATTCGCCTAGATGTTTCTTTCTATATCTCTCTAAATCTCAAGTTCGCGGAGAAAGCCATCTCCCGAATTGAGTAATACCTGTCTTAGAATATGTCTGAATATCTGATGGGACCTAGTTCATAAATGAACTCCAAATCCAAACTTCTTAGACTGTATCGATCACTGAACCTAATCAGTATCCGGCACCATGCCACCCACAGTATCCTCTTGGACCACCTGTCCATAATACTGTCCCTCTTCGTCAGAGGAAAAAACTATAACTCTGACAATCACTCTGTCAACCATGTCACCTTTGAAGCCTGGAATAATAACCGTCTCCCGAAGAGGCTGCCGTCATCAAATCCATAGAACATGTACTTATGTTCTAAAACTGCGTCCTTATATTTCTCCAGGATTGGATTAATACAAACTTATTGCATCTAGTGCAAAACCAACATTTGGTGTGGTACTTGACTTCTCATGATTGACTCAATTGCCTAAGCAAGTGATCTGCCAATCATGTACATCCCTCTCCCCTTTAGTCTGTAAGACACCTTTAGAGAGGGTGACTCCATCACCTGCAGGTACACCACCATGCTAGGAGTCAACTATTCCAAAAACCATCAGAATATCTGTCAAAGTACCCACATTGGGAAACTGCCCAAATCCAGATCTAAAACCATAGATCCAGAAACCAGAATGTCAAATATTATATCCATATCCTGTCTGGAGAAACAACTGTGTGACGACCACAGAACAACCGATCGTAGTATAGGAATATTACTTCCTACTCTGTGTATGTCATCCAGATACCATGACATCACACCCTACTACCTTCTTAACTGATCCATCCCCTATTCTGATTGAAGTCAAACCCATGACTGTCACATCAAAATTAGATGATCTATCTCCGCTATAACTGCTCAAGTTTATAAATAGATATAAGCTACTTGCCCACTATGCTTCCACTGCTCCTACTGACTACGACAACCCTCCTACCGGGTCTCATATCCTGGAACAACAGTAGTGTCAAGTCTTGGTAGATAAGAACCTCCCTGTCACCGTCCTTGAGCCTACCGAAGTACCTCTCGAGTGTCTGAGGTTACCCATCAAATCTGCGGAGTGGCTATTGGAATGTCAAACCTGATTGAATGTATAGGTCCTATTAAATTTTCCGTAATCGTTCGCGGTTCTGGAATCACTTCCAGTTCTACCATACTCCCACTACTGTTTTCTGAAAAAGATCCATTTTACTAAAACTATGGCGAGTCAAGAACAATATCACTATTGATCTTCCAAATGGTAGAATATCAACCCTCGTCATAGCCAGGGTCAACCCACAAACAGCCACTACAGAAACGTGCCCTGAGTTATCCAGGGTCTGGTTTTAAGCATAAGCTGGACAACTCCCCGTACCTTAACATCTTTTAAGGTACGATCTATTCTATATCCAATATAGAAACTTTGGCACTAATTTAATTGGAACCAGATTCAAATCATGCATCTGTCTCCAGTGCATATCAACTTAATGGAAAGAGGCTAATCAGCATCACTCAACTTAGGAATCCATCCAATTATGAGTAACCTGAAAGAGAAACACGTTTCTCGAAACCATCACTATCATCTGAATACCAATCACAAGAATCTACATCTTCGATCTCTTTGAAGAATCTCGATACTTGTGACACCTGGTTCTCTACTTTATTCTTATACCCACAACTTCTCAAAACTTAGACCTTGTATTTCTACGAAACACTCGTCTAAATACTAGAGAAGTTATAAGTAAACAGAACATAGTACGAGGACCTACCCCTTTGTCCTGATGGACACTTGGACAACATATAATACTCTGTATAAGTCCGCTGAGTTAAACAACTCAAAACCTGTGCGTCGTAGGTGGAAAACTGTACCCTGGCAATTTCCTCAAATATCACCAATTACAACGAATTCCGATATAATGAGGATGATCACCTAATTCCCAATATCTTACTCCCACTCATCATCTGTAAAACCATACAGATATGATAATGAAACCTGGTAAATACATACCCTTGGAGTAAGTGTCTAATCGGGAAAACAGTTTTTCCTTTAACAATGCACCGAAACATGAAAATGTTTCGTAGGGGTTTCCTGGTATTCATAGCAATGCCTCTTCCATAATCCAATTCATGACTTCAACCGTATATTTTATTGCCATCTCTCCAAATCCCTTTATTTGTCTTTAGTCGTTACCTTCTGTACACCATCGTTAGGCTAAATGGTTTTCTTCCTTCCCTACCGTTCGGCACCAGCCTATGGTTTGGAAGAAGACTATCCAGTAAGCATAATAGGTGTACCCTCCTAAACCAAGGAGTACTCGCATCTCGAGAGAAGGTGATGATAAAAGACAACTGAATAATACCTTATTCTTTTAAAGGTGAAATAGGAGCGGCGATGAAGTACGCGGTTTTGGTCGTGAATGATATCAGTCGCAATTTACTTTGCCCACTTTCTAAGCCCTTTAGTTTTGTCTTTACATATTACCTTCTGCACACCCTACTTAGGCTAATTGGTTTTCTTCGTTCCCTACCATTCGGCACCAGCCTATGGTTTGGAATAAGACTATCCAATAAGCGTAATAGGTGTACTCTCCTAAACCAAGGAGCTCTCGCAACCTGAGAGAAGGTGATAATAAAAGACAACTGAATAAACCAATTCTATTTCTCCTGAACCTGGATCCATCCTCGAAGAAGTCCCTTCGAGTTCGTATATAACCATACGATGGATCTATCCAATGGAAGTGGATATCCGTAGTAATACGGGTGTTCTGAGAAATGCAAAGGGTAAAAGAAGGAGTGGCAATGACTTATGCAACTCAGACAATCCAAAAGCCAGTATATTAAGAAGGTTCGGTCAACTTGGTCACTGAGTCAAAGTCTAGGGTCGGTCAAAGGTCGCTGCTAAAGAGAGAGAGAAAAGAAACACTCTGCGTGCACTCTAACCTAGATCAGAATGGTTATCACTTTATCTAATCCGGAAACCTCCCACTGTCATGTCAAATTCTCCTCCAAACCTAAAGAAGAATCAATCGGGATCACCCGAAGAGTAAACCAACTCATCAGTGGGAATCGGGATCCAACTCTCATCGCATGATAACGTGATGGAATGCATCCACGTTACTCATACTCCAGAAGGTATGCGCATACTTGGCAAGTTTCAGTTTCTTTAGAAACTCCCGATATAGTTTTTGCCCCATGCTCTTATGATCGTGACTAAGGGCCAGCCCATCATAAGTCACATGTCAAGTTCTTCCCATCATTATCTTGTTAATTTGAACCCACCCGTACTCGCCCTTGACTAAGGGCCAACAAGGCTGTACGACTGTCCCAAACCAACTCATCTATCTATGCAACATGTGAACACCCCAGCAGCTACCAATCACTATGTCCTAGCTAAGGGCTAGACCAACATAGCTTGAATACTACTGACCATTCATATGAAATGACGGAGGGCTACGGCTGGTTTTTGGCGAAAAACCTTTAACGTAGTGAACTTGATATCGCTGAAGGAACCTGATAGCTTTTTAAAATATAGTGGCGAAAACCTTCTGCTAAAGAGATCACTCCCGGTAAAGGGATCTCGGCTCTTTCCTCGTGGAATGAGGTGCAGGATATTCCACTGAATACCGCTATGCAAAGCAACTTGTAATCGACTATAGTGAAGTTATTACTCTGACGCAAAATTTTGTCCAAGGGGTCAGTCCCGGTGAAGGGATATCGGCCCTTGCCCCGTCGAATGAGGTGCAGGATATTCCACTAAATACCGCTATGCATAACAAAAGGAAACGCCTTTGCAATAACACTTTTTAAATTTGTTCCAACAACTGTAAACAGGTTTGTTTTACTTTGCGTTGATCAGAATCAACACAGTCCCATCAATTAATCACACCAGAAAAGAACGAAAATAAAATGTACGTATATGCCATCCGCATTCGTCACTGGGTCCAGTCATCACCCGTTAGGTTACTTAACTAACGACAGAGCGGGGACTGGACTAGCGCGGGTGTAAAACATATACAACATCTAATAGTATATAAACCAAAATACAATAATCGCTCCAGGCGTGATAGTATGCAACATTACAGAAAAGTAATAAGCATCACAGAACAATACAGATATCTGGGATCCCCGGGTTTCACAGAGCCGCTGCTGAAACCCGACGTTCCCCTGTCGTGTAGATAGCCTGTGCAATGAAACCTAGACCCCTACGGGTGCGGCAAGTTACCCGCCAAAACCTGAAGCGAGGCAGCCCCCTACAGCATAGTGAATGGACCACCCAGCACTCCACGGAATCCGGTAATCTTGGGCACCCCTCCTTGGGTCAACCTGTACCCCCTACGAGTGCGGCGAATAGTCTGCCAATTCTATAGTGGGGCCCCTCTGCCTCTCAAAGCCATGAGATGCGGACCCGTTGCCCCCCAGAACCCGGCTATCCGTGCACTCCGTCGCGGGGCAAAACCTAGTATAGTAATGAAAAATAGTACAATAGGTACATCGACCGCAACCTGGTCGTGTCCCAAAAGAATATTATACAACAGGCAGTGACGGCAGTCCACAAGTTGAACGCTCGCCCCGCAATATCAAATGTACAAATAAACACAAACTGTACTACCATTGCACACTGCTATCCACCACGACAAATCCGCAACATCACAGCACAAAACAGAACATCAACGCGAATGTCACGTTCGCAAACCCGTCTAAAAAAACTATAGCAATCAAACGCGGTTTACCGATCAAATGACATTCCCGGTCAGAGATATAATGTAAGCACTGTAAACTAACATGTTTAAATTTTGATCGACCAAATATCAAGAAGTGGGCCCCACGACTTACTGGTGAACAGTAACAAAATCTGGGCCAAAACGATATTTACCAAAAACCCCAAAATCCAACAGAGAACCCACTGTGAAAATTTGGGGCCACGAGCTCACTGTATGGCCGCGGAAGCGCTGTCAAACCATAGGTTTGACCGCGTTTCCACGGCTGTAACATCGAATCACGTGCCCAAATTTCTACGTGGTTCTTAGAAAAGCCTGCACAGATTTTTAAGACATGCAGAAAAATTTTATCAGACCATTTAAAATCGACAGAAACTGTTAGGCTTGGATTTTGCAATTTTCGATTTCCGGTCGGATCGATGTTTTAAACGTGTTAGCACAAGTTAGTATAGCAAAATGGTGAGGCTCTGATACCACTGTAAGTCTACGCTAGCGCCCCGGCCGTCTACAGACGCCAAAATACGGAACAAAAACTTTTTAACTGGCGCTATCGTATACTTTAACCCGGATCTGCCATTATTGCTAAACTAACAAACTGTAAAGAGTGTAGAAAGGTTATACCGAACGATCCGAGTCCTTCGTTCTTCAACCATCATCCCACGCTCCGTTGCGGCTGCTCCGATCTCGTTGATCTCCGATATCCTCGTCGAGGTGGCACCACATCGTCGATTCTTTAAACGGGCTCCCGCCTCTGACTTGAGGCAACTCGATCGTCAAGTTTGCTAAAAGAGACGACCAAGAATGATATAGAGAATGAGTAGATGACTTTGTCTCACTTCGTCCAAATCCGTGGACGATCGGTTAATGAAGTTGCCGAGGGAATCGGGTGATGGAATGAAATGAGCTGTGAATTCCATACACCCCAAATATCTATCATAATCTTTTTTCCAATGAATCAAGTAACAAATGAGAGAGGGGAAGGGCCGGCCTTATATAGAGAAGGAGGAGAGTGAGTGTAGGAGCAAAGAAGGAGGGTGATAATAAACCTAAAGCTTATCATAACCATTCAACAAAGCATGAGTCACAAAGAGTAATTAAAGCAAACCAATGAACATAATGCAACTCTCTCTTGCATTAAATGAATCATTAATGGCACTAATGAGTCACTTAACACCTCACCACTTCTAGAACCTTCTAGAAAGAATCCACACTCATCTCAAGAAAAGACAAATCCGTCTTTAACCGAATGTTAAAAGACGGCTGATAGAAAACTGGAAACTGGCAACTTCCAAAAGTGATCCTGAAACGACTTTCAGGATAACCCCGAAACTGTATAAATATACCCGCATTTGTATTACGACTGAATACAAATGCAACTGAGACAAAGATATTATACCTACTCAATATAATACTCGGATCCGGCTTAAACCAAAGCCGACCAGTATCATCTGCCCGAAAAATAACACGTGCGTAAACGCACGTGCATTTTCCGAACCCTGCCATAAAACCATACGGCCTCTACAACGTTTCGCCCGAACTTGGGAAACTGTCTGTGGGGGACTCTAATGACTCGTCAGTACCCTGGCAGTGGGTTTAACCACAAACCGTCAGCGGCACTAGCAATGCGTAACGGCTGCCCATGGACTGACCTCAAGGGATGCCGATGAGCGCACTCATCCGGAAAACCCTACTGAGCCTAACAGTGACAATGTATATACAGTCTGGTCCGTTCGTCTATGAGTATCGCATATCTGCCTAGGGGGCTAGTAACGCCAGACCCCCAATAGCAGTATAAGTCGTGTCGGAGTGAAGCCCAATAACACCATGAGATACTACTGGAGTACCTACCAGTAAATCTCCTGCCATGGCCATGGACTTTGTGTAATGGCTTTCCTAGACACAGCACGACCTCGCCCCCAATACCGGGAGAGACGAATCCCCTGCCGATCCGCTCACGTGCCTCCATATGGCTCGGGACTGTACCCAAAAGCTACCTGTTTGCACGACTCCTTTGAGCCGTGGTAGGGTAGAAATCAAAGCACAGTGGGAACTCACACAAGACAAATGACGACCTCAGGTCGATGAACTAACCTGTACACATGTCACCCGGGAACTGCTATCTGACGGTAGATATAATACTAACTAGCAGATTCCCGGCGAGTCCTGTCCGGTGTACTCATAACCCAATGAGCACCTGAATACATCTTAGGTGATCCAACTGACACCAGTGGCTTGTGAGACTGGCCACCGCCCCTAGTCGGGGTCTCGACTGTATACACTAGTCTACTCCGGAGTATCGATGCCCTGTCTCGAAACTCCCACGACTAGGGACCACAATTAAGGATATGCGTATAAACCACCCAACTCTCACGTATATGATCGCCATCATACTGTTGGTGGTAAATCAAGATCCTAAGGGCTCTATCAAAGTGTAACATGTAATCAGTCACCTGAACATGTACACGACTGATAAAGGCAAACCAGATAGCATACTATCATCTCGAGTAAGACTGTCATACAGGTATAGGTCCTCCGCAATCTTTGCAATCACGTACCTGCGATCCAATAATTGACTATGAGGGCACTATCTCCAACAACTCCAAATGGTATGCAACACTAGCAAGTTTCAGTTCTTTTGAAACTCCCGATGTGGATTTTTGCCCCATGCTCTTATGACCTTGACTTTGGCCAACAAATCATAAGTCACATGTCAAGTTCTACCCGTCATTCTCCAGGTTAATTTGAGCCCACCCGCACATACCCTTGACTTTGGCCAACAAGGTAGAATGACTGCCCCAAACCAACACATCTATCTATGCTGCACATGAATACCCAATAGCTACCAATCACTATGCCTTGACTTTGGCCGACAAACATAGCTTGAATACTATTGACCATACATGTGAAACGACGGAGGGCTACGAATGGTTTTGGCGAAACCGTAAACGTAGTGAACTTGATATAATCGATGGAACGAGATAGCTTTTAAAAGGAGTGGCTTAAGCTCCGCGTTTAAAAGTTATTTTGAAAAGAAACCGAGTGGTTTTTGAAAGTGTTCCAACGACTTTTACATGGTTTATTTTTCTTTGCATTAGTTCTTTTAATGTGTATTTTTCTTTCATTAGTTCTTTTAATGCGTCCCATCATTTAATCCTACCATTGCAGAAAACAACCAAAATATGACGTATGCTTTTGCCATTCGAATTCGCCATGGGGCCCCGTCATTACCCGTTAGGTTACTTAACTAACGACAGAGCGGGGGCTGGGCTAGCGCGGCTGTAAAACATAAGCAACGCATAAATAATATCATATATAGATATATTGCAATGATAGCCATTTCAGATCAAAGATGAACACATTGGATATACTAGGAACCCGCAATTCGTACGAGCCTATAACGAAAAGAAGATTACCCGGTCGCGGTGAATAGCCAATACCCCACCCTAGACCCCTACGGGTGCGGCAAACTACCCTCCAAGTACCCGAAGCGAAGCAACCTCCCTGAACTCCGTGAGTAGGCCACTCGGCACTTCGGGATACCCGGTAGTTTGTGCACCCCCTCAATGGGTCTATCCTAGGAGCAAAAACAGTAAAAAGAAATTATACAATGACGGCTACAACCCCGACCCGGTTGTGCGGCCATATAAATAATATTACATCAATTTACAAATTTACATGAATTGAAAGAAAAGAAAACTCTCATCTCACAACCCTCAGCTATTCACCCGCGACAATCCAATGAATTCATATACATATACCATCAACATTACAGATCACAGATTTGTATAACTCCTACTAATCGACATATAGCGATTAGCAGACGTTCAATACAAATATCACATCACAGATATAAACCCGTTAGCCTCGGTCTTTAGAAACTCGATCAAAATACGGTTTTTAAAGCCCCCAAAACAAATTTTTCTTTCTG
Source organism: Agapanthus africanus (assembly GCA_030015575.1). Lineage (NCBI taxonomy): Eukaryota > Viridiplantae > Streptophyta > Magnoliopsida > Asparagales > Amaryllidaceae > Agapanthus > Agapanthus africanus. The sequence continues at coordinate 203,968,094 of JASDDO010000031.1, read as the reverse complement.
GAAAATCTGGGCTGAAAAAACATATACCAAAAATCCCAAAATACCCCATAGAACAAACTGCAACCAAAATTCCCCACGGCCGAGTCAACTCGGCCGCGGAACCGCGGCGGGAGCACGATCCCGCCGCTTTTCCGGGGCGCTTTGATCGGATCAGTGGACCAATTTTTTGCAGTTTCTTCTAAAAACCCTGAGCCGAATTTTAAAGCATGATTTATCATTTTTTGAACAGTGGAAAAAATCGACAGAAAGTTGATAATCCGGGTGTTTTTCGCGACTTTTTTTTTTGATCGAATTTCTAGTTACTATGCTAACATGTTAGGTAGTGTTTAACTAGGCTCTGATACCACTGTAAGGCCATGTTACCGCTCCCGGTACTTACGGGCTTGCGGAAATGACGAAAAACGATTTTTCTAGAGGAGGTAACATGGACTCAAAACGGATCTTTGTTAAACTATCTACCTAACAACCTAACTAGGAGTTGTTAACAACTCAGTTAAGGGGTTATACCTTTCTTTCTTGAACTCCTTCGTCTTCAACTCTCGATGGTGTACGGATCGGCTTCACCCCGTCGTCTCCTTGCGCCGAAGATCGATCCACCCGAAAGCTTCTACCTTTAGCTTCTTCTTCGAACTTTGAAGAAACTAGTTCACTCGGTTTGCTAAACCTTGTGAACTAGAGTGAGTAGAGGAGAGTGTGTTGGGATTTTTCTCTATGGTTCTTGCTTCTCAACACATGAGACAAGTGAACCATAGACTAGAGAGAGGGAGAGCAAGAGGAAGAGGGTGAGAGCTCAAAACAAGAGAGAGAAAGGAAATGAGAAAATGAGTAAGACTTTTCTCCCTTTGGCTCTCATAATCCAAAGTCATCATAACAAAAATACCAATCAAGTATTATGTGATGGTTTAAGTCAAAATAGCCATTTCATTTCATGCACTCATTTTGCACAAGATAAAAAAGCAACCAAAAGTCTTTGCCATGAAATGATAGCTATTGTCATGATGATGGTCAACTAGTCCAACCTAGTCAACCGGTCAACAAAGTCAACAAGTCAACAAAGTCAACCCCTCAACAACCATGTCATTATAATACTTAATTAATATTAATGTTAATCATATATCATATTCACATTAGGGTTGAGCAAAAAGTCAACAGTCAACAACCCTAATGAGAATCCTCTGCCTCTGTCTCTCCGTCAACTGTGCATACACACCTGCATCCGCGTTCCGAGGAACATGAATACAAACGAGATAAAACCAATCCCAAAACGTACACTAGGATCTGGCTTAAACCAAAGCCCGCTAGTGTTAACTGTCCAGACACTGTACGTGCACAAGTGCACGGATGTGACCGAACCCTGTCGCAAAACTATGCGACCTGTCGCAAAACCATGCGACCTCCACTCTTTTGCCTAAAGACGAATAGCTCTCTGTGTGGGACTCTAAAGACTCGATACTACGCTGGCAGTGGGTTTAATCACATACCACATGTTAGTGTTTATGCCCTAGAAGGCCATTACTGTATCATACTAGCTTGTATATTACTTAATGGAAGCTTGGGATATTCACATGTATATAACAGTCTTGCTAAACATGGTAGTATGCTACTTGGTTTTTCTATCTTAATATGTGAGTATACGTATTGATAGAGCTCTTAGGATCTTGCTTGTCTACCAGCGTTGTGATGGCAGTCACACTAGTGGGGGCTGGGTAGTCTACAAGCACATCCTTATTCAGGTCCCTGGTCGTTGGATTATCGAGACAGAGCATCGATACTCCGGAGTAGACTGGTGTGTACGCTTCTCATCCCAGTTGGGGAGATGGTCTGTCCCATAGCCGTCAGTACGTGGTACTGGAGATAGTATACAGGTGCTCGTTAGGTTACGGGTACACCGGACAGGACTCACAGGGAACTGTTGGTTGGTTTGATACCAGTCGTCAGTGAACAGTTCCCAGGTGACATGAGTACAGCGTAGTCCGCAGACTTGACACTGCTACTTCGCCTCGAGTGTGTCCTACTGTTCTTAGATTGCTACCCTACCACGGCTCAAAGGAGTCGTGCAAACAGGTAGCAGTTGGGTGCAGTCCCGAGCACTTGGAGGCAGTGGCGGTTAGACAGGATTCGTCCCTCCCGGTATTGGGAGTAGATATCGTGCTGTGTCAGAGAGCCATTACGCAAAGTCCCTGGCCAGGGCAAGCGAGATTTGCTGGTAGGTTCCAGCAGTTTCTCAGGGTGTAATGGGCTTCACTCCGACACGACTTATACCGCTATTAGGGGACTGACGCTTGCCGCCCCCTAGGCCCGATATGCGATAGTCATGGACGAACGGACCGGACTGTATGGAGTTTGTCACATCAGACTCAGTAGGAGTTCGGATGGGTTTTCTCATCGGCCTTCTTATCGACAACTACCTGGGGACCGTTACGTACAGCTAGTGCCGCTTGCGGTCTGTGGTTAAACCCACTGCCAGCGTAGTAGTCGAGTCTCTAGAGTCCCACACAGAGAGTTTCCTACTCCAGGCGAAACGATATAGAGGTTGCATGGTTTTGCGACAAAGGGTTCGGACGCATACGTGCGTTTACGCGCGTACGACTTTCGGACAGATTTTACCAGTCGGCTTTGGTTTAAGCCAGTTACTGGTATCCGGTTATTGGATTTTTACAGTCTAAAGTTTTTCCGTATTTTTACGGATCGGAGGGGCGTTCTCGTAATTACTCGAGAAGCTTCTAGAAGATGTGACTAAGGAGGTTTCTTTTGGATAAGAGAGTGAGTCATAGTGGTGATTCATTCACTTCATTAATGCACATTTATTGCTTAATGACTCATGTTAATGAATCATCACAAGATATTTTGTGAAGCATGCTTATTCATTTCCTTTATTGATTATTTGAAAAGAAGAATGCTTCATAATATTATGATACACTCTCTCTCTTCTCTCATTATCATATCACACATTCTCTCTCCTCAAGCTCTCATCTTCTAACCCTAATCCTTAATCCTCATGTGTTGAGATCAAAGGATTAGTTAGACTAAACAATCCATAACCTTCACTCTATATCATCCTCTCATCTTTGATTAGCAATTAAAGCTGATTAGTTACCTCAAGTTAGAGGTTTAGCTTGGAGTTTCGCTCTCGGGTGGATCGTCTACTACCTAGAGAAGGCCGAGGAGAACAAAGGAGGACGTAAAGAAGAAGGACCGGTTTCATTAGGTATAATCCCTAATCACTTGTGAGATGAAACTTTAGAATACGGTTATTTAGAGTTTAGCTTCGATTCAAGCGGTTAGTCGATGTTCGTTGTTTAAACTTGATAAGTTTTTGTAAATTCCGCCTCCCCATAAGTACTGGGGTGTACTACATCGACTTACAGTGGTATCAGAGCCTCGCTAAACACTAAATAACTTAATCGCAAATTTGTACGAATTTCGAACGAAAAAACGAAGCCGGAAAACCCTAATTCTGTTTAGTTTCTGTCGAACTTAAAATGAAGTCCTAAAATTTTTCTGGTGTGTTCAGAGAGCTTGACATGACCACAGGAGAACACCCAAGAAATTCGAGCCAATGATTCGACTAAAGCGCCGCGGAAGCGCGGCGGATCCCACCGATCCGCCGCGCTTCCGCGGCCGAGTTGCCGAGTCATGGGCTCAATTTTTTTGGGTGGGTCCCCTGTGATATTTGGGGTTTTCTGGAATATTTAATTATTGCTCAGGTTACTGTTTAACAGAGCAGATTTTAGAGCAATATTGATGTTGTTTATTCGATCGAATTGTACAGTATTTGCGTATTGGATTATATCTGTGATTGTTTAATGTGTTCGTAAACCTCCCCCAACTGCTAGTATGTCGGTTGGCAGGGGGTTGCACATTTCTGAAATGGTTATATCTGTTTGTGCATATAAACTGTATTGGACTGTTGTGGTGTATAGCCGGGGTTAGCAAAGGGTTATTGATTAATTCATTTGTTGTAAATGTAATTTGTTGTAATATTATTTTCGCGGGGCACTTCCAGGTTGCGGTCGTAGCCACCGTTGTATTATTTCATTTTACTGTTTTTGCTCCTAGGACTGACCCAAGGTGGGGTACACAGACTGCCGGGTGGGTAGTTTGCCGTACCCGTAGGGGTCGAGGGTGGGGTAAACGGCTATTCATCACAACTGTGTAATCTGTCTTTTCTTGCAGGCTCAAAAGAAATACAGATTGCTTGCAAATCCAATATTGTTTATCTGTGTTCTGGAATGAATATCATTGCGTCAGACGAATGTAAAATATCTATATTTATTATAGCTATTTAGACGTCACTTATGTTTTACACCCGCGCTAGCCCAGCCCCCGCTCTGTCGTTAGTTAAGTAACCTAACGGGTGCTGACGGGACCCCGTGGCGAATGCGGATGGCATAAGAGGACGTTATATTTTCGTTGTTTTCTGCAATGATAGGTTAATGATGGGACGCATTATCTATAATGCAAAGTAAAACAAACCAAAGTTTCAATCGTTGGAACAATTTAAAAGAAACCACTCGGTTATTTTTAAAACAGATATTTTTAAATGCGGAGTCTTAACCACTCCTTTTAAAAGCTATCAGGTTCCTTCGGTTATATCAAGTTCACTACGTTCACGGTTTCGCCAAAACCATTCGTAGCCCTCCGTCATTTCATCTGGGTATTCAGTAGTATTCAAGCTATGTATTTTGACCTAACGCCAAGGCATAGTGTTTGGTAGCTGCTGGACATTCATTTGTTGCATAGATAGATGAGTTAGTTTGGGACAGTCGTATTATCATTTTGGCCGAACGTCAAGGATATATACGGATGGGTTCAAACTGACAGGATAATGATGGGTAGAACTTGACATGTGACTTATGACATTTTGACATAACGCCAAGGTCATAAGAGCATGGGGCAAAAAAAAAAAAAAACTTATATCGGGAATTTCTAAAGAAACTGAAATTTGCAAAGAGATGCATACCATTTGGAGTTTGATGAATGTTGGTAGGATTCCTTCAACATTATCATACGATGATATTTGGATCCCGATCCTACTGTGAGTATATGCTACTTATCAGGATGTTCGTCGCTTAACGATCAATGCTATAAACCTAGTAGGTGTCCAGAAAAGTGTCAGCGGGGTTACGCCCCCAGAGAAAAGAGGTTATTTAATTAAGGAACTTCGCGAAAGCGTTGGAAAACCTCCCTCGAAGTATCGACACCGGCCTGGCTGAACGGTTAAGCAAGTATTGTACGGTGGGAATAGTCTTGGCTAATTCTTCTTTTATGGTTTGAGGAAGGATTCGAGAAACAGTGGGAGCCATCCAGTTTAGATAAACTAAAAACCACTCTAAACTTGCAAGAGCATCATGCTAAAGAGTTTTCTTCTCTCTCTCCTAATTGCAGCGACCCTGAAAATGACTGGACTTAAGTTACTTTTAGAGAAAAATATACTGACAGGGCCAAACTATAAAGATTTGGGGATGTCCAGCTTTTGTTAAAAAGCAGCATGTGGACAAGCTCGAGGCACGATCAGTAAAATGTTTGTTTGTGGGATATCCAAAGCACTCCAGGGGATATCTATTCTATTACGCAGAGGAACAGAAGGTATTTGTTTCTCGTAATGCCCATTTTCTAGAACATCAGTTTTTAGAAAAGGAATCAAGTGGGAGCGAAATAGAACTGGAAGAAATTCGAGAACCACAAACTGCTACTGAAAGTTTGGTAGAACCAGAGGTTCAAGAAGAACAGAACATTCCCGCACCCCTCCGCAGGAGTAGTAGGCCGTCTCGTCCGCCTGAGAGATACTACGGTTTTCTCATAGACGGGGATAGAGAGGATTGCATCATAGATGATGATGAACCTACTGACTTCCAGCAGGCCATCCAGAGCGGCGACTCGGTACGATGGCTAGATGCAATGCGGACCGAAATGGAGTCCATGTACACCAACAAAGTATGGACTTTGGACTTTGCTCCAGATGGGGTAAAACCCATAGGATGCAAATGGATCTTCAAGAAAAAGATTGGTGTAGATGGACAGGTGGAAACCTATAAGGCTAGACTTGTTGCAAAGGGTTTTCGTCAAAGACCTGGTTTGGACTATGATGAAACCTTTTCTCCAGTGGCTATGCTCAAATCCATTCGGGTCCTTCTTGCTATTGCTGCCTTCCATGATTATGAAATCTGGCAGATGGACGTAAAGACGGCTTTTCTGAATGGAAATTTAGAAGAGAGCGTCTATATGGATCAGCCAGAGGGTTTCAATCAGAGTGGGAGCAGCGGGAAAGTATGCAAGCTGCTCAAGTCCATTTATGGACTAAAGCAGGCATCGCGGAGTTGGAACATCTGTTTTGATGAGACAGTCAAAGAATATGACTTTATCAAAAATCCAGATGAACCGTGCATATATAGTAAAGTTGTGGCCAGAAGTGTCGTATTTATCGTCTTGTACGTGGATGACATTCTATTGATAGGAAATGACATTCCTATGCTACAATCTGTCAAAGGATTCTTGTCACACAGGTTCTCCATGAAAGACCTGGGTGATGCCTCTTACATTCTGGGGATCCGGATCTATCGTGATAGATCCAAGAGGATGTTGGGACTTTCGCAGTCCAGGTATATCGACACTGTACTGAAAAGATTCAGTATGGAAGATTCTAAGCGCGGTAATCTACCGGCTTGTCACGGAATCACCCTCTCCAAAGAGATGTCTCCCAAGACTGATTTGGAAAGGGAACGCATGTCTATTATACCCTACGCTTCTGCGGTAGGCTCTATAATGTATGCGATGTTGTGTACCAGACCAGATGTAGCTTACGCACTGAGCGTGGTAAGCCGGTATCAGTCAGACCCAGGGGAGAAACACTGGATAGCAGTAAAGAACATTCTCAAGTACCTGAGGAGGACTAAGGAGATGTTCTTGGTTTACGGCGGAAAAGACCTCAGGTTAGAGGCCTTTGCTGATTCCGGCTTCCAGAGTGATAAGGACGATTCCAAGTCCATGTCGGGTTATGTCTTTACCCTCAATGGAGGGGCGGTGTGCTGGAAGAGCTCCAAGCAGGACACCGTTGCTGACTCGACGATGGAAGCGGAGTATATAGCTGCTTGCGATGCCGCAAAAGAAGCAGTCTGGATGAAGAAGTTCCTAACAGAACTTCAGGTGGTTCCTACCATAGTTGATCCAATACCTCTGTATTGCGACAACAACGGAGCTATAGCTTTAGCGAAGGAACCAAGGTCCCATCAGAAGTCCAGACACATCTTGAGGCGGTATCACCTGATCAGGGAGATCATTGATCGTCAGGAGATCGAGGTTCGGAGAGTTGCTTCAGAAGAGAACATTGCTGATCCATTCACGAAGGCCCTTCCTCAAATTCAGTTCGAGAGGCTACTCGAGATCATTGGTCTACGATATGCCAGTACATGGCCCTAGTGCAAGTGGGAGATTGTTAGTGTTTATGCCCTAGAAGGCCATTACTGTATCATACTAGCTTGTATATTACTTAATGGAAGCTTGGGATATTCACATGTATATAACAGTCTTGCTAAACATGGTAGTATGCTACTTGGTTTTTCTATCTTAATATGTGAGTATACGTATTGATAGAGCTCTTAGGATCTTGCTTGTCTACCAGCGTTGTGATGGCAGTCACACTAGTGGGGGCTGGGTAGTCTACAAGCACATCCTTATTCAGGTCCCTGGTCGTTGGATTATCGAGACAGAGCATCGATACTCCGGAGTAGACTGGTGTGTACGCTTCTCATCCCAGTTGGGGAGATGGTCTGTCCCATAGCCGTCAGTACGTGGTACTGGAGATAGTATACAGGTGCTCGTTAGGTTACGGGTACACCGGACAGGACTCACAGGGAACTGTTGGTTGGTTTGATACCAGTCGTCAGTGAACAGTTCCCAGGTGACATGAGTACAGCGTAGTCCGCAGACTTGACACTGCTACTTCGCCTCGAGTGTGTCCCACTGTTCTTAGATTGCTACCCTACCACGGCTCAAAGGAGTCGTGCAAACAGGTAGCAGTTGGGTGCAGTCCCGAGCACTTGGAGGCAGTGGCGGTTAGACAGGATTCGTCCCTCCCGGTATTGGGAGTAGATATCGTGCTGTGTCAGAGAGCCATTACGCAAAGTCCCTGGCCAGGGCAAGCGAGATTTGCTGGTAGGTTCCAGCAGTTTCTCAGGGTGTAATGGGCTTCACTCCGACACGACTTATACCGCTATTAGGGGACTGACGCTTGCCGCCCCCCTAGGCCCGATATGCGATAGTCATGGACGAACGGACCGGACTGTATGGAGATTGTCACATCAGACTCAGTAGGAGTTCGGATGGGTTTTCTCATCGGCCTTCTTATCGACAACTACCTGGGGACCGTTACGTACAGCTAGTGCCGCTTGCGGTCTGTGGTTAAACCCACTGCCAGCGTAGTAGTCGAGTCTCTAGAGTCCCACACAGAGAGTTTCCTACTCCAGGCGAAACGATATAGAGGTTGCATGGTTTTGCGACAAAGGGTTCGGACGCATACGTGCGTTTACGCGCGTACGACTTTCGGACAGATTTTACCAGTCGGCTTTGGTTTAAGCCAGTTACTGGTATCCGGTTATTGGATTTTTACAGTCTAAAGTTTTTCCGTATTTTTACGGATCGGAGGGGCGTTCTCGTAATTACTCGAGAAGCTTCTAGAAGATGTGACTAAGGAGGTTTCTTTTGGATAAGAGAGTGAGTCATAGTGGTGATTCATTCACTTCATTAATGCACATTTATTGCTTAATGACTCATGTTAATGAATCATCACAAGATATTTTGTGAAGCATGCTTATTCATTTCCTTTATTGATTATTTGAAAAGAAGAATGCTTCATAATATTATGATACACTCTCTCTCTTCTCTCATTATCATATCACACATTCTCTCTCCTCAAGCTCTCATCTTCTAACCCTAATCCTTAATCCTCATGTGTTGAGATCAAAGGATTAGTTAGACTAAACAATCCATAACCTTCACTCTATATCATCCTCTCATCTTTGATTAGCAATTAAAGCTGATTAGTTACCTCAAGTTAGAGGTTTAGCTTGGAGTTTCGCTCTCGGGTGGATCGTCTACTACCTAGAGAAGGCCGAGGAGAACAAAGGAGGAAGTAAAGAAGAAGGACCGGTTTCATTAGGTATAATCCCTAATCACTTGTGAGATGAAACTTTAGAATACGGTTATTTAGAGTTTAGCTTCGATTCAAGCGGTTAGTCGATGTTCGTTGTTTAAATTTGATAAGTTTTTGTAAATTCCGCCTCCCCATAAGTACTGGGGTGTACTACATCGACTTACACCACAAACGGCACTAGCTGTGCGTAACGGTCCCCAGGTAGATGCCGACAAGAAGACTGACGAGGTGAAACCCATCTGAACTCCTACTGAGTCTGACTGTGACAGTCTCCATTCAGTCCAGTCTGTTCGTCTGATACATCGCATGGCGGGCCTAGGGGGCGGTAAACGTCAGTCCACTAATAGCGGTACAAGTCATGTCGGAGTGAAGCCCAGAACACCCTGAGATAACACTGGAAACCTACCAGTATATCTCGCTTGCCCTGGCCAGGGACTACTCGTGTAATGGTTCTCCTAGACACAGAGTGATGTCAACTCCCAATACCGGGAGAGACGAATCCTGTCTAACCGTCACTGCCTCTAAGTGCTTCGGGACTGCACCCAACCACTACCTGTTTGCACGACTCCTTTGTGCCGTGGTAGGGTAGTAATCTAAGTACAGTGGGAAGACACACGAGGCGAAGTGACAGTGTCAAGTCAGCGGACTAAGCTGTACTCATGTCACTTGGGAACTGATAACTGACGATAGGTATAGTACCAACCAACAGTTCACGACGAGTCCTGTCCAGTGTACTCGTAACCCAACGAGCACCCGGATACTATCTCCAGTACGACGTACTGATGGCTGTGGGACAGACCATCTCCCACACTGGGATGAGATGCGCATACGCTTGTCTACTCTGGAGTATCGATGCCCTGTCTCGATAGTCCTGCGACTAGGGACCTGCATAAGGATGTTCTTATAGATTACCAAGCCCCCACTAATGTGACTGCCATCACAACGCTGGTAATCAAGCAAAGATCCTAAGGGCTCCACTAATGTGTATAGGTGATATACTAAAATAAACACATGTACACATTGAAGTAGAAACAAATCAAGTAGCATACTACTATATTGAGCAAGATTGTTTATACAAGGTGAATATCCCAAGCGTCCATTAAGTAATATACAAACTAGTATGATACAGTAATGGCCTCTAGGGCATATACACTAACAATTAGCTACTATGATAGATGATTATACCTAATGATACAAGTCCTTCTTGTTCTTGTTGATCACCTCCTCGTCGGCCTCCTCGATGTGATAGAAGATCCACCCGAGAGTTCCTTCTCCAAGCTTTAACCTCTCACTTGAGGTAACTAGGTGGCTATGATTGCTAATCATAGTAACCTAGAGGATATAGAGATGGATTTGGGATCTATTAGTCTTGATAACCTTTGGGATCTCAACACATGAGAGGATTAGGGTTAGGTTTTTGAAGAGAGAGAGCTTGAGGAGAGAGAAAGTGTTTGTAATAATGAATAGAAAAAATAACTCATTATGTATATAATGAAGCATAATAATTATCAAATAAATCATTTAGATAATTACAACTATGCTTCATTTAATACAAATGAATGAATCATCTCATGTGTCATTAACTCATTTGGATGAATCACTCCATGAGTCACAAATTCAATTAAAGCAAATTACACCTAAGCTCTCCACCTCACCTTTCTTCTAGAAGCTTCTCGACTAATTAAAAGAATGCCCCTCACATCCGTAAAAACACGAAAATAGTGAGACTGTATAAATCCAATAATCCAATAATAGAATCTGGGTTAAACTAAAGCCCGCTAGTATAATCTGTCCGAACATCGTACGTGCATAAATACACGTATGTGTCCGAACCCTGTCGTAAAACCATACGACCTCTATATCGTTTCGCCCGAAGCAGGGAAACTCTCTGTGTGGGACTGTAAAGACTCAACACTACGCTGGCAGTGGGTTTAACCACAGGCCGCAAGCGGTACTAGCTGTACGTAACGGTCCCCAGGTAGATATCGATAAGAAGGCCGATGAGGAAATCCATCCGAACTCCTACTGAGCCTGATGTAACAATCTCTGTATAGTACGGTCTGTTCTTCTAGGACTATTGCATATCGGGCCTAGGGGGCGGCAAGCGTTAGTCCTGTTGGGTCATGGCAGCACCCCGACCGTCGAAACGCGGCCAAAATGAGGAACAAAAATTTTCTAAACCGGCGCTACCGCTACCCGAATCCCGGATCGACCTTAAACCCTAAACCAGCAAACTAACTAAGAGTTAGAATCATTATACCGAGTTGATCCGTGTCCTTCGGTCTTCATTCCAAGCTCCTAGCGGCTCCTTGATGTGGTTTGGTTGTCGGTCTTCCTTCGTCTCTGATGATCCACCCGAGGGAAACGGCGCAAGCTCCAACCTCGTCGAACGAGGTAACCGACGCTCCAAAGTCGCTAGCGATGGAGAGTGGGGGTGTATGAATATGTCACTATAATTTTCTCTCAACTCAAGTGCTCATGAGAGCAACCATAGAAGATGAATGGAGGTGATGAAGCTTTTGGCATGAAGAACAAAGAATTGGCTAAGTGTGCTTGGATGAAAATGAGAGAGTGGGATAATGTCATCAAAACAAATGAAAATGAATCCCCCCACCAAATGTGGCCGCCCCCCCTCTCTCATTCCCTCAAATAGAAATCATTTACAATTAACCATTAAACAAATGCACCATGCTTTGACCTATGCCAGTCAACATGTCCATGACCATACCTCCTTTTCCACCTCATTTATAAAAAACCAAATGAATTTCCATAAATGTAAAATCATATAAATGAGGTGGCGTCTTCTAGAAGCTATTCCGTATAAAATACGTAATTCCGGTACATGTACCGAAATACATATACGCGTATTCGTACCAAAAATACGAATAACCAAGAGAGAAAATGAATAGTGAACAATAATACTAGAATACATATATATAAATACATATGTAAATTATTAAATCAAAACCTGATTTAATAAACTGGCTTAATCCTAAGCCGCTAGTATTATCAACCGTCCGATTAAAGTCTGCGCAGCAAGTGCAAATATTTAATCGGACACCCGTATGTACCAATATACGACATGTACACCATATCGCCTGAACCGTGAAAACCCTCTGTGTAGGACTCTAAAGACTCGTCAATACACTGGCAGTGGGTTTAACCACAAGCACGTCAGCGGCACTTGCTGTACGTAATGGCCTCCCAGGTATTGAGCGAAAGAGATGACGACGAGAAAACTCATGCAGAACCCCTACTGAGCCTGACAGTGACAATATCCGTACAGTCCGGTCTGTTCGTTTAATAGTATCGCATATCGAGTCTTGGGGGGTGGATAAAGTCAGACCCCCAACAACGCGATATTTAGTGTCGGTATGAAACCCATCACCATCTGGGAAACTATCGATCCTGGATCGGTAATTCTCGTCCACCGTGGCCACGGATTTAGGGTGATAGTCATCCGTACACAACGCGGCATCAACCCCCAATACCGGGAGAGACGAATCCCCGACGATCCGATCACTGCCTCAATGCGGCTCGGGACTGTGCCAACTAAAACCTGTTTGCATGACTCCATTGAGCCGTGGTAGGGTAGTAATCAAAGCACAATGGGAACCCATACGAGACAAATGACGATCTCAGGTCGACAGACTAACCTGTACACATGTCACCTGGGAACTGCTATCTGACAATAGGTATAATACCAACTAGCAGGTTCCCGGCGAGTCCGTCCAGTGTACTCATAACCCAATGAGCACCTGTATACTGTCTTAGGTGAACAAGCTAACACCAATGGCTTATGAGACATGGCCACCGCCCCTCGTCGGGATCTCGATCAGTATACACTAGTCTACACTGGAGTATCGATGCCCGGTCTCGATACTCCTACGACTAGGGACATTTAAGGATGTGCTTATAGACCCCAGCTCCCACATATATGATCGCCATCATAACGCTGGCAGTCAAGCAAGAATCCTATGGGCTCTATCAACATGTACATGATGATAAAGACAAACCAGATAGCATACTATCATCTTGAGTAAAACTGTTTTATCGGTATAGGTCCTCACTCAATCATCACAATCAAAAGTCCGTGGCTATGATAATTGCCTTGAGGGCACTATAGCCAACAATCTCCCACTTGCACTTAAGGCCAATTATTGCAATGTCGCATACTCACAGCCCGTGTGATACCGAACACCCAACTTCTCTACTAATCAGTTTCGCAAAGCCCGTTTGTGAAAATAATTGCGTTCGAGAAATAGCCCCAGTGAGTGGATCCGCTCCAATGTTTCTTTCTGTATCTCTCTTAATCTCAACTTCGTGGAGAAAGCTATCTCCTGAAATGAGCAATACCTGTCTTAGAATTTTGTCTGGATATCTGATGGGACCCAGTTCACAAATGAACTCCAAATCCAACAAACTACTTAGACTGTATCGTCTACTAAATTTAATCAGTATCCTGCGCCATGCCTTTCCTCAGTATCCGCTTGGACCACCTGTCCAATATACTGTCCCTCAAAAGAGGGAAAACTATAACTCTAACAGTCACTCTGTCATCCAGGTCACCTTGGAAGCCTGAAACGATAACCGTCTCCTGAAGGAGGCTGCCGTAATCATATCGCAAGAACATCCATTTATGTTCAATAACCGTTTCCTAATGTTTCTCGAGGATTGGATTAATATATATGCATATTGCATCTAGTGCAAAAGCAATATCTGGTATGGTACTTGACATTTCATGATTAACTCAATTGCCTAAGCAAGTGAAATGCTAATCATGCAGATCCCTCTCCCCTTTAGTCTGTAAGACACCTTTAGAGAGGGTGACTCCATCACCTACAGGTACATCACCAAGCCAGGAGCCGTCTATTCAAAAATATCTTTTGAATAATGTTAAATTACCCAAATTGGGATACTTCCTAAATCTAGATCTAAAACCATAAATCTGGTAACCAGAAAACCAGATATTATATCCATATCCTATGTGGAGAAACAAATTTGTGACAACCATAGTATAACCGATCGTAGTATAGGAATATCTCTTCCTATCAAGTGCATGTCATCCTAATACCTGAACATCACTCTCTACTACCTTCTTAGCAGATCCATCTCCTATTCTGATGAAGTCAAAGCCTATGACTGTCACATTAAAAATAGATCTATTTCCGTTATACCTGGTTTAGTCTATAAATAGACATAAGCTACTTGCCCATTATGCTTCCGCTGCTCCCACTGACTACAACAACCTTCTGGCAGAGTCATATACACGTGCATTTCCAAAGCTAGTTTACAACGACGCTATACTCATCCTCCTGTCGGGTCTTATAGTCTAGAACAACAGCAATGGTAAGTCTGGGTAAACAAGAATCTCCCTGTTACCATCACTAAGAAGACCGAAGTACCTCTCGGGTGCCTGAGGTTACCCACCAAAACTTGCGGAGTGGCAAATGGAACATCAAATCCAATTGAATCCTTAGGTTCTATTAAATTTTCAGTAATCGTTTGTGGTTCTGGAATCACTTCCAGTTCTACCATAATCCCACTTAGGTTTTCTGAAAAAGTCCATTTTATTAAAACTGTGGCGAGTCAAGAACAATATAAATATTGATCTTCCTGATGGTAGAAAGTTAACCCTCGTCAAAGCCCGGGATAACCCACAAACTGCCATTACTGAAACGTGTCTTGAGTTTATCCGGATTCTGGTTTTAAGCATCAGCCGGACAACTCCCTATACCTCAGCATCGTTAAGATATAAGTTGATTATATATATATCCGATATAGAAACAAAAGCACTAATTTAATTGGAACCAGATTCAAAATCATGCAGCTGTCTCCAGTGCATAACAACCAAATGGAAAAAGGCCATTCAACATTACTCATCTAGGAGTGCATCCATATTTGAGTAACCTGAAAGAGAAACAAGTTCTCAAAACCATTACTATCAATGGAATACCAAATACACGTATCTGCATCTTCGACTTCCTCGAAGAATCCTGATACTTCCAACAAATGGTTCTCTACTTTATTCTTATACCTATAACTTCTCAATATCTGGACTTTGCATTTCTACGAAATACTTGTCCAGAACTGGAGAAGTCACAAGTAAAAAGAATATAGTACGAGTACCAACCCCATTTTCCTAATGGACACTGGATAACATACAATACTTTGTACAAGTCCCCTGAGTTCAATAACTCAAACCCTGTGCGTCGTAGGTTAAAAACTGTAGTATGGTTAAGAAGAATCACACTGCTGTTGAATGCACCTTACCTAATCACCAACTGATATAGGTAAATGTCACAGACATAATATCAAAAAGTTAAATCTCACTTTATAAAATAAATGTACAGATATATCAGTTTGAAATTGGTGTATAACAACGGATATTCAAAACCAAATATTTGCCATCAGGCAAAATCCAGACGATTTCCTCAAATATCACCAATTAAAACAAATTCCGATATAATGAGGATCTAATCACCCAATTCCCAATATCATACTCCCACTCACCATCTGTAATAACATACAGATGTGAGAAACTGATCTGGTAAATACATACCCTGGAGTTAGATTCCAATTGGGAAAACAGTTTTCAATTAACATCGCACAGTCAAACTGAAACATGAAAATGTTTCAAAAGGGTTAACTGGTATTCCTAGTAACGCCGTTTCCACAACCCTGATTCACGACAGTAACTGTAAGGTTTAACTAGCACCCTATGAGAGGTTTGGAAGCATCACATGTCGCAAAGATCAAATTTTGGTGGTGCTAAGTAAGCATACAAAGGATCTATCCTAGAAAATTAGGGTTTCATAAACTTTAACTAACATCACATGTTATAAAGGCTAGGGTTTTGAGACTACAACCTTTGTAGCTCCCTTTTGTAGACTCCTTGGCCACTTGAGAGTTGAAAAAGAGTTCGCTTGAGGTCCTCTAACGTCCACGACGATCCACCCGAAGCTCTTTTGTCCAAGCTATCAACTTCACTTTAACAAGAAGATGAAATGAAGCTAACACTCTAAACAAGTGGGCTAGACTTTTGTAGAATGGTGCTGTGGTTCTCTTTCTCACTTCAAAATCCTATCTTTTTTAGTATTTTGCTCACTTGAGAAGTCTAGAGAGAAAGAGCTCAAGGTTGAAGAAGATGATGGGTATTTTTAAGAAGAAGAGAAGATAAACTCATAAGAAGAAAAAGAAAATATATGTATATATATTTATTTCTTCTCATCTCAAACCATGGTTAAATTATGAAGATATTATTTAATTTGAGTTAAAACATGAAAGGAAAGTTTAATCCATGGTTAAGGGTAGGTGAGCATGGTTAGGTCAAAGAAGAGACTAGAAACAAACCATGAATTATCCTTTCCTTTTTGATTTTGTTTTAAAAAAAATATAAGTAATAATCCATATAAATAACCAAGGTGTGAGTTTTATATTGCCACCATTTTCTATGTATAAACAACCATGATAGAATGATGTATGTATGCATGTGTGCATGCACATCCATATGTGCATGAACAAGAATGAATGAATATATGCATGCATACATCCAAAAGAAATAAGATAGGATTTCTTAGTGAGAAGCTAATGGTTAACTGATAAATCAACACTTGATTTATCAACTCGGTCATATCACATACGATCCGACCAAAAGCAATCCGCCCAATGAATATACGGTATCTCATACGCGCATTTTAACCGGGTCCATGCGCATATCGCATACGTGCACCACAACATTTCGCCTGGATTAGGTAACTTCTATGTGGGACTCTGTCACGCCCTGCTTCCCAGTGTACGGCGAAGTGGACGTGATGAGGCCCGCTACGTATGTACTCAGAAGTACATACGCTAAGCGTAACTAAGCAATATAAAATAATTGCAAGAATGGGGATTTGAACATGTGACTTATGGAATAACAATGCAAGGACTTAACCAATGAGCTATAAGGTTGTTCATGCACATATTTAATTAGAATTAAATATATGTGTTGCTTAAAAAGAAAATGGCCTTTTTAGATGGGCTGTAGAGAATAAGAATAATGGATTTGGGTTAAATATTTATGAAAGGAAAAAATAAGAATGAGAAGTTAAAAACTTAAATATAAGAAAAAGAAATTGTACCTAGAAAAAAATACATAATAGATTAAGGAATAAAATAATAATAAATTTAATAGAAAAAGGAAAATACCAAGTACAAATAAATACGGTATATTATTGAAGAGGGATAATACAAATGTATAAAGATTTTGGGGTCATTACATTCTACCCTCCTTAAAAATAATTTCGTCCTCGAAATTACTCAAGAAGGATGATGTAACAGAGTAAGGAAACAGGATTAGGATGATGTCTTCTTCGAGCTCCATCGATTGATACTCTAATCAATTGAGCTAATAAGTCTACAAGATACAAATAGAAAAGATGAATAAGAATTAAGGATTCAAAAGTGGAGAGATGGACTTCAAGGAAACCGAAGGTGGAGTTCAAGATGGATTCAAGGAATATGTAATGTAAAGAATGTTTTCAGTTGCTGTTTCTTGTGTTTTATTGCTTAGGTTGTACACGCAGAACAGAACTGCATGATAGTGTTCCATACAGCTCTGACCTGCATAGGCCACCAACAAAACTTGTCACGCCCCGCTTCCCAGTGTAAGGCGAAGTGGACGTGACGAGGCCCGCTACGTATGTACTCAGAAGTACATACGCTAAGCGTAACTAAGCAATATAAAATAATTGCAAGAATGGGGATTTGAACACGTGACTTATGGAATAACAATGCAAGGACTTAACCAATGAGCTATAAGGTTGTTCATGCACATATTTAATTAGAATTAAATATATGATGTTGCTTAAAAAGAAAATGGGCTTTTTAGATGGGCTGTAGAGAATAAGAATAATGGATTTGGGTTAAATATTTATGAAAGGAAAAAATAAGAATGAGAAGTTAAAAACTTAAATATAAGAAAAAGAAATTGTACCTAGAAAGAAATACATAATAGATTAAGGAATAAAATAATAATAAATTTAATAGAAAAAGGAAAATACCAAGTACAAATAAATACGGTATATTATTGAAGAGGGATAATACAAATGTATAAAGATTTTGGGGTCATTACAGACTCTAAGACTCGTCAATACGCCGGCAGTGGGTGATGATCATATCAAGCACCCCCAAGCCGCAAACGGTCAGCTAAACGTAACGGCCACCCGGGTATGGAGCGATCAGAAGAAAACAAGCGAACCTGCTACAACTCCCATCGAGCCAATCTGCAACACTACCGTACAGTCCGGTCTCTTCGTCAGATATGCTGCATATCGAGTCTAGGGATGGTAACGTCGACTCCAATAACTCAATAAGTCGTGCCAGAGAATGGTCTATAACAGATCGAGAAACTACTGATAACACTTATCAGTAAATCTCAGCAGCCCTGGCCAGGGACTTACTGATATAACCAGTCGAGCACAGCACAACATCTACTCCCAATACCGGGAGAGACGAAACCCCTCCTATCGCTCATCACCTTCGTGTCTCTCGGGACTGTACCCAACGGCCACCTGTTTGCACGACTCAGTAGTGCCGTGGTAGGGTTGTAATCAAAGTACAGTGGGAGAGCACACAAGACTCTATGACGATCTCGGGTCTACAGACTAACCTATACCAGTGTCACCTGAGAACTGCTATCCGACGATAGATATATTTCTATATAGGAGTTATCGGTGAGTCCGTCCAGTGTACCCAGTCACCACTTAGCACCCGTATATGATATTGATGTCAAACATCGATGAATGTGGGAACATCCATCGCCCATCACATGGGTCTAGTATCATATACGCTAGTCTACTCTGGTATATCGATGCCCCGTCTCGATATAACTCCGACTATGGACATTTCAGAATATGCTTATAAACTACAGATGTCCCACTAGTATGATCTCTATCATAATCACTGTAGTCAAGCCGATATCCTCAGGGCTTTATCAGCATGTATAAATGAATAAAAGCATGATCAAATCAACATGTCAGATAAAGTAGAACCAGATAGCATACTATCATGTCGAGCAAGAATGTACACTGAATATATATATATATATATATATATATATATATATATATATACATGTACAGATACATCCACTATCATATAATGGCCTCTAGGGCATACATATATCCAACAATCTCCCACTTTCACTAAGGCCAGTTATTGGCGTATCTCATACCCAACAGCTCAAAAATTCGCTCATGCTGCGGCTGGGGGAGGGCCTTGGTGAGTGGATCTGCGGCGTTATTCTTTGTGTCTACTCTCTTAATCTCGATCTCGCGGCGATCTACAATCTCCCGGATCAAATGAAAGCGCCTCAGGATGTGTCTGGACCGCTGATGGGACCTGGGCTCCTTGGCTAACGCCATAGCCCCATTATTATCACAATACAAGGGTATTGGATCAATAATGGTTGGAACTACTCCTAGCTCCGAGACGAACTTCTTCATCCAGACGGCTTTCTTGGCGGCATCATTTGCAGCAATGTACTCAGCCTCCATCGTAGAGTCTGCAACGGTATCCTGTTTGGAACTCTTCCGACTTACCGCCCCTCCATTGAGGGTAAATACAAACCCTGAGATAGATTTGCTGTCATCCTTATCGATCTGGAAGCTCGAATCGGTAAAGCCCTCCATTTGGAGATCTGCATTACCATACACCAAGAACAATTCTTTAGTCCTTCGCAAATACTTAAGAATGTTCTTCACAGCTGTCCAGTGGTTCTCCCATGGGTTGGATTGATACCTGCTTATAACACTAAGTGCATAAGCTACATCTGGGCGTGTACATAACATCGCATACATTATAGATCCTACTGCCGAAGCATAGGGTATAATGCTCATGCGAGCTCTCTCTTCATCGGTCTTTGGACAAGAATCCTTGGAGAGAGTGACCCCATGGAAAGTGGGTAAGGCACCCCGCTTGGAGTCTTCCATACTAAACCTTTTTAGGATGGTGTTAATGTACCTGGTTTGGGACAATCCCAATAACTTTTTGGATCTATCCCTATAGATCCTTATGCCCAGGATGTATGTGGCATCACCCAGGTACTTTATGGAGAACCTTGGTGATAAGAAAGATTTGACCGACTGTAGCATAGGAATATCATTTCCTATCAGAAGAATGTCATCCACGTACAGTACGAGGAATGTGACGGCTCTTCCTACAGCCTTCTTATAAACACAAGGTTCATCTGGAATTTTGATGAAATCAAACTCTTTGATAACATCATCGAAACAGATGTTCCAACTCCGAGATGCCTGCTTTAACCCATATATGGATTTAAGCAATCTACATGCTTTCCCGCTGCTCCCACTGTCAATGAAGCCCTCTGGCTGATCCATATAAACGCATTCTTCTAAATCTCCATTTAGAAATGCTGTTTTAACGTCCATCTGCCATATTTCATAGTCGTTGTGAGCAACAATAGAATGTAGGATCCGAATGGATTTAAGCATGGCTACGGGCGAAAAAGTTTCGTCATAGTCCAAACCTGGTCTTTGACGAAAGCCTTTCGCCACAAGTCTTGCCTTATAGGTCTCTACCTGCCCATCTACACCAATCTTTCTTTTAAATATCCATTTGCATCCCACAGGTTTTACCCCAGGGGGTACAATGTCCAAAGTCCATACTTTGTTGGTGTACATAGACTCCATTTCGGATCTTATGGCATCCAACCACTTCACAGAGTCTCCACTCGTGATAGCTTGCTGAAAACTGGTAGGATCATCATCATCCATGATGCAGTCTTCTTCGTCACCATCAATGAGGAAACCGTAGTACCTATCTGGTGGGTGAGAAGTCCCACCAGACCTACGGAGTGGCTGAGTTTCTTCAGTTTCTATTGCAACAGCCGGTTCAACCAAGTCGTCATTTGTAGTTTGTGTCTCCAGAACCTCTTCTAGATACACCACTTTGCCATCATCTTTATCTGTGAAAAACTCTTTTTCCAAGAATGTGGCATGTTGAGAAACAAACACCTTTTGTTCCTCCTTGTGGTAGAATAGATATCCATATGAATTCTTTGGATACCCCACAAAATTACACATGACTGACCGTGTCTCGAGTTTGTCCGGATTCTGCTTTTTAACATAGGCCGGGCAACCCCAAATCTTAATTCTCTTAAGAGATGGTCTCTTCCCATGCCATATCTCTGTAGGGATCCTAGGCACTCTCAAGAGGTCTCACAAGGCATCAACCATGCCAATTTCTAAAAATACGGTGCCGAGAAACCCTAGACTAGATCGTTGGCTAGGTGTTTAGGCGAAAAAGCGACTAGTTAACTACTTTAACTAAAAGTAAACGAACATACAGCCTTTGTAGATCCGTTTCATCACCTCCATAGCTCCGCAATGAAGTCTCCTCGCTGTCCATATCAAATCCCGGGCTCTAGCGTCGGCTTCATCGGAGAAAAAGCGGGCTAGGTCATCGACGACGTGCCGAAGATGATCTACGTCGAGGCATCACTAGATCAAGCTCCACCTTCACCAAGCCATGAAAACTTGTGAAGGAAACACCCTATACTACTTAGCAAGAGGTAGAGGATGAAGAAATAGGAAGTGGGTTCACTTTAGAATTGGATTTCTCACTCTTTTTCTCACTTTGCCCTTAAAGCTATCAAGCTTTTTCTTGAAGTGAAGAAGAAGAATAAGATGAAGAATATGATAAGTTAATTTTAAATGAAAAAGAAAATCAATACTTATCATATTCAAAACCATGGTTAAGTGTAGAGAATGAATCATGGTTAAAAGGAATGGTTAGGGTTAAGCATGAGACAAAAATGGTGACTTAGTCAAACCTTCATGAAGATTCAATAAGCATACAAATCAAGCCACCATTTTCATTTCTTTTGCCAAAAAGAAATTAATAAACAAATGAATAAATGGATATGAAAAACAAAACCCTAACCATTTAAATAACCATGGTTTAATCTTTACACAAACCCTAGTGAGCATGTATCATCAAACATGATACAAACTTGTGTACAAAAGTATATCACATATACAATGTGCACAATCCAAGTGAGAAAATTCATTTAAAGTGAACCAATACTAGTTAATGGAAAGTAATATATCAAATATATAATTATACATTAAATCGTTAAATCAACACTTGATTTAACGATCCGGTCATATCGCATATAACCGACTAATATCAATAGTAACAACTTATCGAATCAACACTTGATCCGATAACCCGGCTATAACGCATATAACCGATCAATGTTACAAATCGCGAGAATCGAATACAGTATCACATACTGGTATTATTCTCGGTCCTGCACATATCTCATATGCGCTCCTATTTCGTTTTGCTTAAGCCAGGAAACCTCTGTGTAGGACTCTAAAGACTCGTCAATACGCCGGCAGCAGGTGATGATCATATCAAACACCCACAAGCCGCAAGCGGTCTGCTAAACGTAACGGCCACCCGGGTATTGAGCGATCAGAAGATCGACGAGCAAGCCCGCTCACACTCCAGTGAATCCAACCAGTAACACTACCGTACAGTCCGGTCTGATCGTCTGATATGTCGCATATCTTGCCTAGGGGTGGTAAACGTCAGACCCCAATAGCTTGATAAGTCGTGTCGATATGAGGTCTATAACTGTTTGAGAAACTACTGGCAACACTTACCAGTAAATCTCAGCAACCCTGGCCAGGGATTTCCGGTTATAGCCAATCGAACACAGCGCAACATCAACCCCCTATACCGGGAGAAACGAATCCCCTCCTATCGCTCATTGCCTCCATGTGACTCGGGACTGTACCCAAAAACCACCGTTTTGCACGCCCTCTTGGATGTGGTAAGATGGAAATCAAAGCACAGTGGGAACCACACAAGACTCTATGACGATCTCGGGTCAACAGACTACTCTATACCAGTGTCACCAGAGAACTGCCATCTGACGTAAGGTATAATACCATCTGGGAGTTCTCGGCGAGTCCGTCCAGTGTACCCAGTCTCTACTGAGCACCCGTACATCATCTCTGATGTCAAACACCAATGGATATGGGATCATCCATCGCCCATCTGTATGGGTCGAGAAGGTATACGCTAGTCTACTCTGGTATATCGATGCCCCGTCTCGATATACCCACGACTAGGGACTTTCAAGGATGTACTTATAGACTACCATGTCCCCACTAGTATGATCCGCATCATAGTCCAGATAGTCTAGTACACATCCTAAGGGCTTTACCAACATGTAACAGAGAGACAATCGGTATACACGTTAAGGTAAAGAGCAACCAGATAGCATACTATCATGTCGAGCAAGAAAGTCCTCCCTATATATGTCCCAGCATCCACTACAATATACATCCTATGTACAGTAATGGCCTCTAGGGCATACATATAACTAACAATCTCCCACTTGCACTAGGGCCATCTGTAGCAGTGGTCGAAGTATCTCATACTCAACCATCCCATAAAAGTCTCTCTCTGGGAATAGGCCTTCGTGAGTGGATCCTCCATGTTATCCTCTGAGTCTGCTCTCTTAACCTCGATCACCCTGGAGATCAACCATCTCCATGATCAGGCGATACTGCCTTAGAATAAGTCTGGATCACTGATGGGACCGGCGTTCCTTGGCATAAGCCACAACTCCATTGTCTCACAACGGTTGGAACGTAGTTCATCTCATGAACCAATATACACCCAAACAGCCTCTTTGGTAGCATCTTAAGTAGCGATGTATCCTGCCTTTATCGTCTAGTATGTCACGGTATCTAGCTTGGAACTCTTCCAACATACCTTCCCTTTACTTAGGGTAAAGACAATGCCTGTGACTGACATTTAGTCGTCTTTATCACCCTGGAACCCTTCCAGTGATTCTCCCCAGGATCAACTGATACCATCTCACTACAGCTAGTGAGATTCCTAACATCCAATTAGATCTATCTCATAGATCCAAAATCCAGGATTTAGCAGGTATCACTTTGATCCTATTTCGAGAATCTTTGTGATAATCGGAGATTGATCGAGCGTAGCATATGAAACTACATCCCTATCAAGAGTATGTCATCCACGTACTCTACGTGAATCGTCACCATACTCCCTACTACCTGTTTGTTTATACAAGGTTCATCTTCCATTTTGATGATGTCAAACTCTTTGACTAATCCATCAAAACAGATGTTCCAACTCCGCGATGCCTGCTTTAATCCTATAAAGCATCTTGCACACGTTTCCGCTGCTCCCACTGTCTACGAAGCCCTCTGGCTGTGTACTTATAGACGCACTCTTCTAAAACATTATTTAGAAAAGCAGTCATGACACCCAACCACCAGATATCGTAGTCATGGTATGTAGCCGTGGCAAGTAGGATCTGGATGGACTTAAGCATAGGTACTGGAAAAGGTTTCATCATTATCCATGCTTGGTCAATGACGAAAACCTTTAACAAGTCTAGCTTTGAAAGTCTCAACTTTTCCATTTACACCAAGTAATCTTCTCAAGATATACTTGCTCCTGATGGGGATTTAACCCTTCAGATAGAGCAACCAAAGTCCATACTTTGTTGGTGTATATGGATTCCATCTCAGATCGCTAAGCATCCAGCCATTCTTACAGAGTCTTACTCCTGATGGCCAGCTCGAAACTAGTTGGGTCATCATCTCATGATGCAATCCTCGCTCCCACTGTCATAGAGAAACCGAAGTATCTCTCAGGTGGGTGAGGAACCCTACTAGATCGGCAGAGAGGCTGAGGTTCGTTGGTATCTACTGAATCCTTTGGTTGTACCAAATCATCTGCTGTATTTTGTATAGATGGAACCTTTCCAGTTCTACATTACAGACCTTGCCTCGAGCTTGTCCGGATTTTGCTTTTAGACATAGGCCGGACAACCCCAAATCTTAACTAACTTAAGATATGGGCTCTTCCCTTTCCATATCATATATGAAGTGGTAGGCAACTGATTTGATTCAAACCCTATTCAATAGGTATGCAGCTTCATAAGTGCATAACCCCCAAAAGGAAAAACGTAACTCAGTAGTACTCATCATAGAGCACACCATATCAAATAGGGTGTATCTGCTCTGCCCCGACATACCATCGTGCTATGGTGTAATCGGAGGAGTAATGCCGAGAGAGAATCTCATTCTCCTTTAGAATAGTCCAGGAATTCCGTGCTCAAGTATTCTCCTCCTTGATCTCATCATAGGACATAATACTTATACCCGTATTTTGGTTCTCTACTTCTAACTTATATTCTGTGAATATCTCAAAAGGTTCGGACTTATGTTCAACAGGAACATATGTCCGAATCTAAAGAGATCACCAGAGAACGTAATGAAGTATAAAGAACCAGTCCTGGCATGTGTAGACAGGGGACCTTCCATACATCATCATGTAGCTGTCCCAAGAGTTCATTAACTCTTTCTCTGTTTCCAATAAACAGAGCTATGGTCATTCTTATCTTTGTGACATGACTGGCAAGTTTCACAAGATGTAAATTCAAACTGATTTAAATATGCATCTAAATATAACTTCAGCTAGTCGGGTCGCATTGATATGACCTAGTCTACAATACCTCAAGAAGGATTTGTTCATTTCTGAACTCCTCCTCTTGTGTGTGTTCCGTATACTATGAACTGTAGTTTGATTTAGAACATTAATGCTTTTAGATAACGTGCCTGAACCGATCAACTTTTGATATAGCAAATGTTCAAAACATTATCCAACAATACAAAATTATATCCTTCTTTACTAATAAAGAGACTGACATGATTTTGTATATCAGGTTCGGTATCTAATAACATTCGTTCAGAATCAATGTATTGGTATTACAGGGTGACAGTGACCGATAGACTTGGCTGCAACACTTACTCCGTTTTCTGCCTCATGAAACTTATCACCCGTTCTCAGTTTTTCTACATTTTTGTAGCCCTATGTAACAGATTACATATCTGGGATCCTGATCCGGTATCATATACCCAGGATGCGGAGGATACTGAGAAACAGTTCTTTGTAATGAACACACCCGAAGATGATGCATCAACATGCACTCTCTTCGTTTGGGCGGCACGGGAAATCTGGTATTCCCCAATTTCCTGCTCTGTCTTATAACAATTATAAGTTGGAGCGGGACCAACGTTCCCCAGCTCAGTAAAACAAGCGGGTTCGGTCAATAATCCGTATTATTATCGTGATTAAGGCGTGATATGGTCGCTACCTGGAGAGAGAGAGAAGAAAACACTCAGCGTGCGCTCTGTCAAGAATTGATTGGTTTTTATTTTATCTAATCAGGATGGCTCCCACTGCTTTTAATCAAATCTTCCTTCAAACCCTAAAAGGAAAGACTAGCCGAGATTAATTACACACTACAAGTTCGCCAATCTTTCAGCCAGGCCAGTGTCGGTACTTTGAGGAAGGTCCCCCGTGCTTTCGCACGAACCTAATTAATGTAAACCTCGTTTTCCCAGAGGCATAACCTCGTTAACACCTTTCTAGACACCTACTTGATCGGCTAATTGTAATGTGTAAAACTCTCCCTGGAGTAACAATTACTCGCAGCGGGTATCGGGATCCAACTATCTCATAGAAGGTATGCAATCTCATTGCAAATTTCAACACTTGAAATTCCCGATAATATTTTGCCCCTAGCAGCTATATGACCTTAACATAGTCAACAAATCATAAGTGCTAGTCAAGTTCAACCCGTCATTTCCCGATTGAATTAAACCCACCCGCACGACCCTTAACATAGTCAACAAAGTCGCACGACTACCCAATCCAATCACATCATATGCTTATGCAGATAAGCACTAATTAGCTACCGCACACTACGCCTTAACATAGTCAACAAACGTAGCACGAATACTAACTAGTACTTATCTGAAATGACGGAGGGCTACGACAGGTTTTTCAGAAAACCTATTGCGTAATGAACTTGATATCGTTGTAGAATCAAATGATTTTTGAAATGGAGTGTTTTTGAGGCTTTTCTAGTTTTTCTAAAGGAGTCACTCCCGGTGAAGGGATCGTCGGTCCTTTCCTCGTCGAATGAGGTGCGGGATATATCATATATATCACTGTGCAAAGAAAAAACTCTTAAAAGCAATCAAAATACAAACCGAGTGTGTAGCATCTGCCAGTTATTGCTAAAGGAGTCACTCCCGGTGAAGGGATCTCGGTCCTTTCCTTATCGAATAAGGTGCAGGATATATCACATATACCGCTGTGCAAAGCAAGAACTGTAGCTACCTGTTTTATTTTGAAATTCGATTCCACAACATCTTAGGTTTCTTTTATTTCATTAATCACATTAATGAAGTCCCATCATTTAAGTACCTAAACATCACAGATAAATACGACGTACACTTATGCCATCCGCATTCGCCTCGATGTCCCCTCGTGCACCGTTAGGTTAGGTAACTAACGGCAGAGCGGGGCAGGGCTAGCACGGGTGTAAAACATAAGTAACGTCTATATAATATATCATATATACTATATACTGTATCTATCACAGAACATCACATGATCACATCACAGATATCGCAGCAGAAGAAACATATGAAATATTGGATATACTAGGACGTCCGTGTTTTCAATACGAGCCAGTATAAAACACGGATTCCACGGTCGTGATGAATAGCCAAACCCATACCCCTAGACCCCTACGAGAGCGGCAAGCAACCCTACCAATTCTGGAGTTAGGAGACCCGGGCTCGACTCCTCGAGTTGGTCTCCCACTGGACTCCAGAACCCGGTTACTTGTGCCCCCCTCCTTGGGTCTATCCTAGTGCGGAAAAGTAAATAATATACAAAAGGTGACAACTTCCGCTACCTGGAAGTGCCCCAATAAAAGAATATTACATACAAGGTTTTACATGAATGAAAATGAAAAACACTCATCTCACATAAAAACTTCCGGCTATTCAAACACGACGATCCAATATAACATATCCAGCAACACATAACATCACATGTCATCAACGTAAGTAAATATGTGCATCCCAATTGTCGTTGACATATAGCAACGAAACCGGCGATATCACATATTACACTTACGGTCACAGAAAAGAAAGTGTAAAACTACAACAGTTGGAATCCGCAATCTGCATAGACATCGCATGCCTAAACAAATGAATTACTTAGACATCACATGCCTAACAGTTATAAACCCCGCATTTTAGTCTCATTATCGAAAACACTTTTCAATATCAAGTCGGGCAATTCAACAGGATTCCCGAAAAACTGATCAAATGCTCGTCGCAAACTTCAGTAGACAGTCGCACCCCCGATACCGTCGACGAAGTGCACCAAGGCGGAACACCGCTGCCGCGAGCACCCGAACGGATGCTTTCGGCGACGGGGTTCTCTTACAGTCACTTGGTCGGGGCTATGGGTGTAGCTGTCTATTAAGTTTACCCGGCGAGTATCCACGTACGCTACGTGATTGCGACGGACTTTTGATCACATCAAAATTCCGTGGCAACCGATCAAGTGAGACTAAACTGCTATGTTTATAACATTCATTCAGTTATCTCATAACTACTTGTGAATTCCAATTATTGTATCACATTCCGGATAAACAGAAAATGTTAAACTTTCCGATCGAACAATCGAACACCCAAGTTTTCCCGATACAGATCAACACATGAAAAAAGTCTAAAAACATTCAGTTCGTGCCTCAGTACCAACGGTCCAGCCGTAGAAGGGTCAAGCCAACGCCTCACATGTGGCACGCCGTACTGCCCCAAACCCGAAGGTTCAAAGGGCAGTTCAAGACGGTCACATAATCGAGTTTAGGTTTGTTGTCTTCTAGAGGGTCCATCGCGTTACTTGCACTACTTAGAACGTCGTTAAACTACGGAAAAATCCAACACTTGGAAATTTCCTGACAGGGGAAAAATTGGGTATTTATATCCCGTAGAACTTTTTAACATATTCTAAAATTTATCCGGAAAAACACATAGACAAAACTTGATAATCCAATCGAATCAGCGATTCCGATACAACCCCAAAATACTCAATTGTTTAATAAAATATTAAAATTATCCAGAAAACAAAGGAGTCAAATATAACAATTACTGTGCAAACAAAAGTCAAAGATACAACATAAAGGCCGCGGAACCGCCGCGCCACGTGGGGTAAGGCCGCGGTTCCGTGGTGGGTCGACGGAGTTAGGGCTCCGTTTTGCACAGTAACTCATAAAAAACCCTGCTTGATTTTCTGCATATTTTTAATATGGAAAAATCCAGATTTTTAAAAATTGGACAGAGAGCATTTTGGAAAATGGGTTACGGGTTCGTTCGGATTTCAAACATCGTCTAGACTTCGCCTAAGTCTCTAGCTAGGCTCTGATACCACTATAGGAATCCTAGGCACTCTCAAGAGGTCTCACAAGGCATCAACCATGCCAATTTCTAAAAATACGGTGCCGAGAAACCCTAGACTAGATCGTTGGCTAGATGTTTAGGCGAAAAAGCGACTAGTTAACTACTTTAACTAAAAGTAAACGAACATACAGCCTTTGTAGATCCGTTTCTTCACCTCCATAGCTCCGCAATGAAGTCTCCTCGCTGTCCATATCAAATCCCGGGCTCTAGCGTCGGCTTCATCGGAGAAAAAGCGGGCTAGGTCATCGACGACGTGCCGAAAATGATCTACGTCGAGGCATCACTAGATCAAGCTCCACCTTTACCAAGCCATGAAAACATGTGACGGAAACACCCTATACTACTTTGCAAGAGGTAGAAGATGAAGAAATAGGAAGTGGGTTCACATTAGAATTGGATTTCTCACTCTTTTTCTCACTTTGCCATTAAAGCTATCAAGCTTTTTCTTGAAGTGAAGAAGAAGAAGAAGATGAAGAATATGATAAGTTAATTTTAAATGAAAAAGAAAATCAATACTTATCATATTCAAAACCATGGTTAAGTGTAGAGAATGAATCATGGTTAAAAGGAATGGTTAGGGTTAAGCATGAGACAAAAATGGTGACTTAGTCAAACCTTCATGAAGATTCAATAAGCATACAAATCAAGCCACCATTTTCATTTCTTTTGCCAAAAGGAAATTAATAAACAAATGAATAAATGGATATGAAAAACAAAACCCTAACCATTTAAATAACCATGGTTTAATCTTTACACAAACCCTAGTGAGCATGTATCATCAAACATGATACAAACTTGTGTACAAAAGTACATCACATATACAATGTGCACAATCCAAGTGAGAAAATTCATTTAAAGTGAAACAATACTAGTTAATGCAAAGTAATATATCAAATATATAATTATACATTAAATCATTAAATCAACACTTGATTTAACGATCCGGTCATATCGCATATAACCGACTAATATCAATAGTAACAACTTATCGAATCAACACTTGATCCGATAACCCGGCTATAACGCATATAACCGATCAATTTTACAAATCGCGAGAATCGAATACAGTATCACATACTGGTATTATTCTCGGTCCCGCACATATCTCATATGCGCTCCTATTTCGTTTTGCTTGAGCCAGGAAACCTCTGTGTAGGACTCTAAAGACTCGTCAATACGCCGGCAGCAGGTGATGATCATATCAAACACCCACAAGCCGCAAGCGGTCTGCTAAACGTAACGGCCACCCGGGTATTGAGCGATCAGAAGATCGACGAGCAAGCCCGCTCACACTCCAGTGAATCCAACCAGTAACACTACCGTACAGTCCGGTCTGATCGTTTGATATGTCGCATATCTTGCCTAGGGGTGGTAAACGTCAGACCCCAATAGCTCGATAAGTCGTGTCGATATGAGGTCTATAACAGTTCGAGAAACTACTGGTAACACTTACCAGTAAATCTCAGCAACCCTGGCCAGGGATTTCCGGTTATAGCCAATCGAACACAGCGCAACATCAACCCCCTATACCGGGAGAGACGAATCCCCTCCTATCGCTCATTGCCTCCATGTGACTCGGGACTGTACCCAAAAAACACCGTTTTGCACGCCCTCTTGGACGTGGTAAGATGGAAATCAAAGCACAGTGGGAACCACACAAGACTCTATGACGATCTCGGGTCAACAGACTACTCTATACCAGTGTCACCAGAGAACTGCCATCTGACGTAAGGTATAATACCATCTGGGAGTTCTCGGCGAGTCCGTCCAGTGTACCCAGTCTCTACGGAGCACCCGTACATCATCTCTGATGTCAAACACAAATGGATATGGGATCATCCATCGCCCATCTGTATGGGTCGAGAAGGTATACGCTAGTCTACTCTGGTATATCGATGCCCCGTCTCGATATACCCACGACTAGGCACTTTCAAGGATGTACTTATAGACTACCATGTCCCCACTAGTATAATCCGCATCATAGTCCAGATAGTCAAGTACACATCCTAAGGGCTTCACCAACATGTAACAGAGAGACAATCGGTATACACGTTAAGGTAAAGAGCAACCAGATAGCATACTATCATGTCGAGCAAGAAAGTCCTCCCTATATATGTCCCAGCATCCACTACAATATACATCCTATGTACAGCAATGGCCTCTAGGGCATACATATAACTAACAATCTCATATGGCGTGGTAAACACGGTTTTGGTTGGAACCCTGTTTAGTAGAAAGCTACAGTCTCCAATGCATGCCTCCAAAATGAGACGGGTAACTCAGCATCACTCATCATGGATCGGACCATATCTAATAGGGTCCTATTCCGTCGTTCAGAAACACCGTTGTGCTGTGGTGTGTAAGGAGGAGTGAGCTGAGAGAGAATCCCATTCTTTTTTAGGAAGTTTGCAAATTCTGTACTAAGGTATTCCCCAACTCGATCTGATCGAAGCATCTTGATACTCAAGCCGGTTTGTTTTTCTACTTCTTGTTTATATTCAATGAATTTCTCCAAAGCTTCGGACTTGTGCTTTAAAAAAAATACATGACCGAATCTTGAGAAATCGTCAGTGAAAGTAATGAAGTATGAAAAACCGTCTCTAGCTTGTGTAGACATTGGCCCGCATACATCACTATGTATGAGGCCTAGGAACTCAGTAGCTCTTTCTCCGTGTCTGGTAAATGGAGTTTTGGTCATTTTACCCTTGATACAAGACTGGAAAGTCGCATAAGATTTATATTCAAAAGGGTTTAAATATCCATCTTTGTGTAACTTGTTTAGTCTTATTTCGTTAATATGACCAAGTCTACAGTGCCAATGAAAAGCTTCATTTAATTCTGAAAGTTTTCTTTTCTTAGTGTGTTGTATACTGAAAGCTGTGTGTTGATTTAGGACGTATATCCCGTTATTAAGTGTACCATACCCAACCAACATTTGATTCAGGTGAATGTTCATAACATTGTTCTGCAATACAAAATTATATCCTTCATTGTCTAACAAAGAAAAAGATATTATATTACATAGCATACTTGGTACAAAATAACATGGGTTCAAAACCAATATACACCCAGATGGCAACCCCAAGTGATACTCTCCCACTGCGACTGTATGTACATTGGAACCATTTCCAACGCGGAGAGTATGGTCACCTGTCTTCAAAACATTGCTATTTCTCAGTCCCTGCATAGAATTGCAAATGTGAGAACCTAAACCGGTATCTAATACCCAGAAAGCAGAGTTTATTGAAAAACAGTTTTCTGTCACAAACACACCTGAAGCGGAAGCATCCCCATGCTTCTTCTTGAGGTTCAAGTACTCTGTACAGTTGCGCTTCCAATGTCCTGCTTTGTGGCAATGAAAACATTCACCTTTCCCTGAGTCTCCAGCTTTGGACTTTTCCTTTCCCTTCACCTTTTTAACTCCACCCTTAGGATTGGTGGGCTTCTTCTTTTTCTTTCCTTTTGACTTAGCCTTAGGGCGATAAGAAGAAGATTGCCCAATAGTCATAACGGGAGTTTTCATCGATTTCATAGTGCTCTCTGCACTCCTTAACATATTAAGGATTTCAGGTAGCTCCTTCTCCATGCCGTGCATGTTGAAGTTAACTATGAACTGAGCAAAGGTGGAGGGGAGGGACTGCAGAATAATATCTATATATTGTTCATTGTCCATTGTCCATCCTAGGTCCTCAAGCTCTTCTATAAGAGCTATCATCTTCAGAACATGGTCTTCTATCGGTGTGCCAGGGGCCATTCGCATCTGAAACAATTTCTTTGATGCTTCGCATCGTAATACGCGGGATTGCTCTCCATACAACTCCTTTGTATGGAGGAATATGGTTTGAATGTCCATATTCTCGTGCTGCTTTTGATGTGTATTGTCCATCGATGCAAGCGAGAGGCATTTGGCCGTGGCACAGTCAGCGTCCCATGTCTTGCGGACTTCAATGTCCGCAACTGAGGATTTTGGACCTGGGGTGGGCGGGGCTGAAGCCGTGAGGACATATGATACTTTATCATAAGTCAAGGCTATTTTCAGATTCCTCAGCCAGTCTTTAAAATTGGTCCCATTCAGTTTGTTTTTATCTAGTAAAAGCTTGAGTCCAGTCATTGGTATCAGCCATTAAGAGAGAGAAAAGAATACACTCAGCGAAAGCTCTTGCATAGATCAGATTGGTTATTATCTTGTCTAATCGATGTCTCCCACAGCTTTAATCAAGTTTTTCTTTCAAACCTTAAAAAGAAAACTAGCCAGGATTAATTACAGTCTACAACTTCGTTAACTGTTCAGCCAGGCCAGTGTCGGTACTTAAGGGAGGTTCCCCGTTCTTTCGCACGGACCTAATTAAAGTAAACCTCGTTTTCCCAGAGGCGTAGCCTCGTTAACACCTTTCTAGACACCTAATGAGTTAGCTAATTGTAAACTGCAAAACTCTCCTAGGAGCAACTATTGCCTACAGTGGGATCGGGATCCAACCATCATATGGAAGGTATGCAATCTCATTGCAAATCTCAACACTTGAAATTCCCGATGTGATTTTTACCCCTAGTACCTATGACCTTGGCTATGGTCAACAAATCACAAGTACTAGTCAAGTTCAGCCCGTCATTTCTTGATTAATCAGACCCGTCTACATGACCCTTGGCTAAGGTCAACAAAGTCATATACCCGTCCTAATTAATCTGCATCATATGCATTGTAGGAAGACATCACTTAGCTACCGTTCACTACGCCTTGGCTAAGGTCAACAAACATAGCACGAATACTAAGTACTCTACTTCCTAAAATGACGGAGGGTTACGAATGATTTTTAAGAAAATCTTTAACGCTTTGAACTTGATATCATCGTAGAATCAAATGGTTTTGAAAAGGAGTGGCTTGCGCTCCGCAGTTTTTTGAAATACAGCTTTTTCATAAAGAGCCGAGTGGTTTTCAAATCCGATTCTACAACATCTTTTTAGGTTTATTTTATTTTCATTAATCATATTAATGTAATCCCATCATTTAAGTCCTTAAGCCAATCACAGAAAAGAAACGAAAATAACACGTACGCTTATTCCATCCGCATTCGTCGCAATGTTCCGTTATGCACCGTTAGGTTACTTAACTAACGGCATACCGGGACGGGACTAGCGTGGGTGTAAAACATAAGCAACGTCTACTATATATCTCATATATAATATATCATTCGTCTCAGATATCACAGAACACAGGCAGCAGAAACATATATATAATGTGGGATATATTAGGACGTCCGTATTTAGTATTTAGCCAATAATAGAAAATACGGATTCCACAGTCACGATGAATAGCCAAGCCCACACCCGTAGACCCCTACGTGAGCGGCAAGCGACCCTACAAATACTGGAGATTAGGAGACCCTGTCTCGACTCCTCGAGATGGCCTCCCACTGAACCCCAGAACCCGGTTACTTGTGCTCCCCTCCTTGGGTCTATCCTAATGCGGAAAAGTAAATAATATACAACACTGGTGACACAACCTCAACCCGGAAGTGCCCCAAATAAAAGAATATTACATTACAAATGAATTTACTTGAATGAAAATATAAAACTCTCATCTCACATAAAACCCCCCGGCTATTCGATCGCGACAATCATGCACATCATATCTCAGCAACACATAATATCATATATCATCAACGTAAGTAAGTATGCGTACCCCAATTGTCGTTGATGTATAGCAACGAAACCGGCGATATCGAACATACTACACTTACGGTCACATAAAAGAAAGTGTAAAACTACAATATTTGGAATCCACATTCTCTTTAGACATCATAAATGCGAAATACACATACTTCGTATTTCATGCCTAAACTATATGAATTCCACATATTGTATCACATTCCATATAAACAGACAGTATTAAAGTTTTCGAACGAATGATCAAATACCCAAGATTCACTAAAGCTCAACACTTGAGCAGAGTTCAAGAACCCGGAGTGTGACACAGTACTAGCGGTCCAGCCGTAGAAGGGTCAAGCCAACGCCTTACATGTGGCACGCCGTACTGCCCCAAACCCTAAGGTTCAAAGGGCAGTTCAAGACGGTCACATAATCGAGTTAAGGTTTGTTGTCTTCTAGAGGGTCCACCACAAAACTTGCACGTATCTCCAAAATACTTAAACCCCGTGAATAGTGAGCAAATGATACTCGTTCAAACACTTCAATACTTTCTAATTTACCCAGAAAAGCAACGAAACGAAAATTCCGATCGAATCATCGAGTTCAAAACCATCTCCAGAATATACAGTACTAGATTCAGATTAAACATACCTAAAAACAATAAACAAGCAGTTTGAGGAATTACTGTAGAACAATGAAGCCATGAAGCCTCTGTACGGCCGCGGAACCGCGGCATAAGCAAGGATATGCCGCGGTTCCGCGACGGTTTGTACGGATCATGGGTTCGTTTTTCAAAGTTTTTCTTATATTTTCCTGCTCTATTTTTTAAGTATTTTTAATTCTGAAAAATGTCAGATTTTAAAAATTGTCCAGAGAAGGTCTCGAAACATCGTATTTTGATCCGATCGGGATTTTTACTTCGTAAAAGTGTCGCCTAATGTTCTAGGTCGGCTCTGATACCAATGTAAGGTTTACCTAGCACCCTATGAGAGGTTTGGAAGCATCACATGTCACAAAGATCAAATTTTGGTGGTGCTAAGTAAGCATACAAAGGATCTATCCTAGAAAATTAGGGTTTCATAAACTTTAACTAACATCACATGTTATAAAGGGTAGGGTTTTAAGACTACAACCTTTGTTGCTCCCTTTTGTAGACTCCTTGGCCAATTGAGAGTTGGAAAAGAGTTCACTTGAGGTCCTCTAACATCCACGATGATCCACCCGAAGCTCCTTTGTCCAAGCTATCAACTTCACTTTAGCAAGAAGATGAAATGAAGCTAACACTCTAAACAAGTGGGCTAGACTTATATAGTATGGTGTTGTGGTTCTCTTTCTCACTTCAAAATCCTATCTTTTTTAGTATTTTGCTCACTTGAGAAGTCTAGAGAGCAAGAGCTCAAGGTTGAAGAAGATGATGGCTATTTTTAAGAAGAAGAGAAGATAAGCTCATAAGAAGAAAAAGAAAATATATGTATATATATTTATTTCTTCTCATCTCAAACCATGGTTAAATTTTGAAGATATTATTTAATTTGAGTTAAAACATGAAAGGAAAGTTTAATCCATAGTTAAGGGTAGGTGAGCATGGTTAGGTCAAAGAAGAGACTAGAAACAAACCATGAATTATCCATTCCTTTTTGATTTTGTTTTAAAACAAATATAAGTAATACTCCATATAAATAACCAAGGTGTGAGTCTTATATTGCCACCATTTTCTATGTATAAACAACCATGAAAGAATGATGTATGTATGCATGTGTGCATGCACATCCATATGTGCATGAACAAGAATGAATGCATACATGCATGCATACATCCAAAAGAAATAAGATAGGATTTCTTAGTGAGAAGCTAATGGTTAAATGATAAATCAACACTTGATTTATCAACTCGGTCATATCACATACGATCCGACCAAAAGCAATCCGCCCAATTAATATACGGTATCTCATACGCGCATTTTAACCGGGTCCATGCGCATATCGCATACGCGCACCACAACGTTTCACCTGGACTAGGTAACTTCTATGTGGGACTCTAAGACTCGTCAATACGCCGGCAGTAGGTGATGATCATATCAAGCACCCCCAAGCCACAAGCGGTCAGCTAAATGTAACGGCCACCCGGGTATTGAGCGATCAGAAGAAAACAAGCGAACCTGCTACAACTCCCGTCGAGCCAATCTGCAACACTACCGTATAGTCCGGTCTCTTCGTCAGATATGTTGCATATCGAGTCTAGGGATGGTAACGTCGACCCCAATAACTCAATAAGTCATGCCAGTGAATGGTCTATAACAGATCGAGAAACTACTGATAACACTTATCAGTAAATCTCAGCAGCCCTGGCCAGGGACTTTCTGATATAACCAGTCGAACACAGCACAGCATCTACTCCCAATATCGGGAGAGACGAAACCCCTCCTATCGCTCATCGCCTTCGTGTGTCTCGGGACTGTACCCAACGGCCACCTGTTTGCACGACTCAGTAGAGCCGTGGTAGGGTGGTAATCAAAATACAGTGGGAGAGCACACAAGACTCTATGACGATCTCGGGTCTACAGACTAACCTGTACCAGTGTCACCTGAGAACTGCTATCCGACGATAGATATAATTCTATATAGGAGTTCTCGGTGAGTCCGTCCAGTGTACCCAGTCACCACTGTGCACCCGTATATGATCTTGATGTCAAACATCGATGAATGTGGGAACATCCATCGCCCATCACATGGGTCTAGTATCATATACGCTAGTCTACTCTGGTATATCGATACCCCATCTCGATATATCTCCGACTAGGGACATTTCAGGATATGCTTATAAACTATAGATGTCCCACTAGTATGATCTCTATCATAATCACTGTAGTCAAGCCGATATCCTCAGGGCTTTATCAGCTTGTATAAATGAATAAAAGCATGATCAAATCAACATGTCAGATAAAGTAGAACCAGATAGCATACTATCATGTCGAGCAAGAATGTACACTGAATATATATATATACATGTACAGATACATCCACTATCATATAATGCCTCTAGGGCATACATATATCCAGCAGTAACCATATACTATACATTCCCTCACTGCAATCCCTTTATTATGTCTCTACTTATTACCTTCTGTACACCTTCTTTAGGCTAACTGGTTTTCTTCTTTCCCTACCCTTCGGCACCAGCCTTGAAGGGGTTGCTACAGCACCACTACAAGGGTTTGGAGGCATCACACATGCCATATTTAAAATTTATATGGTGCTAGAGAAACAAACTTAAGGATCATGCTAGAAAAGCTAGGGTAACATAACTTTAACATAAACACAAGTAGTAAAAGCTAGGGTTTTGAAAGTAAAACCTTTGTAGCTCCCTACGCTAGATTCCTTGGCTACTTGAGAGTTAGAAAAAGGATCACTTGAGATCCTCTAGATCCACGACGATCCACCCGGAGTCCACTTTGTCCAAGCTTGAAGCTCCACTAGATCAAGAGCAGAAGTAGAAGCTAACACTCTAGACTAATGGGCAAGACTAGTGTAGAATGGTGATGTGGTTTTTTTTCTCACTTCAAAACCCTAACTTGATGACTCTTTTGCTCACAAGAGAAAACTATAGAGCAAGAGGGAAAGGAGGAAGAAGATGATGGCTTGTGAAGAGCTCAAGATAATGATAAGCATATGAATAAAAATGAGAAATGAAAATATATATATTTTCTCTTTCTCATTGTTAACCATAGTTATAAAATATCTAGATATTTAGTTTGGATCAAAAATGGCCATATGAAATTAAATCATGGTTAAACTAAAGGGTTAGTGCAAGAATAAAATATTAAACCATGATAACAATTTCAATTTCCATTTTTCTTTTCCAAAAAATAATATCCATATATTTTATAAATGGTATGAGTCTTATATTGCCACCATCCACTATATCAACAACCATGATAGAATTATGTATGCATGTATGTGTGCATGCACATCCATATGTGCAAGAAAGAGAATAAATGCATACATGCATGCATACAACAAAAAGACAAGAAAGGGTTTAAAGTGAGAAACTAATGGTCAATGATAAATCAACACTTGATTTAGCAAACCGGTCATATCGCATACGACCCGACCAAAGGAAAACCGCCCGATTAATATACGGTATCTCATACGCGCATTTTAAACGGGCGTATATCTCATATGCGCACCACATCGTTTCGCCTGGACTAGGTAACACTATTGTGGGACTCTAAGACTCGTCAATACGCCGCAGTGGGTGATGATCATATCAAGCACCCCCAAGCCGCAAGCGGTCAGCTAAACGTAACGGCCACCCGGGTATTGAGCGATCAGAAGAAAACAAGAGAACCTGTCACAACTCCCGTCGAGCCAACCGGAAATACTACGGTACAGTCCGGTCTCTTCATCAGATATGCTGCATATCGAGTCTAGGGATGGTAACGTCGACTCCAATAACTCAATAAGTCGTGTCGATGAGTGGTCTATAACAGATCGAGAAACTACTGATAACACTTATCAGTAAATCTCAACAGCCCTGGCAAGGGACTTACTGATATAGCCAATCGAGCACATCACAGCATCAACTCCTAATACCGGGAGAGACGAAACCCCTCCTATCGCTCATCGCTTTCGTGTGTCTCGGGACTTTACCCAACGGCCACCTGTTTGCACGACTCAGTAGAGCCGTGGTAGGGTGGTAATCAAAGTACAGTGGGAGAACACACAAGACTCTATAACGATCTCGGGTCTACAGACTAACCTGTACTAGTGTCACCTGAGAACTGCTATCCGACGATAGATATAATTCCATATAGGAGTTCTCGGTGAGTCCGTCCAGTGTACCCAGTCACCACTGAGCACCCGTATACGATCTTGATGTCAAACATCGATGAATGTGGGAACATCCATCGCCCTTCATATGGGTCTAGTATCATATACGTTAGTCTACTCTGGTTTATCGATGCCCCGTCTCTATACACCTACGACTAGGGACTTTTCAAGATATGCTTATAAACTATAGATGTCCCACTAGTATGATCTCCATCATAATCACAGTAGTCAAGCCTATATCCTCAGGGCTTTATCAACATGTATGAATGAATAAAAACATGATCAAGTCAATATGTCAGATAAAGAAAAACCAGATAGCATACTATCATGTCGAGCAAGAATGTGCCCTGAATATATATATATATATATATATATATATATATATATATATATATATATATATATATATACATGTATAAATACATCCACTATCATATAATGGCCTCTAGGGCATACATATATCCAACAATCTCCCACTTGCACTAAGGCCAGTTATTGGCGTATCTCGTACCCAACATCTCAAAAAGTCGCTGATGCTGCGTTTGAGGGAGGGCCTTGGTGAGTGGACCCACGGCATTATTCTTTGTGTCTACTCTCCTAATCTCGATCTCGCGGCGATCTATAATCTCCCGGATAAAATGAAAGCGCCTCATGATGTGTCTGGACCGCTGATGGGACCTGGGTTCCTTGGCTAATGCCATAGCCCCATTGTTATCACAATACAATGGTATTGGATCAATAATGGTTGTAACCACTCCTAGCTCCGAGACGAACTTCTTCATCCAGACGGCTTCCTTGGTGGCATCATTCGCAGCAATGTACTCAGCCTCCATCGTAGAGTCTGCAACGGTATCCTGTTTGGAACTCTTCCAACTTACCGCCCCTCCATTAAGGGTAAATACAAACCCGGAGATAGATTTGTTGTCGTCCTTATCGCTCTGGAAGCTCGAATCGGTAAAGGCCTCCATTTGGAGATCTCCATTACCATACACCAAGAACAATTCTTTAGTCTTTCGTAAGTACTTAAAAATGTTCTTCACAGTTATCCAGTGATTCTCCCCTGGGTTGGATTGATACCTGCTTACAACACTAAGTGCATAAGCTACATCTGGGCATGTACATAACATCACATACATTATAGATCCTACTTCCGAAGCATAGGGTATAATGCTCATGCGAGCTCTCTCTTCATCGGTCTTTGGACAAGAGTCCTTAGAGAGAGTGACCCCATAGAAAGCGGGTAAGGCACCCCGCTTGGAGTCTTCCATACTAAACCTTTTTAGGATGGTGTTGATGTACCTGGTTTGGGACAATCCCAATAACCTCTTGGATCTATCCCTATAGATCCTAATGCCTATCTTCTACTAGCAGCTCTTGGACTTTGACTTTCGCAGGCAGATTTCACAGAAGTGGACTTGAATGAATCTGCTATAACGGACCATTGCACAGATTGGGAGAATGTATGTGGCATCACCCAGGTCCTTCATGGAGAACCTTAGTGATAAGAAAGATTTGACCGACTGTAGCATAGGAATATCATTTCCTATCAGAAGAATGTCATCTACGTACAATACGAGGAATGTGACAGCTCTCCCTATAGCCTTCTTATAAACACAAGGTTCATCTGTATTTTTGATGAAATCAAACTCTTTGATAACATCATCGAAACAGATGTTCCAACTCCGTGATGCCTGCTTTAACCCATAAATGGATTTAAGCAATCTACATGCTTTCCCGCTGCTCCCACTGTCAATGAAGCCCTCTGGCTGATCCATATAAACGCATTCTTCTAAATCCCCATTTAGAAATGCCGTTTTAACGTCCATCTGCCAGATTTCATAGTCGTAGTGAGCAGCAATAGCAAGTAGGGTCCGAATGGATTTAAGCATGGCTACGGGAGAAAAGGTCTCGTCATAGTCCAAACGTGGTCTTTGATGAAAACCCTTCGCCACAAGTCTTACCTTATATGTCTCTACCTGACCGTCTACACCAATCTTTCTTTTAAAGATCCATTTGCACCCCACAGGTTTTATCCCAGGGGGTACACCGTCCAAAGTCCATACTTTGTTGGTGTACATAGACTCCATTTCAGATATCATGGCATCCAGCCACTTCACAGAGTCTCCACTCGTGATAGCTTGCTGAAAGCTAGTAGGATCATCATCCTCCATGATGCAGTCTTCTCTGTCACCATCGATGAGGAAACCGTAGTACCTCTCCGGTGGACGAGACGTCCTACC
This sequence comes from Agapanthus africanus, assembly GCA_030015575.1. Taxonomy (NCBI): domain Eukaryota; kingdom Viridiplantae; phylum Streptophyta; class Magnoliopsida; order Asparagales; family Amaryllidaceae; genus Agapanthus; species Agapanthus africanus. The sequence goes on along the minus strand of JASDDO010000031.1, from coordinate 203,925,844 downwards.
AGACCTACGGAGTGGTCGAGGTTCCTCAGTTTCTATTGCAACAGCCGGTTCAACCAATTCGTCATTTGTAGTTTGTGTCTCTAGAACCTCTTCTAGATCCACCACATTTGTAACATTTTGAAAATCGTTTTGGTGAAATTTCGGAAAATCGGTAAAATAAGGGAGTTTTCTGTAAAAAGTCAAAATATAAATATTTTTATTATAAAATTAAATATACATATTCTAGCTATGTAATTGCTAGTATTTGGTATTTATTGAGTTACTGGTGAAATTTCAAATTTTCTGAAATTTTTTCCGAAATTAATTATTTTAGTATTATTTTAAGCCGTCACTAATACATTTAATTATGGAAAATTACAAATTTGAATGAGTTAAAACAAATTTTGTGCATCATAACACATTAAACTAAATTTTATCATGTGGTTTTTGAAATGAAATGGTTTTCCAAAACGGTTTAGAAAATATCGAAGAAAAAGACTTTTTCGGTGAAATTAGTGTTAATGGAAGTGGGGTACAACATTTATCTTTTTTCTCACCCAAACAAAACCCACACCCACTCCCCTATAGCTTTGGCCGGCCCCCTTGACATCCCACCATTCTTGGGCCTCTCATCTCACAAAAAAATAAAACAAAGAAAAGAAAAGAAAAGAAAGGAAATGTAGAAACAAAAGTGGACTTTGACTAGATGTTATTTTTCCCCACCTCCCTCTCTCTCCTCTTTTTTCTCCACCTGCAGCCGAGCCTCCCTTCCTTGCTGTCCAGAAATTTCCCCAAAACCCCATCTCTTTTTCCCTAAAAAAAATGTCCAAATTCCATTAAAAATCAAGCAAAAATCCAAATCTGACTCCTACCCATTTTCCCTCATCTTCTTTAGCATGGATCTTGGTGCAAGGATTTCAAATTGGTGGTCTAGATTTGTAGTTTGATTCATGGTTGTGAGGTATAACTTTTGACCCATTGTTCTTTTTGGTTCAAATTCCTTATTGAAGCTTGTTAGGTGCTTAATTTCGGTTTAATTGAAAGTTGTGGGTTTGCAAGAGAAGGTGTAGATTAGGGTTTGTGAAAAATCTAGTTAGGGTTTTGTGTTGTGAGACTATGGTTGTGGGAGCTATTTGCCATATTAATATTTTGCTAAATCAAATTAAGTTGCCAGTTTGCATTTTTGTTGATTTAAAATGTGATATTTATATAAATTGTAAACTAGGTTTTTAAAATAATTATATTTTTGTGAGATAAAATTCAAATTAAGGTTTCATGTCATTATAAATATTATATTGAGTGGTTTAATGCCTTTAGTTCATGAAAATCCTAGCTAAATTGTTGTTTGTGCATTTTTGCTATAAATTGTTAAAAATTGGGTATTTTGTAAACTAGAATTTTGGGGTTAATGGAATTTAATGAGATTAAATTGTGGAAATTGTTTTTATGACTTATTTAAGATATTTAATAAGTATTATGGCCGCTAGATTTGTTTAAACGTCGAGTTTTGTACTAAAACGGGTAATTTTTGCTTGCTAGATTTTCGGAAAAATGGCTTTTATAGTGAGTTTGGGGTTTTTGTAAATTTTAACCTATTTTATATTATAGTTAGTGTTCGTGGATGTGCAAATGAGTGTGTTTGGGTTTTCTCGATGGTTTGACGTTTGTACATCGACATCGAGGGTCGGTTTGGCTATTCTTGCATGCATAGGCGATAGGTTTTGACCTATGCGTGATACGCGTGCCGATTTGATTTTCGTATGCCCTTTCGATTTTCGTATGCCGTTTCGATTTTGAATTTGGTTTTAATACGATATGGTGTGTTATGATATGCAGGTACCCCATGTGGACTTCGAGACGACAAGCAAGCGCGTGGCGACGTTGGCACCGGCGAGCGAGGACCAGGTGAGTAGATTTATATCTACGTGGAGAAGTCGGGTGGATGGCGTATAGCACCCCCGCAGTTCTTGGTGATGTATACGAATACATATACACACATATGTATTGATTATATATTGTTGAGTTTATTGATGATAAAGATAGGTTTTAGGTGTGATTGGATAGGTTTAGTGCTGCGAGACTTAGAGTAGAGGTTGCACCACATTTACACACACACATACTTGCATACATTCTTCTTTCATATGTGTCTTTATGGGGTTATATGGTTATGTGTTCATATGGGTATGGGACTATGTGTTCACATACTGGATTTGAGGATAGTATTTGGGATTTGAGATGAGTTGATAAGATTTGTTTGAGACCGCAAGAACGGTGATATGGCAGGATTCGTACTTGAGATACGTCCTGATGTTATAGCGGATCTTGGGACGACGACACGGGTGAATAGTGTTATACATTGAATGGTTGGATTGTGATCGTGATATGAGATAAGATATGTTAAGATATTCATAGTAGGTCGCATTAGGCGATGTATACCTTTTTATGATGATATATGATGATGATATCAGTTTTTATGAGGCTGTAGATCAGCAGTCAGATCATGATTAGATTGATGATATTAGTATTGCACTAGACGTAGATCAGTACCCCGGATTATGATCTTTGATAAAAAGGAAACCTAATGATTAATTTGATGAATGCGATAGTGACCCGTACCCAGATTTGGGATGCCGTACGATGAATTTACGTACGAGCTATATATTGATGTTTGATCCGCGCTCTTGACTTGGGAATTTTTTATTATAGATATGGTATCGGATGTGGTATTATCGAGGCGGGATCACCGACTAATATATATATATATATATATATTTATATGTATCGTCTCAGGTGTTAGGCGGTTTCCTTACCTTCAGTAGCCAGTTAGCTTATCCCTTTAGTTTAGTGTAGTTGTTAGACTAGATTTATATTAAATATAGATTGTTATATTTGTTTCTAGTATTTAGATCCCGCTCATTATTGTTGTTCGCTCCGCATCTCATGCTTATATTATGTTTCATATTCTATTGTTGATATCATGCTATTAGGACACCAGCACCATTACCGATGACGCGTATGAACCACGTACACGTACTTGCCGGCTCACACACATCTTCATCGGTAATTGCCATGTCACGAACACTTTAGAAAATAATATTTCATTTGACATAGGTTGTTAGCTAATAATTTAGACATGATATTAGTATACTTGCCTTATATGCTAGTTAGACATTGTAGTTATTACTTGCTACTTCATGTATACTGTTATTCATTGTTATGCCGCATTTATGAATTCTCATGCCTATATTCATGGTTTTACATGCTGTTGATGATTTGGATTCGGATTTCCATGAGATTTTCTGGATTTAGGGGAAAACCGCAAAACTTATATAAGCTCATTTTCTCTCTTTTTAAATAAAAAGTGTGGTTTTCCCATGATGTATGAGTCGTCCACCATGAGTTTGCTGATGGATTTCGAGACCCGAGTTCGAGGAGTGGAGGAACCGTTTCGGGTTCATGGTGGAGCCGGTGCGGTACCCCGGGATAAGAGGATCGTGTTGTTGACGTTGAGCCTGGCAGGGGAGCACTACCGACCGGTCATTTTACCCGACACGTCGGATATCCGGAGGTTACCTTCGTAGTCTCGAAATGGATGGTAGGGGTCGGTCTGGACTGACGGCGCCCTAGATATTGAGATTTGAGACATTGAGATTTAGAGATATTGAGGTACTGAGATTTGATGATCCCGGTCAGTTCGGGTAGCCGATGCCTGAGATATTGAGATATGTGGATTTATGTTTTTGTGTCGATGCTAGACACGGTTTATACTGATTTCCTTATGATACCTCATTTTTAAAAAATACAGAAATCTCACTGAGTTATGAAAGCAGTTTCTTTAGTACATGTACTCTGTTTTCATGCATTCATACATCATTCATATGATATATTGTTATCTGAGGCGCTGACACGAGCACTTGGTATTACCGTTGTTTAGAGGTATACCCTAGCCATTGTTATAGGCTGCTGGTTATATATTTGAGGATATATTATGATCGTATGACTTAGGATTGCGTTGTTCATGCGATTTCTGTTCGTAGATGTTTCTATTCACGAGTTGGCAACTCACCCCCGTTGTGCCACAGTTTCTTGCAGGTTTTGCCGTACATGTTTCATTACGGCTTGCTGGAACTGCTTCTTTTCGGGTGACTTGCTAGTAGGTGGGTTTATTTGTATCGTACCCATCATTATACCTTGTATATTATTATTCTGATTGTATCTAGAACTTCCATCAACCAAACATGTATTTATTTTGAGATAGAGACCAGTGATGTTATTCTTTCGACCTTAGAGTCGCGCGTTATATTTCTGTGGATTTCATGTGGTTTTGAGTTTCCTTTTGAGTTCTTGATCCTCGCCCTTGGCGTTGTATATTATATTGCTTGTGTGGTTGTGATCGTCGATTGACGAAGAACTAGCTCCCGCTTGGGGATGCCTTTTATTGATTCCGTATACTATTCATGTTGTATCCCGTTTGGGGGCCAGTATATACAAAGGAGACTCTGCCGAAATTTTTCAGGAAATATTTGATGTTTTTTTGAAACGCATAATTCGGCTTATGCTATTAAAACTACTTGATTTAAATTAGTTTTCCTTCACTTTACTACTTTTCTTGGTTTGGATTTCTGGGTTTTCGGCTTACTTAGATTACGTACGCCTCGAGACATTTCGTAGTCTAAGTGTCGGTCATGTTTCATACTTTCGGGTCGTGACAAAGTTGGTATCAGAGCGTTAGGTTTTACCTTGTGAGCGTAGGATGACCCTTGGTTGATGGAATAGGCGACTAAAGTAGAGTGACGTGCCGTGGGTATGTTCCGCGGCATTCTTACGATACGCTACTCCACTTAAGGAGCCTTAGGATATACATTTCTTTGCTCAGTATCATATTCATTCCTGATCTAGCCTCATCGGTACCAGTTATAGTTTTGCTGCCACGATTACGGGCAGGGAGAGCTACGGCTAGAGTTGCGGTCAGCATGAGCTCGTCACGAACGAGGACTGATCAGGGCGTAATTCCGGCGACACACGATTGCGGAGATGTGTCTTTTTATTGTGTTTTCGCGCCACGAGCGTTGGGTGGATTGCTGTATGAGATTACTCAGACGTGCAGATCAGCCCAGAGGATTGAGCCAATGACAGAGGCTAACCAGATTTTGATGACCGTTGGTGTATTGCTTATTCATGATGATTGAGGCACTGTCCAGCGTGCAGACGAGTGAGCCAGTCATTGCTGCGAAAGACGAGATATCGCCCCAGATGTTGGAGCTATTGCAGGACGAGTTGTAGTAATAGATGATAGAAGGTCGCTAGTCACCCGAGGATCAATGAATAGGACAGGTGCTTCGTTCGCTTACCCCGATGCGAGGTCATCAGATAGATTGATTCCAGCTAGAGACGACTTCACGCGGAGACGTAGAGAGTCGACCGAGATGATCGAATGTCAGAAACCTATTATTCCAGGTTTAAAGTATTCGGAAGACATGCAGGCAATTCTATGGACCCTCTAGAAGAGTGAAACCCTAACTCGACTTAATGACCGTGTGAAAGCCTTTGAACCTTAGGGTTTGCGGCAGTTTCGCGGCGCCATTAGTGAGGCTTGGGTTTGCCCTTCTACGGCTGGACCATCGATACTGTGGTATGTACTCGATACTGTTAAACTGTACCCAAGATGTTGAGCTCTTGGGGGATTATGAGGTTTTGACGAATCGATCGGATGGTTTGACTTCATTCGGATGCAGGGTGGTGAGATGCATTTCTTGGGAGACTCCAGATACGAGAATAGCCGTTGGAGCTCAATCCATGCAGCCACGACGTGACGAGTCTGAAGTAGTCGATATTAGGGAAAAGTGGAGTAGAGAGGTCCGTACAAGATCTGGATAAGATGACGTTCCACTCCACCGACATCAGAGATGCGATACGCATGACGAGGTATTGAACTTGGATATACCTTCCAGAAGGAGTCACGATGAGTATGCAGCCGTTCCGGAACGAGAACAGATCTAGTAAGGGACGATGACTTCCGGACTGTTCGGCAGAGACGAGAGTTGGGAGAGATCTTTATAGGACCTTTCTGCAATAAATTACGAGAAGACTTGGACCCAGAAGTGGTCATGTTATGCACACCGGCAGGCCAGAGGATCGTCGACGAGACATGCTATGAGTGACCACGACAGTTGGCCAGAGGTTCTTAGAGGAAGTGCTTGAGCGAGGACTAATCCGCCATATTTGATTTCAGTATTTTGGGCGATCTATTCGCATGATTGATTTTGATGATTGAGTTTCATGATATTTGCTTTCATGCGCCATGGTTGCACCTACTGAGTATTTATGATTTTTACACAGTTGTTGCACTTGAGATAGTTTTCGTGCCTTGGTTTCTCATGTTTGTGATTATATGGATTTCATATAGTTGAGTTGATTTGTGCGTATATATGCATACGATTTGGTTTTTGCACTCGGTATAGTTTACATATGCTTGCAGTGCAGTGATACGCATTTGGTGCACTTAGATGCACCGGACTTCGATTTCGATTGTGATGTTCGATATTTGTTTTGTGCACCTTGTGCACCTGATTGGATTTTGCGCATGTTCGGCGCTTGATATTAGATTTCATGATTTCGTGCACGATGGATGCACCAGATTTGGAATTTCGCGCATGTTGGGCGCATGTTTTGAGGTGCGATTTTAGTGCACACCGGATGCACTAAATCGGGTTTCTTCGTGCATATCAGATGCACCTGATTTTGCTGTCAGGCACCCACGTTGCCTATGACAGATGTTTCATGCACACCCGATGCACTTAGATCTTGTTTCTGTGCACATGTTGGCACATATATGGATTTTGATTTCCGTGCACACCAGACACACGTAGTATTCGTATGCATATTTTGGGATTGATTTCTTACAGAGCAGTACGTTTTTGTGACATTTGCTATGTGTTTTCGTACTGAGCAGGACTAGTCAGAGGACAGTACCTGAATGTATTTTGCATGCATTGATATCTATCGAAGGGAATTCCAAAAAGCGATCAATAGTCTCAGTATTTACCTACGTGTCTGATATGACACGAAACGTTTAAAACAAGAAAACCCTTCCAAATTGTTTCCCAAAATGGCGGAACCTACAGTTCAAACAAAAGGTATATATGTATATGATTATTTTCTTATGATAGACGTCCGCCACTGTGCAGTGTTATGCGCATCACACAGCGACTTTAAGAGATTTGGCATGCATTCCCTTCAGATATTTACATATATAGATTTGATATTTACGTGTATAGTTTCGAGTTATATCATATTGGTTTTGTATTGGATTTGACATTCATGACTCCGATGATTGCGGGATGCTTGACTGAGTTTTGATTTTGAGTTATATGCTCATTTTCCATGCGCATGCGCTGCGCTATTATTTGTTTTATGTATTTATGATTTTGGAGCCCCGACGACCTGACGGTTTTGCTTGGATGTTTTAGTGTTTGGGGGGAAGTTTTAATTTAAATTCTGGGACCGAATTTCTTTAAGTGGGGAAGATTGTAACGTTTTGAAAATCGTTTTGGTGAAATTTCGGAAAATCGGTAAAATAAGGGGGTTTTCTGTCAAAAGTCAAAATACAAATATTTTTATTATAAAATTAAATATACATATTCTAGATATGTAATTGCTAGTATTTGGTGTTTATTGAGTCACTGGTGAAATTTCAAATTTTCTGAATTTTTTTCCGAAATTAATTATTTTAATATTATTTTAAGTCGTCACTAATACATTTAATTAGGGAAAATTACAAATTGGAATGAGTTGAAACAAATTTTGTGCAACGTAACACATTAAACAAAATTTTATCATGTAGTTTTTGAAATGAAATGGTTTGCCAAAACGGTTTAGAAAATATCGAAGAAAAAGGTTTTTTTCGGTGAAATTAGTGTTAATGGAAGTGGGGTACAACATTTATCTTTTTTTCTCACCCAAACAAAACCCACACCCACTCCCCTATAGCTATGGCCGGCCGCCTTGACAGCCCACCATTCTTGGGCCTCTCATCTCACAAAAAAATAAAACAAAGAAAAGAAAAGAAAAGAAAGGAAATGTAGAAACAAAAGTGGACTTTGACTAGATGTTATTTTTCCCTACCTCCCTCTCTCTCCTCTTTTTTCTCCACCTGAAGCCAAGCCTCCCTTCCTTGCTGTCCAGAAATTTCTCCAAAACCCCATCTCTTTTTCCCTCAAAAAAATGTCCAAATCCCATAAAAAACCAAGCAAAAATCCAAATCCGACTCCTACCCATTTTCCTTCATCTTCTTTAGCATGGATCTTGGTGCAAGGATTTCAAATTGGAGGTCTAGATTTGTAGTTTGATTCATGGTTGTGAGGTATAACTTTTGACCCATTGTTTTTTTTGGTTCAAATTCCTTATTGAAGCTTGTTAGGTGCTTAATTTCGGTTTTATTGAAAGTTGTTGGTTTGCAAGAGAAGGTGTAGATTAGGGTTTGTGAAAAATCTAGTTAGGGTTTTGTGTTGTGAGACTATGGTTGTGGGAGGTATTTTCTATATTAATGTTTTGCTTAATCAAATTAAGTTGCTAGTTTGCATTTTTGTTGATTTAAAATATGATATTTATATAAATTGTAAACTAGGTTTTTAAAATAATTATATTTTTGTGAGATAAAATTCAAATTAAGGTTTCATGTCATTATAAATATTATATTGAGTGGTTTAATGCCTTTAGTTCATGAAAATCCTAGCTAAATTGTTGTTTGTGCATTTTTGCTATAAATTGTTAAAAATTGGGTATTTTGTAAACTAGAATTTTGGGGTTAATGGAATTTAATGAGAATAAATTGTGGAAATTGTTTTTATGACTTATTTAAGATATTCAATAAGTATTATGGCCACTAGATTTGTTTAAACGTCGAGTTTTGTACTAAAACGGGTAATTTTTGCTTGCTAGATTTTCGGAAAAATGGCTTTTAAAGTGAGTTTGGGGTTTTTGTAAATTTTAACCTATTTTATATTATAGTTAGTGTTCGTGGATGTGAAAATGAGTGTGTTTGGGTTTTCTCGATGGTTTGACGTTTGTACATCGACATCGAGGGTCGGTTTGGCTATTCTTGCATGCATAGGCGATAGGTTTTGACCTATGCGTGATACGCGTGCCGATTTGATTTTCGTATGCCGTTTCGATTTCGAATTTGGTTTTAATGCGATATGGTGCGTTATGATATGTAGGTACCCCATGTGAACTTCGAGACGACAAGCAAGCGCGTGGCGACGTTGGCATCGGCGAGCGAGGACCAGGTGAGTAGATTTATATCTACGGGGAGAAGTCGGGTGGATGGCGTATAGCACCCCCGCAGTTCGTGGTGATGTATACGAATACCTATATACACATATGTATTGATTATATATTGTTGAGTTTATTGATGATAAAGATAGGTTTTAGGTGTGATTGGATAGGTTTAGTGCTGCGAGACCTAGAGTAGAGGTTGCACCACATTTACACACACACACATACTTGCATACATTCTTCTTTCATATGTGTCTTTATGGGGTTATATGGTTATGTGTTCACATGAGTATGGGACTATGTGTTCACATACTGGATTTGAGGATAGTATTTAGGATTTGAGACGAGTTGATAAGATTTGTTTGAGACCGCGAGAACGGTGATATGGCAGGATTCGTACTTGAGATACGTCCTGATGTTATAGCTGATCTTGGGACGACGACACGGGTGAATAGTGTTATACATTGAATGGTTGGATCGTGATCGTGATATGAGATAAGATATGTTAAGATATTCATAGTAGGTCGCATTAGGCGATGTATACCTTTTTATGACGATATATGATGATGATATCAGTTTTTATGAGGATGTAGATCAGCAGTAAGATCATGATTAGATTGATGATATTAGTATTGCACTAGACGTAGATCAGTACCCCGGATTATGATCTTTGATAAAAAGGAAACCCAATGATTAATTTGATGAATGCGATAGTGACCCGTACCCAGATTTGGGATGCCGTACGATGGATTTACGTATGAGCTATATATTGATGTTTGATCCGCGCTCTTGACTTGGGAATATTTGATTATAGATATGGTATCGGATGTGGTATTATCGAGGCGGGATCACTGACTAATATATATATATATATATATATATATATATATATTTATATGTATCGTCTCAGGTGTTAGGCGGTTTCCTTACCTTCAGTAGCCAATTAGCTTAGCCCTTTAGTTTAGTGTAGTTGTTAGACTAGATTTATATTAAATATAGATTGTTATATTTGTGTCTAGTATTTAGATCCCGCTCATTATTGTTGTTCGCTCCGCATCGCATGCTTATATTATGTTTCATATTCTATTGTTGATATCATGCTGTTAGGACACCAGCACCATTACCGATGACGCGTATGAACCACGTACACGTACTTGACGGCTCACACACATCTTCATCGGTAATTTCCATGTCACGAACACTTTAGAAAATACTATTTCATTTAACATAGGTTGTTAGCTAATAGTTTAGACATGATATTAGTATACTTGCCTTATATGCTAGTTAGACAATGTAGTTATTACTTGCTACTTCATGTATACTGTTATTCATTGTTATGCCGCATTCATGGATTCTCATGCCTATATTCATGGTTTTACATGCTATTGATGATTTGGATTCGGATTTCCATGAGATTTTCTGGATTTAGGGGAAAACCGCAAAACTTATATAAGCTCCTTTTCTCTCTTTTTAAATAAAAAGTGTGGTTTTCCCATGATGTATGAGTCGTCCACCATGAGTTTGCTGATGGATTTCGAGACCCGAGTTCGAGGAGTGGAGGAACCGTTTCGGGTACATGGTGGACCCGGTGCGGTACCCCGGGACAAGAGGATCGTGTTGTTGACGTTGAGCCTGGCAGGGGAGCACTACCGACCGGTCATTTTACCCGACACGTCGGATATCCGGAGGTTACCTTCATAGTCTTGAAATGGATGGTAGGGGCCGGTCTGGACTGACGGCGCCCTAGATATTAAGATTTGAGACATTGAGATTTAGAGATATTGAGGTACTGAAATTTGATGATCCAGGTCAGTCCGGGTAGCCGGAGCCCGAGATATTGAGATATGTGGATTTATGTTTTTGTGTCGATGCTAGACACGGTTTATACTGATTTCCTTATGATACCTCATTTTTAAAAAATACAGAAATCTCACTGAGTTATGAAAGCAGTTTCTTCAGTACATGTACTCTGTTTTCATGCATTCATACATCATCCATATGATTTATTTCTATCTGAGGCACTGACACGAGCACTTGGTATTACCGTTGTTTAGAGGTATACCCTAGCCATTGTTATAGGCTGCTGGTTATATATTTGAGGATATATTATGATCGTATGACTTAGGATTACGTTGTTCATGCGATTTCTGTTCGTAGATGTTTCTATTCACGAGTTGGCAACTCACCCCCGTTGTGCACAGTTTCTTGCAGGTTTTGCCGTACAGGTTTCATTACGGCTTGCTGGCACTGCTTCTTTTCGGGTGACTTGCTAGTAGGTGGGTTTATTTGTATCGTACCCATCATTATACCTTGTATATTATTATTCTGATTGTATCTAGAAGTTCCATCAACCAAACATGTATTTATTTTGAGATAGAGACCAGTGATGTTATTCTTTCGACCTTAGAGTCGCGCGTTATATTTCTGTGGATTTCTTGTGGTTTTGAGTTTCCTTATGAGTTCTTGATCCTCGCCCTTGGCGTTCTATATTATATTGCTTGTGTGGTTGTGACCGTCGATTGACGAAGAACTAGCTCCCGTTTGGGGATGCCTTTTATTGATTTCGTATACTATTCATGTTGTATCCCGTTTGGGGGCCAGTATTTACAAAGGAAACTCTGCCAAAATTTTTCAGGAAATATTTGATGTTTTTTTAAACGCATAATTCGGCTTATTGTTGGAGATAGTGCCCTCAGAGTCAATTATTGGATCACAGGCACGTGATTGCAATGATTGAGGGAGGACCTATACCGGTAGGACAATCTTACTCAAGATGATAGTATGCTATCTGGTTTATCTTTATCATCGTGTACTGCTTTATGTGACCTTGCAGGTCACTATTGCACGTTGATAGAGCCCCTAGGATTCATGCTTGACTGCCAGCAGTATGAGGGCGATCATATACATGGGAGCTGGGGTCTGTAAGCATATCCTTAAAAGGTCCCTAGTCGTGGGAGTTTAGAGACAGGGCATCGATACTCCAGAGTAGACTAGTGTATACAGTCGAGACCCCGACAAGGGGCGGTGGCCGGTCTCACAAGCCACTGGTGTCAGTTGGTTCACCTAAGATGTATACATGTGCTCATTGGGTTATGTGTACACCGGACAGGACTCGCCGGGAACATGCTAGTTGGTCTTATACCTGACGTCAGATAGCAGTTCCCTGGTGACATGAGTACAGGTTTGTTCATCGACCTGAGATCGTCATTTATCTCGTGTGAGTTCCTACTGTGCTTTGATTACTACCCTACCACGCTCAAAGGAGACGTGCAAACAGGTTTTAGTTGGGTACAGTCCCGAGCCACATGGATGCAGTGAGCGGATCTGCAGGGGTTCGTCTCTCCCGGTATTAGGGGTGAGGTTGCGCTGTGTCTAGGAGAGCTATTACACAAAGCCCTCGGCCGAGGCAGGAGATTTACTGGTAGGTATTCCAGTAGTATCTCAAGGTGTTCTGGACTACACTCCGACACGACTTGTACTGCTTTTGGGGGTCTGACTTTTACCAACCCCCTAGGCCAGCCATGCGATACTCATAGACGAACGGACCGGACTGTACGGATATTGTCACTGACAGGCTCAGTAGGGTGTCAGGATGAGTTCGCTCATCGACGTCCCTTTTGGTCAATACCTGGTAACCCGTTACGTATAGGCTAATATCTCTGACGTGCTAGTGGTTAAATCCACAACCAATGTATTGACGAGTCTTTAGAGTCCCCCACAGACCAGTTTCTCAAGTTTCGGGCGAAACGCTGTAGAGGCCGTATGGAGATATGGCAGGGTTCGATCATATACGTGCGGTATTGCACGGATCATGATCGGACGGATAATACTAGCGGGCTTTCGGGTGAATTTCTCGAAAGCTTCGGATTTGTTCTTTAATAAAAATACATGACCGAATCTTGAGAAATCATCAGTGAAAGTAATGAAGTATGAAAAACCGCCTCTATCCTGTGTAGACATTAGCCTGCATACATCACTATATAATGAAGTAGCTCTTTCTTCGTGTCCTGTAAACGGAGTTTTGGTCATTTTACCCATGATACAAGACTGGCAAGTCGCATAAGATTTATATTCAAAAGGGTTTAAATATCCATCTTTGTGTAACTTGTTTAGTCTCATTTCGTTAATATGACCAAGTCTACAGTGCCAAAGAAAAGCTTCAATTATTTCTGAAAGTTTTCTTTTATTAGTGTGTTGTATGCTGAAAACTGTGTGTTGATTTAGCATGTATATCCCGTTATTAAGCATACCATACCCAACCAACATTTGATTCAGGTGAATGTTCATAACATTGTTCTGCAATACAAAATTATATCCTTCATTGTCTAACAAAGAAACAGATATTATATTACAAAGCATACTAGGTACAAAATAACAAGGGTTCAAAACCAATATACACCCAGACGACAACCACAAATGATACTCTCCCACTGCAACTTTATGTACATTGGAACCATTTCCAACGCGGAGAGTATGGTCACCTGTCTTCAAAACCTTGCTATTTCTCATCCCCTGCATAGAATTGCAAATGTGAGAACCTAAACCGGTATCTAATACCCAGAAAGCAGAGTTTATTGAAAAACGGTTTTCTGTCACAAACACACCTGAAGCGGAAGCATCCCCATGCTTCTTTTTGAGATTTAAGTACTCCGTGCAGTTGCGCTTCCAATGTCCTGTTTTGTGGAAGTGATAACATTCCCCTTTCCCCGATTCTCCAGCTTTGGACTTGTCCTTCCCCTTAACCTTTTTAACTCCACCCCTAGGATTGGTGGGCTTCTTCTTTATCGTTCCCTTGGCCTTAGCCTTTGGGCGAGAAGAGGAAGATTACCCAACACTCAAAACGGGAGTTTTCACTGATTTCAGTATGCTCTCTGCACTCCTTAACATATTAAGGAGTTCAGGTAGTTCCTTCTCCATGTTGTGCTTGTTGAAGTTAACTATAAATTGAGCAAAGGTGGAGGGGAGGGACTGCAGAATAATATCCGTATATTGTTCATTGTCCATTGTCCATCCAAGGTCCTCAAGCTCTTCTTTGAGAGCTATCATCTTCAGAACATGGTCTCCTACTGGTGTGCCAGGGGCCATTCTCATCTGAAACAGTTTTCTCGATGCTTCGTATCGTAATACGCGGGATTTCTCTCCATACAACTCCTTTGTATGGAGGAATATGGCGTGAACGTCCATATTCTCGTGCTGCTTTTGATGTGTGTTATCCATCGATGCAAGCGCGAGGCATTTGGCCGTGGCACAGTCAGCGTCCCATGTCTTGTGGACTTCAATATCCGCAACTGAGGATTTTGGACCTGGGACGGGCGGGGCTGGAGCCGTGAGGACATATGATACCTTATCATATGTCAAGGCAATGTTAAGATTCCTCAGCCAGTCTTTATAATTGGTCCCATTTAGTTTATTTTTATTTAGTAGAAGCTTGAGTCTTGTCATTGGTATCTGCCATTAAGAGAGAGAAAAGAATACACTCAGCGAAAGCTCTTGCAAAGATCAGATTGGTTATTATCTTATCTAATCGATGTCTCCCACTGCTTTAATAAGTTTTTCTTTCAAACCTTAAAAAGAAAACTAGCCAGGATTAATTACAGTCTACCACTTCGCTAACCGTTCAGCATGCCAGTGTCGATACTTGAGGGAGGTTCCCCGTGCTTTCGCACGGACCTAATTAATATAAACCCCGTCTTCCCAGAGGCGTAGCCCCGTTTAACACCTTTCTAGACACCTAATGAGTTAGCTAATTGTAAACTGTAAAACTCTCCTTGGAGCAACTATAGCCTACAGTGGGATCGATATCCAACCATCATATGGAAGGTATGCAATCTCATTGCAAATTTCAACTCTTGAAATTCCCGATATGGTTTTTACCCCTAGCACTCATGATCTTGGCTATGGTCAACAAATCACAAGCACTAGTCAAGTTCAACCCGTCATTTCTTGATTAATTAGACCCGTTCACATGACCCTTGGCTAAGGTCAACAAAGTCACATGCCTGTCCCAATTAATCTGCATCATATGCATTGTAGGAAGACATCACTTAGCTACCGTACACTACGCCTTGGCTAAGGTCAACAAACGTAGCACGAATACTAAGTACTCTACTTTCTAAAATGACGGAGGGTTGTGGATGATGTTTAAGAAAATCGTTAACGCTCTGAACTTGATATCGTCGTAGAATCAAATGGTTTTCAAAAAGGAGTGGCTTGAGCTCGACAGTTTTGAAATGTAGCTTTTTCATAAAGAGCCGAGTGGTTTTCAAATCCGATTCTACAACATCTTTTTAGGTTTATCTTCTTTGCATTAATCATATTAATGTAGCCCCATCATTTAAGTCCTTAAGCCAATCACAGAAAAGAAACGAAAATACAACGTACGCTTATGCCATCCGCATTCGCCGCAATGTTCCGTTATGCACCGTTAGGTTACTTAACTAACGGCATACCGGGACGGGACTAGCGCGGGTGTAAAACATAAGCAACGTCTACTATATATCTCATATATAATATAACATTCGTCTCAGATATCACATCACAGTATACAGGCAGCAGAAACACAGATATGATAATATAGGATATACTAGGACGTCCGTATTTAGTATTTAGCCAACAATAGAAAATACGGATTCCACAGTCGCGATGAATAGCCAAGCCCACACCCCTAGACCCCTACGAGAGCAGCAAGCGACCCTACCAATTCTGCAGTTTAGGAGACCCGGTCGAGACTCCTCGAGATGGCCTCCCTCTGAACCCCAGAACCCGGTCACTTATGCTCCCCTCCTTGGGTCTATCCTAATGCGGAAAAGTAAATAATATACAACACTGGTGACATCATCCTCAACCTGGAAGCGCCCCAAATAAAAGAATATTACATTACATTTGAATTTTACATGAATGAAAAGAAAACTCTTATCTCACATCAAACCCCCGGCTATTCAATCACGACAATCCTATATTTCAAATCTCAGCAACACATAATATCACATATCATCAACGTAAGTAAGTATGCGTACCCCGATTGTCGTTGATGTATAGCAACGAAACCGGCGATATACCACATACTACACTTACGGTCACAGAGAAATAAAATGAAAAACTACAATAATTGGAATCGTAACCGCTTTTAGACAACACAAACCCGGAATATCACATATACAAGATTTCATGCCTAACAATGTAAAGCTCGCATTTCGGTCTCATCCATGAAAACACCTTTTCAAAACAAGCCGGATAATTCAATAAGATTTCCGATTGTTGACGAGACCGAACTTCTAGATTTACACGCAACAAATAAATTTTTAGATTCCAATTATTGTATCAGATATTAATAAACTAGGCGACGTTAAAACATTCGATCGAACGATTGAAAACCTAAAGACTTCTCAGAAAGCTCAACACCTGAGCAGATTTAAAAAATACCAGTAACAGAATAAAATACATACGGGCCTGCACAAGAAACTACGGCCCATAAATCTCCTACTGCGCCGCCGAACCGCCGTAGAAAGGCCACTATGGCCGCGGTTCCGCGGTCGTACGGATGAGTCAGGGCTTCGTATTTCTGGTGGGCCCATAAAATGCCCTGCTGAATTTTTTAAGTATTTTTAATTTGAAAAAATCCAGGTTTTAGAAAAATTTCCAGAGAGCACCCTTCGGGCGTTGATTTTCGTTCGTTCGAGGTTTTTAACGTCGTCTAGGTTACCCTAAGGCTCTAGCTTGGCTCTGTTACCATGAAGGGGTTCCTACAGCACCACTACAAGGGTTTGGAGGCATCACACATGCCATATTTAAAATTTATATGGTGCTAGAGAAACAAACTTAAGGATCATGCTAGAAAAACTAGGGTAACATAACTTTAACATAAACACAAGTAATAAAAGCTAGGGTTTTGAGAGTACAACCTTTGTAGCTCCCTACGCTAGACTCCTTGGCTACTTGAGAGTTAGAAAAAGGCTCACTTGAGATTCTCTAGGTCCACGACGATCCACCCGGAGTCCTCTTTGTCCATGCTTGAAGCTCCACTAGATCAAGAGAAGAAGTAGAAGCTAACACTCTAGGCTAATGGGCAAGACTAGTGTAGAATGGTGATGTGGTTTGTTTTCTCACTTCAAAACCCTAACTTGATGACTCTTTTTCTCACACAAGAGAGCAAGAGAGAAAGGTGGAAGAAGATGATGGCTTGTGAAGAGCTCAAGATAATGATAAGCATACGAATAAAAATGAGAAATGAAAATATATATATATATTATCTTTCTCATTCTTAACCATAGTTATAAAATATCTAGATATTTAGTTTGGATAAAAAATGGCCATAGAAATTAAATCATGGTTAAACTAAAGGGTTAGTGCAAGAATGAAATATTAAACCATGATAACAATTTCCATTTCCATTTTTCTTTTCCAAAAAATAATATCCATATATTTTATAAATGGTGTGAGTCTTATATTGCGACCATCCACTATATCAACAACCATGATAGAATTATGTATGCATGTATGTGTGCATGCACATCCATATGTGCATGAAAGAGAATAAATTCATACATGCATTCATACAACAAAAAGACAAGAAAGGGTTTAAAGTGAGAAACTAATGGTCAATGATAAATCAACACTTGATTTAGCAAACCGGTCATATCGCATACGACCCGACCAAAAGAAAACCGCCCGATTAATATACGGTATCTCATACGTGCATTTTAACCGGGTCCACGCGCATATCTCATATGCGCACCAAATCGTTTCGCCTGGACTAGGTAACTCCATTGTGGGACTCTAAGACTCGTCAATACGCCGGCAGTAGGTGATGATCATATCAAGCACCCCCAAGCCGCAAGCGGTCAGCTAAACGTAACGGCCATCCGGGTATTGAGCGATCAGAAGAAAACAAGCAAACTTGTCACAACTCCCGTCGAGCCAACCGGCAACACTACCGTACAGTCTGGTCTCTTCGTCAGATATGCTGCATATCGAGTCTAGGGATGGTAACGTCGACCCCAATAACTCAAAAAGTCGTGCCGATGAGTGGTCTATAACAGATCGAGAAACTACTGATAACACTTATCAGTAAATCTCAACAGCCCTGGCCAGGGACTTACTGATATAGCCAATCGAGCACAGCACAGCATCAACTTCCAATACCAGGAGAGACGAAACCTCTCCTATCGCTCATCGCCTTCGTGTGTCTCGGGACTGTACCCAACGGCCACCTGTTTGCATGAATCAGTAGAGCCGTGGTAGGGTGGTAATCAAAGTACAGTGGGAGAACACACAAGACTCTATAACGATCTCGGGTCTACAGACTAACCTGTACCAGTGTCACCTGAGAACTGCTATCCGACGATAGATATAATTCCATATAGGAGTTCTCGGTGAGTCCGTCCAGTGTACCCAGTCACCACTGAGCACCCGTATACGATCTCGATGTCAAACATCGATGAATGTGGGAACATCCATCGCCCATCATATGGGTCTAGTATCATATACGCTAGTCTACTCTGGTATATCGATACACCTACGACTAGGGAATTTTCAGGATATGCTTATAAACTACAGATGTCCCACTAGTATGATCTCCATCATAATCACAGTAGTCAAGCCTATATCTTCAGGGCTTTATCAACATGTATGAATGAATAAAAACATGATCAAGTCAACATGTCAGATAAAGAAAAAACAGATAGCATACTATCATGTTGAGCAAGAATGTGCACTGAATATATATATATATATATATATATATATATATACATGTATAAATACATCCACTATTATATAATGGCCTCTAAGGCATACATATATCCAACAAGCCTAAGGTTTGGGAGAAGACTATCCAATAAGCGTAATAGGTGTACTCTCCTAATCCTAGGAGCCCTCGTAACCTGAGAGAAGGTAATGGAAAAAGACATCTGAATAATCCTATTCAATATCTCCAGAACCAGAATCCATCCTCGAAAAAGTTCCTTCGAGTTCGTATATAACCATATGATGGATTTATCCAATGGAAGTGGATATCCATAGTGATACGGAGTGTCCTAGAGAAAAGCAAAGTGGATGTAGCAGTGGCAGGGGTATACACGGTTTTTGTCGTGAATGATGGTGGTCGCAATATCCTTTGCCATTATTCTAATCCCTTTATATGTCTTTACTTATTACCTTCTGTACACCATACTTAAGCTTAATCGGTTTTCTTCCTTCCCTACCGTTCGACACCTGCCTATGGTTTGGAAGAAGACTATCTAATAAGCTCAATAGGTGTACCCTCTCCTAATCCTAGGAGCCCTCACAACCTGAGAGAAGGTAAAGGGAAAAGACAACCGAATAATCCTATTCAATCTCTCCTGAACCAGAATCCATCCTCGAAAAAGTTCCTTCGAGTTCGTATGTAACTATACGATGGATTTATCCAATGGAAGTGGATGTTCGTAGTAATACGGGTTGTTCTGGAGAAAAGCAAAGGTGATATAGAAATGGCAATCATGTATACGACACCGTGACATTCCAAAAGCCAAAGTGTTTTAAAAAGGTTCGGTTAACCAGGTTTCATGAGTTTTAGTCAAAGGTCGGGTCCTAGTCGCAGCCAGAGAGAGAGAGAAAAGAAACACTCAGCGTGCACTCTAATCTAGATCAGAATGGTTAATCATTTTATCTAATCTGGATGGCTCCTACTATTTCCTCAAATTCTCCTCCAAACCCAAAAGGAGAATTAGTCGGAATCACCCGAGGAGTAATCCTACTCATCAGTGGGAATCGGGATCCAACTATCATCACATGATAACTTGATGGAAGCCACTCAAGTCACCACACTCCAGAAGGTATGCGCAAGCCTGGCAAGTTTCCTGTATGTTTGAAACTCCCGATGTGATTTTTACCCCTAACAACTTCATGGCCTTGATAGAGACCAACGTGCCATAAGTCGCTAGTCAAGTTCAACCCGTCATTATCCAAGATTGATCTAAACCCACCCGCACATGCCCTTGATAGAGACCAACGTGACTATGCGGCTGTCCTAGATATTCGCATATCCATGCTACAGACACGTATCACGCAGCTACCGTACACTATGCCTTGATAGAGACCAACGTACATAGCACGAATACTACGAGATACTTATCTGAAATGACGGAGGGCGACGGCTGGTTTTTGGCGAAGAGCCTTTAACGTAATGAACCTGATCTCGTTGAAGGAATCCAAGTGGTTTTTATAAATATATAGTGGCGAAAACTTTTGCTAAAGAGGTCACTCCCGGTGAAGGGATCTCGGCTCTTTCCCCGTCGAATGGGGTGCAGGATATCCCAAACTGAATACCACGATACAAAGCAAAAATAATCGACTATAGTGAAGTTATTACGTTGACGCAAACTTTTACTCAAGGGGTCACTCCCGATGAAGGGATGTCGGCCCTTACCTCGTCGAATAAGGTGCAGGATATTCCCAATCGAATACCACGATGCAAAGCAAAAGAGAACGTCTGTAATGTCAGTTATTAAAAACTTGGTTCCAACAACATCATTTATATAGGTTTGTTTTATCCTTGCGTTGATAAGAATCAATGCAGTCCCATCAATTAATCACACCAGAAAAGAACGAAAATAAAATGTACGTATATGCCATCCGCATTCGCCACTGGGTCCCGTCATCACCCGTTAGGTTACTTAACTAACGACAGAGTGGGGACTGGGCTAGCGCAGGTGCAAAACATATACAACATCTACTAGTATATATATAAATATATAACAATCGTCCCAAGCATGATATAAAGCAACATCACAGAAACATCATAGAAACAACACAGAATGGTGGATAATCTGGAGCCCCGGGTTTCACTTGAGCTGCAAGTTTGACTCGACGTTCCCTGTCGTGTGGATAGCCTGTGTAATAAAACCTAGACCCCTACGAGTGCGGCAAGTTACCCGCCAAAACCAGAAGCGAGGTAGCCCCCTTCAACAACATGAATGGGCCACCCAGCACTTCATGGAATCCGGTAACTTGAGCACCCCTCCTGGGTCAACCTATACCCCCTACGAGTGTGGCGAATAGCCCGTCAATTCTAGAGTAAGGTCCCCGCCATACTAACGCCATGAGATGCGGACCAGCTGCCCTCTAGAACCCGGCTATTCGTGCACTCCACCGTGGGGTAATCTTAGTACAGAAAAGAAAATAATATACAAGGGTGACATCGACCTCAGCCCGGTCGTGCCCAAAAGAATAATATACAAACTGGCAGTGACGACAGTCCACATGTCGGATGCTCGCCCCGCAATATCAAATGTACAAATAGAATTAAAACTGTACTAACATTTCACCCAAGCTATCCACCACGACGATCCAACCAACATCACAGCACAACACAGAACATCAACGTGAATGTCACGTTCGCAAACCCGTCTAAAAGACATATAGCAATTAGACGAGTTTACCGATCAAATGACATTCGCGGTCGCAGATAGAAATGTATGTACTGTTAAACGCCCACTTAAAATATCGATCGACAAAACTGGGCCAAAACAGAATATTATAAAAATCACAATTCCAAGTAAATGAGCTACAGAAAAAATTTGGACGTCCGTTGCCACTACATAGCCGCGGAACCGCTGCCAATAGGGCCTCAGTGGGGCGGTTCCGCGGTGCTTTAGAGGAATCAAGAGCCCAAATTTTTTGTGTACTCCTAAAAAATCCTGCACGGATTTTTAAGCCTCTGGAAATAATTTTTTGACCACTTTTGAAAATCGGCAGAAACTGTGAAAATGGAATCGTGATTTCGGTTAATTCCGTCGATCGATCTTTTAAGCATGTTTAAACAGGCTAGTAAGGGGTTTAAAAGGTGGCTCTGATACCATGTTGGGTCACGGCAGCGCTCCGGCCGTCGAAACGCGGCCAAAATGCGGAACAAAATTTTTCTAAACCGGCGCTACCGCTACCCGAATCCCGGATAGACCTTAAACCCTAAACCAGCAAACTAACTAAGAGTTAGAATCGTTATACCGAGTTGATCCGTGTCCTTCGGTCTTCATTCTAAGCTCCTAGCGGCTCTTTGATGTGGTTTGGTTGCCGGTCTTCCTTCGTCTCCGATGATGCACCCGAGGGAAACGGCGTAAGCTCCAACCTCGTCGAACGAGGTAACCGACGCTCCAAAGTCTCTAGCGATGGAGAGTGGGGGTGTATGAATATGTCACTATAATTTTCTCTCAACTCAAGTACTCATGAGAGCAACCATAGAAGATGAATGGAGGTGATGAAGCTTTTGGCATGAAGAACAAAGAATTGGCTAAGTGTGCTTGGATGAAAATGAGAGAGTGGGAGTATGTCATCAAAACAAATGTAAATGAATCCTGCCACCAAATGTGGCCGGCCCCCCTCTCATTCCCTCCAAAAAAAATCATTTCCAATTAACCATTAAACAAATTCACCATGCTTTGACCCATGCCACTCAACATGTCCATGACCATACCTCCTTTTCCACCTCATTTATAAAAAACCAAATGAATTTCCATAAATGGAAAATCATATAAATAAGGTGGCATCTTCTAGAAGCTATTCCGTATAAAATACGTAATACTTCCGGTACATGTATCGATATACATATACACGTATTCCTACCAAAAATACGAATAGCCAAGAGAGAAAATGAATAGTGAACAATAATACTAGAATACATATATATATATACATATGTAAATTATTAAATCAAAACCTGATTTAATAAACTGGCTTAATCCTAAGCCGCTAGTATTATCAACCGTCCGATTAAAGTTTGCGCAGCAAGTGCACATATTTAATCGGACACCCGTATGTACCAACATACGACATGTACACCAGATCGCCTGAACCGTGAAAACCCTCTGTGTGGGACTCTAAAGACTCGTCAATACGCTGGCAGTGGGTTTAATCACAAGCACGTCAGCGGCACTAGCTGTACGTAACGGCTACCTAGGTATTGAGCGAAAGGGAGGCCGACGAGCAAACTCATGCAGAACCGCTACTGAGCCTGACAGTGACAATATCCGTACAGTCCGGTCTGTTCGTCTAAGAGTATCACATATCGAGTCTCAGGGGGTGGATAAAGTCAGACCCCCAACAACGCGATATTTAGTGTCGGTATGAAACCCATCACCACCTGAGAAACTATCGATCCTGGATCGGTAATTCTCGTCCACCGTGGCCATGGATTTAGGGTGATGGTCATCCGTTCACAACGCGACATCAACACCCAAAACCGGGAGAGACGAATCCCCGACGATCCGATCACTGCCTCCATGTGGCTCGGGACTGTACCCAACTAAAACCTGTTTGCACGACTCCTTTGAGCCGTGGTAGGGTAGTAATCAAAGCACAGTGCGAACTCACACGAGACAAATGACGATCTCAGGTCGACAGACAAACCTGTACACATGTCACCTGGGAACTGCTATCTGACAATAGGTATAATACCAACTAGCAGGTTCCCGACGAGTCCGTCCAGTGTACTCATAACCCAATGAGCACCTATATATTGTCTTAGGTGAACAACCTAACACCAATGGCTTGTGAGACCTGGCCACCGCCCCTCGTCGGCATCTCGATCAGTATACACTAGTCTATACTGGAGTATCGATGCCCGGTCACGATACTCCTACGACTAGGGACATTTAAGAATGTGCTTATAGACCCTAGCTCCCACATATATGATCGCTATCATAACGCTGGCAGTTAAGCAAGAATCCTATGGGCTCTATCAACATGTACATGATGATAAAGACAAACCAGATAGCATACTATCATCTTGAGTAAGACTGTTTTATCGGTATAGGTCCTTACTCAATCATCACAATCATAAGTCTGTGACTATGATAATTGCCTTGAGGGCACTATAGCCAACAGGTCCCCTAAAAGCGGTATAAGTCTTGTCGGAGTGAAGCCCCTTACACCTTGAGAAGCTACTGGAAATCCTACCAGTAAATCTCGTTTGCCCTGGCCAGGGACTTTGAGTAATGGCTCTCCAAACATAGCGCGATATCAACTCCCAATACTGGGAGAGATGAATCCTATCTAACAGCCGCTGCCTCCAAGTGCTTCGGGACTGCACCCAACTGCTACCTGTTTGCAAGACTCCTTTGAGCCATGGTAGGGTTGCAATCTAAGAACAGTGGGAACACACTCGAGGCGAAGCAGCAGTGTCAAGTCTACTGACTATGCTGTACTCATGTCACCTGAGAACTGTTAACTTACGACGGGTATAATACCAACCAACAGTTCCCTGCGAGTCCTGTCCGGTGTACCCGTAACCCAACGAGCACCTGCATACTATCTCCAGTACGATGTACTGATGGCTGTGAGACAGACCATTTCCCCAACTGGGATGAGAAGCGTACACACTAGTCTACTCCGGAGTATCGATGCCCTGTCTTGATAATCCTACGACTAGGGACCTGAAAAAGGATGTGCTTGTAGACTACCCAGCCCCCACTAGTGTGACTTCCATCACAACGCTGGTAGTCAAGCAAGATCCTATGGGCTCTATCAATATGTATTCACGATATGCTAAAAGAAACATATACACATATTAAGATAGATATAAACCAAGTAGCATACTACTATGTTGAGCGAGACTGTTAATATAACTGTGAATATCCTAAGCTTCCATTAAGTAATATACAAGCTAGTATGATACAATAATGACCCCTAGGGCATATACACTAACAATCTCCCACTTGAACTTGGGCCATGAACTGGCGTATCGAAGACCTATCATCTCGAATATCCTCTCGAACTGTGTCTGAGGTAAGGCCTTTGTGAATGGATCTGCAGTGTTCTCCTCTGTAGAAACTCTCCGGACCTCGATCTCCGGGCGATCAATGATCTCCCTGATCAGGTAATACCGCCTTAAGATGTGTCTGGACTTCTGATGGGACCTGGGTTCCTTCGCTAAAGCTATAGTCTCGTTGTTGTCACAATACAGCGGTATTGGATTAACAATGGTAGGAACCACCTGAAGTTCTGTTAGGAACTTCTTCATACAGACTGCTTCTTTTGCGGCATCGCAAGCAGCTATATACTCCGCTTCCATCGTCCAGTCAGCAACGGTGTCTTTCTTGGAACTCTTCCAGCACACCGCCTCTCCATTGAGGGTAAAGACATAACCTGACATGGACATGGAGTCATCCTTGTCACTATGGAAGCTGGAGTTAGCAAAAGCCTCAATCTGGAGGTCTTTTCCACCGTAAACCAAGAACATATCCTTAGTCCTTCTCAGGTACTTGAGAATGTTCTTTACTGCTATCCAGTGCTTCTCCCCTGGGTCTGACTGATACCGGCTTACCATGCTTAGTGCGTAAGCTACATCTGGTCTGGTGCACAGCATCGCATACATTATAGAGCCTACCGCAGAAGCGTAGGGTATAACTGACATGCGAACCCTTTCCAAATCAGTCTTGGGAGACATCTCTTTGGATAGGGTGATTCCGTGACAAGCCGGTAAATTACCGCGCTTAGTATCTTCCATACTGAATCTTTTTAGTATAGAGTTGATATACCTGGACTGCGAAAGTCCTAACATCCTCTTAGATCTATCACGATAGATCTGGATCCCAAGTATGTAAGAGGCATCACCCAGGTCTTTCATGGAGAACCTGTGTGACAAGAATCCTTTGACAGTTTGTAGCATAGGAATGTCATTTCCTACCAAGAGAATGTCATCCACGTACAAGGCGAGGAATACGACAGTTCGTGCTACAATTTTACTATTTATACATGGTTCATCTGGATTTCTGATAAAGTCATATTCTTTGACCATTTCATCAAAACAGATGTTCCAACTCCGCGATGCCTGCTTTAGTCCATAAATGGACTTAAGCAACTTGCACACTTTCCCGCTGCTCCCACTCTGATTGAAACCTTCCGGCTGATCCATATTGACGCACTCTTCTAAATTACCATTTAAAAAAGCCGTCTTTACGTCCATCTGCCAGATCTCAAAATCATGGAAGGCAGCAATGGCAAAAAGGATTCGAATGGATTTGAGCATATCCACTGGAGAAAAAGTTTCGTCATAGTCCAAACCAGGTCTTTGACGAAAACCCTTTGCAACAAGTCTAGCCTTATAGGTTTCCACCTGTCCATCTACACCAATCTTCTTTCTGAAGATCCACTTGCATCCTATGGGTTTTACCCCATCTGGAGCAAAGTCCAAAGTCTATACTTTGTTGGTGTACATGGACTCCATCTCGATCCGCATTGCATCCAGCCATCTTACTGAGTCGCCGCTCTGGATGGCCTGCTGGAAGCTAGTAGGTTCATCATTATCAATGACGCAATCTTCTCTATCCCCGTCTATGAGAAAACCATAGTATCTCTTAGGCGGATGAGACGGCCTACTAGTCCTGCGGAGGGGTGCGGGAATGTCCTGTTCTTCTGGAACTTATGGATCTACCAAACTTTCAGTAGTAGTTTATGGTTCTGGAACTTCTTCCAGTTCTATTGCGCTCCCACTTGTTTCCTTTTCTAAAAACTTCTGTTCTAGAAAATGGGCATTACGAGAATCAAAACCTTTTGTTCCTCTGCGTAATAGAAAAAATACCCCTTGGAGTTCTTTGGATATCCCACAAACCTACACTGTACTGATCGTGCCTCGCGTTTGTCCGCATGCTGCTTTTTAACAAAAGCTGGACATCCTCATATCTTCAGATACTGAAAATAGGGTTTCTTCCCACTCCACATCTGATATGGCGTGGTAGGCACAGTCTTGGTAGGAGCACTGTTCAAAATATATGCAGCTGATTCTAGTGCATAACCCCGGAAAGATCGCGGTAACTCAACATTACTCATTATGGAACGTACCATATCCAATAAGGTTCGGTTCCGTCTCTCCGATACACCGTTATGTTGTGGAGTGTATGGAGGAGTAAGCTAAGAGAGAATTCCATTGTTTTTCAGGTAACCCAGGAACTCGGCACTTAAATATTCACCACCTCGATCAGATCTCAGTGTCTTGATACTTTTGCCGGTTTGGTTTTCTACTTCATTCTTATATTCTCGAAATTTCTCAAAGGCCTCGGATTTATGTTTCATCAAGAAAATGAATCCATACCTAAAGAAATCATCCGTAAAAGTAATGAAATATGAAAAACCGCCTCTTGCATATGTAGACATTGGACTACATACATCGCTGTGTATGAGTCCTAAGAGCTCGCTCGCTCTTACTCCATGTCCAGTGAATGGAGTCTTTGTCATCTTTTCTTTGAGACATGATTGACAAGTGGCATAAGATTGATAATCGAACGGATCCAAATATCCTTCTCTATATAACTTAGTTAACCTTTTCTCATTGATGTGACCTAGTCTACAATACCATAAGAAAACCTTATTTATATCTGGAGACTTTCTTTTTAGTGTGTTCTGGACATTGAAAATCTGCAATTGGTTTAACACGTATATACAGTTATCTAGTGTACCAGACCCAATCAAACCATGATTAAGGTGGTTGTTAACAACATCGCTTACAAACATGAAATCATAACCTTCTTTTAATAACAACGATAATGATATGATATTACACGTTAAACTGGGTACACAAAAACAGTTGCGCAAAACCAAAATATGTCCACTCGTCAATCCAAGGTGATATTCCCCTACGGACACAGCATTCACGCTAGCTCCGTTAGCAACCTGGAGGGTCATATCACCAACCTTCAGCACTCTACGGTTTCTTAGTGCCTGCAATGAATTGCATATATAAGATCCTGATCCGGTATCCAATACCTAGGAAGTAGAGTTGATTGACAGACAATTTTCAATTACAAACACACCTGAAGTTGAAGACACAGCTTGCTTCGGGTCCTGGTTCTTGGCAATCCAAGCTTTGCAATCTTTCTTCCAATGGCCTTTCCTACGACAGTGGAAGTACTCGTCCTTTGCCACTACTGGCACCGCAACCTTTTCCTTTCCCTTAACTCCCACCTTACCAACACCACCTCTTGGTTTGGTAGCGGCCTTCTTCTTCCTTCCTTTGGCCTTTGCCTTGGACCTGGAAGAGGAAGCACCACGAACAAACATAGCGGGTGTTTCCCTTGCTTTATGCAAGGTGCCCTCTGCACTCCTCAACATGTTAAGGAGTTCGGGAAGTTCAACTTCTTTACCTTGAATATTAAAATTCAAGATAAACTGGGCGTAGGTGGAAGGAAGGGACTGAAGAACCAAGTCTGTATATAGCTCGTTCTCTAATGTTGTCCCGAGGTCCGCGAGCTCTTCAATATAGCCAATCATCTTAAGGACATGTTCTCCTACAGATGATCCGACGGCCATCCTCGACTGAAACAAGTTCTTCGAGGTCTGGTATCTAGCTATACGAGATTGGTCTCCATACATCTCCTTGGTGTGGAGAAATATGGATTCAAGATCCATATTCTCGTGCCTCCTCTGATGTTCATTATTCATAGAGGCAAGCACGATGCATTTGGCCTTCGCGCAGTCAATCTCCCAGGTCTTGTGGATTTCCTTATCCGCGACACTGGATTCTGGACCAGGGATAGCAGGTTCCTTAGTAGTAAGGACATACCCTAATTTGTCATAAGTAATTGCCATCTTGACATTCCGGAACCAATCTTTATAGTTTGGCCCTGTCAAAATATTTTTATCTAATAGTAACATAAGACCTGTCATGTTCTGGGTCGCTGCAATTAGGAGAGAGAGAGGAAACACATTAGCATGATGCTCTTGCAAGTTTAGAGTGGTTTTTAGTTTATCTAAATAGGATGGCTCCCACTGTTTCTCGAATCCTTCCTCAAACCAAAAAAGAAGAACTAGTCAGGAATATTCTCACCGTACAATTCTTGCTTAACCGTTTAGCCAGGCCGGTGTCGGTACTTCGAGGGAGGTTTTACGACGCTTTCGCAAAGTTCCTTAATTAAATGACCTCTTTTCTCTGGGGGCGTAGCCCCGCTGACACCTTTCTCGACATCTACTTGGTTTATAGCATTGATCGTTAAGTGACGAATCTCCTGATGAGTAGCGAATACTCACAGTAGAATCGGGATCCAAATATCATCGTGTGATAAAGCTGAAGGAATCATACCAAAATTATCACACTCCAAATGGTATGCAACTAATAGCAAATTTCAGTTTTTTTAGAAATTCCCGATATGGATTTTTGCCGCATGCTCTTATGACCTTGGCGTTGGTCAAAATGTCATAAGTAACATATCAAGTTCTACCCATCATTATCTTGTTAATTTGAACCCATCCGTACATACCCCTAACGTTGGCCAAATGATAGTACGACTGTCCCAAACCAACTCATCTATCTATGCAACAAATGAATACCCAGCAGCTACCAAACACTATGCCTTGGCGTTGGTCAAAATACATAGCTTGAATACTACTGAATACCCAAATGAAATGACGGAGGGCTACGACTGGTTTTGGAGAAACCGCGAACGTAGTGAACTTGATATGATCGAAGGAACCTGATAGCTTTTTAAAAGGAGTGGTTTAAGCTCCGCAATTAAAAAAATCTTCTTTTTTAAAATAACCGAGTGGTTTCTTTAAAACTTTTCCAACGAGTCAACTCTGGTTTATTTTCTTTGCATTAATATAATGCGTCCCATCAATTAACCTATCATTGGAGAAAACAACGAGAAAACAACGAAAATACAACGTCCTCTTATGCCATCCGCATTCGCCACTGGGCCTCGTCATCCACCCGTTAGGTTACTTAACTAACGACAGAGCGGGGTCTGGGCTAGCGCGGGTGTAAAACATAAGTGACGCCTAATAGATATCATATATAGATATTGTGCATTCGTCAGACGAAATAATAGGCATTCCTGATCACAGATGAACATATTGGATTTTCTACGAATCCGTATTCCTTTTGAGCCTGCAAAGAAAGACAGATTACACAGTCGCGATGAATAACCAAAACCCCACCCTAGAGCCCTACGGGTACGGCAAACTACCCGCCAAGTACCCGAAGTGAAGCGGTCTCCCTCAACGACGTGAGTAGGCCACTAAGCACTTTAAAGTACCCGGTAGTTTGTGCACCCCACCTTGGGTCTATCCTGGGAGCAGAAAACAGTAAATGAAATAATACAACGGTGGTTACAACCTCAACCCGGATGTGCCCCGCAAAAGAATATTACAACAAATTACAATTTAAATTTGAAAGAAAGAAACACTCGTCTCACATCCCCGGCTATCCATTCATGACAATCCAACAAGTCCAAATACACAAACCAGTAAAAATCATTACAGAAATGTGCAACCCCTGCTAACCGACATACTAGCAGTTAGGGGAGGTTTACGAACACATTAAACATAACACATATATAATCCAGTTCGCCAAACATCTTAGAATTTCGATCAAGCAACACTAATGAATCTACTGCAAACAATTCTCTGTGCACATAAAACCTGAGCAGAAAAAAATCATCCCAGAAAACACAACATCAACATAGAAGAATAACTGAGCAAATTTGGGTTGACTCGGTGTCAATTCGGCCGCAGATCCATGGCAGATCGCTTGGATCGGCGGCGGTTCCGCTGCGGTTTAGACGATTCTTGATCCCAAATTTCTTCAGAATTCTTAAAAAACCCTGCTTGTATTTTTAAGGGTCCTTGAAAAATTTTTAGACCCCGTTTAAAAATCGGCAGAAACTATGTGAAAATGATGTTTTTTCGGGTTCGTTTTGCGATCGAATTTCTAACGACTTTGCTAACATGTTAGTTATGGTTTAGCTAGGCTCTGATACCACTGTAAGTCGACGTTACACACCCCACAAGATGCGGGGAGGCGGAATAGGTAAAACAATCATTTTGTTTAAAGTAACATCGACTAACTTTACGGATCTTTGCCAAACCCTAACTAACAACTATCTAGAAGTGATTAGCTACTATGATAGATGATTATACCTAGAGATACAAGTCCTTCTTTTTCTTGTTGATCACCTCCTCGTCGGCCTCCTCGATGTGATAGAAGATCCACCCGAGAGTTCCTTCTCCAAGCTTTAACCTATCACTTGAGGTAACTAGGTGGCTATGATTTTTAATCAAGGTAACCTAGAGGATATAGAGATGGATTAAGGATCTATTAGTCTTGCTAACCCTTAGGATCTCAACACATGAGAGGATTAGGGTTAGGTTTTTGAAGAGAGAGAGCTTGAGGAGAGAGAAAATGTTTGTAATAATGAATTGAAAAAATAACTCATTATGTATATAATGAAGCATAATAATTATCAAATAAATCATTTAGATAATTACAACCATGCTTCATTTAATACAATTGAATGAATCATCTCATGAGTCATTAAGCAATAAATGCTTCATTAACTCAATTGGATGAATCACTCCATGAGTCACAAATTCAATTAATGCAAATTACACCTAAGCTCTCCACCTCACCTTTCTTCTAGAAGCTTCTCGACTAATTATGAGAATGCCCCTCCCATCCGTAAAAATACGGAAATACTGAGACTGTATATATCCAATAATCCAATACTAGAATCTGGCATAAACTAAAGCCCGCTAGTATAATCTTTCTGAACATCGTACGTGCATAAATACACGTATGTGTCCGAACCCTGTCGTAAAACCATACGACCTCTATATCGTTTCGCCTGAAGCAGGGAAACTCTCTGTGTGGGACTCTAAAGACTCGACACTACGCTGGCAGTGGGTTTAACCACAGGCCGCAAGCGGTACTAGCTGTACGTAACAGTCCCCAAGTAGTTGTCGATAAGAAGGCCGATGAGGAAACCCATCCGAACTCCTATTGAGCCTGATGTGACAATCTTCGTACAGTCCGGTCTGTTCGTCTAGGACTACTGCATATCGGGCCTTGGGGGCGGCAAGCGTCATTCCCCTAAAAGCGGTATAAATCGTGTCGGAGTGAAGCCCATTAAACCTTGAGAAGCTACCGGAAATCCTACCAGTAAATCTCGTTTTCCCTGGACAGGGACTTTGCGTAATGGCTCTCCAAACACAGCGCGATATCAACTCCCAATACTGGGAGAGACGAATCCTATCTAACAACCACTGCCTCCAAGTGATTCGGGACTGCACCCAACTGCTACCTGTTTGCACGACTCCTTTAAGTCGTGGTAGGGTAGCAATCTAAGAACAGTGGGAACACACTCGAGGCGGAGTAGCAGTGTCAAGTCTACGGACTATGCTGCACTCATGTCACCTGGGAACTTTTAACTGAAGACGGGTATAATACCAACCAACAG
Source organism: Agapanthus africanus (assembly GCA_030015575.1). NCBI lineage: Eukaryota > Viridiplantae > Streptophyta > Magnoliopsida > Asparagales > Amaryllidaceae > Agapanthus > Agapanthus africanus. Next base: position 203,893,391 of record JASDDO010000031.1, on the reverse strand, counting down.
TTCCCTGGGAGTCCTGTCCAGTATACCCGTAACCCAACGAGCACCTGCATACTATCTCCAGTACGACGTACTGATGGTTGTGGGACAGACAATCTCCCCAACTGGGATGAGAAGCGTGCACACCAGTCTACTCCGGAGTATCGATGCCCTGTCTCGATAATCCTACGACTAGGGACCTGAAAAAGGATGTGCTTGTAGACTACCCAGCCCCCACTAGTGTGACTGCCATCACAACGCTGGTAGTCAAGCAAGATCCTGTTAGTGTATATGCCCTAGAGGCCATTACTGTATTAAACTAGTTTGTATATTACTTAATAGAAGCTTGGAATATTCACAGTTGTATAGACAATCCTGCTCAAAATAGTAGTATGCTACTTGGTTTGTTTCTACTTTAATATGTGCATGTGTTTCTTTTACCATATCGCCTTTACACATTGGTGGAGCCCTTACGATCTTTGCATGATTACCAGCGTTGTGATAGCAGTCACACTAGTGGGGGCTGGGTAATCTACAAGCACATCCTTATACAGGTCCCTAGTCGTAGGATTATCGAGACGGGGTATCGATATTCCGGAGTAGACTAGCGTATGCGCTTCTCATCCCAGCAGGGGAGATGGTCTATCCCACAGCCATTAGTATGTCGTACTTGAGATAGTTTGCGGTTGCTCGTTAGGTTACGAGTACACTGGACAGGACTCGTCGGGAACTGTTGGTTGGTATTATACCTATCGTCAGTTATCAATTTCTAGGTGACATGAGTACAGCTTAGTCCGTTGACTTGACACTGTCACTTTGCCTCGAGTGTGTTCCCACTATTCTTAGATTGCTACCCTACCACGGCATAAAGGAGTCGTGCAAACAGGTAGCAGTTGGGTGCAGTCCCGAAGCACTTGGAGGCAGTGACGGTTAGACATGATTCGTCTATCCCGGTATTGGGGGTTGATATCACGCTGTGTCTAGGAGAGCCATTACACAAAGTCCCTGGCCAGGGCTAGCGAGATATACTGGTAGCATTTCCAGTGTTATCTCAGGTTGTTCTGGGCTACACTCCGACACGACTTGTACCGCTATTAGGGGACTGACGTTTACCGCCCCTTTGGCCCTCCATGTGATACTCTTAGACGAACAGACCAGACTGTACGGAGATTGTCACATTCAGGCTCAGTAGGAGTTCAGATGGGTTCACCTCGTCAGTCTTCTTATCGGCATCTACCTGGGGACCGTTACATGCAACTAGTACCGCTTGCGGCCTATGGTTAAACCCACTGCCAGCGTAGTGTCGAGTCTTTAGAGTCCCACACAAAGGGTTATTCGCCTTTGGGCAAAATAGAGTAGAGGTCGCATGGTTTTGCGACGGGGTTCGTTCACATCCACGCACTTCTGAACGTTCGGTTTCCGGACAGTTATTACTAGCGGGCTTTGGATTAAGCCAGATCCTAGTATACGTTTTGGGATTGGTTTTATCTTATTGTATTCGTGTTCCTTGGAACATGGATGCGGGTGTGTATGCACAGTTGACCGAGGCAGAGAATTCTCATTAGGGTTGATGACCGTTGTCTTTTTCCAAACCCTAATGAATATGTGAAATATGATTATTGATATTAATTAAAGATAATTGTGTTATGGTTAGGGTTGTTGACCATTTGACTTTGGTTGACTTGTTGACCCATGTTGACATATTGTCCATCATCATTTCACATGAAAGATGCGCTTTGATTCTTGCAAAATTCATTAATGTGAAATGATAGTGGTCATTTCAAGTTAACCATCACTATTATCTTTGATTAATTATTTAATTATCATAATTCACATATATCTGAGAATGGTTGATAATTATCCTCATTCTCTCTTTCTCATTCTCTCTCATCCAAAGCTCATCCTCTTCCTCTCTCTCAAATCTCTCCCCTCTCATGTGTTGAGAACCATTTTCTTTTGAGATAAAACACCAAAACTCCTCTCTACTCATTCTAGGGTTCTAGGTTTAGCAAGCCAAGCACTTTAGTTACCTCTAGGTTGAGTTAGGAGCCAAAGGTAGAGGCCCTCGGGTGGATCTTTCTTCGGCAAGAGAAGGCGACGAGGAGGACCCGTTTAACCCACTCCAAGGAGCAAGAAGAGAAGGAGTTCAAGACTTAGGTATAACCCTTTAACCGAGTAGCTAAATCTTTTAGCATGGTTGTTAGTTTTTGTTTAGCAAAGATCCTCCTTTTAGTCCATGTTGCTTTGAGTTTATAAAAATCATTTTTTACCGTTTCCGCCTCCCCGTAAGCACCGGGGTGGGCAACGTGGACTTACACCGGTATCAGAGCCTAGCTAAACACAAACTAGCAAGTTAGAAATGTATTTCGAATTCGATCCGAGAAAAATCGCAAAACACGTCCGAAAAACATAACTTTCTGCCGATTTTTAAACCAGCTTTAAAAATAATTCCACATACATTAAAAATCGGCTCAGGGTTTTGTTAGAATTGTCAGCAAAAACGAGCCACTGACTCGGTCAACGCACCGCAGAACCGCGGCGACAACATGCTTCTTGCCGCGGCCGAGTTGACTCGGCCGCGACTCGTCTTCGCTGCAGTTTCATCTGTGTTCTGTTTTGGGATTTTTAGGATATGTTGTTTCTGCCCAGAATTTCCAGAGAACAATGTTGTGTTTGGGGTAGTTGCCTACGAAAGTGTGCTAGTTAGTTTTTCTCTTTATTTTCTCCTTTCTTTTTTAATAAAAAGTTCGCTCGAGACGATCGATAATAAGTTTGGGGGAATTTGATCAGTCAAAAATACTGCATGTTTAAACCGGCAATTTCCCTATTATTTGCACTCATCTAGAAGTGTTCGGCATTCATATTACACATATTAACAATACAGTAGTAAAATTTCAGATTGCATGTGTTAGACTTTAAAACCGTCACTATAAGGGAAATTGACTGTATTTCATAGCATAGCATCATTCCTATATTGTGCAACTTGTGTTTCGAAGTCTGTGCAGCAAATCCCAGAAGAATGATCAAAATTACATAACAGACTGCTAAAAAAATACGCCAACTCAAGGAATTGGAATCTGGCAATGATCTAGAATGAATTCAGAGATTCAACATATCAGGAAATACATCAAAGTACAGAAGAAGCCAACACTGCAAAGATGAAGCCCTAGCTCAGCCACTTGGCCACGGAACCGCGGCCGGAGCCGCCTTGCGCCACGGTTCCGCGGCGGCTTGTCAACGTCACCACCCCAATTTAGCTTCATAATTCTCACATCAGCTTCCACACTTCAGAAAGACACTACATTCTCCAGATTACTCAAGAACATTCTGCCAGATCAGCAAGCCATTGGGTTCTAAACTAAACACTCTTAGCTTCCTCAACAAGCTTCATTTAAACTTCATTAAGGACCCAGAACCTTCCCCCTAACCTCCAAGCTTAGGGTAGAAGCTAAGCCCTAACTAACTACTTCTAGAAGCCTCTCCCTATAACTAACTTTTGGAGGGAAAATTCAAATTTGAATTCCTAGAGCTAGGGTTTGGGAAACCTATAAATAGACCCCAAGGCTCACTTGAAAAAGGTTGTTGAATCCTTAGTTGTTCAATCTTTGGTTCAATAGTTAATCTCCTCAACTCAATTGTTGTGGTTGTTCTTCATCTTCAACCCAACAACTACCACCTCAAAACCCTAACCCTAATCCAATCCAAAATCAAGAAACCTCAAGATACTTTGAGTGCAAGCAAAGCAAGTCTTCAACGATCCTTTGAAGCGAAGCCGGACTTCAACGGAGCACGAGATCCAAGCCGATCCATGACTCAAGGAGCCGAGCGATGCTAGATTCGACGAGCGAAGTTCCTACCTCTTGTAATTCTTGAGAGTTGTAACTACTTGTTGATGTAATAAAGGTGAAGATTCTTTAAACTTGCTTATTTTCAATTCAAGCATTATGATTCGTATTCAATTCTTGAATGTATTCTTCGTGATGATGCTTGAATAAAACTCCGCTCGTGGAGGAATCGAAACGATTGTAGAATGATGATGTTGATGAATCTTTAAACGTTTTCTTAAGTCTTAAAACAATTGTAAATTCTTGAAAATCAATTGATCGATGATCTAGATCGATGCGAATGCGTTCTTGATTCCTTTCGCACGATCTACAGATAAAAAATTGATCATTCGACTTTCAAGAAGCTATCTAGTGTATGCGATTCATCGAAAGGACAAAGGATATGATGAGGAACCCTAATTCTTCGCAAGATCCTTGATCCTCGATGAATCTACATCGATTTAGCATCAACTTGTTAATGGATAAGAAATTGTATTCTTGAATCTTCGTCACATCTACAATCTACTCGATTCCTACGAGCTTTACTTCAAATCTTGAAACCAAAATTGATTGGAATTCTATCAATACTTGATTCTTAATGTTTTTCATTTTCTTGATTATTGATTAGAATAATTGATTCTTGAAACTCATCAATATAAATCATGAATCGTTTTCTTTTCTTTTTCTATTAAATTTTCAATTCAAACAAAACAAAATACGAACGAATCGCGCAATCCCTGTGGACGATCCGCACTCATTAATGCGCTACAAACCGACACCGTTATTGATTGCGGTCAAATACTTTTGGTTATGATTTCATATAAGTTTCTAAATACCGACAACGAGAAATAAGATCAACCAGACAACACGGCGGATCCACTCACAAAGGCCTTTTCCCAGAGAGAGACTTTTATGGGATGGTTGAGTATGAGATACTACAACCACTGCTATATGATGGCCCTAGTGCAAGTGGGAGATTGTTAGTTATATGTATGCCCTAGAAGCCATTACTGTATATGAGATGTATATTGTTGTGGATGCTAGGACATATATAGGGAGGACATTCTTGCTCGACATGATAGTACGCTATCTGGTTGCTCTTTATCTTAACATGTACACTTATTTTCTCTCTGTTACATGTTGATAAAGCCCTTAATGTGTACTCTACTTCCAGGATTACGATGCAGATCATACTAGTAGGGCCTGGGTAGTCCATGAGTAATCCTTCAATGTTCCTAGTCGTGGGAATATCGAGATGGGACATCGATATTCCAGAGTAGACTAGCATGTATCTTCTCGACCCATGTGATGGGCGATGGATGATCCCATATCCATTGGTTTTTTACATCAGAGATGGTATGCGGGTGCTCAGTAGAGACTGGGTACACTGAACAGACTCGCTGAGAACTCCCAGATGGTATTATACCTCACGTTAGATGGCAGTTCTCTGGGGACATTGGTACAGCTTTGTCTGTTGACCCGAGATCGTCATACAGTCTTGTGTGTCTCCCACTGTGCTTTGATTTCCACCCTACCACGGTGCTACTGAGTCGTACAAACAGGTGGTTTTTGGGTACAGTCCCGAGTCACATGGAGGCAATGAGCGATCGGAGGGGATTCGTCTCTCCCAGTATTGGGGGTTGATGTTGCGCTATGCTCAACTTGCCATAACTGGAAATCGCTGGCCAGGGTTGATGTGATTTACTGGTAAGTGTTATCAGTAGTTTCACGCTCGTTATGGACCATACATCGGCAAGACTTATCAAGCTACTGGGGTCTGACGTTTACCACCTATAGGCGAGATAGGCGACATATCAGACGAACAGACCGGACTGTACGATAAGTGTTACTGATTGGATTCGCAGGAGTGTGAGCAGGCTTGCTCGTTGATATTCTGATCGCTCAATAATCGGGTGGCCATTACGTTTAGCATACCGCTTGCGGCTTATGGGTGACTGATATGATCATCACCTACTGTCGGCATATTGACGAGTCTTTAGAGTTCTACACAGAGGTTTCTTGACTCAAGCGAAACGAAATAGGAGCGCATATGAGATATGTATGGGACCGAGAATAATACCAGTATGTGATACTGTATTCTATTCTCACGATTTGTATCATCGGTCGGTTATATGTGATATAGCCAGGTTACCGAATCAAGTGTTGATTCGATATATTGATACACTAGATATTAGTCGGTTATATGCGATATGACCGGATCATTAAATCAAGTGTTGATTTAATGATTTAATGTATAATTATATATTTGATATATTACTTTACATTAACTAGTATTTGTTCACTTAAGATTGATTTTCTCAGTTATTGTGCACATGTTGTATATGTGATATATGTTTGTGCAATAGATTGTATCATGGTTGATGATACATGCAAACATGGGTGGGTGGGTGGCATACACCATGTTTATTTATAATTGTGAGGGTTTTATTTATTTTAAGTATTTCAAAATGGTGGCTTTATTTGTCATGGCTTGAAGCTTCATGAAGCTTCAAGCATCTTTGACAAAGTCCACACACTTTGTTTTACTTAAGATATTTTTAAACCAAACCATTATATTAAACCATGGTTATGTCTCTACAAGAGTTAGTGGATTAAACTAACTCACCCATGGTTGCATTATGATAATCTTCACTTATTATTCCTTTCTCATGACTCATTCTTTCTTCTTCTTCTTCTTCATCAAGAAGAAAACCTTGATAAAATTTTCTAAGTGAAGAAATAAAGTGAGAAATCCAAATCTAAAGTGAATCCATTTCCTATTTCATCATCTTCTACCACTTGCCATTTAGTTTAGGGTGTTCTCTTGACAAAGTTCTTGACCTAGTGAAGTGGAAGCTTGAGTTTGAGTCTCCTCGACGTAGATCATTTTCGGCCTCGAATTCAACAAGCTAGCCCGTTCATTTCTCCGAGGAAACCATCACTAGAGTCCGGGATCTCGATGATCACAGCGAAGGGACGTCAACATGGAGATTTAGAAGTGAAGGACCGGATCTACAAAGGTTGTATTTTTTCTCACTTCTATTTTTAATGGTTGATTACTATTTTGTTACTCTAGTTTTCTAGTTCGATTCGTAGTTAGATTTCTTAGAACACCCTAAATTTTTTGTTGTGGAATGTGTGATGCTTGCAAACCGTAGGCTAGGTGCTAAGGAATCCCAACACATTAAGTTAAAAGATTTCTTCAAAACCAGTCGTAGCCATCCGTCATTTTAGATAAGTACTATTTAGTATTCGTGCTGTGTTTGTTAGCCCGTGTCAAGGCGTAGTGGCCGGTAGCTGATTAGTGCTTATCTTCCGCATTTGATGCGATTGGATTAGGGTAGTCATACGACGTTGTTTGGCCTGCGTCAAGGGTCGTGCGGGAGGGTTTAATTCAATCATGAAATGAACGGGTTGAACTTGATTAGGGGCCTATGGTTTGTTGGCCTGTGTCAAGGTCATAGGTCGTTAGGGGTAAAACAGATATCGGTAATTTCAAGTGTTGGAATTTGCAACGAGATTGCATACCTTCTATATAATAGTTAGATCCCGATACTCACTCCGAGTAAGAGTTACTCCTGGGAAAGTTTTCCACTTTACAATTAGCTGATCCAGTAGGTATCTAAGAAAGGTGTTAACGGGGTTAAGACCCCGCGGAAACGATGTTATTTAATTAGTTCCATGCGAAAGCATGGGAAGACTCCCTCAGAGTACCAATACCAGCCTGGCCGACCGATTGGCGAACTTGTAGGGTGTAATTAATCCCGGCTAATTTACCTTTTATGGTTTGAAGAAAGATTTGATAAAAATAGTGGGAGCCATCCTGATTAGATAAGATAATAACCAATCTAATCTTTCAAAGAGCGCACGCTAATGCATTTCCTTCTCTCTCTCCCCAGGTAGCGACCATGACACGTCTTAATCAAGATAACAATTTGGATGTATAGACCGAACCCTCTTATTATACTGAGCTGGGGAATGTTGGTTCCGCTTTTTCTTATAGTTGTCATAAGTCTAAACAAGGAATAGGGGAATACCCGGATTCCCACGCCACCCGAATGAAGAAGCAGCATGTCGATACATCTTCTTCGGGTGTGTTCGTAACCGAGAACCATTTCTCAGTTTGCTTTACGTCCTGGGTATTGGATACCGGATTAGGATCCCACGTATAAATTCGTGCCTACCACTCCATATGAGATATGGAAAGGAAAGAGACCATGCCTTAATTATGTTAAGATATGGGGTTGTCCAGCTTATGTGAAAACACAAAATCCGGACAAGTTCGAGGCAATGTCAGTTCTGTACAAGTTTGTAGGATATCCGAAACATTCGTGAGGGTATATGTTCTACCACACCGAGGAACAAAAGATGTTTGTTTTTCTACATACCACCTTTTTAGAAAAGGGATATCTTCTGTAAGAAATTAGTGGTCATGAGGTTGAGCTTGAAGAAGTTTCATCTACACAACTATAACTGATAATTTGGTAGAACCGGAGGATTCAATAGTCCCCGACGAACCTCAGCTACTCCGCAGATCTAGTTGGGTTCCTCATCCACCTGAGAGATACTGTGGTTTTCTCAAAGACAGTGGGAGCGAGGATTGCATCATGGAAGATGATGACCCAACTAGTTTCGAGCAGGCCATCATAAGTGGAGACTCTGTGAAATGGATGGATGTTATGCGATATGAGATGAAATCCACGCACACCAACAAAGTATGGACTTTGCAAGTTTCTCCTGAAGGGGTAAAACCCATCGGGAGCATGTGGATCTTTAAGAAGAAAATTGGTGTAGATGGAAAAGTTGAGACTTTTAAAGATTGACTTGTAGCAAAAGGTTTTCGTCAACGACCAGGTGTCGACTATGATGAAACCTTTTTTCATGTCGCTATGCATAAGTCCATCAGGATCCTACTTGCCATTGCTGCATACCATGACTACGAAATCTGGCAGATGGATGTCAAGACTGCTTTTCTAAATGGTGATTTAGAAGAGAGCGTGTACATGACACAGCAAGAGGGCTTCGTAGATAGTGGGAGCAGCGGAAGCGTGTGCAAGCTGATTAAATCAATCTACGGATTAAAGCTGGTATCGCGGAGCTGGAACATCTGTTTCGATGAAGCTATAAAAGAGTTTGACTTCATCAAAAACGTAGATGAACCTTTTATATACAAGAAGGTTGTTGAGAATAAGGTTGTCTTCCTCGTATGGTACGTGGATGACATACTCTTGATAGGAAACGATGTTCCTATGCTACACTCGGTCAAGCTCTTCTTATCACATTAGTTCTCCATGAAAGATCTTGGTGATGCCTCCTACATCCTGGGGATAATGATCTATAGAGATAGATCTAGACGGATGTTGGGATTGTCCCAATCTAGGTACATAGACACCATACTGAAGAGGTTTAGTATGGAAGATTCTAAGCATGGTAATTTAACCGCTTGTTCAGGAATCACTCTCTCCAAAGAGATGTCTCCTAATACTGATTTGGAGAGGGCTCGCATGCAAGGGATACCCTATGCTTCGGCAGTCGGAACTATCATGTATGCGATGTTATGTACCAGAAAAGATGTAGCTTACTCACTAGGTGTAGTGAGTAGGTATCAATCAAATTCAGGGAAGAAACACTGGACAGCTGTGAAGAACATTCTTAAGTACTTGAGAAGGACTAAAGAGATGTTCTTGGTATATGGTAACGGTGAACTCCAGGTGGAGTCCTTTACCGATTCGTGCTCCAGAGTGATAAGGACGACAGTAAGTCGGTCTCGGGTTTTGTCGTCACCCTCAATGGAGGGGCGGTATGTTTTAAGATTTCCAAGCAAGATACCGTAGCAGACTCGACGATGGAGGCTAACTACATCGTTGCTAATGATGCCTCCAAAGAGGCTGTCTGGATGAACAAGTTCGTAGCTGAACTTGGTGTGGTTCCGTCCATTGAGCATCCAATACCTTTGTATTATGATAACAATGGTGATGTGGCTTTATGTAACACCCAGCCCCTTTTTATACCAATATCTGCAAAGTTGTTATTTTTTGAATTTTATTTGATTTATTTAAATTCTATTTCTTCTAAACCCTAAAAGCCAAAACCAAGATTTAAAACCAAAACCGAATTTAACCAAACTGAGTAAAATACTTAAACCACAAACCTATTTTTAAACATTCAGCTCAAACTTATATTTAAACCCCAAGCCTAAAGTTAAATTTAATTCCTCAGCCCACTCCAAATTTTCTTAATATATTCCTTATAAAATTTTCCCGGCCCAATCTCTTACACCGGCCCACATCTCAAATTTTTATAATTTTCACTTATTTTATAGCCCGGGCCCTTTTCTTATTTATTTTCTAGTTAATTCTTGGCCCGGCCCGCTTCCTTAATTCCCCTCAACTAATTCTTTTTCCCTCATTTCTTGGCCCGTCCCTTCTTCTTCAGCCCACGCCCGCACACACACCCGACCCGACTCCATCACTGTTCATCTCCTTTAAATCCCCAACGGCACCTTTCCCGAACTCCCGCTCGCGACCGCGTTTCTCGCCGCCTCCTCCGCCCTCGCTCGCGTGCCGTTAACCCCACGACTCGTGCGCCGTTACCTTGACGTGCGCACCCCTCGTCTCTCCTAACCCCCCTCGAACTCACTATCGCTCCTCTCTCGTCTCCCCTTCTCTCTCGAACTCGCGCAACCACCGTCTCCTCACCGCCGCTCACCGACCACTCCATCCCTCTCACCATTAAGACCTCCGACGAGCCACCATCAACATTGCCGACCACCCCAAGCTTCACCCGCTCTCCCCTTCATCACCGACCACCAACTTCTCCTCCTTCCTCAACCCCACCTCGACTCTATGGTCGAGTTCCCGGCCAAGGAAGCTCCTTCGTAGCCAAGACATCACCCCGGCCGATCTCCCCTGCAACCATTGACTGCCCCTGCACTCCGTTCTCCCTCACTCGATTCCCTCGTCGGCGGCAGCCACCACCATTCCCGAGCTGCACCCCTCACCTGAACCCGTCGCATCTCGTCGACCCCCGTCTCACCGCCGTTCAGCCACGCCGTCACCCCATCATCATCGTCGTTGTCGTCATCGTCACTCTCTCTCTGCCTTCCTCTCTCTCTCTCTCTGTCTCTGTCACTCTCTCACTCTCTTTCTCTGAATCTCATCTCTCTCTCTCTCTCTCTCTGTTCTCTTTCTCTCTCAGTCACTCTCTCTCTCTTTCTCTGCCTACTCCCTATCTCTCATTTCTCTATAACCTCTTTCTCTCTCTCTAACACACTCTCTCTCTCAATAACTCTATCCCTCTGCAAATCCCTCGCCATCGGCCTCGCAGCACCATCTTCTCCCCAGTCTCACGAGCCGTAGCTGTTACCGAGGCAAAACCCTATTAGCTGAGCACGAGCACGAGCCGAGGCCGCGAACCCTACACGCGCCATTCATCGCGCGTTCGTGCCGTTATCATTGCCGAGCATCGCCAAGACGCCTCCAGGCAAGTTTTTACTTGCTTACATGCTATTTACTTATGGTACAATCACTAAATACATAGATTATAAAGTTGCAAATTTAAACTGATTATATGCCATAACCTGCTCGACGTGTGTTCCCAATGGGAAACCTTTCCCAATTTGGAGGAACTAAATAGTTTTGTTTGGCCCGTATGTCTTTGAACCTAGTGCATGAATTTCGTTGGATAATTTGATCGTTAACGACTAAAACAACCACCCCCAAGTTTAATCGTAAAACTGTATTTCTATTGTACCTGAAAACCGTTAAATTCACCATAAATCATATACACACTAGAATGGTGCGTTCGAGGGCTCAAATCGAAGCCGACTCGATGAAATTTAACCCTATACTGGTTTTCTGATATTCTTGTACTTAATTTGTGATGATATTCGTATCGGAGTGCGACTCTGGACTGCAGTCCAGAGCGACTCCAGTCGTTGCTTGTTGTTCCGTATTGGATACCACAGGATTTCCTTAACTCGTAGGTTACGGAACTCCACTGTTCATTATAGATAAATCTGTTAGCTAGACAACACAATCGATTTCATTCTGTTTCGTTACCATTTGATATTTATTCTGTAATATAAAAGATCGGGACGCATAACAGTCCCAACAGAATCAGAACCGACATATTATTGTTAAACATTGTATATCTTCCGACGTGCAGATGCGATTGAAGATCCGTCTGTTGCGTCGAAAACCTTACTGAAAACCCTAGAATTTATCCAACTGTAGCGTCGCTAAAATCCGATCCCAGCTGGGATCAAAATGCGTTTCGAAACGGACTTCTGATTCTGAAACCGGATTTCCAGCCGTGAGCGCTTAACATGAAATGGTTATAACTAATGATCCTGTAACCCGATTGGCTTGAAACTAAATTCTATGGATGGACAACTGAACATACTAATTACTATCTGCTTATCGTTTCGCTAAATTATATATGTACGTTTCATGATAAATCGTGCAAGTGATAAAATACTGTTTTCGTGACACCTTAATCGTGCTTATATACTGTTCACGCATCATATCATACCCATATCATTGTAGTGATAACCTAGTGATATCGTGCATTTACCCAGTGTTAGATTCTAGCGATGATTGTGGCAAGTACGTCAGTGTTCGTGTATCCGTGATAAAGTGAAAGTGATACGTACTTGTACACAATCAGTGACCCTATTATTCTATTGCATTGTCGACGTCTGTGGGATGCGTGTACGTGTGACTATAAGTGGTATGGGTCACTTATGGAAGCGCTTGCACGGGTATCACAGATAAGGCATCTGACACTGCCATCTATCTTAGGTATTAGTCGGGACGTGCTTGATGGAGGTCCTGCCTCCAGTTCACGCGCAGACTTGTCACGGATCGATTAGTATTTAGGGTTGTGGTTAGCGTTTGATGTAAACCACGGTGTGTGGGGTAGTTTAATTGTGAGTTCAACAGAATCTCGGGAGTCCCATGCCGACTTATATATTTAGGGAGTTATATGGAGATTTACAGGGTATGTGATATATACACCGTGATATACATGTTACATGTTGGGCCCGTGGTCCCTTGCCCTTGGGTTCTACCCTTGGGTGGAGGACACTCGCGAGTGGTTGACTCTCACACTTAGACTGACGATAGGCTTAGTGACCTGTACAGTGAGACTTAGAGACTGATATGGATACTGGCATTTATATTCCTTATATACTGTGTTGGCATACGTGACATATCGTTCTACTGCTTTACTGTTCCGCTGCATTGATTACTGTATATTCATATTCATGATGTCACTGATTTACTGCTTCTCATATCTATTATTACTGTTAGAACTGTCACTTGATTTTATACATATTATATCGTTTTTGTGTCGCTCTGACGACCTGAGTATGCATGCTCAGTGTGAGGAGAAGATTTAGCCTGGACCAGAACTAGACGTGCATCACAGACTTCTTGACTTGTCTTTCCGAGTTACATTCATTTGTTCCACTTCAGGTCAGTCTTTACATTGTTTCTTTCAGTTACTGCTTTTCTCATTACCTGCGCATCATTTACTGTTTACCATGACAAACTAGAAACCGAAGTGTGACTACGGCAGGACATTTCCTTGACCGTAGGAGCATGGCTGGCCTTGTCTACCCCTCCTATTCCGTATTTTGGGAAGCGTGGCGTGACATGGTTTAGTTGGTATCAGAGACAGATTTTGCATCGATTGGGATTGCAGTTTTCCGTGTATAGTTTGGCAATCTAAGACATCCCTCGGTCTAGGTTGTAAACTTGTCATTCTTGATCCATATTCACATCGTGTGTTCAACTATCCATTCGCTATGGTTTCGGGTGACTTGGCAAGGTTACGTGGTTGCAATTGCACTACCGTACCCTATTCAAGTGACTTGAAGTCATACAGTTGATTCCCCACTTGTAATAAATTCATCACCTCTGATATTCTTGAATCTTTGTCCTATCCATATTATATTCTGATTCGTTTAGTTTGTGACTTATATTATTCTCAAAATTGTTGTCTCAGGATCATGTCTTTCAACGACTCTTCGTCTATATCCACTCCTCAGAATCAAACTGTTGAGATCCTTAGTGTACTGCAAGGTTTATAGGAATCCCAGGAGCAAACAAACGACTTATTAGCTGAAGGGCTGAGAGGACAGGTGAGTCAGACCCCAGCGGGAGTCTCCTATCATAAAGGGATCCCTATTAGACGAGGAAAAGAGAAGAAGATGAAGCGTCAACAGAAACATCAGAAGAACCCTTGCTGTGGATATTGTAAGAGGCGAGGACATCTTCAGAAGGATTGTCACCGTGCCCAAGGGAAATGTCTGATATGCGGTTCCGACAAACATCTCATCAACGGTTGCCCAGAAAGGAAAGAACTACAAGGAGGAAACTTGTCCACACTCTCCACTTCTGCCAAGTGAGGATTTCTACCTAGTTCAAATTTCGAGGATAAAGCGGACCCAACACAGGATTCAACTCGCGTAACGATGATGCAGCGTTCTGGCAGTCAAAGAAGAATTTTATGTTTTCCAATTTCAGTATTATGTTGTCATCCTCTTATAAACATTTCCTTCCATTTGAACCTTTGTATCTGTCGAACTTTTAGTTGAATGAAATAGAATTTGAATCATAATATATGTATCATTCTCATGCTTTCTCTATGTCAAATTCTATTCATTATCACAGTATTTTCATTCTGATCTTTCAGTTCCTGCAACCGCATATTTTCCTATATTTCGTACCCTGAGCTTTCCTTGATGTATTCCACTGTCTAGTCATGACTTCTTTTTTCAGGCCATGGCCCACCCTGGAGTAGCGCCGCATCTAGACAAGAATGCACAGTCATGCGCTTCCTTAGATCACACACTGACGAGTTCCGATGATGAGGCCAATGGTCCCCAGGTCAACTTCGAAAACAATGATTCAGAGGACGAAGGAGCAGCCGCCCCAAAGTTTGACATGATAGCTGATTCTGACGAAGAAGAAGGAGATCCTGAAGAGAACACTATAGAGGAAGACCCGATAGAGGAAGATCCCGATAAAGACCCGATAGAAGAAAATCCAGTTGGGGAAAATCCCGTGGGAGAAAATCCAGAAGAAGAGAATCACATGGAATCGGACCTCAATGAAGAAGCTCCATCCGAGGAAGAAGGACCAGAAGATCAGGACCCTGTTGTGGACGAACTTCCAGTGGCGATGCCTGCGAGGCGATATGGAAACGGACGTCCCTACCTGAGTGCGCGAGCCTACCGCAACCTACTGAATCTCCACAACCACAACTGACGGAATTTCTTTTGGTGTTGTCTTTCTGGCCAAATAAACTGTGTATAGTTTAGGGCCACTTTTCGCCTTTGGGAATGCCTTGTTTCAAACCTTCTTGAATGAAATAAATCTTCTGAATTCGTAAAACCTTTTGATTATTGGTTCGCTTGATACTTGTTTATTGCCCATATCCATTTATTTTCTGCGGAGATTCCTGACTGTCCACCCTACTCATTGTATAGTTTTCACCCTCGTTTCGATTAGAAAGTATCGCACCCTGATCCTCGGAATGAGCCACCCTCCATCTCTCGTCTGTGCCCCGTTTGAGATCCTTCTGGGAGGAGAACAGTTCCTGTGAAACTTCCGAGTTCACTAAACTCTTCAAATTTTGATTCGTGTGTTGTACCGACTGTTGTTTCCCCCACACCTTTCCTTTGGTATTCCTTTGTTGCTCATCCTTACTTCCTGTGCTGACCCTATCCCAATCTCCTTAACATTCAGCCTAAAACCGCCACACTCCGACCTTCTGAACCTTCTGATTGAACCACACCTTCTTGTAATCACATACCCTAGCTAGCCCTATTCATATTGGTGATTTCTCTATTACCCCATATATATTTAGAGACATTATCATTCAAGATTTAGTTTTCATTATTTTAAATTTATTAAAGAGTGTGTGTTATTGATTACTCTGTTTTACGTATTTTAAGTACACTATTAGTATTCTCATTTTCAGTAGCGCAACCTTACACCGCGCATATTTTGTTCCATGTTCCGTATTTTCACGATACGAGTTTTCTAAGTTATTTTAAAACTATCTGATAGATATATCGTCCTAAAATGTTTTAATCTACCGACTAATTTTCACTACTTTATTGTCGTTACTCTATTTTCAAGAACTGTGTCTATGCTTACTATTATAAGTGGTTGAGCCTTATACTTATTGTTTCTGTTTGCTACTTTGATATACTTAGATGTGCACACATTTGGTTTCGACGTTTACCGAGCATACTTTGATTAACATTATTCGTTAATTGTTACCTATATTCTTGTATATTTGTAGTTGCCCTTATAGTGTTCCTGTATTATGCTTTTAGCCCTAACTTTTGTATGTGGTTCTTATATATATATATATGTACCTTCAAAACTTTATCTACCCGTTTTAAATAAATAAACACATATTAGTTTTCGATATGATAATCCTTCATTTATTATTTATAGCTAGTTGTTCTTTTAAATTTCGAGGACGAAATTTTTGTAAGGGTGGTATGATGTAACACCCAGCCCCTTTTTATACCAATATCTGTATAGTTGTTATTTTTTGAATTTTATTTGATTTATTTAAATTCTATTTCTTCTAAACCCTAAAAGCCAAAACCAAGATTTAAAACCAAAACCGAATTTAACCAAACTGAGTAAAATACTTAAACCTTAAACCTATTTTTAAACATTCAGCTCAAACTTATATTTAAACCCCAAGCCCAAAGTTAAATTTAATTCCTCAGCCCACTCCAAATTTTCTTAATATATTCCTTATAAAATTTTCCCGGCCCAATCTCTTACACCAGCCCACATCTCAAATTTTTATAATTTTCACTTTTTTTATAGCCCGGGCCCTTTTCTTATTTATTTTCTAGTTAATTCTTGGCCCGGCCCGCTTCATTAATTCCCCTCAACTAATTCTTTTTCCCTCATTTCTTGGCCCGGCCCTTCTTCTTCAGCCCACGCCCGCACACACACCCGACCCGACTCCATCACTGTTCATCTCCTTTAAATCCCCAACGGCTCCTTTCCCCAACTCCCGCTCGCGACCGCGTTTCTCGCCGCCTCCTCCACCCTCACTCGCGTGCCGTTATCCCCACGACTCGTGCGCCGTAACCTTGACGTGCGCACCCCTCGTCTCTCCTAACCCCCCTCGAACTCACTATCGCTCCTCTCTCGTCTCCCATTCTCTCTCAAACTCGCGCCACCACCGTCTCCTCGCCGCCGCTCACCGACCAATCCATCCCTCTCACCATTAAGACCTACGACGAGCCACCATCAACATTGCCGACCACCCCAAGCTTCACCCGCTCTCCCCTTCATCACCGACCACCAACTTCTCCTCCTTCCTCAACCCCACCTCGACTCCACGGTCGAGTTCCCGGCCAAGGCAGCTCCTTCGTAGCCAAGACATCACCCCGGCCGATCTCCCCTGCAACCATTGACTGCCCCTGCACTCCGTTCTCCCTCACTCGATTCCCTCGTCGGTGGCAGCCACCACCATTCCCGAGCTGCACCCCTCACCTGAACCTGTCGCATCTCGTCGACCCCCGTCTCACCGCCGTTCAGCCACGCCGTCACCCCATCATCGTCGTCGTTGTCGTCATCGTCACTCTCTCTCTGCCTTCCTCTCTCTCTCTCTGTCTCTGTCACTCTCTCACTCTCTTTCTCTGAATCTCATCTCTCTCTCTCTCTCTCTCTCTCTCTGTTCTCTCTCTCTCTCAGTCACTCTCTCTCTCTTTCTCTGCCTACTCCCTCTCTCTTTCTCTGCCTACTCCCTCTCTCTCATTTCTCTATAACCTCTTTCTCTCTCTCTAACACTCTCTCTCTCTCAATAACTCTATCCCTCTGCAAATCCCTCGCCATCGGCCTCGCAGCACCATCTTCTCCCCAGTCTCACGAGCCGTAGTTGTTACCGAGGCAAAACCCCATTAGCTGAGCACGAGCACGAGCCGAGGCCGCGAACCCTACACGCGCCATTCATCGCGCGTTCGTGCCGTTATCATTGCCGAGCATCGCCAAGACGCCTCCAGGCAAGTTTTTACTTGCTTACATGCTATTTACTTATGGTACAATCACTAAATACATAGATTATAAAGTTGCAAATTTAAACTGATTATGTGCCATAACCTGCTCGACGTGTGTTCCCAATGGGAAACCTTTCCCAATTTGGCGGAACTAAATAGTTTTGTTTGGCCCGTATGGTTTTGAACCTAGTGCATGAATTTCGTTGGATAATTTGATCGTTAACGACTAAAACAACCACCCCCAAGTTTAATCGTAAAACTGTATTTCTATTGTACCTGAAAACCGTTAAATTCACCATAAATCATATACACACTAGAATGGTGCGTTCGAGGGCTCAAATCGAAGCCGACTCGATGAACTTTAACCCTATACTGGTTTCCTGATATTCCTGTACTTAATTTGTGATGATATTCGTATCGGAGTGCGACTCTGGACTGCAGTCCAGAGCGACTCCAGTCGTTGCTTGTTGTTCCGTATGGGATACCACTGGATTTCCTTAACTCGTAAGTTGCGGAACTCTGCTGTTCATTATAGATAAATCTGTTAGCTAGACAACACAATCGATTTCATTCTGTTTCGTTACCATTTGATATTTATTCTGTAATATAAACGATCGGGACGCATAACAGTCCCAACAGAATCAGAACCAACATATTAATGTTAAACATTGTGTATCTTCCGACGTGCAGATACGATTGAAGATCCGTATGTTGCGTAGAAAACCTTACTGAAAACCCTAGAATTTATCCAACTGTAGCGTCGCTAAAATCCGATCCCAACTGGGATCAAAATGCGTTGAGAAACGGACTTCTGATTCTGAAACCGGATTTCCAGCCGTGAGCGCTTAACATGAAATGGTTATAACTAATGATCCTGTAACCCGATTGGCTTGAAACTAAATTCTATGGATGGACAACTGAACATACTAATTACTACCTGCTTATCGTTTCGCTAAATTATATATGTACGTTTCATGATAAATCGTGCAAGTGATAAAATACTGTTTTCGTGACACCTTAATCGTGCTTATATACTGTTCACGCATCATATCATACCTATATCATTGTAGTGATAACCTAGTGATATCGTGCATTTACCCAGTGTTAGATTCTAGCGATGATTGTGGCAAGTACGTCAGTGTTCGTGTATCCGTGATAAAGTGAAAGTGATACGTACTTCTACACAATCAGTGACCCTATTATTCTATTGCATTGTCGACGTCTGCGGGATGCGTGTACGTGTGACTATAAGTGGTATGGGACACTTATGGAAGCGCTTGCACGGGTATCACAGATAAGGCATCCGACACAGCCATCTATCTTAGGTATTAGTCGGGACGTGCTTGATGGAGGTCCTGCCTCCAGTTCTCACGCAGACTTGTCACGGATCGATTAGTATTTAGGGTTGTGGTTAGCGTTTGATGTAGACCACGGGGTGTGGGGTAGTTTAATTGTGAGTTCAACAGAATCTCGGGAGTCCCATGCCGGCATATATATTTAGGGAGTTATATGGAGATTTACAGGGTATGTGATATATACACCATGATATACATGTTACATGTTGGGCCCGTGGTCCCTTGCCCTTGGGTTCTACCATTGGGTGGAGGACACTCGCGAGTGGTTGACTCTCACACTTGGACCGACGATAGGCTTAGTGACCTGTACAGTGAGACTTAGAGACTGATAGGGATACTGGCATTTATATTCCTTATATACTGTGTTGGCATACGTGACATATCGTTCTACTGCTTTACTGTTCAGCTGCATTGATTACTGTATATTCATATTCATGATGTCACTGATTTACTGCTTCTCATATCTATTATTACTGTTAGAACTGTCACTTGATTTTATACATATTATATCGTTTTTGTGTCGCTCTGACGACCTGAGTATGCATGCTCAGTGTGAGGAGAAGATTTAGCCTCGACCAGAACTAGACGTGCATCACAGACTTCTTGACTTGTCTTTCCAAGTTACATTCGTTTATTCCACTTCAGGTCAGTCTTTACATTGTTTCTTTTAGTTACTGCTTTTCTCATTACCTGCGCATCATTTACTGTTTACCTTGACAAACTAGAAGCCGAAGTGTGACTACGGCAGGACATTTCCTTGACCGTAGGAGCATGGCTGGCCTTGTCTACCCCTCCTATTCCGTATTTTAGGAAGCGGGGCGTGACACTTTATCCAAGGAACCCCGGTCCCATCAGCGATACAGATATATATTCTTAGACGGTATCACCTGATCCGGAAGATAGTTGATCGCCCGGAGATCGAGGTCAGGAGAGTTGACACGGAGGATAACTCAGTGGATCCACACACAAAGGCCTTCCCCTATACGCAATTCGAGAGACTATTTGGGATGTTGGGTAAGAGATACTACAACAAATGACCTTAGTGCAAGTTGGAGATTGTTAGGGATATGTATGCCCTAGAGTCCATTATTGTACATTGATGTATATTATAGTGGATGCTTGGATATATATATAGAGGACTTTCTTGCTCGACATGATAGTATGCTATCTGGTTGCTCTTTATCTTAACATGTACACTTGTATTATTATACTGTCTCTCTAATACATGTTGATAAAGCCCTTAGGATGTTAGCTTGACCACCAGGTTTATGATCCAGATCATTCTACTGGGACTTGTGTAGTCTACAAGCACATCCTTTAACAGTTCCTAGTCGAGGGAGTATCGAGACAGGGCATCGATATTCCAGAGTAGACTAGTGTGTACGTTTCTTGACCTTATATGGGGCGTTGGTTGATCCCATATCCATTGGTATTTGACATCAAAGATTGTACACATGTGCTCATTAGAGAATAGGTACACCGAACAGGACTCGCCGAGAACTCCTGGATGGTACTATACTTATCGTTAGATAGCAGTTCTCGCGTGACACCGGTACAGGTTAGTTTGTAGACCCAAGATCGTCATAGAATCTTGCGTGGTTCCTACTATACTTTGATTTCTTCCCTACTACGGCTCAAAGGAGTCGTGAAAACAGGTGGATTATGGCTACAATACTGAGTCACATGGAGGCAATGAGCGATAGGAGGGGTTTCATCTCTCCCGGTATAGGGAGTTGATGTTGCGCTATGCTCGATTGGCTATAACAGGAAGTCCCTGACCAGGGCTTTTGACGAGATTTACTGGTAAGAGTTATCAGTAGTTTCTTGTACTGTTATAGGCCACACATCGGCATGACTTATCAAGTTATCGGGGTCTGACTATTTCACCCCCAGACTCGATATGCGACATATCATACGAAGAGACCAGACTGTATGGTAAGTGTTACTTATATGCTTCATGGGAGTTTGGACAAGCTTGATTGTTGATCTTCTATTCGCTCAATACCTGGGTAGCCATTATGTCCAGCTAGTACCGCTGACGGCTTGTGGTTAACTGATGTGATCATTACCTACTGCTTGTGTATTGATAAGTCTTTAGAGTCCCACACAGAAGTTTCCTAGTTCAGGCGAAACGAAGTAGGGCACATATGCTGATATGTGCGGGGGCCAGATTAAATACGAGTATGTGATACCGTATTCTAATCTGGTAGTTATTGTAGGGTTCCTTAGCACTCTCACTAGGTTTTATACGGCATCGGGTATGCAATTTTTAAAAAAAAACTAGAGAGCAAAGCAACCCAAACCAAGGATCTAACAAGAGAATTAGGGTTTTTAAAACATGTAAACATCTTTACACTAAGTGATATAGGAATACAACCTTTGTAGACCAGTCCTTCACTTCTAAAGCTCCGTGTAGTAGTCCCTTTGCTCCAAGTAGTGATGTCCCGGACTCTCTTTTGGCATAACTAGGCTAAAGGAACGAGCTTGCTCAAGGATCTTCGAGGTCGAAGACGATCTACGTCAAAGAATCTCTAACTCAAGCTACCTCTTCACTAACCGGTGTATTAGTGAAGCAAACAACCTGTACTAAATGGCTAGTTTGGTATAGATTGATGAATTAGGAATTTTACTTACGTCAGACCACAATAACTTGATAAGTCATGCCGATGTGAGGCTCATAACGGGTTGAGAAACTACTCATAACACTTACCAGTAAATCTCATCATCAGCCCTGGCCAGGGACTTCCTGTTATGGCCAATCGAGCACAGCGCAACATCAACCCCCAATACCGGGAGAGACGAAACCCCTCCTATCGCTCATTGCCTCCATGTGACTCAGGACTGTACCCAAAAGCCACCGTTTTGCACGCTCTCTTGAACGTGCTAAGGTGGAAATCAAAGCACAGTGGGAATCACACAAGACTCTATGACGATCTCGGGTCTACAGACTAACCTGTACCGGTGTCACCAGAGAACTGCTATCTGACGATAGGTATAATACCATCTAGGAGTTCTCGGCGAGTCTTGTTCAGTATACCCAGTCTCCACTGAGCACCTGTATACAATCTTTGATGTCAAACACCAATGGATGTGGGATCATCCATTGCCCATCAAAAGGGTCAAGAAACGTATACGCTAGTCTACTCTGGAATATCAATGCCCCGTCTCGATACACCCATGACTAGGAACATTTAAAGGATGAACTTGTGGACTACCCTGGCCCCACTAGTATGATCTGCATTATAGTCCTGGTAGTCAAGTACATTCCAATGGCTTTACCAACATGTGAGAGCAAGACAGTATCACAATACAAGTCTACATGTTAAGATAAAGAGCAACCAGATAGCATACTATCATGTCGAGCAACAAAGTACTCTCTATATTTGTCCAAGCATCCATTATAATATACAATCATGTACAACAACGGCCTCTAGGGCATACATACAACTAACACTCTCCCACTTGCACTAAGGCCAGTTGTTGTAGTATCTCATATCCAACATCCCGAAGAATCTCTCAAATTGTATCTGGGGACTGGCCTTCATGAGTTGATCCGCCGTGTTCTTCTTCGAGTCAATTCTCCTGACCTCGATCTCCCGGCGATCAACTATCTCCCGGATCAGGTGATACCGCCTCAGAATATGCCTGGATCCCTGATGGGACCTGGGTTCCTTGGCTAAAGCCATAGCTCCATTGTTATCACAATACAAAGGTATTGGATGCTCAATGGATGGAACCACACCAAGTTTAGTTATGAACTTCTTCATCCAGTCGGTCTCTTTGGCAGCTTCGTTGGCAACGATGTATTCGGCCTCCATCGTCGAGTCAGCCACAGTATCTTGCTTGGAACTCTTCTAACATACCGCCCCTCCATTGAGGGTGAAGGCAAAACCCGAGACCGACCTAGAGTCGTCCTTATCACTCTGAAAGATCGAATCGGTAAAGGACTCCACTTGGAGTTCACCATTACCATATAACAAGAACATTTCTTTAGCCCTTCTCAAGTACTTAAGAATGTTCTTCACAGCTGTCCAGTGATTCTCCCCAGGATCCGATTGATATCTGCTTACAACACTAAGTGTGTACGCTACATCCGGTCGGGTACATAACATCGCATACATGATAGACCCAACTGCCGAAGCATAGGGTATCTCTTGCATCCGAGCCCTCTCCAAATCTGTCTTGGGAGACATCTCTTTGGAGAGAGTGATTCCTGAGATCGTGGGTAAATTCCCATGCTTAGAATCTTCCATACTAAACATCTTTAGTATGGTGTCAATGTACCTGGATTGGGACAATCCCAGCATCCGCTTAGATCTACCTCTATAGATTTTAATCCCCAGGATGAAGGAGGCATCACCCAGATCCTTCATGGAGAATCTTTGTGATAAGAAGAGCTTGACCGAGTGCAGCATAGGAACATCATTTCCAATCAAGAGTATGTCATCCACGTACAATACGAGGAAGACAACCTTACTGTCTGCAACCTTCTTGTATATACAAGGTCCATCAACATTTTTGATGAAGTCAAACTCTTTGACTGCCACATCAAAACAGATGTTCCAACTCCGCGATGCCTGCTTTAATCCGTAGATTGATTTAAGTAGCTTGCACACCTTTCCACTGCTCCCACTGTCCATGAAGCCCTCTGGCTGTGTCATGTACACGTTCTCTTCTAAATCACCATTTAGAAAAGAGGCCTTGACGTCCATCTTCCAGATTTCATAGTCATGGTATGCAGCGATGGCAAGTAGGATCCGGATGGACTTAAGCATAGCCACTGGAGAAAAGGTTTCATCATAACACACACTTAGTCGTTGACGAAATCCTTTTGCAACAAGTATAGCTTTAAAAGTCTCAACTTTTCCATCTACACCAAGTTTCTTCTTAAAGATCCATTTTCTCCCAATGGGTTTTACCCCTTCGGGAGCAACTTCCAAAGTCCATACTTTGTTGGTGTACATAGATTCCATCTCAGACCGCATTGCATCCAACCATTTCACAGAGTCTCCACTCGTGATGGCCTGCTTGAAGCTAGTGTTAGTTATATGTATGCCCTAGAGGCCATTACTGTACATAGGATGTATATTGTAGTGGATGCTGGGACATATATAGGGAGGACTTTCTTGCTCGACATGATAGTATGCTATCTGGTTACTCTTTACCTTAACGTGTATACTGATTGTCTCTCTGTTACATGTTGGTAAAGCCCTTAGGATGTGTACTTGACTACCTGGACTATGATGTGGATCATACTAGTGGGGACATGGTAGTCCATAAGTACATCCTTCAAGGTCCCTAGTCGTGGGTGTATCGAGACGGGGCATCGATATACCAGAGTAGACTAGCGTATACCTTCTTGACCCATACAGATGGGCGATGGATGATCCCATATCCATTGGTGTTTGACATCAGAGATGATGTACGGGTGCTCAGTGGAGACTGGGTACACTGGACGGACTCGCCGAGAACTCCCAGATGGTATTATACCTTACGTCAGATGGCAGTTCTCTGGTGACACTGGTACAGGTTAGTCTGTAGACCCGAGATCGTCATAGAGTCTTGTGTGATTCCCACTGTGCTTTGATTTCCACCTTACCACGTCCAAGAGGGCGTGCAAAACGGTGGCTTTTGGGTACAGTCCCGAATCACATGGAGGCAATGAGCGATAGGAGGGGATTCGTCTCTCCCGGTATAGGGAGTTGATGTTGCACTGTGTTCGATTGGCTATAACCGGAAATCCCTGGCCAGGGTTGCTGAGATTTACTGGTAAGTGTTACCAGTAGTTTCTCGAACTGTTATAGACCTCATATCGACACGACTTATCGAGCTACTGGGGTCTGACGTTTACCACCCCTACGCGAGATATGCGACATATAAGATGAACAGACCGGACTGTACGGTAAGTGTTACTGGTTGGATTCACAGGAGTGTGAGCGGGCTTACTTGTCGATCTTCTGATCGCTCAATACTCGGGTGGCCGTTACGTTTGGCAGACCGCTTGCGGATTGTGGGTGCTTGATATGATCATCACCTGCTGCCGGCGTATTGACGAGTCTTTAGAGTCCTACACAGAGGTTTCCTGGCTCAAGCGAAACGAAATAGGAGCGCATATGAGATATGTGCGGGACCGAGAATTATACCAGTATGTGATACTGTATTCTATTCTCGCGATTTGTATCATTGGTCGGTTATATGTGATATAGCCGGGTTACCGAATCAAGTGTTGATTCGATACATTGATACACTTGATATTAGTCGGTTATATGCGATATGACCGGATCGTTAAATTAAGTGTTGATTTAATGATTTAATGTATAATTATATATATTTGATATATTACTTTACATTAACTAGTATTAGTTCACTTAAGATGGATTTTCTCACTTGATGTACACATTGTATATATGATATAGTTTTGTGCACTAGTTTGTATCATGTTTGATGATACATGCAAACTTGGGTGTGTATGATTAAACCATGGTTATGTTAATGGTTAGATTTTTGATTTACTTATTTATTTATTCTCTTAATTCATTTTTGGCAAAAAGAGAAATGGTGGCCTGTTTTGTTTTATAGTTGAAGCTCCATGAAGCATTGAAAAAGTCTACCATTTTTGTTTCATGCCTAACCTAACCATTCACCTAACCTTAGTTTACTCTCTACACATAACCATGGTTGCTAATATGATAAGAATCACTTATTTTCTATTGTTGATTCATTCTTATCATATTATCTTCTTCTTCTTCTTCAAGAAGAAAGAAGCTTGTTAGCTTCAATGGTGACTTGAGAAAAAGAGTGAGAAATCCAATTCTAAAGTGAACCCACTTCCTATTTCTTCATCCTCTACCACTTGCCAAGTATTATAGGGTGTTTTCTTCACAAGTTTCATGGCTTGGTGAAGTTGGAGCTTGATCTTGTGTTGCCTCGACGTAGATCATCTTCGGCATCGAAGTCGACGACCTAGCCCGATCATTTCTCCGATGAAGCCGACGCTAGAGCCCGGGATCCAATGATCGCAGCGAGGGTACATCGTCACGGAGCTGTGGAGGTGGAGGACCGGATCTACAAAGGTTGTATTTTCGTTCACACTTAGCAGTAAAGTTGTTTACTACTTGCATGTTTCGCCTAATCTCTAGTCAACGATCGCATTAGGGTTTCTCGGCACCGGAAATTTTGAAATTGGCATGGTTGATGCCTTATGAGACCTCATTAGTGTGCCTAGGAACCCTACAGCTAGTTGGGTCATCATCTTCCATGATGCAATCCTCGCTCCCACCATCAATGAGAAAACCGTAGTATTTCTCAGGTGGATGAGGAACCCTATTAGATCGGCGGAAAGGCTGAGGTTCGTCGGGAACTATCGAATCATCTGGTTCCACCAAATCTTCTGTTGTAGTTTGTGTAGATGGAACTTCTTCCAGTTTTACCTCTTTTCCACTAATTTCTTTTTCAAGAAATTCCTTTTCTAAAAAGGTGGCATGCCGAGAAACAATCACCTTTTGTTCTTCGGTGTGGTAGAAGATATACCCTCGCGAATGTTTGGGATATCCGATAAACTTACACAGAAATGACCTTGCCTCGAGCTTGTCCGGATTTTGTGTTTTCACATATGCCGGACAACCCCACATCTTAATACAATTAAGTCATGGTCTCTTTCCTTTCCATATCTCATATGGAGTGGTTGCCACAGATTTGGTGGGAACCATATTCAATAGGTCTGCAGCTGTCTTCAGTTAATAGTCCCAAAAGGAAATAGGCAACTCAGCGGTACTCATCATAGATGTAACGTAAATTCAATTAGGTTAATTATGTATTAATTTGTGATAATACGTGTTTTTCCGTAAAAATCAAGATATAATTATTTTTCCACATAGACTTAAATATACCTATTTTAGCTATGTAATTGCTAGTATTGATATTTAATTGGTCACTTATAAATTGCTAGTTTACTTAAATATTTTCTTAATTAATTATTTTAAGTATTATTATAAGCTTTCACTTATACATTTAATTAGTGTTAATTATAAATGAGAATGAGTTAATTACACAAATGTGAACCATAACAAGTTTATAACATGTTCTCTTTTCTACACTTGTCTCCATAGTTCTAGAGAATTTTAGGATAAAATAAATTGGAAAATAAAATAAAATAAAGATAATTGAGGTAAGGTGCATATTATATTAGGTATGGTGTTTATCACCTTTTGTTCCCTCACTCACTCACAACACCTCACCCTCTCTTTCCTCTCCCCAATCTGGCCGAGACCCCTATGTTAGATATGTATGCCCTAGAGGCCTGTATTGTATAGGATACTAGGCATGTATATGTACAGAAACGATCTTTGCTCGAAATGATAGTATGTTATCTGGTTTATCTTCATGTTAACATGTGTAATATTTCATATCTTTATATGCATGTTGATGAAGCCCTTAAGATTATGCTTGACTACCGGGATTATGATGAGATCATACTAGTGGGGCCTGGATAGTCTATAAGCATATCCTTTAATGGTTCCTAGTCGAGGGTATATCGAGACAGGGCATCGGTATTACCAAGTTAGACTAGTGTGTACGTTTCCTGAACCTGGGGGGCGATGGTTGATTCCACAACCATTGGTGTTTGACATCAAAGATTGTACACAGGTGCTCATTGGAGAATGGGTACACCGAACAGGACTCGCCGAGAACTCCTAGCTGGTATATATATACCAATTGTCAGATAGCAGTTCTCAGGTGACACTTGTACATGTTAGTCTGTAGACCCGAGATCGTCATGGAGTCTTGTGTGGTTCCCACTGTACTTTGATTTCCACCCTACCACGGCTCTATTGAGTCGTGCAAACAGGTGGACTTTGGGTACAGTCCCGAATTACATGGAGATAGTGAGGGATAGGAGGGGTTTCGTCTCTCCCGGGATAGGGAGTTGATGTCGCGCTATGTTTGATCGGCTATAACACCTAAATCCCTGGCCAGGGTTCTCGAGGTTTATCGATAAGTGTTATCAGTAGTTCCTCGAACTGTTATGAATCGTAAATCAGCATGACTTATAAAGTTACTGGGATCTGACATTTACCACCCCTAGACTTCATATGCAACGTATCAGACGAAGAGACCGGACTGTACGGTAAGTGTTGCTTGCAGGCTAGTTGGGGTTGTGATGAGTTCGCTCGTCGGCCACCTTTTTCGTCATGTACCTGGGTAGACGTTACGCACAGCTAGTGACGCTGACGTGCTTGTGGTTAAACCCACTGCCAGCGTACTGTCGAGTCTTTAGAGTCCCACACGGAGGGTTCCCTCGTTCAGGCGAAAGATGTAGAGGCCGTAAGTTGTTACGGCAGCCGTAAGGTGTTGCGGCAGGGTTTCGATTATGTTCGTGTAATTGTTACAGGAATAATAATCGGAACGATAATACTGGTAGGCTTTGCTTTAAGCCGGATACCGGTATTATATTATTGGATTATTGGTATTCGTATTTTTTGGAATTCGGATACGGGTATACGGTATATGGGATACGGTATACGAAGGAGGGGTATGCTTGTAATTGTTACAAGAATACCTTCTAGAAGATGCTACCTCATAATACATTATTTATTTTATGAAAATGAATAAATGAGGTGGAAATTAGAAAGTCCAAGCATGGTTGAAAGAATGGGTTATTTTATTTTAAATTGTTTTGGAGTTACTATTGAAGCATGGTGCTAATTTTATAATGCATGCTTCAATTATTTCACTTGAGCCATATCTAATTCCCATGCTTGAATTTTTCTCATAAGAAAAAACTCTTTCTCTCTCCTTCTTCTCTCCTCCTTCTTCTTCCTTGTTTTAACACTCACATGAGATGTGAATCAAAAGCCAAGGAACAAAGATAATCCAATACACTAATCACTACATCATCCTAGTGACCATTTTTCACAAATTTGATCTATAGGTTTAGCTCTTGAGAAGGGGTTTAGC
Source organism: Agapanthus africanus (assembly GCA_030015575.1). Taxonomy (NCBI): domain Eukaryota; kingdom Viridiplantae; phylum Streptophyta; class Magnoliopsida; order Asparagales; family Amaryllidaceae; genus Agapanthus; species Agapanthus africanus. Next base: position 203,864,238 of record JASDDO010000031.1, on the reverse strand, counting down.
TTGCATGACAACTCTCGCATGGATCATTTAGGTCTTGGGGTGGCCGGAGATCGAGCATACAGACAACATCCAAGGAGCTAAGGAGATCATCAAAGAAGACCCGAAGGACCGGATCATCAAGGTATAACGCCTAACATAGTAGATAAGACCTGTAGTTAGGGTTTTATAGTTGAGGTTTAGACAAGATCTAATGTAAAGTGCGTGTTGTATGCAAAGAAAATTTTCGTTTATCACTTCCGCTACCTCACAAGAGTTGTGGGAGCTTGCAACATGCTCTAACATGGTATCAGAGCCTAACGAAACCATAATTAGATTGTTAGCCAAAAGTTAGAACTTCGATCGACGCAATTTTTCCTGGAAAACACGCTTTTTGTCCCCGTTTTCTGTCGGTTTTTAAAGTGTTCAAAATATCATTTCAGTGGCCTTAAAAATAAATGAAGGGTTTTCTAAGCACACTGTAGAAAAAAGTGACTCTAACTCGCCAGGAACGCCGCGGATCCGCGGCCGAGTCGTGGCCGAGTTGACTCGTTTTTCTGCAGTTAGCTTAGATTAAGGAAATAGTGTTTCTGGGATATCTGGAATTTTCACAAAGTTGTTTGTGTGCTGGAACATGTCAAGTGTTGGCATGGTTTAAAATTATCGATCGAAATTCTAAGTGATTGGCTAATCGGGTTTGTTGTTTTTTCGATGTGTGTTTGACACGTCGACTAATTGCTATAAATCGATAAGTCAAGGTTGCACACTTCTTTGATGGTATGTGTATATGAATATGTTGGATCATCGTGATGAATGGACGGGGGATATGAGAAGAGCGTTTTTTTTCTTTTCTTTCATTCAATGTAATTTGTAAAAAGTAATGTAATATTATTTTACGGGGCACATCCGGGTAGACGTTGTAGCCACCATTGTATAATTTTCTTTTACTGTTTTTTCTCTTAGGATAGACCCAAGGTGGGGTGCACAAACTACCGGGTTTTCGAAGTCCCGAGTGGCCTTCTCACTTTGTTGAAGGAAGTTGCTCCACTTCGGGAATTTGGCGGGTAGTTTGCCGCACCCGTAGGGGTCTCGGGTGGGGTTTTGGCTATTCATGACGACCGTGGGACCCGTCTTTCATTAAGGCTTGAATGAAAGACGGAATTCCTAGTATATCCAATGTATTCATTGTAGGGTTCCTTGGCACTCATACAAGGGTTTATAAGGTATCAACCATGCCCGGATAAAATTTTAGACGTGCCGAACAACCCAAAGTCGGGATCTTTGCTAGATTATTAGGGTTTCACATGCACGTAAACATCTTTACTATCTAAGTGAAGAAGAAAATACAACCTTTGTAGATCGGTCCTTCACTTCATAAGCTCCTTGTAGTAGTCCCTTCGATGCGATCATCGAACTCCAGGACTCTTAGACGGCTCCATGAGAAGAGGGCAACTGTCACGACCCAAAAAATGGCCCGTGACGGCCCTAATACTACGCAACGCCTAAAGACGTAGCGCAGTAAAAGAAAGCCAAAACACAGAAATCTAAACCATAAAAATACGGAAAGGATAATATAAGTTTTTTGAAACATTTGAAATCGCCACCCAAATTCTTTAAAAGTCCTACTTTATTTCTTTAAAATTTTAGCAACACCCCTTTTTTGTAAAAACCAGCCAAGATGAATACAACACAAAAATATGAAGCTATAGCGAATAAATAAGGACAATAGAGAGAAAGCTGTATATAAAAGACAACAAATCCACAAATAATATACAGTAACGTCCTCACCAAGTCTCTAAGTCAACAATACAATAGTAGATGGAGAGTACAAGATACAACGAATGTACAATACAAAATACAGATGACCACCAAAACCCACCTAAGCAAAATAGTACTGTGAGCTGATGCGGTATCTGTAGCAAAAGATAACAGCTGAAAAGCGGAATAGCCTGCCTCGACTACTCTGGGAAACAACCTGAAACACCTGTGGCACAACGGGGGTGAGTTGCCAACTCGTGAATAGTAGATAACATATGCAGGTAATCGCAGGAATGTACGTACAGCATGAATCTAAGGTATGCGATTGCAGTGATAACATGTCATGCAAATGCTGAATAAAGGAAAGTACACTAGCAGGTACAATCAATATATGAAGCAATGATGACCTGATAATAGTATGCAATAACTATGCAATAGGGATATGAGAAAGCAAATATGCAACTATCATAAGGGTACACTAACAGGTACTACCAGTATGAATCTGTGCAAAGAATAGATAAATGTGAGGTATGGGGTGGAATATGTCATTTCCACGGAAACCTGACATCGTGGTAGGATCACAATCTATCAAGACGCTCAAATCCCAAATCCTCAAATCAGCCCCCAAACTGGGGTCTCACATCATATAAGTCTCACATCACCTCAATGTACAATATCGAGTAATCCCCTATATCTCGGATGTACAAATCAACAATCTCCTTCATATCCATTATCCAATCTCAATGAATCACATATATCCCAAGTCGAATCTCAAGTAAGTTTCTAACATCCTAAGGTATTTATATATATATTTGCAGAAATAAATATGATGGGGGAAATACACATATATTAGCGTCCCATTCCACTAATATTGGTGTAAGGGTATATATAACAACGGCTAATCCCCTGTTATATATACAAAGGTATTACAAGAAATATCATGAAAACAATGTGCCAAGCATCGACACAGAAATCCTGATAGGTACGTATCATACGCTGTCCCGAAAGCACGAGTGCCTAGCTCTGACCCTCGCCTTTCGACATATGCATACGTGCATGACTCCCAACGGTGTCTCCATGACCCCCGTCGAGTCATCAGTACTGTCACCGGTAGGTACTAGCCCGCCTCCAGACTCAATCGGCAAAATCCATCGATCTTCTTGCCGAGGGGAACCATACCGGGCCCCATCATGTACCCTCTACGGCCTCGACGCCTCCTCGTAGGGGTATATACATATCAGCACCGATAAAGCTCATGGTGGATGCGCAAATATCATATCAAGGAAACCGGGTGTTTCAATATATGCATAATTTCATGAACTCCCGCGGTTCCCAAATCCAGAAAACATCATCTAAAATCCCAATAACAATGCGCAAATCCAGGAATAAATATATGCGATATATCTGAAATGCGAGCATATAAATGAGAATATGTAGCTGAAACCAGATGTATGCGAAACCAATAAGGTACAGCTAAGTAACACCAGTAAAGGTAAATATATAACTGCAACTGAATATGTGTGTAACATACAGGTGTAGCAATGTATATGTATCTACCTATAAGAACTGATGTCGTATACCCCCCTGGGTATAAGTAAAATATGTAGGATACCCCCCCGGTATAACTAAAATATGTGCAAGGTATACCTGTAGCTGTATCGCAAGGTGTATGTGTACCTATCACTAAAGGTATGATACACTATAGGTATACCGATAAGCTAGATGTCATGTGTGGTAAGCAAAAGTATCTATAAGGGGTAGTGTGTGACATGGCAATTATTGACGGTGTGTGTGTAGCATACAATCCGTGCTCGTGCAACATGAACCGTCAATAATATGTGCAGTGTCCTACGGCTGCTAGTCACAGTATAACTATATCAAGGAAATAAAGTAAAGGCGCAATTCTACAATGACGTAGAATGTGCGACAGGTATTTGAATCCTAGCCCAGACGCATAACGCCATGCGGGCGATTCCTCCGTAGATGTTAAATCTACTCACCTACACTCCACGCTAGGTGAATCCTACCATCTGCTCCCCCCTGTAGTAGTGTCCGTAGTCCCTGCCTGCAAACCTGCAAATAAGGCATGTAAATCATATATAAGCAACATATCTCGCAAAACGCGATATCGAACCAAAACGAGAAACTCGCGTCGCGAACTAAACGTGCGTGTGCACGATACGCTGAATCGTGTGTGTACGCGTCTAAAACCATCGCGACACGCCGCGATACGCTGGATCACAGAACCCACTCACGTATCGCGCGTATCGCGCAAACACAACGGACACAAAAACGATATATAGTCCCAGATTTTCCTACAGGCCAAAACTTACAAAACTAAACATGCCAAAACACTACACTACACTACACAACAGACTACCATTCCCAAAACCCCAGCACCCCATTCCCCTTCCTGGCCGCAATTTGCGGCCAGAATGAAATAATTGGCGGCCTGGGTAGGGAGAGGATGGCTCGTGTTCTTGTGGTGGTATCTATACCTAGTGTACATGCTCTAGTCTTCTCAATTTTATTCTGTAGGGTCCGGGTCAATAGCAGATCACAGATATCCAATATATCGTATAAAAACGACAATTTAGCACAAAAGCAAACCCTATGGTATTTTAGTGTAATCTGGGGTATTTCTTAGTTGAAGTGACCCTATTAACACTAAAATAGATAGGGTTATCTAACAAAGTCATCACTTAAACAACATTCCACTCAAATCACCTTAATTAGCACTAACTAGCTAATTTAACACTAATCGAAGCTAATAAACACACAAGCTAAGAAACTAGGGAAAAAGGGTTTAGAAATATACCCAAAAGGATCTCAAGAAGCAGGAGAAGAAGTGAGAGGAGCTGCTGCAAGTGCTGGGAATGCTGCTGCTACAGCTTCTGATGCTGAAGTTGCCTGCTGCTGCCACTGCTGCTGCTTGCTGATGCTGATGATGGTGATGCTGGAGCTGCTGCTTCTGGTATTGCTGCTGGTGCTGCTGATGAGTGTGTGTGTGGTGAGAGTGTGAGGGAAATGAGAGTGAGAGTGAGAAATGAGAGAAACAAACAACCCCCCTTCTCACTCTCTCTCACTTCACTAAAGAGGCATGGCTCACTATGTAGCCCATGCTCCTTCTCTCTCAAAAGTCAACATTCAACCAAAACAAAGAAAATGAATTAAAACCCTTATTATTTTTAACAACCATAACTATTAAACCCAAAACACTTAAACAAAACATAAAACTAACTTAAGACAAATGGTTAGTTCACCATGTTGCTAATCATGGTTAAACCTCCAAAACAACCCTAGTTATCATGCACAAGTGTGTGTGTGCCTAACAAAATTCTAATAAAATACTCATTAAATAGGATAAAATATTTAAAACTTAATTTGGTAAACTTTTTATTAAAAACTATACATTAAAATATAATTAGCTACAAAACACATTCTAAGGTGTTACAATCTCCCCTCCCCCTAAAAGAAATTCGTCCCCGAATTTAAAAATATACCGATACGCGTACCCTCAAAGAGAAGATTAAAATCCTCAAATCTCGCTCGCAGCCTCCCAAGTGACTACCTCACTATACGGCTACGTCCAAGGAAACCCTTCACAGATGGAAAGACCCTTGACCGACGTTTCTCCACCTGCCGAGCCATCAACACACATGGCTGTTTGTGAACGAAAGATCACGCCCAAGCTAATAGGTCTGGTGCCAAATCATGTGAGAAAGGTCATGAAGGTAATTGTAAAGCATCATCACAAGGAATACGGGGTGAAAACTCAATAATCTGGGCGGAAGTGCCAATTTAAAGGCAACGAAACTAACTCGCTTATAGGATCTCAGAAAGACCTAAATCCTGGGACAAGCTTCCCAAAATCCAACACGTCATTCATCGGAAAGTCCATAGGAATACATGATCTTTCCCTGCGAACTCGAGTCTATGGCTAACACAGTCGGCATAAGACCTCAGATCGCATTAGACAATTCCCATCCTGACCAGAATCAATTGGATCATCTCCGAAGTCTCTAGACATAGCTGGGTCCCAAATTCCTATTTACACAGAGTCAGAAAAACAACAGACCGGTGATCGACACGACCTAACCCCTAAACCTAAAGTTGGCCAATTGGAGTGTCTCCTGATAACAGCGATCGAAGGAGAACCCTAACGATGGCGAGTGACGATCCCAAACTGCTGACAACAAACAATACAAACACACAGCTTTAACAAAACAACTGAGCAAACTGAGTCTGACCGGAAGACAAGAATCCGAATGGAGTCACACCCTGACTAAACTTGGGTAGAAACCATAACGAAATTCGTGGAGATCTGCTCCCATTCCTACTTCGGAACGGTAAAAGGTTGCAACTCTCCAGCCGGCCTCAGATGCTCGACTCAAGCACACAACAAGACTGACACCTTGAAACGAAACCTGAAACTTCTCTTTACATCCCTGTCCACTCGTAACTATCTCACAAGTCACGCCAAAGCTGGTGGAACTTGAATGAATACAGAGAGTTGACTGATGTGCTTACTCTAGGATTACACGTCTCTACCCGATGATATCAGGTACACAAACGCGTCACTAACTTAGCACACCATTGTCACAAATCAAGGTCACCGAATCATTATCCAACCGAATATGCTCAAGTATCTCTGACGTACGAGCATCGACGGGCAGTGTCTCGCGAAAACGATTTAAGGAAAGTGGTCGGGCGCGGACATGAGCAAGCTGTCCCCTCCTTAGAGACGAACTTAAGCTATACTCAACGATCACACAAAAACTGTAAATCTGCAGAAGACTAACACAACAATCCAAATACGCTGCAGGAAGATGTATATTAAGCTCTGGTGGTCCGTGAAAATCTGACATGACTCTCGAACAGATAGTGTCTCCAAATCTCCAACACAAAACCACCGCGGCCATCTCCAGATCATGAGTGGAATATCCTCCTCGTACTTCCTCCAAATGTAGGGAAGCAAAAGCGATAACTCTATAGTGTCACCTCAGTACACACTCGAGCCCCACTCAAGAAACATTACAGTTAAACAACAAGGTCGCCCGAACCAAAAGCAAAGAAAGAACTGATGCAGTTGTTAACCGAATCTCCAACTGCCGAAAACTCCGTACGCATGCCTCAGTTCACAGAAAAGAAACCTCCTTTCCGGTCAATTCAGTCAACGGTGCAGCACTACTCTAGCAATCCTGCATGAAACGGCGGTAAAAACCTGCTAAGCCCAACAATATGCGGATCTCCGTCCAGCACACAAGTCTGGGCCTAAGCTGTACGACCACGATCTCCCTCGGGAACATACAAAACCGTCTCCCGCGACTACAAGACCTAGGAGTCAACACAACAAGCCTGAAGAAACACTCCGAGAATCTAGCAAACTGCTGGTACTCTCCCAGTATCTGCATAACAAATCCTCAAGTGCTACTACTTTCCCTCAAGACACATTAGATAGACCAGAATGTCGTAAATAACACAACAGAAACTGGTCGAGGAACGGCCTGAAGAAATCTGGTTCATCATATCTACGAATGCTGCTAGGGAATCAGGGAATCCAACGACTCACTGATATACACAAAGCCCGTAGCACGCATAAGGCAGTCTTCGGAATGCCATCATCCCGAATCCGCAATAATGATGACCTGATCCCAAGCAAACTTAGAAAATGTCTCGCACTCTGGAGCTGATCGAAGAAATCGTCATGGCGAGATGAAGGATACCTATCCGCACCGTAAGCCGGTTCAATTGACGATCCATCGATACGCAACCCTAAACTGTCGTCATTCTCCTTGACGAACAGAAATAGGAGCTTCCAAAAGCGAAACACTCAGACGCACAAAACTCCCCAAACCACAACTCTGCAGCTGATCCCTTAGCTCCCAAGCTTCGCAGGCTCATCCGGAACAACGTCGGAAAACTCTTGCACGGAAGTAACCTGGTCCAACAATCCCACTGTGGCTCCGGTATCACGAATGAACGCCAAGAATCCACGACATCTCCTCAGAAGCCGACTAGCGAAAAAGGCTTAATTCAAGCTGTGAGAGGCGGGACAACTATCCACCTGCACAACGAGAACTGACTTGCCGGGAAAACAATTCCTGACTGTTTCCTCACGGTAGTCCACAGACGCCTAACACGTAACTAAACAGTCCGTGCCCAGGAGAACGTCAAATCCAACATCTCTAGAAGGATCAAAACGACGGACGAATCTCTATCTCCTATCCGATTGGCACACAACTGAATACGTGTCGCGCAACAAAAGAATCGCTGACAGAAGTTAGCACAACTACGACTAATCTACCCAACCACGGTACAAGCATGAAAACAAACGAATACACCAAAAGAACAAGCGAATTAAGGATACCTGAGAACTCCACATTGGACGTCTGCGCGTCCCGATGAGTAGAAGCAAACTCCTGTTGTTGGGGTAAAAATTTACACCCCCGTTGACCGAGTCAAAGTCAAGGTCAACCCCAAGCCAGGTGGGCCCAAGCCCAGGTCAAGCGGGCCCATGCCCAAGTCGAGCCCGCGGCCAGCCTTCTCCATGCTAAAATATAGATCATGTAATAAATGATTTTTTATGTAATTTTTTATACATGAATGTATGCAAAATGGGCATAAAGCCAATATTTTGTAAGCCCATGGCTTATGTGCAAAAAATGAAATGGCACATAAGCCATGGGATGGTTAAAATGCCATTTTTGTGGAGCCCAAGGGGCTATATGCAAATATGTAAGCCTATAAAAGGCAACATGATGAATAAAAAAAAGAATATACTTTTCATTCTCTCCAAAAAAAATTAGAGCTGAGCTCTTTCTTCCTTCTTCAAGGTTCCAAAACCTTCTTCTTTCCTTTGAATTAAATCAAGAGTTTTACTCTTCTTTTTTCAAAACTAAATAGTTTTCCACCACAAAAACCATTAAGGGGAACCCAGATCTGCCATCAGATCTCAAAAAGGAGAGATTTTGAAATCCCACATCTCTTGATCTTCAAGATCCAGCTAACAGAGGAGGAAGAAGAAGAACATCTTTCACTAAACCCTCAAAAAAAAAAGAATAAAAACACATTCAGGAGTCCAACTCCTCTCTGATTTCTCTTCTGAGAAATTGTTTTTTAGGCTAAAAGCCTCTTGTGCCTCTCCGGCGCGCAGCGCAAGTGCGCAAGCCGCCCGCGTGCCGACACGTGGCGCGCGCGCTTGCGCAATAGCGCAAGGCGCCCGCGTGCCGACACGTGGCATGCGCGCTTGCGCACCTGCGCAAGTGCGCAAGGCGCCCGCGCGCCGACACGTGGCGCGCGCGCTTGCGCACCTGCGCAAGTGCGCAAGGCGCCCGCGTGCCGACACGTGGCGCGCTTGCGCAAGGCGCCCGCGTGCCGACACGTGGCGCGCGCGCGCTGAGCGCACAGCACCTAACGCACAGCGCTCAAGGCGCTGGCCCCCCCGCATCCCTTGGATGCCTTTTCCTTCTCTTTTTATGTACATACATATACACATACATATGTATACAAATTCACACATATACATACTCCGCCACATTCTCCCCCTCCAAAAAATTTTCGGGCCGGGGCGCTGCCCCGAACCCCGCAAGGGGGCTGCTAGCCCCCTTGACCCCCAGCCCGCTATCCGGGTAGCGGGACCCCCATAAAAACTCTGCGTGGCTCCCGATATATCCAAAACCCCCCTTTCAAAACAGAACACACGCACACCGCACATTGGGTTCGCATGACCAGTTTAACCCGTTAATCGGAGGTTCCCTCGCCCCAAAGGCGAGGGGTAATTAACGGCAGTTTAGTCCGCGGCTGCCGGAGATTCGGATCCCCACAATCATTAAACCCCGGCCTACCCTAGGCAGGGGGAATCTGTAGTACGCCTGACAAGCGCGCGCGTATTCCCATCTCAATGGGGTGACGAAAAACACCCTACAGATTCTGGCACGCCCGGTGGGACTTATCTCTCCTCCCATATTTCGGGTCAAGCGTTCATGCGAACTCAATCAATATACATACCTATATTTATACTAAAATAATGCTCTTTCATGCAGATTTTCAAGCAATCACCTTTCGACGATGAACTCAGCTCCTGTCTCCTACACGATGAAGATAGACTCCAGGACGGTCCTTCCGGCCAGTCTCGGGCGACAATGGGAGGAGCCGCTGCTACCATTCGGCTCTATTATGTTCATGCTAGTTGGCGCCATCCCAGCTCCTCAAGCCCCGGTGGCAGACAAACCGGTCTCGAAAGGCAGGAGACCAAATGTGGTGATCTCAAAGGCGCCCCAACCCAAACGCAAGTCGGTGTCTGAACGAATTTCCTTGGCCCCAGCTGGGGGCAAGGCCACCAACACCAACAAAGCTACAATGCGTCCCGAGCAAGCTCCAGCGGTTCCCTCGACCACTGCTCGATCGGATGTCTTCTCTAAGCTCCCCTCTAATCAGCTCATAATGGCTTCCCGGGTAGCGGATGCCCGTCAAACCTTCAAAATCGAGAAGCTGAGGGAGAAAAGGCTCAGATATAGAGCCAACAAAAGGGCTAGGGCTCCGGCCAGGCTAAACCTCATGAGGTTCGAAGAACAGGGTTACCCCGCTGAAGATGAGGAAATGGCTGGGTATGTGATCCACACTGTCTACACGGTGGGCACGCGCAGCAAAAGTAAGGATGGGGCTACCACATCTCAAACCCGATCTGGCTTGAATGTGGTGGCCGCTTCCCAAGAACAGCCGCCTCTGCTGGGTGATGAAAACCCTCTCGATGAGGATGATAGGCAGAAAGACCTTTCGGTCCATGAGGAGTCAGGCTCGGAAAGCGAAGAAGAGCCGACTTTCCGCCCCAGGACCGCAAAGCAAGAGCTGCTTCAAGAGCTCCGAAAGCAGCTCAGAAGCAAAGACAAGGAGATGGCCAAGCTCTACTCAAAGATCGACGACTTGACAAATGTCGTCTTACGGCTAACGGCCCAACTTTCCTCTCAGCCGCCCAATCAAGCACAGGGCTCAGCTCATGAACCGGGAAACGGTGTCCCGAGACAGCCGACGCCCGTTCCCTCAAATCCAAAAGTGGGCGGACCGCATGAAAATCAGTCGCATCCTATCTCAGCAAATGTCTTGGCTACCGATGACAGTAGCCCGCTAACTCAAGATCAAATCATGGATTTGGTTGCCAGCAAAGTCAAAACATTGGTGGCCGAAACCAAAGCGCAAAAAGATATCAGCAGTAGTGGGAGACCATATCCTGCTCAGTATGATCTGGTAGAATTTCCTAGCGGCTATGTCATCCCCAAATTCGGAAGATTCGATGGGACAGGAAATGCGAATCAGCACATCGCCCACTTCAAAGCCTCATGCGGGAATACTGGGGGCAATGATGCGCTTCTCCTTCGCCAGTTCGTTAATAGCTTGACCGATGTTGCTTTCGACTGGTACGCGAGCATACCGGATGGCTCCGTTACTACTTTCGTCCAAATGGAGTCTTTGTTTCGACAAAGATTCATGAGCGTCAGCGATAAGATCACCATTGCCGAGCTCGTAAGGACCAAGCCCAAGAACAACGAAAGCAGCACGGATTTTATAACCCGATGGCACAATCTCTCCGTCAAATGTGAACCGCCGATAGAGCAGGACCAATCTGTCAGTCTCCTCGTCGGAAATCTCAACAACTGGATGGCCCCGTTTCTATGTACCGCGGGTCTCAAAACATTCCAAGAGCTGACCAGAAAAGTCCAGATGTTGGAACGCTCAAAGCAGGAGTCCTCCTCTGACTCCCAAAATAACAATAGGTCCTGGAGAAACCGAAAGGACGAAAATCGCAAAGGCGGAGGTTCTGACGATACTGAATCTCTTAACACTTCGGCTAACCGAAATAAGCAAAGGATGAGCGGGCCTAGCGCCAACCAGCCTCGGAAGCCAATGTTCGGAGAGGGAGGAGAATCTCCACTGAAAGAGAAGCTGGATAAGGTCTATTCCTTCAGAAGGGACAAAATCCGTAAAATATTCAAAGACGCCCTGAAGAACGGTCTACAACTGCCAGAGTCAAAAAGACCGCAGGAAGCGAATAGGACCGACGACCCCAAATACTGCCCCTATCACAGAGTGATAGGCCATGCCATTGAGGACTGCTTCGTCTTCAAAGATTGGGTCGAAAAGCAATACAAGGCAGGAGAGATAGAACTGTCCAAAGGCGTGTTAACAAACAGTCAAGCTGCAACCGCCAATTTCATACAAACGGAGACCGAAGTTCTTCGTGAAACCGATTCTCTCAGGCATCTGCCTTTCTCTGAAAACAATCGACCACCACGTCATTAAAATGGGAACAGCCGACCTTTAAGTCGTTAAACTGGGAATGTAAAAAAAATGTAAATAAAAAAAAAGTGTAAATAAAAGGAAAATAAAGAAAAGCCGAAATGATGGGGCAACTCGCAATAAAAATCAGCGAGTAAAATAAAGATGAAAATAAAGCCGAAATGATGGGGCAACCGCGAATAAAAGCCGAAATGATGGGGCAATCACGACCTTCGCGATAAGAAAAGCTGAAATGATAAAGCAATCGCGGTAAAACAAAAAATGGTAAAAAAAAAAAAAAACGCCGAATGATGAGTCGCTCCTGGTACCATATTCCAGTGCAGCGATGCAGACGCCAACAAAAATCCAATTTCCCAAAATTCTTTCGGCCCTACGGTTAGTCCCCGAATTGACTACCGTATACAATCCACGGGCTCAAATAATTCTCAGCATACCCATGCCCCACCGCAACCACCAGTTACGCGGCTGGTCTCCGCCTTTGGAATTATGCTTCATTGGAAACACCCACTCATGTGTCCTCACGATGCATGAGGAGAACAAACCTTCGTGAGATCCTTACGACTCACCAAGGAAAAACACACTTAGGAGTCCTCACGACTCTTAAGGAGAAAATACACCTGCGGGATCCTTACGACTCGTAGGGAGAAAATGCTTTTATGGGACCCTCACGGCCCATAAAATTGAAAAGTCTTAGGTGATAGGGATCCAAACCTGTCTCCTAAGCCATCGCTCCCCAATCCCCAAGTGGCGAATGATGAGTTTCTCCTGGTACCATATTCCAGTGTAGCGATGCAGACGCCAACCAAATTCCAAATCCCATACCTCAACGGCGAATGATGAGTCGCTCTTGGTACCATATTCCAGTGCAGCGATGCTGACGCCAACAAAATTCCAACTCCCATATCCCAACGGCGAATGATGAGTCGCTCCTGGTACCATATTCCAGTGCAGCAATGCAGACGCCAACAAAGTCCCGAAATGTTTTTGGCCCTACGGTCTGGATCATACATCCTGCAAAACCGTATACAATCCACGGGCGTAAAACAATCCCGATCTCTCCAAAAAAAAAAAGAGGAAAAAGGAAAAAAGAACGGTATGTCCACAAGCAAAATGGGCACGGATGAAAACCCGAAAGGGCTCCGTGAGTAAAAATAGCAGGACTGCCGGCGAGTTTGTGAAAACCCGAAAGGGCTCAAGCTCGTAAAAAAAAAGAGAAGAAATGAAATGCACTCGCAAAGTCCTCTCGACTTTGTGAGAAGAAAATTCCCGCGTGAGATCCTTACGACTCACAAAGGAGCAACACACTTAGGGGTCCCCATGACTCCTAAGGAGAAAATACACCTACGGGATCCTTACGACCCGTAGGGAGAAAATGCTTCTGTGAGACCCTTACGGCTCACAAAATAGAAAAACCTTAGGTGACATGGATCTAAACCTGTCTCCTAAGCCACCAATTCCCAAATCCTCTCGGGGCACATGATGAGTTGCTCCTGGCATTATTCCAGTACAGCAATTCTTTTTCTAGGTTTAGAATATTCTTGTATTTTTCTAGGTTTAGAATACTTGTTTCTTCTTTCTCTTCTCATCTCTTCTCCATTAAAACTTATAGTGAGCTTTGTGAGTGAAGAATGATGAATAAAGAAGATTCTTTTGCTATTATATCTTGTCTTGTTCTTTTATAATTGCTTGTAATTTTAATTTGTTAACTTAGTTGTTGTTATTTCTTGTTGTTTCTTTCTTTTCTCTTTTCCTTTATCATTAAAACAACCATGATGCTTACGCTTGATCCTTGCCAAGGTGAGGTCGCAAATAGCTAGTTGTTATCTTCTAATCTCCTTCTTTCTATCTTCCTCTTTTGTTTTGTTTTCTTTTCATTATGATGTGTGAGTAGTTTCATACTTGTTAGGGTAGGATAAGGGAAGTTTGAGAGAAGGAAATCTCTCTCACTCTTTCCTTGCCCAACATCTTAAAATCGACTCCCGTTAATTGAACCACAATCCGCTCCTTACGGCACCCTATCCTACAAGATAGCGGTGATTCCGTAGTGAGACCGGTTGTGGTTGAATTAACCGGAGGTTATGGCTAAGAGCCAAGAACGGACGGACAAGCACCAAAAGGAAGAACTTATGCGTTGGAAAGCCTAGCTTATACTCGTAAGTTCCTTCCTAGTCGTGCTAATCCCCGTTGTTGCCGATTATCGTAACACCGATATTAAGAGTGGCAACGAAAGAGGTGAGCGACTCCTAACTCAAACTAACCTAATCCTAACCCTAACAAGCTCTCTTTACATATCACTTTAACACTTAATTAATCACAACAAAATCTGGAAATCTGGACTTAACTCGTTAAAGCACTCAGAAAAAGATTCCCATCTCCCTGCGGACGACCCGTACTCAACCGGCTAGCTACAAGCAAAACCGTCTTGATTGCGGTAATTAACTAAACTTGAACTCGCAGAATTTCTATAACAATCAAATGGCGCCGTTGCCGGGGAGACGGTAGTTTATTTCTTTGTGTAATTTCGGGTTAACTTGTGAATATAAAAACAACCGAAAAACAAAACAAAAAATATACTTTGTAAAAAAAATCATCTTGTTATTTTTGATTAGTTTTTGTGCAAGTGTGCAGGAAAATACGGAGTTCAAGATCAGTGCCAAAGTCGTGGGAAGATAGACCCACATTTCGCGGCTACACCGCAACGGATCAAAACGAAGCAAACGGTCTACCTTAAGATTCTGGAGCAGTTCCAGTGAGCAAATCCAGATTCAGGGTCTTAAAAACAGCAGAGGACACCCAATACAGCCCACACCAGAAAACTGAAGCCCCAACTCACCAGTACTGCCGCAGAACCGCGGCATAAGCAAGCTTAGGCCGCGGAACCGCGGCCACTTGGTGGAGTTAGTGTGCAAAATTCTCTGTAAGTCCTCCTTTTCTCTCTCCCACTCCTCTGGACTCCAATAAACTGTGTTTTCTGCAGATTTCTTTGCTCAAACTCTCTTCCCCCTTCCAATAAACTGTTCTTGTGCAGGATTCTTTGCGCTGCGCTAAAAATAAAAATTGTTTGCAGTTGATTTGTTATCGCTTTGCATTAATTAATACGGACTTAAGGGGCTTGAAACCAATTCAGATTGGGTGTGGATTTCATCACCCTTCCCAGGACCCTAAAAATCACAAAAAGCATATGCATTGACCATTGTTAAAATTAAAAAATATTAGACTCAGCCCTGAGGACTTCTCGCTCTATAGGACAGAGGACTAGTTACAGGCATCGGCCGTTTATCCTATCTGACTTTTGCGGTGCCTAGGCAAGTGTGACGAAGGCAAGTGGTTATTTAATTAAGGAACTTCGCGAAAGCGTTGGATAACCTCCCACTTACCTGGCACTTATCTGGCAGCATTAGACGGAGAAGAGGCGGTTTGAGGTCCTTTTTCTAGCCCTCTGGAATAGTTAGGAGCAGGTCTAGTTGATCCAGGTAACCCTAGATCTAGGTGAGATTGTGCATATCTTATTTGTGATTGCTTAAAGCCGTAAGTCCGTACATATTTCTGTAAAGTTCTTTCTAAAAAAAAAGGAAAAAAAATCAAAAACTTTTATAAAAACTTGCCCTTTGTCGCCAAATCCATTTTTCACCCACCACCCATCGTTTTTCTCCATTGATGTTTTCTTACCCTCACCTTCTCCGCTTTGACTATACTAAACTCGTTTAGTGTATGTCCGCTTGGACTCGGCACACTAGCGCCCGTCTAGTCCGCGTTACGTTAGTCGCTACCGACAACGCGATCGACTCCGAAGTCGAAACTCCGTCCACTCCTCTTTCACCCCTTCCTTTGCCGGCCAACTCCGACGTTGACCGGAATTCTGTTCATACATCTTCACCTTCACCTTCACCAACCTCTTCTTCCGCGATGTCGAGATTTAATCCGAACATCTCTTTGACTACCGCTGGATTGGCTCCACCTCCTACGGAGACCAATATCCCACCACCACCGCCTGTTGTAGCGCCGCAGCGAATCGCGCTCCAGGATCGTTTCTATCCCACCCGTTCTGCACTTCCCACCTGCCTTTCTCTTCCACCGGCCAATGGGGATAATTTTGAAATTAATCCCCACTTCATCTACATGCTCCCACGATTTCATGGGCTTGAATCTGAAGATGCCTATATCTTCATCAATAAATTTCAAAACGTCTGTGCCATGATGAAAACTACCCAACTGTCGGACGATGCTATACGTCTACGGGTCATTCCGTTCACTTTATGCGATCTTGCTGAAAAATGGCTGTATAGCACCGCTTCCCACTCCATAACCAGTTGGGACGAGTTTGTAAAAGCGTTTCTAAAGAAATTTTATCCGAATCATAAAACCGCAAGGATTCGAAATGAAATCAACCAATTCTCTCAGCTTCCTTCTGAAATCTTCTGGAAGTGCTTTGACCGGTACAAAGACCTTCTTGTTCAGTGTCCTCACCATGGTATAGAGAAATGGCAACTTTGCCAGACCTTATACGAGGGCCTGAACCCAGCAACGAAGCAGTTGTTGGAAACCATCTGTCAGGGCCACTTCCTATCGAAATCTGACGAGGAAGCGTGGCAGTTCTTTGACGACCTTGCGGAGCAAACGCTACAATGGGAGAGCACCAGACCGACTTCTTCTTCTTCTACCTCCACTTCTACCGGTCAGTCTAGGGTAGGAATTCACCAACTTGATGTCTCTATTGCGATGAAAGCTGAAATGGCTGCAAAAACAAGAAAGCTTGAAGCGTTAGAGAGCAAATTCTCTTCTCCTGCTCCTGCCCCTGTTCTCCCCTTCGTACCATTTGCGCTTGTTATTCCGATCCTTCTCACTTGACCGAAGAGTGTCCTTACAATCCACCATCGCAAGGACAGGATCAGGTTAATGCTGCATTCCAGCAAAGACCGAGGAATGATCCATACTCTTCCACCTACAATCCCGGTTGGAGGAACCACCCCAATTTCGCCTGGAATCAGAATCAGAATCAATTCCAAGGCAAAAATTTCCAAAGGGCCCCTCCGCCGCAGCAACAAGCGCAACAACAAACTCAGTATCAGCAGCCCTTCCAACCCCAACCTTTCCAAAATCAAACGAATAACTTTGCACCCAACAATTCGTTTCCACCAAACAACTTTGTTCCGTCAAACAACGATAAGGTTTCCTCGCTCGAACGAAGTCTGGAGGCGTTGGTTAAACAATCAACTCAGTCCACCGCCAACATCCTGTCTTCCATTCAGTCCTTAGTGCAACACACTGCCGCTCACGGGCAAAGCATCAAGACCATCGAGGCCCAGATTGCACAGCTGAATGCGGCCTTAAGCGAGCGAGAGAAGGGGAAGCTCCCGTCCCAGCCACTCCCAAATCCCGGTCACCCACATAATGCACATGTTGCTCTTGAACAACAGAACCATAATGTGAGTGCCGTGACCACACTGAGATCGGGAAGGATGCTGCAAAACATCATTGGCAAACGGATCAACGATGACACCCCGGCCGCTTCTTCTTCTTCTTCTTCTTCTTCTTCTCCTGCTTCTTCGTCTTCTGAGCCTATTCTCCATTCTTCAAAAGGCTCTCCTTCTGCTTCTTCTTCTGCTCTGAACGGACCCACTTCTCACTCGACGAAAACACCTGTTCTGGGATCCGTTCCAACTCCACAATCTCCTCCTCCAGCATTAGACTCAACCAATTTTAAAATTGTTCCATTTCCAAACCGGTTGAGGTCTAATAAATAAAATTCTCAAATGGAGAAGATTCTGGAGTTATTTAAGCAAGTTAACATTAACATTCCTCTTTTAGATGTTGTCCAACAAGTCCCGTCCTACGCGAAAATCTTAAAGGACTTGTGCACGAAAAAGAGGAAGTCTCAGGTACCCAAGAAAGTTTTCTTGGCTAGTGCTGTGAGTGATGCCCTTACCCAATCTGTAGCGTCTTGAAAAGTCGTTTTGGTGTTTTCCTGAAATTCAGTGAAAATTCGGTATTTTTCCAAAAACCGTCTTTCTCGTTATTTTGCAGTTTAGGACTAATTATACCTAAAATGGATAGGTAATTGCTTGTTTTTAGTAGCTAATGAGTTAATTATGAAATTCTGGTCATTTAAAAATTTTCCCAAATTTTTTAATTTTTTAATATTATTTTAAGCCGGTAAGAAAATACATTAAATTAGCGATAAATACAAATTTTTCCGGGCTAATTTTAATCTTTAAAATTATGATAATTAAAATCTAGTTGTAACAAAAAATTTTAGTATTTTATTTTGATTTTTAACAAATTTTTATGATAGGAAACAAATTTATTGAATTTTAAGCTAAAACTTGCAAATATGAACTTGTAGGGGGTCTTTTTTGCATAGAACCTTTTTGTATTCACTCCCACTCACCCCCACTCCCCAAGGCCGGCCCCACCACTGCTGCAGCAGCCCCCATCCCTCTCTTTTTGACTTTTAAATCATGTTAATGAATTGTTGGAGTATGATTTAAATATAGTAATTTGCATGTGGGTTTTTAGTGAGATGTGAGAGCGTTGACCTTGGAAATTTCCACAACACCCACCCCATTCCTCCCCATTTCCCCTCCCTGCAGGAACAGATCAGCAGCCCCCCCTCTTTTGATTCCATCTCCTTTCCAACTCAAAAAAAATACCCAAAATGCTTCAAAAATCCAAATAAAACCTCACAAATTCAAGCCAATTCTTCATCCTTTCTCCTTAGCCAAATCTTGCAAGAATCTTGGAGCAAGGAGACCTTTTTGAGGAGGCAAATTCACATGCTAGATCCATAGATCTTGAGGTATAATTTCCATCAAGTTAATTTCTTTTGGTTAAATTCCTTTAGTTAAATGGTTTTAGTGTTAAAAGCTTAGCAAAATCCTAATCTAGTTTTTTCTAGTTCATGGTTGAAAAATTTAACTAGGGTTCTTGAAGCCATGTTAGTTAATTAAATTATTTTGCTATCTAGTTCCTACACAACCTAATCAAAGAAGTTACTTTGTTTATGTGGTCTTCAAATTATGCTAATTTAGTTAATTTTAATGTGTGAAATTGGTTTGTAATTGTTGTTTCATGAAAATCAAGAAAGGGGTTTGTGTATGGAAATGGGTTGTGAAGCATGATAAATGAGTTGAATTTATGTGATTGTGGCTAACTAGTTGTGTGGTTGGATATTGTGTTGGATTGTGATAACCGTATCGCTAATTTTCGATTTTTGCACCAAAATTGCTAGTTTTGTGCTTACTAGGTTTTTATTAAAATTAATTGCTGAATTATTTGTGATACCTTGGGGATGTTTTTAGCATCTCCTATGACGTTTAGGATGCGTGAGTGCGGAGTTTTGAGTAGTCGGGTTTTAGTTTTGCTGGGCGACCAAATCGGCGATTTTTGGCAGTTTTGCGAATTTCGCGTGTGTTCCGCGGACCCTGTGCACGTTGTACCTAGCTAGTGAACATTAGTAGTTTCGTTTGGGTTTTGCGTCGTTCTTGATACGTAACCTTATGTTTGGTATTGAAGTAAATTCCAGGTTCGGTCGCGGAGACGTCAGACGCGGCGCGAAAGGGGAAAGCGGTGATTGGACACAGCTAGCCTGGGATTCCGGTGAGTAGATGTAACATCTACGGGGGACTATCGTTGGATGGCGCAAGCCGCCCGATAGTTTTAGTAACTTACAAGATTCTTAGTGATGTTAGTAATTAGGGGTGAAATACGTATATGATTATTTGCTGCATCCATGCATTATATTGACATACTTATGCGAAACCATTTTATAGGACACCTGCACCATTGCCAGGGTTTTTATATGCAGCACGAGCACTATTCATGCTTACACACACACCCTGGTAATTGCCATGCCACCACACTAGATAACCTTTAAATTTAAACCTTTTACTAATTGATACTTAAACTTGTGCTATTGCCTTTAATTCCTTAAAATGAAACCGTAGGATTGCTATTCATGTGCATGTACTTCATCATATTAATTGTTCATGCCTAATCTATTAATCACACATCACAACTTGATTATTGATACCATATGCATTCATTATCATTGACATATGCACTTATGAGGATTTCTTGAGATTTTATGATATTTCTGGATTTCGGGGGAAAGCCGCAAAATTTCTAAACTTACTATATTTTTAAAATATGTAAATTGTGGTTTTCTAGTGATATAAGTGTCGTCCACCATGAGTTTGCTGTGGTTTTGGAAATCCGTGTCGAGGAGTGGAGGAACCGTCACGGGTACATGGTGGGCCCGGTAAGGTACCCCGGGGCAAGATGAATGTGGTGTTGACGTTGAGCCTGGCAGAGGACGGATTACCTACCGGTGACTGTTTGGGACGGCGGATATCCAGAGGATACCGACCGTGGCCGCTCGATGATGAGATATTGATATTTGAGATGGGTCAGCCGGACGGCTGAGGCCAGAGATACATTGATATGAGATTTGAGACAGTTTTGAGGTGTCGATGCTGGACACAGGTTCTTGTTGATTCTATTGGTATTGTGATGGTATTTCAAAAGACATTCTTAAAGGGAAAAACATGATTTCTTATACTTACACATTCAGATCACGAGTTGATTCGCATTGCATTCATACCTGCTAGTATATCCATATTGCATACATACTTGCCATTATGTCCTGCCTTACCTGTATTTAGATGCTAGGATGCTTGTGTGCATGCATTCGATAGCCTGTGTAGATGTTATTTATTACTCACGAGTTGGCAACTCACCCCCGTTGTACCATAGCCTTTTTCAGGTCCGCTCGGTCAGTACAGTAGCGGCGGGTGCGCTTGCTTCTTTTGCCTGGACTCGAGATTTTGCTCATAGGTGGGTTATGTTATTATTTTTGTACCACCTTGTATATTCTTTGTATCTAGTGTACTCCATCTACTGTTTCTACCAGTATTATTGTATATTGACCTAGAGATGAGACTGTGAGATTTGTAGACTTTTATGCTGTATTTTGGAGTCGAGCTCACTTGAGTCGACATGCTGTTTTTCTTATGCTTCATTATGATTATTTTGCTTGTTGTCATTTTTTATTGCGTGGGATTTGTGACCGCCTTGTGGCGAAGAGCTAGCTCCCGCTTGGGGATGTCCTATTTTGTTGGATTCATATATATTTTGTTGTACCCATTTTGGGGGCCAGTATTTACAAAGGAGACTCTGCCGAAATTTTCGGAAAAATTAGTATTGTTTTTAAAAAGGGTTTTACATGACTTATTTGATAAACTCGCTTTCAATTGATTGGGTTTTCTTCACTCTTTTGCTTAATTGGTTTTGTTTCTGGGCTTTGGCTTACTTACTTTACGGACGTCTTTAGACGTTTCGTAAACTTAAGTGCCAGTCACGTTCCGTACCCTGCGGGTCGTGACAAGGTTGGTATCAGAGCGATAGGTTTTACCTTTAGAGTGTAGGATGACCCTTGGTAGATGGAGTAAGTGACTTAAGCAGGGTAACGTAGCATGCGTATGTCCGCGGCATACTTACGATACGGTACTCCGCCTAAGTGACTTTAGGATATACTTGCTTGAAAATTCCTTCTTCAATTCCGTGTATCCTATGATCCTATTGCACTATTCTTACTATCCGTTTTCATGTAACAGCCACTATACCGCCGAAGGCTACGAGGGCACAGAGGGCTGCCGCCAGAGACGAGATTCGAGCTGGCTCGTCCGAGACTAGGACTGAGCAGGGTGGTATGCCTACGCCGCAGGGACAGACCGATCCACCTTCCCCAGGCCGTATGGATAGGCTCGAGACCGGTATGGAGGAGTTGCGACAGATGATGGGAGGCATGCAGGAGCTACGTCAGATGGTAGGATCCCTAGTTGCAGCCAGTCGTACACCGAGGCCGGATGACGTACCTACTACATCACAGACGACCATGATACCTGCTCCTACTACTACCACCGTGGCCATTCCAGTTTCACTACAGGATTTCATGAGGCTGAGACCTCCAGTATTCACCAGCACCGAGGCAGCGGAGGACCCACAGACGTTCCTTGACAGTTTAGCCAGGATCTGCCGTTCGCTGAGATGTTCGGATGATCGATGGGTAGAGCTTGCGAGTTTCCGACTAGAGGGTCTCACGCAGACATGGTGGTAGTCAGTCTTGAGAGGTCGAGCTGCAGGTCTACCGCCTATGACTTGGGCCGAGTTTACAGCGGTCTTTCTAGCCCGTTTCCTTCCAGAGAGCGTTCGTGACGCCAGAGCTCGTAGCTTCGAGGCCTTAGTCAAGACACCTGGGATGACGGTGTCTGAGTATGACATCCAGTTTACACAGTTATCCCGATATGCTCAGTATTTGGTGGATACCGAGGAGAAGATGGTGAAGAGGTTCGTACAGGGACTTGATGCCCAGCTATATCTTGCCATTGGCGCCCAGCACTACGACACTTATTCAGCTGCTATGGATACGGTATTGCGAATGGAGGCACGCATATCACGGACTTCGGCCGTTTCTGGGCCGAAGAGGATTCGCACCGATGTACCGTCTCAGAGGCAGCGCGCCAGATTCTTTCCGAGAGATAGGCCTGGCAGAGGATTTGGGCGGGGACAGTTATATGGTTCTTATCCCCAGGGGCAGCAGCCGTCGCCAGGGTGTTTTGGGTGCGGGAGTCCGCACCATCTTGTCAGAGACTGTCCGGTGAGACGACAGGGAGCAGCGACAGTTCCGCATGTGACCCTACCACCATCACCACCCCCTCCTCAGAGAGCCCTACTTCCTACCCCAGGCGATGCTCCACGCCAGTTAAGTGCACCGAGAGGCCGTGGACGCGGCGGTCCTGTTCAGAGAGGACGAGGAGGCAGAGGTCGAGGTCAGCCCGCTATCGGTGGAGGACAGGCCCGAGTTTTTGCTTTGACACCGCAGGATGCGCAGGCATCCAATGCCGTTGTGACAGGTACCTTGCCAGTTTGTTCTTTCGACGTACGTGTATTATTCGACCCAGGTTCCACACATTCGTACGTCTCTACACACTTTGCACCGATGTTGGGCCGTGAGTCGTCGTCGTTAGATCAGCCGCTTGTTGTTGTTACTCCGGTAGGCGAGTCGTTTGTCGATCGTTTTGTTTTTCGATTGTGTTCCGTTCGTATCGGGGAGAGGGATTCATCAGTTGATTTGATTCTCCTCGATATGTTGGACTTTGATGTGCTTCTGGGCATGGATTGGCTAGCCACCTGTTATGCTTCGGTGGACTGCCATGAGAAGGCAGTCAGATTTAGCTTTCCGGGGGAGCCAGTCCTTGTTAGTCAGGGAGACCGCAGCGTCACCCTTCCCAGCTTGATTTCGTCTCTTCGCGCTGGTCAGCTCTTGCGGAAGGGATGTCAGGGATTCTTAGCGTGTATTTGTGATACTCGAGCTGCAGAGGTTCCGTTAGACCGGGTCCCGGTAGTTTGTGAGTTCCCTGATGTTTTCCCTGATGAGCTACCTGGGCTACCGCCTGAGCGCGATGTTGAGTTCTGCATTGATTTGATTCCCGGCTCGGGGCCTATTTCTATACCGCCTTATCGGATGGCCCCGGCAGAGCTTCGAGAGCTGAAGGATCAGTTGCAGGATTTGTTAGATAAGGGGCTTATTCGATCGAGTGTTTCTCCGTGGGGTGCTCCGGTCCTGTTTGTCAAGAAGAAGGATGGAAGTTTGCGCTTATGTATCGACTACCGCCAGCTGAACAAAGTTACAGTTCGGAACAGATATCCGTTGCCGCGCTTGATGATTTGTTCGACCAGCTTCAGGGTGCGGGGTATTTTTCGAGGATCGACTTGCGATCAGGATACCATCAACTGCGAGTTCGACAGGAGGATATACCGAGGACAGCTTTCCGCACGCGCTACGGCCACTACGAGTTTTTGGTGATGTCGTTCGGACTCACCAACGTCCCAGCAGCATTTATGGATTTGATGAACCGTACATTCAGGCCGTATCTTGACTTGTTCATCATCGAGTTTATCGACGATATCTTGGTGTACTCCCGGAGCAGAGAGGAGTACGAGCAGCACTTGCGGATTACGTTACAGACTCTGAGGGAGCACCAGCTGTTCGCGAAGTTCTCCAAGTGTGCTTTCTGGCTGGACAGCGTCGGATTCTTGGGTCACGTGGTTACTAGAGACGGCATTTGTGTGGACCCGAAGAAGATTGAGGCTGTTCAGCAGTGGCCCCGACCTACATCGGTTACTGAGATCCATAGTTTTCTAGGCCTGGCGGGCTACTACAGGCGTTTTGTTCAGGACTTCTCCCGTATAGCTGCACCGTTGACCGGTTTGACCCGGAAGGGAGTTCCTTTCGTCTGGACAGAGGAGTGCGAGCGCAGTTTTCAGCAGCTACGGACTTGTTTGACTACGGCGCCGGTATTATCTTTGCCTTCGGGATCAGGCGGATTTGTTGTCTACTGTGATGCTTCGCGAGTGGGATTAGGATGCGTATTGATGCAGCATGGCCGGGTGATCGCTTATGCTTCTCGGCAGTTGAAGAAGCATGAACAGAACTACCCCACTCATGATTTGGAGATGGCTGCAGTGGTCTTTGCACTGAAGATTTGGCGACATTATCTGTACGGCGAGTCGTGTCAGATATTCACCGATCACAAGAGCTTAAAGTACATATTTCAGCAGCAAGACCTGAACCTCAGACAGCGTCGTTGGATGGAGTTGGTGAAAGACTACGACTGCGAGATCTTATATTACCCCGGCAAGGCGAATGTGGTGGCAGATGCGTTGAGTAGGAGGCCCGGGGGTAGTCTATCCTTTTTGCGCGCAGTGCAGAGGCAGTCGTCAGCAGATTGGAAGATGTTATGCGACAGCCGAGTTGAGTTCGAGTTCACTCAGACAGGGGGACAGCTCGCGCATGTTCGTGCACGCCCACAGTTGCTTGACCGTATATATGAGGCACAGCGCAGTGACGACCGTTGCTCAGAGATCATGGCACAGATGTGACAGGGCAGATTTTCCGAGTTCGTGATTGACGATCAGGGGATTTTACGATATGGATCTATACTGTGCGTACCAGATGCTGATGGATTGCGTCGCGACATTCTTGAGGAGGCACACCGATCAGTGTATAGTGTCCACCCGGTTCCACCAAGATGTACCATGATATGAGAGAGACCTACTGGTGGGACGGGATGAAGAGGGACATTGCGGAGTTTGTATCGAGATGCCTGACTTGTCAGCAAGTCAAGGCCGAGCACCAGAGGCCCGCAGGAAAGCTACAGCCGTTACCCATTCCGGAGTGGAAATGGGAGCAGATTTCGATGGATTTCGTTGTGGGTCTACCCAGGACCAGTCGAGGGTACGACTCCATCTGGGTGATCGTGGATAGATTGACGAAAGCGGCTCACTTCCTACCGGTGAAGACCACTTTCAGCTTCGCTCAGTATGCTCAGCTCTACATTGACGAGATCGTGCGACTACATGGCGTACCGACTTGTATCGTGTCAGATCGAGGCACTCAGTTTACCAGCCGACTATGGCAGAGACTTCAGGAGGCTTTGGGCACTCGTTTGAGCTTCAGCACAGCGTTTCATCCGCAGACCGACGGACAGTCAGAGCAGACCATTCAGACTCTCGAGGACATGCTCAGAGCATGCGTTTTAGACTTCGGCGGTAGCTGGGATCGTCATTTACCTCTAGTGGAGTTCTCCTACAACAACAGCTTCCAGGATACTATTCAGATGGCACCTTTCGAGGCATTGTATGGGAGGAGATGCAGATCGCCCGTCTTTTGGACAGAGCTCAGCGAGAGCAGCATTTTGGGGCCGCAGCTTGTTGAGGAGACGACAGCGAAGATACAGTTGATTCGAGACCGGATGAGGGCAGCTCAGAGCAGACAGAAATCCTATGCAGACAGGCGCCGTCGCAGATTAGAGTTCGTAGTTGGCGACCATGTTTTTCTGAAAGTCTCTCCGATGAAGGGCGTGATGCGTTTTGGGCAAAAGGGGAAGCTTAGCCCTAGATTCGTAGGTCCCTTCGAGATCCTCGAGCGTGTCGGCACTGTTGCTTATCGTTTGGCTCTTCCACCCAGCTTTCCCGATGTTCTCCCCGTCTTCCATGTTTCGATGCTCCGCAAGTACCTTCACGACCCTTCGCATGCAATTCAGCACCCGACAGTCCAGCTAGAGCGCGACCATTCTTTTGCAGAGCAGCCGGTGGCCATCCTGGATCGGCAGGTGAAGAAGTAGAGGTCGAATATTATACCAACCGTCAAGGTCCTTTGGCGTAGCCCGAGCAGCGAGAAGGTTACCTGGGAGACCGAGGGCGAGATGAGGAAGAAATATTCCCATCTCTTTGAAGGTACGCGTAGCTATATTTTTAAATTCGGGGACCGAATTTCTTTAAGGGGGGAAGATTGTAGCGTCTTGAAAAGTCGTTTTGGTGTTTTCCTGAAATTCGGTGAAAATTCGGTATTTTTCCGAAAACCGTCTTTCTCTTTATTTTGCAGTTTAGGACTAATTATACCTAAAATGGATAGGTAATTGCTTGTTTTTATTAGCTAATGAGTTAATTATGAAATTCTGGTCGTTTAAAAATTTTCCCAAATTTTTTAATTTTTTAATATTATTTTAAGCCGGTAAGAAAATACATTAAATTAGCGATAAATACAAATTTTTCCGGGCTAATTTTAATCTTTAAAATTATGATAATTAAAATCTAGTTGTAAAAAAAAAATTTAGTATTTTATTTTGATTTTTAACAAATTTTTATGATAGGAAACGAATTTATTGAATTTTAAGCTAAAACTTGCAAATATGAACTTGTATGGGGTCTTTTTGCATAGAACCTTTTTGTATTCACTCCCACTCACCCCGACTCCCCAAGGCCGGCCCCACCACTGCTGCAGCAGCCCCCATCCCTCTCTTTTTGACTTTTAAATCATGTTAATGAATTGTTGGAGTAGGATTTAAATATAGTAATTTGCATGTGGGTTTTTAGTGAGATGTGAGAGCTTTGACCTTGGAAATTTCCACAACACCCACCCCATTCCTCCCCATTTCCCCTCCCTGCAGGAACAGATCAGCAGCCCCCCCTCTTTTGATTCCATCTCTTTTCCAACTCAAAAAAAATCCCCAAAATGCTTCAAAAATCCAAATAAAACCTCACAAATTCAAGCCAATTCTTCATCCTTTCTCCTTAGCCAAATCTTGCAAGAATCTTGGAGCAAGGAGACCTTTTTGAGGAGGCAAATTCACATGCTAGATCCATAGATCTTGAGGTATAATTTCCATCAAGTTAATTTCTTTTGGTTAAATTCCTTTAGTTAAATGGTTTTAGTGTTAAAAGCTTAGCAAAATCCTAATCTAGTTTTTTCTAGTTCATGGTTGAAAAATTTAACTAGGGTTCTTGAAGCCATGTTAGTTAATTAAATTATTTTGCTATCTAGTTCCTACACAACCTAATCAAAGAAGTTACTTTGTTTATGTGGTCTTCAAATTATGCTAATTTAGTTAATTTTAATGTGTGAAATTGGTTTGTAATTGTTGTTTCATGAAAATCAAGAAAGGGGTTTGTGTATGGAAATGCGTTGTGAAGCATGATAAATGAGTTGAATTTATGTAATTGTGGCTAACTAGTTGTGTGGTTGGATATTGTGTTGGATTGTGATAACCGAATCGCTAATTTTCGATTTTTGCACCAAAATTGCTAGTTTTGTGCTTACTATGTTTTTATTAAAATTAATTGGTGAATTATTTGTGATACCTTGGGGATGTTTTTAGCATCTCCTATGACGTTTAGGATGCGTGAGTGCGGAGTTTTGAGTAGTCGGGTTTTAGTTTTGTCGGGCGACCAAATCGGCGATTTTTGGCAGTTTTGCGAATTTCGCGTGTGTTCCGCGGACCCTGTGCACGTTGTACCTAGCTAGTGAACATTAGTAGTTTCGTTTGGGTTTTGCGTCGTTCTTGATACGTAACCTTATGTTTGGTATTGATGTAAATTCCAGGTTCGGTCGCGGAGACGTCAGACGCGGCGCGAAAGGGGAAAGCGGTGATTGGACACAGCTAGCCAGGGATTCCGGTGAGTAGATGTAACATCTACGGGGGACTATCGTTGGATGGCGCAAGCCGCCCGATAGTTTTAGTAACTTACAAGATTCTTAGTGATGTTAGTAATTAGGGGTGAAATACGTATATGATTATTTGCTGCATCCATGCATTATATTGACATACCTATGCGAAACCATTTTATAGGACACCTGCACCATTGCTAGGGTTTTTATATGCAGCACAAGCACTATTCATGCTTACACACACACCCTGGTAATTGCCATGCCACCACACTAGATAACCTTTAAATTTAAACCTTTTACTAATTGATACTTAAACTTGTGCTATTGCCTTTAATTCCTTAAAATGAAACCGTAGGATTGCTATTCATGTGCATGTACTTCATCATATTAATTGTTCATGCCTAATCTATTAATCACACATCGCAACTTGATTATTGATACCATATGCATTCATTATCATTGACATATGCACTTATGAGGATTTCTTGAGATTTTATGATATTTCTGGATTTCGGGGGAAAGCCGCAAAATTTCTAAACTTACTATATTTTTAAAATATGTAAATTGCGGTTTTCTAGTGATGTAAGTGTCGTCCACCATGAGTTTGCTGTGGTTTTGGAAATCCGTGTCGAGGAGTGGAGGAACCGTCACGGGTACATGGTGGGCCCAGTAAGGTACCCCGGGGAAAGAGGAATGTGGTGTTGACGTTGAGCCTGGCAGGGGACGGATTACCTACCGGTGACTGTTTGGGACGGCGGATATCCAGAGGATACAGACCGTGGCCGCTAGATGATGAGATATTGATAATTGAGATGGGTCAGCCGGACGGCTGAGGCCAGAGATACATTGATATGAGATTTGAGACAATTTTGAGGTGTCGATGCTGGACACAGGTTCTTGTTGATTCTATTGGTATTGAGATGGTATTTCAAAAGACATTCTTAAAGGGAAAAACATGATTTCTTATACTTACACATTCAGATCACGAGTTGATTCGCATTGCATTCATACCTGCTAGTATATCCATATTGCATACATACTTGCCATTATGTCCTGCCTTACCTGTATTTAGATGCTAGGATGCTTGTGTGCATGCATTCGATAGCCTGTGTAGATGTTATTTATTACTCATGAGTTGGCAACTCACCCCCGTTGTGCCATAGCCTTTTTCAGGTCCGCTCCGTCAGTACAGTAGCGGCGGGTGCACTTGCTTCTTTTGCCTCTTTTGCCTGGACTCGAGATTTTGCTCATTGGTAGGTTATGTTATTATTTTTGTACCACCTTGTATATTCTTTGTATCTAGTGTACTCCATCTACTGTTTCTACCAGTATTATTGTATATTGACCTGGAGATGAGACTGTGAGATTTGTAGACTTTTATGCTGTATTTTGGGGTCGAGCTCACTTGAGTCGACATGCTGTTTTTCTTATGCTTCATTATGATTATTTTGCTTGTTGTCATTTTTTATTGCGTGGGATTTGTGACCGCCTTGTGGCGAAGAGCTAGCTCCCGCTTGGGGATGCCCTATTTTTTTGGATTCATATATATTTTGTTGTACCCATTTTGGGGGCCAGTATTTACAAAGGAGACTCTGCCAAAATTTTCGGAAAAATTAGTATTGTTTTTAAAAAGGGTTTTACTTGACTTATTTGATAAACTCGCTTTCAATTGATTGGGTTTTCTTCACTCTTTTGCTTAATTGGTTTTGTTTCTGGGCTTTGGCTTACTTACTTTACGGACATCTTTAGACGTTTCGTAAACTTAAGTGCCAGTCACGTTCCGTACCCTGCGGGTCGTGACACAATCTTTACCACAAAAACGGAAGGACCCTGGCTGTCCTACGATTTCTATTACTATTGGGGATAAGAACATCAACCGCGCACTATTAGATCTTGGTTCCAGTGTTAACCTGCTTCCGTATTCAGTATACGAGCAATTAGGCGTCGGAGAGCTGAAACCCACGCACTGCACTCTCCAAATGGCCGACCGATCGATCACCCACCCTAGGGGTGAGCTAGAGGATGTGTTAATCAAAGTCGGGGACTTCATATTCCCCGTTGACTTCATTGTATTAGACACACAACCTGTAGCTAACCCCCGGAATCAAATTCCGGTGATACTCGGTCGCCCATTTCTTGCAACCACAAATGCTGTGATCAAATGTCGCAATGGTTCGATGAACCTCTCTTTTGAAAACATGACTATTGAACTCAACATTTTTAGGTTGGGGAATCAGCCCGCCGAACCTAATGCTCATATACTGGACGTCTGCTCGATCCAGGAGATCACCCCTGAAGAGTGTGAATTCGAGGAGTTTCTGTTCGAACACGATAATCTTGACGCCACTAGTGCATTCCTCCTCGAACCTGCTGCTGTTTCTGCGCCCGACAACGACTACGAGTGTTTCACATTCTCGAACGATCTTAGCCGCGCACAACCCGAGTTTGAATCTTTCGAATTTCCGGATGAGTTACCTGAACCATCCAACTCGGTCGCCTACACTCGTTTTGAACCTTTGCTGGAGTCCTTTGAGTTCGAGACCTCTGCACCAATCTTGCCTTCCATTGTTTCACCTCCAACGCTCGAACTCATGCCTTTGCCGTCTCACCTTAAGTATGCTTACTTAAGTGAGAACGAGACCCTCCCTGTCATCATTTCGGCTTCTCTAGCTCCAGAGCAAGAGAAAGCCCTTCTCACGGTCTTGCACAGCAACAAGCAAGCTTTTGGCTGGTCCATGGAGGACATCAAGGGGATTAGTCCCCTTATCGTTGAGCATCACATTCATCTGATGGATGATGCCAAACCAGCCCGGGATCCACAAAGACGTCTCAATCCAGTCATGAAAGAGGCTGTGAAGAAGGAGATCGTCAAATGTCTAGATAGTGGTATCATTTACCCTATCTCTGATAGCCAGTGGGTTAGCCCCATCCACGTTGTCCCCAAGAAGTCGGGCATCACGGTCATAACCAACGAGGCGAACGAGTTAATCCCTACTCGCACCCAAACTGGGTGGCGAGTATGCATTGATTACAGAAAACTCAACGCCGCAACGCGAAAAGACCACTTTCCGCTACCTTTCATTGACCAGATGCTTGAACGATTGGCCGGACACGAGTACTACTGCTTTCTTGATGGCTACTCCGGCTATAATCAGATTCCCATCGCCGAAAAAGACCAGGACAAGACCATATTCACTTGTCCTTTCGGCACGTTTTCATATCGTCGCATGCCCTTTGGGTTATGCAATGCGCCCGCTACCTTCCAGCGGTGTATGATGGGAATCTTCTCAGACATGGTGGAAAAATTTCTGGAGATTTTCATGGATGATTTCTCCATCTTCGGCGATTCCTTCAACGAGTGTTTGCTGCATCTTGACGCTGTCCTTACCCGATGTAAGGACAAGAATCTCACTTTGAATTGGGAGAAGTGCCAATTCATGGTGCGCGAAGGTATTGTCTTAGGACATATCATCTCGCAAAATGGTATAGAGGTTGACAAAGTAAAGATTGAGGTCATTTCCAATCTGCCTCCTCCCCGATGCGTCAGAGATATCCGAGCCTTCCTTGGCCATGCCGGTTTCTATAGACGGTTCATCAAGGACTTTAGCAAGATTGCTAGGCCCTTGACTCTTTTGCTGGCCAAGGATACGCCATTCGACTTCAACTCGAGCTGTGTGACTGCATTCGAGTCACTAAAACGCTCACTCACTTCTGCTCCCGTTCTTTCTTCACCTGACTGGACGCACCCATTTGAGATTATGTGCGATGCATCCGACTTTGCCATTGGTGTTGTCCTTGGACAACACATCAACAAGATGCCGCACGTAATCTATTATGCGAGCCGAACCCTGAACGACGCACAACTCAATTATACAACAACTGAGAAGGAATTCTTAGCTGTTGTATTTGCTTTAGAAAAGTTCAGGCCCTACCTCATCGGCTCTCCAGTCATTGTCTACACTGATCATTCTGCTCTGCGCCATCTTTTTGCGAAGAAAGATGCAAAATCTCGGTTAATCCGTTGGATCCTCTTGCTTCAGGAGTTTGACCTTGTCATTAAGGACAAACGAGGATGTGAAAACGTAGTTGCCGACCATCTCTCACGACTTCCTTCTTCGCCTTCGCTTCAAATTCCCGGATGAACAGCTCTTGACAGTATCTTGCGAACCCTGGTTCGCAGATATTGTGAACTATTTGGCCACGGGATTACTACCGACTGAATGGTCAAGTCAGGACAGACTTCGCTTCTTATCCCAAGTAAAACACTTTTACTGGGACGAACCCTATTTGTTCAAGTACTGTCCCGACCAGATTATTCGTCGGTGTGTCCCTGACGAGGAATTCAAGAGTGTGCTGTCATTTTGCCACGATCAAGCGTGTGGCGGGCATTTTGGCCCCAGAAAGACAGCTGAGAAGATCTTGCAATGTGGTTTCTACTGGCCACAACTCTTCAAAGACGCTCATGACTATTGCAAGACTTGCTCCCGGTGCCAACACTTGGGCCGGATATCCCGGAGGAACGAGATGCCGCTCCAACCAATCTTGGTTGTGGAGATTTTCGATGTTTAGGGGATAGATTTCATGGGGCCGTTTCCCAGCTCTTTTGGGAACTTGTACATCCTTGTCGCTGTTGATTACGTCTCTAAATGGGTCGAGGCTGTGCCCTGCCGGACTAACGACAACAAGGTTGTCGTTAGGTTGCTTAAAGAAAACATTTTCTCCCGGTTTGGGCACCCCCGAGCGATCATTAGCGACAATGGAAGTCATTTCTGCAACAAAACTTTCGAAGCCTTGATGCGGAAATACTCCATTAATCATAAGCTCTCTACGCCCTACCACCCACAAACCTGCGGGCAGGCCGAAGTTTCAAATCGGCAAATCAAGCAGATACTGGAGAAGACGGTTTCCAAGAACCGTAAGGATTGGTCGCTGAAACTCACTGATGCCCTTTGGGCATTTCGAACCACTTATAAGACCGACCTTGGCATGTCTCCCTATCGGCTTGTGTACAGAAAAGCCTGCCACCTACCTGTCGAAATAGAGCATCGCACATTTTGGGCGATAAAGGAGCTGAATCTGTCTCTCGAAGATGCGCGCAGCCATCGGAAGCTGCAGTTGAATGAATTGAGCGAGCTTAGGGATGAGGCTTACGATAACGCGGTTGTCGTTACGAATCGAACGAAGGTGTTTTACGATAAACACCTTTTGCGCAAAACCTTCGTACCTGGTCAGCAGGTACTGCTTTACGACACCCGACATCACTTCCATCCAGGAAAGCTCAGATCTCGCTGGAAAGGGCCGTATTTTGTGCGGAATGTGTATCCGCAGGGCGCTGTGGATTTGGAAAATCCAAAGGACGGTTCATTTTTCAAAGTGAATGGACACCGACTCAAACCGTACCATAGCGCCGAACCAACAGAGGAGCTCCTGTTCTTACAGGAGCCGGTTTACCCTGCTTGATCTTCCTCTGCCTACCTCCAATCTTCGGTTATCCAGCCAAGAACAATGGACACTGTTCCAAATAAGTTTGGGGGTATGTATAAACCATTTTGTATATATTTGTGTATATTCTTTTTCTTTTTCTTTTCTTTAAAAAAAAAACAAAAAAAAATTGTGTATCGCTAACCGACAATTTTGACCCTTCAAATGATCTCTTCATGTAATAACAGTGATGACACTGTCCAGTTTAAGTTCGGGGGTACGCTCGGTACGCATCTCTTACCTTCGCATTCATATGTATATTTTGCATCTGCATATTAAAATCCATAAAATCCATAAAAATCTGAAAATTTTCTAAAAACATAAAAACTTTTCTGTCAAGTTAGCTAGTAGGAGGACTCTGATTCAACATTTCGACGGTTTTGTTTGATAAAATAAGAATAACTAAATCTTATGTTTAGATTTTGAACACCTGAAAGATAACTCTCCTTTGAAGTTAACTATAGCTGATATACGTCTTTACATCACACTCCATGTATCGTGAGTTTTTGGGAATTAGATGACAAGTCTTTTGTGTCGAAAAAGTTCTAAACGGATAAATGATTTTCTGAGGATCAAATAGGTTTGTTCTGAAATAAGTAATATCAAGAATAGTTTATGAAGTGAGTAAATATGAAGGAATGTTATTGATGCCTTAATTGGAACTAAGTCTGAAAAATAACCCATCTGGAACTTGATTGGAATGATTACACACCAAACCCACTAAACACGTCTTTTATCCAAAAAAATAACTGAACTGCCGGTTATATCTCCGTTCGTATTAAATCATCTGATTTTCACGCCAAACTGTTTTTTGTTTTTGGACCTAGGTAACTTGAGTAATTAAGTCCGCTGGGGTGTTTCTACACCTAATGCCCTAAAACCAACTGGTTTGGGAGCATTGGCCCAAAGCTCGCTAAGAAACCTAGAAAGTCCAGATTAAAACTGTAGGGTTCCTAGGCACTCTAGTGAGGTCTCACAAGGCATCGATCATGCCAATTTCAAAAATTCTAGTGCCGAGAAACTCTAATGTACGGATCGTTTGCTAGAAATCTAGGCGAAACAAAACTCGTTAACACTTAACTAATGAGAATACGGAAATACAACCTTTGTAGATCCGGTGCTCCACCTCCATAGCTCCGCAACGAGGTCCTCTCCGCTGTCCAAATCAAATCCGGGCTCAAGCGTCGGCTTCGTCGGAGAATGGGCAAGCTAGGTCGTCGATGTCCATGCCGAAGATGATCTACGTCAAGGCATCGCTAAATCAAGCTCCACCTTCACCAAGCCCTAAAATCTTGTGAAGGAAACACACTCTACTACTTGGCAAGAGGTAGAGGATGAAGAAATACGAAGTGGGTAGACTTTAGAATTGGATTTCTCACTCTTAATCATCAATCACCATTGATGGACCTTAGGTTTTCTTCTTGAGTTGAATGAAGAAGAAGAAGAATATATTATGATAAGTTATTTAAAAACCATAGAAAAAACAAAACTTATCATAATGTTAACTAGAGTCAAGTGTAGAGAATGAATCATGGTTAGGGTTAAAGATGAGATAAGAATGGTTGACTTTATCAAAGCTTCATGAAGCTTCAACTAAACTCCAAAACTTGCAACCATTATTTTCTCATCAATTCAAAATAAATAAATAAATAAGTAAGAATAGAAAACCCTAATCATTAGTTTAACCATGGCTTAATTCATTACACTTAACTAAAGTTAAACATGTATCATCAAACATGATACAATAAAGTGCACAAAATCATATCGCATATGCAATGCACAAATCCGAGTGAGAAAATCCATCTTAAGTGAACCGATACTAGTTAATGCAAAGTAATATATCAAATATATAATTATGCATTAAATCATTAAATCAACACTTGATTTAATGATCCGGTCATATCGCATATAACCGACTAATATCAACAGTAACAACTTATCGAATCAACACTTGATCCGATATGCCGGCTATATCGCATATAACCGATCAATGTCACATATCGCGAGAATCGAATACAGTATCACATACTGGTATCATTCTCGGTCCCGCACATATCTCATATGCGCTCCTATTTCGTTTCGCTTGAGCCAGGAAACCTCTGTGTAGGACTCTAAAGACTCGTCAATACGCCGGCAGCAGATGATGATCATATCAAGCACCCACAAGCCGCAAGCGGTCTGCTAAACGTAACGGCCACCCGGGTATTGAGCGATCTGAAGATCGACGAGCAAGCCCGCTCACACTCCAGTGAATCCGACCAGTAACACTACCGTACACATCCTAAGCTCGATAGCTCGATAAGTCGTGTCGATATGAGGTCTATAACTGTTCGAGAAACTACTGGTAACACTTACCGGTAAATCTCAGCAACCATGGCCAGGGATTTCCTGTTATAGCCAATCGAACACAGCGCAACATCAACTCCCTATACCGGGAGAGACGAATCCCCTCCTATCGCTCATTGCCTCCATGTGACTCGGGACTGTACCCAAAAACCACCGTTTTGCACGCCCTCTTGGACGTGGTAAGATGGAAATCAAAGCACAGTGGGAACCACACAAGACTCTATGATGATCTCGGGTCAACAGACTACTCTGTACCAGTGTCACCAAAGAACTGCCATCTGACGTGAGGTATAATACCATCTGGGAGTTCTCGGCGAGTCCGTCCAGTGTACCCAGTCTCTACTGAGCACCCGTATATCATCTCTGATGTCAAACACCAATGGATATGGGATCATCCATCGCCCATCTGTATGGGTCGAGAAGGTACACGCTAGTCTACTCTGGTATATCGATGCCCCGTCTCGATACACCCACGACTAGGGACTTTGAAGGATGTACTTATGGACTACCATGTCCCCACTAGTATGATCCGCATCATAGTCCAGGTAGTCAAGTACACATCCTAAGGGCTTTACCAACATGTAACAGAGAGACAATCAGAGTACACGTTAAGGTAAAGAGCAACCAGATAGCATACTATCATGTCGAGCAAGAAAGTCCTCCCTATATATGTCCCAGCATCCACTACAATATACATCCTATGTACAGTAATGGCCTCTAGGGCATACATATAACTAACAATCTCCCACTTGCACTAGGGCCATCTGTAGCAGTGGTTGTAGTATCTCATACTCAACCATCCCATAAAAGTCTCTCTCTGGGAATAGGCCTTCGTGAGTGGATCCGCTGCGTTATCCTCTAAGTCTGCTCTCCTTGCCTCGATCAGCCTGGAGATTAACCATCTCCATGATCAGGTGATACTGCCTTAGAATATGTCTGGATCACTGATGGGACGGACGTTCCTTGGCATAAGCCACAACTCCATTGTCTCACAATGGTAGGAACATAGTTCAACTCATGAACCATTATACATCCAAACAGCCTCTTTGGTAGCATCTTAAGTAGCGATGTATCCTGCCTTTATCGTCTAGTATGTCACGGTATCTAGCTTGGAACTCTTCCAACATACCGTCCCTTTACTGAGGGTAAAGACAATGCCTGCGACTGACATTCAGTCGTTTTTATCACTCTGGAACACTTCCAGTGATTCTCCCCAGGATCGATTGATACCATCTCACTACAACTAGTGAGTATACTAACATCCATTTAGATCTATCTCATAGATCCAAAATCCAGGATTTAGGAGGTATCACTCTGATCCTATACAGAGAATCTTTGTGATAAACGGAGATTGATCGAGCGTAGCATAAGAAACTCCTTTCTTATCAAGAGTATGTCATCCACGTACTCTACGACGATCACCACCATACTCCCTACTACCTTTTTGTTTATACAAGGTTCATCTACCATTTTGATGATGTCAACTTCTTTGACTACTTCATCAAAACAGATGATCCAACTCCGCGATGCCTGCTTTATCCTATAAAGCATCTTGCACACGTTTCCGCTGCTCCCACTATCTACGAGGCCCTCTGGCTGTGCACTTATAGACACTCTCTTCCAAAACATCATTTTAGAAGAGCTGTCATGACACCCAACCACCAGATATCGTAGTCATGGTATGTAGCCGTGGCAAGTAGGATCTGGATGGACTTAAGCATAGATCCTTAGAAAAGGTTTCAACATAATCCATACCTGGTCAATGATGCAAACCTTTAACAAGTCTAGCTTTGAAAGTCTTAACTTTTCCATGTACACCAAGTAATCTTCTCAAGATATACTTGCTCCTGATAGGGATTTAACCCTTCAGATATAGCAACCAAAGTCCATACTTTGTTGGTGTATAAGGATTCCATCTCAGATCGCTAAGCATCCAGCCATTCTTACAGAGTCCCTACTCTTGATGGCCAGCTCGAAACTAGTTGGGTCATCATCTCATGATGCAATCTTCGCTCCCACTGTCATAGAGAAACCGAAGTATCTCTCAGGTGGGTGAGGAATCCTACTAGATCGGCGGAGAGGCTGAGGTTCGTTGGAATCTACTGAATCCTTTGGTTGTACCAAATCATCTGTTGTATTTTGTATAGCTGGAACCTTTCCAGTTGTACATTACAGACCTTGCCTCGAGCTTGTCCGGATTTTGCTTTTAAACATAGCCCGGACAACCCCAAATCTTAACTAACTTAAGACATGGGCTCTTCCCATTCCATATCACATATGAAGCGGTAGGCAACTGATTTGATTGAAACCCTATTCAATAGGTATGCAACTTCATAAGTGCATAACCCCTTAAGGAAAAAGGTAACTCAGTAGTACTCATCATAGAGCACACCTTATCATATAGGGTGTGATTGCTCCGCCCCGATATACCATCGTGCTATGGTGTATACAGAGGAGTAATGCTGAGAGAGAATCTCATTCTCCTTTAGAATAGTCCAGGAATTCCATGCACAAGTATTCTCCTCCTTGATCTCATCATAGGACATAATACATATACCCGTATTTTGGTTCTCTACTTCTAACTTATATTCTGTGAATATCTCAAAAGGTTCGGACTTGTGTTTCAACAAGAACATATGTCTGAATCTAAAGAGATCATCAGAGAACGTAATGAAGTATAAAGAACCAATCCTGGTATGTGTAGACAGGAGACCTACATACATCAACATGTATCAGTCCCAAGAGTTCATTAACTCTTTCTCCGTTTCCAGTAAACGGAGCTATGGTCATCTTATCTTTGTGACATGACTGGCGAGTTTCACAAGATGTAAGTTCAAACTAATTTAAATATGCATCTTTATGTAACTCTAGCCAGTCGGGTCGCATTGATATGACCTAGTCAACAATACCTTAAGAAGAATCCGTTCATATCTGAACTCTTCCTCTTGTGTGTGTTCCCTATACTTAGAACTGTAGTTTGATTTAGAACATTAATGCTTTTAGATAACGTGCCTGAACCGATCAACTTTTGATATAGGAAATGTTCAAAACATTATCCAACAATACAAAATTTTATCGTTTCTTTACTAATAAAGAGACTGATATGATTTTGTATATCAGGTTCGGTATCTAATAACATTCATTCAGAATCAATGTATTACAATACAGGGTGACAGTGACCAACAGACTTGGCTGCAACACTTGCCCCGTTTTCTGCCTCATGAAACTTATCACCCGTTCTCAGTTTTTCTACCCTTTTGTAGCCCTATGTAACATCTTACATATCTGGGATCCTGATCCGGTATCATATACCAAGGATGCATAGGATACTGAGAAACAGTTCTGTATAATGAACACACCCGAAGATGATGCATCAGCATGCACTCTCTTCGTTTGGGCGGCACGGGAAATCTGGTATTCCCCAATTTCCTGCTCTGTCTTATAACAATTATAAGTTGGAGCGGAACCAACGTTCCCCAGCTCAGTATAACAAGCTGGTTCGGTCAATATTCCGTATTATTATCTTGATTAAGGCGTGATATGGTCGCTACCAGGAGAGAGAGAGAAGAAAACACTCAGCGTGCGCTCTGTCAAGAATAGATTGGTTTTTATTTTATCTAATCAGGATGGCTCCCACTGCTTTTTATCAAATCTTCCTTCAAACCCTAAAAGGAAAGACTAGCCGGGATTAATTACACACTACAAGTTCGCCAATCTTTCAGCCAGGCCAGTGTCGGTACTTTGATGGAGGTCCCCCGTGCTTTCGCACGAACCTAATTAATGTAAACCTCGTTTTCCCAGAGGCGTAACCCCGTTGACACCTTTCTAGACACCTACTTGATCGGCTAATTGTAATGTATAAAACTCTCCCAGGAGTAACTCTTACTCGCAGCGGGTATCGGGATCCAACTATCTCATAGAAGGTATGCAATATCATTGCAAATTTCAACACTTGAAATTCCCGATAACATTTTGCCCCTAGCAGCTATATGACCTTAACATAGTCAACAAATCATAAGTGCTAGTCAAGTTCAACCCGTCATTTCCCGATTGAATTAAACCCACCCGCACGACCCTTAACATAGTCAACAAAGTCGCACGACTACCCTAATCCAATCACATCATATGCTTATGCAGATAAGCACTAATTAGCTACCGCACACTACGCCTTAACATAGTCAACAAACGTAGCACGAATACTAACTAGGACTTATCTGAAATGACGGAGGGCTACGACAGGTTTTTCTGAAAACCTATTGCGTAATGAACTTGATATCGTTGTAGGATCGAATGAATTTTGAAATGGAGTGTTTTTGAGGCTTTTCTAGTTTTGCTAAAGGAGTCACTCCCGGTGAAGGGATCGTCGGTCCTTTCCTCGTCGAATGAGGTGCGGGATATATCACATATATCACTGTGCAAAGCAAAACACTTAAAAGCAATCAAAAGACAAACCGAGGGTGTAGCATCTGCCAGTTATTGCTAAAGGAGTCACTCCCGGTGAAGGGATCTCGGTCCTTTCCTCATCGAATAAGTTGCAGGATATATCGCATATACCGCTGTGCAAAGCAAGAACTGTAGCTACCTGTTTTATTTTGAAATTCGATTCTACAACATCTTTGGTTTCTTTTATTTCATTAATCTCATTAATGAAGTCCCATCATTTAAGTACCTAAACATCACAGATAGATATGACGTACACTTATGCCATCCGCATTCGCCTCGATGTCCCCTCATGCACCGTTAGGTTAGGTAACTAACGACAGAGCGGGGCAGGGCTAGCGCGGGTGTAAAACATAAGTAACGTCTATATAATATATCATATATACTATATACTGTATCTATCACAGAACATCACATGATCGCATCACAGATATCGCAGCAGAAGAATCATATGAAATATTGGATATACTAGGACGTCCGTGTTTTCAATACGAGCCAGTATAAAACACGGATTCCACGGTCGTGATGAATAGCCAAACCCACACCCCTAGACCCCTACGAGAGCGGCAAGCAACCCTACCAATTCTAGAGTTAGGAGACCCGGACTCGACTCCTCGAGTTGGTCTCCCACTGGACCCTAGAACCCGGTTACTTGTGCCCTCCTCCTTGGGTCTATCCTAGTGCGGAAAAGTAAATAATATACATCAACGGTGACAACTTCCGCTACCTGGAAGCGCCCCAATAAAAGAATATTACATACAAGTTTTTACATGAATGAAAATGAAAAACACTCATCTCACATAAAAACCCCCGGCTATTCGAACACGACAATCCAATATAACATATCCAGCAACACATAACATCACATGTCATCAACGTAAGTAAATATGTCCATCCCAATTGTCGTTGACATATAGCAACGAAACCGGCGATATCACATATTACACTTACGGTCACAGAAAAGAAATTGTAAAACTACAACAGTTGGAATCCGCAACCACCTCAGACATCGCATGCCTGACCAAATGAATTACTTAGACATCGCATGCCTAACAATTATAAACCCCGCATTTTAGTCTCATTATCGAAAACACTTTTCAATACCAAGTCGGGCAATTCAACAAGATTCCCGACACCCTGATCGAATGCTCGTCGCAAACTTCAGTAGACGGCTACACCCCTGATACCGTCGACGAAGTGCACCAAGGCGGAACACCGCTACCACGAGCACCCGAACGGATGCTTTCGGCGACGGGGTTCTCCTACAGTCACTTGGTCGGGGCTATGGAGTGAGGCTGTCTATTAAGTTTACCCGGCGAGTATCCGCGTACGCTACGTGATTGCGACGGACTTTTGATCACATCAAAATTCCGTGGCAACCGATCAAGTGAGACTAAACTGCTATGTTTATAACATTCATTCAGTTATCACATAACTACTTGTGAATTCCAATTATTGTATCCCATTCCAGATAAACAGAAAATGTTAAACTTTTCGATCGAACAGTCAAACACCCAAGTTTTCCCGATACAGATCAACACATGAAATAAGTCTAACAACATTCAGTTCGTGCCTCAGTACCAACGGTCCAGCCGTAGAAGGGTCAAGCCAACGCCTCACATGTGGCACGCCGTACTGCCCCAAACCCGAAAGTTCAAAGGGCAGTTCAAGACGGTCACATAATCGAGTTAAGGTTTGTTGTCTTCTAGAGGGTCCATCGCGTTACTTGCACTACTTAGAACGTCCTTAAACTACGGAAAAATCCAACACTTGGAAATATCCCGACGGGGGAAAAATTGGGTATTTATATCCGGTCGAACTTTTTAACATATTGTAAAATTATCCGGAAAGCCACACAGACAAAATTTGATATTCCGATCGAAACTCCGAAACCCCAAAACCACCTCTGAAAATTCATCTGTATAATAAATTTTAAAATATCCCAGGAAAATCAGCACAGAAATCTGAGAATTACTGTGAAAACAAAATGCACAAAACGACAAAAGCGGCCGCGCTTCCGCCGCACGAGCCATGCTCGTGCCGCGGAAACGCGGTGGGAAAGTTGAATTAGGTCCACGAAATTTACAGTAATTCCTAGAAAACCCTGCATGATTTTCTGGATATTTTTAATCTTGAAAAATCCACAATTTTAAAATCTGGACAGAGAGCAATTTTGGGTTCGTGTTTTCGGTTCGATCGGACTTCAAATTCCGTCTGGACTTCGTCTAAGGCTCTAGCTAGGCTCTGATACCAGTGTAGGGTTCCTAGGCACTCTAGTGAGGTCTCACAAGGCATCGATCATGCCAATTTCAAAAATTCTAGTGCCGAGAAACTCTAATGTACGGATCGTTTGCTAGAAATCTAGGCGAAACAAAACTAGTTAACACTTAACTAATGAGAATACGGAAATACAACCTTTGTAGATCCGGTGCTCCACCTCCATAGCTCTGCAACGAGGTCCTCTCCGCTGTCCAAATCAAATCCGGGCTCAAGCGTCGGCTTCGTCGGAGAATGGGCAAGCTAGGTCGTCGATGTCCATGCCGAAGATGATCTACGTCGAGGTATCGCTAAATCAAGCTCCACCTTCACCAAGCCCTAAAATCTTGTGAAGGAAACACACTCTAATACTTGGCAAGAGGTAGAGGATGAAGAAATACGAAGTGGGTAGACTTTAGAATTGGATTTCTCACTCTTAATCATCAATCACCATTGATGGACCTTAGGTTTTCTTCTTGAGTTGAATGAAGAAGAAGAAGAATATATTATGATAAGTTATTTAAAAACCATAGAAAAAACAAAACTTATCATAATGTTAACTAGAGTCAAGTGTAGAGAATGAATCATGGTTAGTGGGAATGGTTAGGGTTAAAGATGAGATAAGAATGGTTGACTTTATCAAAGCTTCATGAAGCTTCAACTAAACTCCAAAACTTGCAACCATTCTTTTCTCATCAATTCAAAATAAATAAATAAATAAGTAAGAATAGAAAACCCTAATCATTAGTTTAACCATGGCTTAATTCATTACACTTAACTAAAGTTAAACATGTATCATCAAACATGATACAATAAAGTGCACAAAATCATATCGCATATGCAATGCACACATCCGAGTGAGAAAATCCATCTTAAGTGAACCGATACTAGTTAATGCAAAGTAATATATCAAATATATAATTATGCATTAAATCATTAAATCAACACTTGATTTAATGATCCGGTCATATCGCATATAACCGACTAATATCAACAGTAACAACTTATCGAATCAACACTTGATCCGATATGCCGGCTATATCGCATATAACCGATCAATGTCACATATCGCGAGAATCGAATACAGTATCACATACTGGTATCATTCTCGGTCCCGCACATATCTCATATGCGCTCCTATTTCGTTTCGCTTGAGCCAGGAAACCTCTGTGTAGGACTCTAAAGACTCGTCAATACGCCGGCAGCAGATGATGATCATATCAAGCACCCACAAGCCGCAAGCGGTCTGCTAAACGTAACGGCCACCCGGGTATTGAGCGATCTGAAGATCGACGAGCAAGCCCTCTCACACTCCAGTGAATCCGACCAGTAACACTACCGTACAGTCCAGTCTGATCGCCTGATATGTCGCATATCTTGCCTAGGGGTGGTAAACGTCGGACCCCAATAGCTCGATAAGTCGTGTCGATATGAGGTCTATAACTGTTCGAGAAACTACTGGTAACACTTACCAGTAAATCTCAGCAACCCTGGCCAGGGATTTCCTGTTATAGCCAATCGAACACAGCGCAACATCAACTCCCTATACCGGGAGAGACGAATCCCCTCCTATCGCTCATTGCCTCCATGTGACTCGGGACTGTACCCAAAAACCACCGTTTTGC
This sequence comes from Agapanthus africanus, assembly GCA_030015575.1. Taxonomy (NCBI): domain Eukaryota; kingdom Viridiplantae; phylum Streptophyta; class Magnoliopsida; order Asparagales; family Amaryllidaceae; genus Agapanthus; species Agapanthus africanus. The sequence goes on along the minus strand of JASDDO010000031.1, from coordinate 203,820,054 downwards.
ACGCCCTCTTGGACGTGGTAAGATGGAAATCAAAGCACAGTGGGAACCACACAAGACTCTATGACGATCTCGGGTCAACAGACTACTCTGTACCAGTGTCACCAAAGAACTGCCATCTGACGTTAGTTATAATACCATCTGGGAGTTCTCGGCGAGTCCGTCCAGTGTACCCAGTCTCTACTGAGCACCCGTATATCATCTCTGATGTCAAACACCAATGGATATGGGATCATCCATCACCCATCTGTATGGGTCGAGAAGGTACACGCTAGTCTACTCTGGTATATCGATGCCCCGTCTCGATACACCCACGACTAGGGACTTTGAAGGATGTACTTATGGACTACCATGTCCCCACTAGTATGATCCGCATCATAGTCCAGGTAGTCAAGTACACATCCTAAGGGCTTTACCAACATGTAACAGAGAGACAATCAGAGTACACGTTAAGGTAAAGAGCAACCAGATAGCATACTATCATGTCGAGCAAGAAAGTCCTCCCTATATATGTCCCAGCATCCACTACAATATACATCCTATGTACAGTAATGGCCTCTAGGGCATACATATAACTAACAAAAACAAAATCAAGCAAGTGTTCCCTCCGAGTTAAAATTCCTAACGGTTCTTTGTGTGAGAATAATCTTGATAAAAGACAGGCTTTTATAAAAAAATTAGCGGAGATATGAAGGTTTTACTCTATGATAAAGACTATTGCACGTTCACAGAGGTGTGTATGAAATGAAAACAAGAAAAAGGTGGAGTGAAGAATAAGACCTAGTTTCCTGTTAGGGAAGATAGAAATTCTGAAGTTGAAACTTTACTGGAAAACGAAACTTGAAAAATGCTTAACTCTTTATAAAACTTATGTGATCCTTTTAAAATCGTTATCTGGGCTTTAATGTGCGACATGATGACTTTAATCGATCCTTCTGGAACTTAACGACACTATTTGCAATGCACGTAAAGACATATAAAATCTGTAGTTAAATAAAAAGCGAGGTGTGAAAAATAAAGGTTCGATAGTCTAGACTTAGGATCATAGAATTGTTATTTTCTGAAACAAAACTTTAGGGGTTTGAATCTTAGTTATTTTACAAAACTGGCTTGACCGGATTTTGTAGGTAGTATCCGCTGAAAACCCTCAGGAGACAACACTCCTCCTACTAGGGACACCTAGAGGTTTAACGGCTTGTTACACATGCTCAGTGCAATCGCGTTCCCTGCGAAAGTGAGGTTAGGAAATTTTTTGTGAATAAATTGGCTTTGCTCGGGACGAGCAAATGATAAGTTTGGGGGTATTTGTTCATATCAGATTTTTGCATTTTCATACCGCCCAATTTTTATCACATTGCATATCGGTAGGTACTGTTGAGCCGTGTTTGCTAGTCAATTGCAGGATACAGGTTCTCGGCTCTAAACAGTGAAATCTATGGAAAAACACGACAAAATCCGGGTTCCTGCCAACCACAGATAAAACACGGGTCTCTGCTCTTTATCCGTCTGTTTCCACACACCAGTTTAGGAGACAAAATGGCAAATCGATTGTCACCTTCATGCACAAGGCTCAATGGCAACACCAAGACCAAGAAATCTACGCGGTGCTCAAGAAAATCATGACAAAAGATCCACCTTTTGATCAACAGAAATTCTGGAAAAATCGTGAAGACAATTTGAGAAAAAACATATACCAGAATGAAGTACACAGCAAACCAGGGAAGTACCAAAAAGCCCATGCCCCAACTCTCCTATAGGGCCGCGGAACCGCGGCCAATAGGGGGTCTAGGCCGCGTTTCCGCGGCCGTACTGGCGCCATATGCTGTCATCTTTCAGGGGTATTTTGGTTTTTCTATGTACAGGCAGAATTTTGCCCTAGATTTCCATTTCCCTGCCTATAAATAGCCCAGAACCTTGTGAAGCCAAGGGGGCATATTCTTGTATTTTTCTAGGTTTAGAATACTTGTTTCTTCTTCCTCTTCTCATCTCTTCTCCATTAAAACTTGTAGTGAGCTTTGTGAGTGAAGAATGATGAATAAAGAAGATTCTTTTGCTATTATATCTTGTCTTGTTCTTTTATAATTGCTTGTAATTTTAATTTGTTAACTTAGTTGTTGTTATTTCTTGTTGTTTCTTTCTTTTCTCTTTTCCTTTATCATTAAAACAACCATGATGCTTACGCTTGATCCTTGCCAAGGTGAGGTCGCAAATAGCTAGTTGTTATCTTCTAATCTCCTTCTTTCTATCTTCCTCTTTTGTTTTGTTTTCTTTTCACTATGATGTGTGAGTAGTTTCATACTTGTTAGGGTAGGATAAGGGAAGTTTGAGAGAAGGAAATCTCTCTCACTCTTTCCTTGCCCAACATCTTAAAATCGACTCCCGTTAATTGAACCACAATCCGCTCCTTACGACACCCTATCCTACAAGATAGCAGTGATTCCGTAGTGAGACCGGTTGTGGTTGAATTAACCGGAGGTTATGGATAAGAGCCAAGAACGGACGGACAAGCACCAAAAGGAAGAACTTATGCGTTGGAAAGCCTAGCTTATACTCGCAAGTTCCTTCCTAGTCGTGCTAATCCCCGTTGTTGCCGATTACCGTAACACCGATATTAAGAGTGGAAACGAAAGAGGTGAGCGACTCCTAACTCAAACTAACCTAATCCTAACCCTAACAAGCTCTCTTTACATATCACTTTAACACTTAATTAATCACAACAAAATCTGGAAATCTGGACTTAACTCGTTAAAGCACTCAGAAAAAGATTCCCATCTCCCTGCGGACGACCCGTACTCAACCGGCTAGCTACAAGCGAAACCGTCTTGATTGCAGTAATTAACAAAACTTGAACACGCAGAATTTCTATAACAATCAAGTCTCTAAGTCAACAATACAATAGTAGATGGAGAGTACAAGATACAACGAATGTACAATACAAAATACAGATGACCACCAAAACCCACCTAAGCAAAATAGTACTGTGAGCTGATGCAGTATCTGTAGCAAAAGATAACAGCTGAAAAGCGGAATAGCCTGCCTCGACTACTCTGGGAAACAACCTGAAACACCTGTGGCACAACGGGGGTGAGTTGCCAACTCGTGAATAGTAGATAACATATGCAGGTAATCCCAGGAATGTACGTACAGCATGAATCTAAGGTATTCGATTGCAGTGATAACATGCCATGCAAATGCTGAATAAAGAAAAGTACACTAGCAGGTACAATCAATATATGAAGCAATGATGACCTGATAATAGTATGCAATAACTATGCAATAGGGATATGAGAAAGCAAATATGCAACTATCATAAGGGTACACTTACAGGTACTACCAATATGAATCTGTGCAAAGAATAGATAAATGTGAGGTATGGGGTGGACTATGTCATTTCCACGGAAACCTGACATCGTGGTAGGATCACAATCCATCAAGACGCTCAAATCCCAAATCCTCAAATCAGCCCCCAAACTGGGGTCTCACATCACCTCAATGTACAATATCGAGTAATCCCCTATATCTCGGATGTACAAATCAACAATCTCCTTCATATCCATTATCCAATCTCAATGAATCACATATATCCCAAGTCGAATGTCAAGTAAGTTTCTAACATCCTAAGGTATTTATATATATATTTGCAGAAATAAATATGATGGGGGCAATACACATATATTAGCGTCCCATTCCACTAATATTGGTGTAAAGGTATATATAACAACGGCTAATCCCCTGTTATATATACAAAGGTATTACAAGAAATATCATGAAAACAATGTGCCAAGCATCGACACAGAAATCCTGATAGGTACGTATCATATGCTGTCCCGAAAGCACGAGTGCCTAGCTCTGACCCTCGCCTTTCGACGTATGCATACATGCATGACTCCCAACGGTGTCTCCATGACCCCCGCCAAGTCATCAGTACTGTCACCGGTAGGTACTAGCCCGCCTCCATGCTCAATCGGCAAAATCCATCGATCTTCTTGCTGAGAGGAACCATACCGGGCCCCACCATGTACCCTCTACGGTCTCGACGCCTCCTCGTAGGGGTATATACATATCAGCACCGATAAAGCTCATGGTGGATGCGCAAATATCATATCAAGGAAACCGGGTTTTTCAATGTATGCATAATTTCATGAACTCCCGCGGTTCCCAAATCCAGAAAACATCATCTAAAATCCCAATAACAATGCGCAAATCCAGGAATAAATATATGCGATATATCTGAAATGCGAGCATATAAATGAGAATATGTAGCTGAAACCAGATGTATGCGAAACCAATAAGGTACAGCTAAGTAACACCAGTAAAGGTAAATATGTAACTGCAACTGAATATGTATGTAACATACAGGTGTAGCAATGTATATGTATCTACCTATAAGAACTGATGTCGTATACCCCCCCGGGGTATAAGTAAAATATGTAGGATACCCCCCCCCGGTATAACTAAAATATTTGCAAGGTATACCTGTAGCTGTATCGCAAGGTGTAAGTGTACCTATCACTAAAGGTATGATACACTATAGGTATACCGATAAGCTAGATGTCATGTGTGGTAAGCAATAGTATCTATAAGGGGTAGTGTGTGACATGGCAATTATTGACGGTGTGTGTGTAGCATACAATCCGTGCTCGTGCTACATGAACCGTCAATAATATGTGAAGTGTCCTACGGCTGCTAGTCACAGTATAACTATATCAAGGAAATAAAGTAAAGGCGCAATTCTACAATGACGTAGAATGTGCGACAGGTATTTGAATCCTAGCCCAGACGCATAACGCCATGCGGGCGATTCCCCTGTAGATGTTAAATCTACTCACCTACGCTCCACGCTAGGTGAATCCTACCATCTGCTCCCCCCTGTAGTAGTCTCCGTAGTCCCTGCCTGCAAACCTGCAAATAAGGCATGGAAATCATATATAAGCAACATATATCACAAAACGCGATATCGAACCAAAACGAGAAACTCGCGTCGCGAACTAAACGCGCGTGTGCACGATACGCTGAATCGTGTGTGTACGCGTCTAAAACCATCGCGACACGCCGCGATACGCCGGATCACAGAACCCACTCACGTATCGCGCGTATCGCGCAAACACAACGGACACAAAAACGATATATAGTCCCAGATTTTCCTACAGGCCAAAACTTACAAAACTAGACATGCCAAAACACTACACTACACAGCAGACTACCATTCCCAAAACCCCCAGCACCCCACTCCCCTTCCTGGCCGCAATTTGCGGCCAGAATGAAATAATTGGCGTCCTGGGTAGGGAGAGGATGGCTCGTGTTCTTGTGGTGGTATCTATACCTAGTGTACATGCTCTAGTCTTCTCAATTTTATTCTGTAGGGTCCGGGTCAATAGCAGATCACAGATATCCAATATATCGTATAAAAACGACAATTTAGCACAAAAGCAAACCCTATGGTATTTTAGTGTAATCTGGGGTATTTCTCAGTTGAAGTGACCCTATTAACACTAAAATAGGTAGGGTTATCTAACAAAATCATCACTTAAACAACATTCCACACAAATCATCTTAATTAGCACTGACTAGCTAATTTAACACTAATTGAAGCTAATAAAAACACAAGCTAAGCAACTAGGGAAAAAGGGTTTAGAAATATACCCAAAAGGTTCTCAAGAAGCAGGAGAAGAAGTGAGAGGAGCTGCTGCAAGTGCTGGGAATGCTGCTGCTGCAGCTGCTGATGCTGAAGTTGCCTGCTGCTGCCACTGCTGCTGCTTGCTGATGCTGATGATGGTGATGCTGGAGCTGCTGCTTCTGGTATTGCTGCTGGTGCTGCTGATGAGTGTGTGTGTGTGGTGAGAGTGTGAGGGAAATGAGAGTGAGAGTGAGAAATGAGAGAAACAAACAACCCCCCCTTCTCACTCTCTCTCACTTCACTAAAGAGGCATGGCTCACCATGTAGCCCATGCTCCTTCTCTCTCTCAAAAGTCAACATTCAACCAAAACAAAGAAAATCAATTAAAACCCTTATTATTTTTAACAACCATAACTATTAAACCCAAAACACTTAAACAAAACATAAAACTAACTTAAGACAAATGGTTAGTTCACCATGTTGCTAATCATGGTTAAACCTCCAAAACAACCCTAGTTATCATGCACAAGTGTGTGTGTGCCTAACAAAATTCTAATAAAATACTCATTAAATATGATAAAATATTTAAAACTTAATTTGGTAAACTTTTTATTAAAAACCATACATTAAAATTGATTAGCTACAAAACACATTCTAAGGTGTTACAACAACGGTTTTGCTTGAAGTCTTCAAGGCCGAATATGATCTACGTCGAGGGAATACGAACTCAAGCTACCACTTCACCAAAGTGAAGCAAACACCCTAAACTAAAGTGTTAGTCTATTAGAGGATGGTGAAATAGGAAATGGGTTCACTTTAGAATTTCTTTTCTTACATTATTTCTCTTTCTTTATCAAACCCTAGCAAGCATTTGACGGAGGAAGAAGATGAGCTCAATAAAATGAGAATGAAAAACTAATCAAGAGAGAGAGCTAACCATGGGTGAGTGGGTATCTTATATTCACTCTTGTATTGACATAACCATAGCTAATTATAGTGGTTAGGTTACTAAATATCCTAAGAAAAAGTAAACTAGTAGACTTGGTCAATGCACTCACAAGCTTCATGAAGCTTCATGCACTTGAACAATTATCCACTAATTTTGTATTTACTTTGAATACTAAAACCCTAGCAATATAATTATAATGATGTATGTCTCATACACCCATGTAGTGTGTATCAACAACCATGATACAAAACTAAACAATGCACATTAATATATATCACATATATATTACATGTACACATAAGTGAGAAAATAATACTTAAGTGAGCCTATGTTAGTTAATGTAAATTAGTATATCACATATACAATTATACACTAAATTATTAAATCAACTCTTAACTTAATAATCCGTCTATATCTTATATAACCGACTAACACTTAATATACCAACTTATCGAATCAACACTTGATTCGATAACCCGGCTATATCACATATAACCGAGCGATACAAAAGTCACGAGAATAGAATATGGTATCACATACACGCATTATTCTCGGTCCCGCACATATCACATATGCGCTCCTATTTAATTTCGCTTGAGCCAGTAAAACCTCTATGTAGGACTCTAAAGACTCGTCAATACGCCGGCAGTAGGTGATGATCACATCAAGCACCCACAAGCCGTCAGCAGTACTAGCTGGACGTAATGGCTACCCGGGTATTGAGCGATCAGAAGATCAGCAAGAAAGCCCGCTCCAACTTCTGCAAAATCCTGACTGTGACACTACCGTACAGTCTGGTCTCCTCATCTGATATGTCGCATATCAAGTCTAGGTGTGGTAAACGTCAGACACCGATAACCGATAAGTCGTGCCGATATGAGGCTCATAACGGGCCGAGAAACTACTGGTAACACTTACCAGTAAATCTCTAAACCATCCCTGGCCAGGGACTTCCCTGTTATGGCCAATCGAGCACAGCGCAACATCAACCCCCAATACCGGGAGAGACGAAACCCCTCCTATCGCTCACTGCCTCCATGCGACTCGGGACTGTACCTAAAAATCACCGTTTTGCATGCCCTTTTGGACGTGGTAAGTTGGAAATCAAAGCACAGTGGGAATCGCACAAGACTCTATGACGATCTCGGGTCTACAGACAAACCTGCACCAGTGTCACCAGAGAACTGCCATCTGACGTGAGGTATAATACCATCTGGGAGTTCTCGGCGAGTCCGTCTAGTGTACCCAGTCTCCACTGAGCACCCGTATATCATCTCTGATGTCAAACACCAATGGATATGGGATCATCCAACGCCCATCTATATGGGTCGAGAAGCTATACGCTAGTCTACTCTGCTATATCGATGCCCCGTCTCGATACACCCACGACTAGGGACCTTGAAGGATGTACTTATGGACTACCATGTCCCCACTAGTATGATCCGCATCATAGTCCAGGTAGTCAAGTACACATCCTAAGGGCTTTACCAATATGTAACAGAGAGACAATCAGTGTATACGTTAAGGTAAAGAGTAACCAGATAGCATACTATCATGTCGAGCAAGAAAGTCCTCCCTATATATGTCCAAGCATCCACTACAATATACATATCATATATAGTAATGGCCTCTAGGGCATACATATAACTAACAATCTCCCACTTGCACTAGGGCCATCTGATAACAGTGGTTGTAGTATCTCATACTCAACCATCCTATAATAATCTCTCTCTGGGAAAAAGGCCTTTGTGAGTGGATCCACTGTGTTGTCCTCTGAGTCTACTCTCCTAATCTCGATCCCCTGGAGATTGACCATCTCCATGATCAGGTGATACTGCCTTAGAATATGTCTGGATCACTGATGGGACGGGCGTTCCTTGGCATAAGCCACAACTCCATTGTCACACAATGGAAGGAACGAAGTTCATCTCATGAACTAATATACACCCAGACTGCCTCTTTGGTAGAATCTTTGGTACCGATGTATCCAGCCTTTATCGTCTAGTATGCCTCGGTATCTAGCTTGGAACCTTTCCAACATATCGTCCTTTTACTGAGGGTAAAGACAATGCCTGTGACCGACATTCAGTCGACCATACTACCCTGGATGCTATCCAGTGATTTTCCCCAGGATCGATTGATACCATTTCACTGCACCTAGTGAGGGTCCTAACATCCACATAGATCTATCTCATAGATTCACAAAACTGGATTTAGGAGGGATCACCTTGATCCTATATGGAGAATCCTTGTGATAAGAGGAGATTGACCGAGCGTAGCATAGGAAACTCCTTTCCTTACAAGAGTATTTCATCCACGTACAATACGAGGAAGACGACCTTACTCTCTACTACCCTTTTGTATATACAAGGTTCATTTACCACTTTGTGAAGTCAAACGCTTTGACTACCACATCAAAACAGATGTTCCAACTCCGCGATGCCTGCTTTAACCCGTAAAGAAACTTGCACACGTTTCCGCTGCTCCCACTGTCTACGAAGCCCTCTGGCTGTGTACTTATAGACGCTCCCTTCTAAATCACTATTTAGAACAGCTGTCATGACACTCATCCGCCAGATATCGTAGTCATGGTATGTAGCTTGTGGCAAGTGGGGCCTGGATGAACTTAAGCATAGGTACTTAGAAAAGGTTTCATCATAATCCACACCTCGTCAATGATGCAAACCTTTAACAAGTCTAGCTTTGAAAGTCTCGACTTTTCCATGTACACCAAGTAATCTTCTCAAGATATACTTGCTCCTGATGAGGATTTAACCCTTCAGATAAAGCAACCAAAGTCCATACTTTGTTGGTGTATATGGATTCCATCTCAGATCGCTTAGCATCCAGCCATTCTTACAGAGTCCCCACTCTTGATGGCCTGCTCGAAACCAGATGGGTCATCATCTCATGATGCAATCCTCTCTCCCACTGTCATAGAGAAACCAAAGTATCTCTCAGGTGGGTGAGGAACCCTACCAGATCGACGGAGAGGCTGAGGTTCGTTGGGAGCTATTGAATCCTCCGGTTCTACGAAATCGTAAGCTGTAGTTTGTATAGCTGGAACTCCTTCCAGTTCTACCTCATGACCACAAATTTGTTTCCAAAATAAATTCCTTTTCTAAAAAAGGTGGCATGCCGAGAAACAAAACACATTTTGTTCCTCGGTGCGGTAGAAGATATTCCTTTGCGAATGCTTGGGATATCCAACAAACTTCCACAAAACTGACATTGCCTCGAGTTTGTCCGGATTTTTCTTTTTGACATAGGCCGTACAACCCCAAATCTTAACTGACTTAAGAGATGGGCTCTTCCCTTACCATATCACATATGGAGTGGTAGGCACCTGATTTGGTTGGAATGCCATTCAATCGATATGCAGCTTCAAAAGTGCAAAACCCCTAAAATAAAATAGGCAACTCAGTAATACTCATCATAGAGCGGACCATATCTTATAGGGTGCAATTGCTCCGCCCTGATACACCGACGTGCTGGGTGTATGCGGAGGAGTAATGCTGAGAGAGAATCTCATTCTTCTTTAGAATAGTCCAGGAATTCCGCGCTCAAGTATTCTCCTCCTGATCTTATCAAAGGACATAATACTTATACCTGTTTTGGTTCTCTACTTCTAACTTATATTCATTGAATATCTCAAAAGGTCGAGTCTTGTGTTTCAACAGGAACATATGTCCGAATCTTGAGAGATTATCAGTGAATGTAATGAAGTACAAAGAACCAGTCCTGGCATGTGTAGACAGGGGACCTACATACATCATCATGTATCAATCCCAAGAGTTCACTAACACTTTCTCTGTTTTCAGTAAACGGAGCTATGGTCATCTTATCTTTGTGACATGACTGGCATGTTTCACAAGATGTAAATTCAAACTGTTTTAAATATGCATCTTTATGTAACTTCAGCTAGTCGTACCGCATTGATATGACCTAGTCTACAATACCTCATGATGGATTCGTTCATTCCTGAACTCTTCCTCTTGTGTGTGTTTTAAACGTGAAGAACTGTAGTTTGATTTAGAACGTTTATGCTTTTAGATAACGTGCCTGAACCGATCAACCTTTGATATGGGAAATGTTCAAAACATTATCCAACAATACAAAATAATATCCTTCTTTACTAAATAAAGATACTGATATGATATTGTATATCAGGTTCGGTATCTAATAACATTCTTTCAGAATCAATGTATTCGATAATACAGGGTGATAACTGCCAACAACTTGGCTGCAACAATTGCACTGTTTCCAACTCTTGAAATTTTATCACCCGTTCTCAGTTCTCTACCTATCTATAGCCCATGTAACAGATTACATATGTAGGATCCTGATCCGGTATCTCATACCCAGGACGTAGAGGATACTGAGAAACACTTCTCGGTAATGAACACACCCAAAGAAGATACATCATCATGCACTTTCTTCGTTTGGGCGGCACGGGAATCCTGGTAATCCCCTATTTCCTGCTCGGTCTTATAACAGTTATAAGTTGGAGCGGGACCAACGTTCCCCAGCGCAGTATAAAAAGCGTGTTCGGTCAATTCATCCGTATTATTATCTTGATTAAGGCGTGACATGGTCGCCACCTGGAGAGTGAGAGAAGAAAACACTCTGCATGCACTCTTGCAAGATCAAATTGGTTATTATTTTATCTAATCAAGATGGATCCCACTGTTTTTATCAAATCTTCCTTCAAACCCTAAAAGGAAAGACTACCCGGGATTAATTACACCCTACAATTTCGCCAATCTTTCAGCCAGGCCAGTGTCGGTACTTTGAGAGAGGTTCCCCGTGCTTTCGCACGGACCTAATTAAAATAAACCTTGTTTTCCCAGAGGCGTAACGCCGTTGACACCTTTCTAGACAACTACTTGATGGATAATTGTCCTGTGTAAAACTCTCCCAGGAGTAACTATTACTCGCAGTGGGTATCGGGATTCAACTATCTCATAGAAGGTATGCAATCTCATTGCAAATTTCAACACTTGAAATTCCCGATAATATTTTTCCCCTAACGTGCTATGACCTTGACGAAAGCCAACAAACCATAGCCCGATAGTCAAGTTCAACCCGTACATTTCTTGACTGAATTAAACCCACCCGCACGACCCTTGACGAAAGCCAACAAAGTCGTACGACTACCCTAATCCAATCGCATCATATGCAGCAGATAAGCAGCATATAGCTACCGCACACTACACCTTGACAAAAGCCAACAAATGCAGCACGAATACTATATACAACTTATCTGAAATGACGGAGGGCTACGACAGGTTTTTCTAAAAACCTATTGCGTAATAAACTTGATATCGTTGTAGAATCGAGTGAATTTTGAAATGGAGTGATTTTGAGGCTTTCATTAGTTTTGTTAAAGAGGTCACGCCCGGTGAAAGGATCTCGGCTCTTTCCTTATGGAATAAGGTGCAGGATATATCATATATATCGCTATGCAAAGCAAAAACTCCAAAAGTAATCAAAAGACAAACCGAGTGTTGTAGCATCTGCCAGTTTTGCTAAAGAGGTCACTCCCGGTGAAGGGATCTCGGCTCTTTCCTCATCGAATAAGGTGCATGATATATCATATATATCGCTATGCAAAGCAAAAATTGTAGCTATCCTTTTTGAAAATTTGATTCTACAACATTTTTTAGGTTTCTTTTCTTTCATTAATCACATTAATGAAGTCCCATAATTTAAGTCACCTAAACATCACAGATAAATACGACGTACACTTATGCCATCCGTATTCGCCTCGATGTCCCCTCGTGCACCGTTAGGTTAGGTAACTAACGACAGAGCGGGGCAGGGCTAGCGCGGGTGTAAAATATAAGTAACGTCTATATAATATATCATATATACTATATACAGTATCTATCACAACATATCAAATGATCACATCACAGATATCGCAGCAGAAGAAACATATGAAATAATGGATATACTAGGAGGTCCGTGTTTTATTTTGAGCCTCTATAAAACACGGATTCCACGGTCGCGATGAATAGCCAAACCCACACCCCTAGACCCCTACGAGAGTGGCAAGCAACCCTTCAACTTCTAGAGTTAGAAGACCCGGACTCGACTCCTCGAGTTGGTCTCCCACTGGACTTTAGAACCCGGTTACTTGTGCTCTCCTCCTTGGGTCCAACTAATGCGGAAAAGTAAATAATATACAATGGTGACATCATCATCATCCCGGAAGTGCCCCAATAAAAGAATATTACATACAATGAATTTTACATGAATGAAAATAAAAACCCTCATCTCACATAAAACCCCCGGCTATTCAGAACACGACGATCCAATATATCCTATCACAACAACACATAATATCTCATATTATCAACGTAAGAAAGAATGCGTATCCCGACTGTCGTTCATGTATAGAAACGAAGCCGGCGATACACCACATACTACGCTTACGGTCACAGAAAAGAAAGTGTAAAACTACAACATTTGGAATCCACAATCTCTTTAGACATCATAAATCCGAAATATCTCATACTTCGCATTTCATCCCTAACTATATGAATTCCACATATTGTATCACATTCTAGATAAATAGACAGTATTAAACTTTCCGATCGAATAATCAAATACCCAAGATTTCCTTAATAGCTCAACACTTGAGCGGAGTTTAAAAAATTTCAGAATACGTCACAGTACCAATGGTCCAGCCGTAGAAGGGTCAAGCCAACGCCTCACATGTGGCAACGCCGTACTGCCCCAAACCCTAAGGTTTAGAGGCGGTTCAGACGGTCACATAATCGAGTTAAGGTTTGTGTTCTTCTAGAGGGACCATCGCGTTACTTGCACGTTTTTCCGAAAGATTTAAACTCAAGAAAAATTCAACACTTGAAAGTTCTTTTTTCGTGTCGGGAAAAAGTGAGTTAATGATATCCGTTCGAACATTTTAATAGTTTCAAAATTATCCGGAAAACAAAACGAAACTAAATTTTCCGATCGAATCATCGATTACAAAATAATCCCCAGAACACTCAACACTTGAGTCAGATTAAAAATACCCAGAAGCACCTACAAATACCTATGGATGTACTGTGCCAAAAAGCTAACCCTAACTCTATTGTGCTGCCGCGGAACCGCCGCAGAAGGCATGGTACGGCCGCGGTTTCGCGGCGCTTTAGTGGAGTTTTGGTGTCGTTTTGCACAGTAACTCTTAGAATTCCCTGCTGATTTTTCTTTTCTTGTCCCGTTATGGGACTTCCCGGGCCCAACCGACAAGGGCGACGTTCGTGCTTGCCTACTCGGCAATCACTCGCTTTGAGTATTTTTAATGCAGAAAAAATCACATTTTTACAAAGTTTCCAAAAAGGGGGTCTAGTTCGATATATCGGGGTTCGATTGGAGTTTTAACTTCATAAACACGTCGCCTAATGCTCTAGCTAGGCTCTGATACCACTGTAGGGTTCCTTGGAACTCATATAAGGGTTTATAAGATATCAACCATGCCCGGATAAAATTTTAGACGTGCCGAACAACCCAAAGCCGGGATCTTTGCTAGATTATTAGGGTTTCACATGCAAGTAAACATCTTTACTATCTAAGTGAAGAAGAAAATACAACATTTGTAGATCGGTCCTTCACTTCATAAGCTCCTTGTAGTAGTCCCTTCGCTGCGATCATCGAACTCCAGGACTCTCGGACGGCTTCATGAGAAGAGGGCAACGGTTTTGCTTGAAGTCTTCGAGGCCGAAGATGATCTACGTCGAGAGAATACGAACTCAAGCTACCACTTCACCAAAGTGAAGAAAACACCCTATATTAAAGTGCTAGTCTAGTAGAGGATGGTGAAATAGGAAATGGGTTCACTTTAGAATTTCTTTTCTCACATTTTTTTCTTTCTCTTTATCAAACCCTAGCAAGCATTTGAAGGAGGAAGAAGATGAGCTCAATAAAATGAGAATGAAAAACTAATCAAGAGAGAGAGCTAACCATGGGTGAGTGGGTATCATATATTAACTCTTGTAGAGACATAACCATGGCTAACTATAGTGGTTAGGTTACTAAATATCCTAAGTAAAACAAAACTAAAGGACTTGGTCAATGCACTCACAAGCTTCATGAAGCTTCATGCACTTGACCAATTATCCACTAATTTTGTATTTACATTGAATACTAAAACCCTAGCAATATAATTATAATGGTGTATGTCTCATACACCCATGTAGTGTGTATCAACAACCATGATACAAAACTAAACAATGCACATTAATATATATCACATATATATTACATGTACACACAAGTGAGAAAAGAATACTTAAGTGAGCCAATGTTAGTTAATGTAAATTAGTATATCACATACAAAATTATACACTAAATTATTAAATCAACACTTGACTTAATAATCCGGCTATACCTCATATAACTGACTAACACTTAATGTACCAACTTATCGAATCAACACTTGATTCGATAACCCGGCTATATCACATATAACAGAGCGATACAAAATTCGCGAGAATAGAATACGGTATCACATACACGCATTATTCTCGGTCCCGCACATATCATATATGCGCTCCTATTTCATTTCTCTTGAGCCAGTAAAACCTCTATGTAGGACTCTAAAGACTCGTCAATACGCCGGCAGTAGGTGATGATCACATCAAGCACCCACAAGCCGTCACCGGTACTAGCTGGACGTAACGGCTACCCGGGTATTGAGCGATCAGAAGATCAGCAACCAAGCCCGCTCCAACTCCTGCAAAAGCCCGACAGTGACACTACCGTACAATCCTGTCTCCTCGTCTGATATGTCGCATATCAAGTCTAGGGGTGGTAAATGTCAGACCCCAATAACTGATAAGTCATGCCGATATGAGTCTCATAACGGGTCGAGAAACTACTGGTAACACTTACCAGTAAATCTCTAAACCAGCCCTGGCCAGGGACTTCCCTGTTATGGCCAATCGAGAGCAGCGCAACATCAACCCCCAATACCGGGAGAGATGAAACCCCTCCTATCGCTCATTGTCTCCATGCGGCTCGGGACTGTACCCAAAAACTGTAAGTCGATGTAAAACACCCCACGACTTGCGGTGTGCCAGAATAATGAAAAACGATCTTGTTTTAGGCGTAAACATCGACTAACCGAGAATCTTTGCTAAACTATAACTAACGAGTATCATAGAAGTTATCAACTACTATGAAAAGAGATTATACCTAATGAACCGTGTCCTTCGTCTTTTCTTTCTCCACGTCCTCTCCGGCCTTCTCTATGTAGTAGATGATCCACCCGAGAGCTTTACTTCAAGCTTCACCTCTAACTTGAGGTAACTAGGTTTCTTAAAGTGCTAATCTAAGTAACCTAGGTGATATAGAGAAGGGTTATGGATTAAGTAGTCTAATCTAATCCTTGGTCTCAACACATGAGAGGGGAGGATTAGGGTTTGAAGAGAGAGAACTTGAGGAGAGAGAAAGTGAGCAAGAGAATGGAATGAGATAATGATCTCTCATGATATATATATGAAGCATTATAATTATCAAGATAAATCAAATAATGGATTTAACAACCATGCTTCATAAATATAAATGAGTGATTCATCTCTATGAGTCATTAAGCATTTATGATGCATTAATGACAAGGATGAATCACACAAATGAGTCACTAATCCCATTTAATACTTATGCCACCTAAACCCACAAAGTCACCAACCTTCTAGAAGCTTCTCGCGAAATTACGAGAACGCCCCTCCTATCCGTGAAAACACAGAAAAACTTTAGACTGTATAAATCCAATAACTGGATACTAGAAACTGGCTTAAACCAAAGCCGGCTAGTAAAAACTGTCCGGATGCCGTACGTGCGTAAACACACGTATGCGTCCGAACCCTTGTCGGAAAACCATACGACCTCTATATCGTTTCTCCTGGGGTAGGGAAACTCTCTGTGTAGGACTTTAAAGACTCTACTACTACGCTGGCAGTGGGTTTAACCACAGACCGCAAGCGGCACGAGCTGTACGTAATGGTCCCCAGGTAGATGTCGATAAGAAGGCCGATGAGGAAACCCATCCGAACACCTACTGAGTCTGATGTGACAATCTCCGTACAGTCCGGTATGTTCGTCTAAGACTATCGCATATCGGGCCTAGGGGGCGGTAAGCGTCAATCCCCTAATAGCGGTATAAGTCGTGTCGGAGCGTAGCCCATTACACCCTGAGAAAAAAACTGGAACCTACCAGTAAATCTCGCTTGCCCTGGCCAGGGACTTTGCGTAATGGCTCTCTGACACAGCGCTATATCAACTCCCAATACCGAGAGAGACGAATCATGTCTAACCGCCACTGCCTCCAAGTGCTCGGGACTGCACCCAACTGCTACATGTTTGCACGACTCCTTTGAGACGTGGTAGGGTAGCAATCTAAGAATTGTGGGACACACTTGAGGCGAAGTAGTAGTGTCAAGTCTACGGACTATGCTGTACTCATGTCACCTGGGAACTGTTAACTGACGATGGGTATAATACCAACTAACAGTCCCCGTGAGTCATGTCCGGTGTACCCGTAACCTAACAAGCACCAGCATACTATCTCCAGTACGACGTACTGACTGCTGTGGGACTGACCATCTCCCCAACTGGGATGAGAAGCGTACACACTAGTCTACTCCGGAGTATCGATGCCCTGTCTCGATAATCCTACGACTAGGGACCTGAATAAGGATGTGCTTGTAGACTACCCAGCCCCCACTAGTGTGACTGCCATCACAACGCTGGTAGTCAAGCAAGATCCTAAGAGCTCTATCATTACGTATACTCACATATTAAGATAGAAAAATCAAGTTGCATACTACCAAGTTTAGCAAGACTGTTATATACATGTGAATATCCCAAGCTTCCATTAAGTAATATACAAACTAGTATGATACAATAATGGCCCCTAGGGCATATACACTAACAATCTCCCACTTGCACTAGGGCCATGTACTGGCATATCGAAGACCGATGATCTCGAGTAGCCTCTCGAACTGAATCTGAGCTAGGGCCTTCGTGAATGGATCAGCAATGTTCTCTTCAGTAGCAACTCTCCGTACCTCGATCTCTCGACGATCAATGATCTCCCTGATCAGGTGATACCGCCTTAAGATGTGTCTGGACTTCTGATGGGACCATGGTTCCTTCGCTAAAGCTATAGCTCCGTTGTTGTCGCGATACAGAGGTATTGGATCAACAATGGTAGGAACCACCTGAAATTCTGTTAGGAATTTCTTCATCCAAACCGCTTCTTTTGCGGCATCGCAAGCAACAATATACTCCGCTTCAATCATCGAGTCAGCAATGGTGTCCTGCTTGGAACTCTTCCAGCACACCGCCCCTCCATTTAGGGTAAAGACATAACCTGACATGGACTTGGAATCGTCCTTATCACTCTGGAATCCGGAATCAGCATAGGCCTCCATCTTGAGGTCTTTTTCGCCGTAAACCAAGAACATCTCCTTAGTCCTTCTCAGGTACTTGAGAATGTTCTTTACTGTTATCTAGTGCTTCTTCCCTGGGTCTGACTGAAACCGGCTTACCACGCTCAGTGCGTAAGCTACATCTGGTCTGGTGCACAACATCGCATACATTATAGAGCCTACCGCAGAAGCGTAGGGTATAATGGACATGTGTTCCCTTTCCAAATCTGTCTTGGGAGACATCTCTTTGGATAGGGTGATTCCGTGACAAGCCGATAGATTACCGCGCTTAGAATCTTCCATACTGAATCTTTTCAGTACAGTGTTGATATACCTGGACTGCGAAAGTCCCAACATCCTCTTGGATCAATCACGATAGATCCGGATCCCCAGAATGTAAGAGGCATCACCCAGGTCTTTCATGGAGAACCTGTGTGACAAGAATCCTTTGACAGATTGTAGCATAGGAATGTCATTTCCTATTAATAGAATGTCATCCACGTACAAGACGAGGAATACGACAGTTCGTGCTACAACCTTACTATATATACATGGTTCATCTGGATTTTTAATAAAGTCATATTCCTTGACGTTTCATCAAAACAGATGTTCCAACTCCACGATGCCTCCTTTAATCCATAAATGGATTTAAGCAACTTGCATACTTTCCCGCTGCTCCCACTCTGATTGAAACCCTCTGGCTGATCCATATAGACGCACTCTTCTAAATTTCTATTCAGAAAAGCCGTCTTTACGTCCATCTGCCAGATTTCATAATCATGGAAGGCAGCAATAGCAAGAAAGACCCGAATGGATTTGAGCATAGCCACTAGAGAAAAAGTTTCGTCATTGTCCAAACCAGGCCTTTGACGAAAACCCTTTGCAACAAGTCTAGCCTTATAGGTTTCCACCTACACCAATCTTTTTCTTGAAGATCCATTTGCATCCTATGGGTTTTACCCCATCTGGAGCAAAGTCCAAAGTCCATACTTTGTTGGTGTACATGGACTCCATTTCGGTCCGCATTGCATCTAGCCATCGTACCGAGTCGCCGCTCTGGATGGCCTGCTGGAAGCTAGTAGGTTCATCATCATCGATGATGCAATCCTCTCTATCCACATCATGAGAAAACCGTAGTATCTCTCAGGCGGATGAGACGTCCTACTACGCCTGCGGAGGGGTGCGGGAATGTCCTGTTCTTCTTGAAGTACTGGTTCTACCAAACTTTCAGTAGTAGTTTCTGGTTCTGGAATTTCTTCCAGTTCTATTTCGCTCCCACTTATTTCCTTTTCTAAAAACTGTTGTTCTAGAAAATGGGCATTACGAGAAACAAAAACCTTTTGTTCCTCTGCGTAATAGAAATAATATCCCTTGGAGTTCTTTGGATATCCCACAAACTTACACTGTACTGATAGTGTGTCGAGCATGTCCGCATGCTGCTTTTTAACAAAAGCTGGACATCCCCATATCTTCATGTGCTGAAGATAGGGTTTCTTCCCACTCCACATCTGATATGGGGTGGTAGGCACAGTCTTGGTAGGAGCCCTGTTCAGAAGATATGCCGCTGAATCTAGCGCATAACCCCAAAAAGATCGCGGTAACTCGGCATTACTCATCATGGAATGTACCATATCCAATAAGGTTCGATTCTGTCTCTCTGATACACAGTTATGCTGTGGAGTGTATGGAGGAGTAAGCTGAGAGAGAATTCCTTTCTCTTTTAGGTAACCTAGGAACTCGGAACTCAAGTATTCACCACCTCGATCAGATCTTAGTGTCTTGATACTTTTGCCGGTTTGGTTTTCTACTTCATTCTTATACTCTTGGAATTTCTCAAAAGTTTCGGATTTATGTTTCATCAGATAAATGAATCCGTACCTTGAGTAATCATATGTAAAAGTAATGAAATAAGAAAAACCGCCTCCTGCATGTGTAGACATTGGACCACATACATCGCTGTGTATGAGTACTAAGAGCTCGCTCGCTCTTACTCCATGTCCAGTAAATGGAGTCTTTGTCATCTTTCCTTTGAGACAAGATTGACAAGTGGCATAAGTTTGATATTCGAACGAGTCCAAATATCCTTCTCTATGTAACTTAGTCAACCTTCTCTCATTGATGTGACCCAGTCTATAATGCCATAAGAAAGCTTTATTTAAATATGGAGACTTTCTTTTTAGTGTGTTCTGGACATTGAAAATTTGGAGTTGGTTTAAGACATATATACCGTTATCCAATGTACCGGACCCAATCAAACTATGATTAAGGTGGATGTTAACAACATCACTTACAAACATGAAATCATAACCTTTATTTGATAACAAGGAAACAGATATGATATTACACGTTAAGCTGGGTACACAAAAACAGTTATGTAAAACCAAAATGTGTCCACTCGTCAATCCCAGTTGATAATCCCCTACGGACACAACTCCCACGCTAGCTCCGTTAGCAACCATCAGGGTCATATCACCATCCTTCAGCACTCTACGGTTTCTCAGTGCCTGCAATGAATTGCAAATATGAGATCCTGATCCGGTATCCAATACCCAGGAAGTAGAGTTGATTGACAGACAATTCTCAATTACAAACACACCTGAAGTAGAAGCCACAGCTTCCTTCGGTTCCTGGTTCTTGGCGTTCCACGCCTTGCAATCCTTCTTCCAGTGCCCTTTCCTGTGACATTGGAAGCACTCATCCTGGGCCACTACTGGCACTGCAATCTTTTTCTTTCCCTTCCCTCCCACCTTACTTACACCTCCTCTAGGTTTGGTGGCGGCCTTCTTTTTCCTTCCTTTGGCCCTAGCCTTGGACCCGGAAGAAGAAGCACCGCTATCGAACATAGCGGGTTTTTCCCTTGCCTTCTGCAAGGTGCCCTCTGCACTCCTCAACATGTTAAGGAGTTCCGTAAGTTCAACTTCTTTTCTTTGAATGTTGAAGTTCATAATAAACTGGGCGTAGGTGGAAGGAAGGGACTGGAGAATAAGGTCTGTATAGAGCTCATTATCCAAAGTCGTCCCAAGGTCTGCGAGCTCTTCTATATAGCCAATCATCTTTAGGACATATTCTCCTACCGATGATTCGACGGCCAACCTCGCTCGAAACAAGTTCTTAGAGGTCTCGTATCTTGCTATACAAGATTGCTCTCCATAAAGTTCTTTTGTATGGAGAAATATGGCATCAAGATCCATATCCTCGTGCCTCCTCTGATGTTCATTGTTCATCGAGGCAAGCATGATGCACTTGGCCTTCGCGCAATCATACTCCCAGGTTTTGCGGATTTCCTTATCCGCATTACTGGATTTGGGACCTGGGACTGCTGGTGCCTTAGCGGTGAGGACGTACCCCAATTTGTCATAGGTCAAAGCCATTTTGACATTCCGCAGCCAATCTTTATAGTTTGGCCCTGTCAGTATATTTTTCTCTAGAAGTAACTTAAGTCCAGTCATTTTCAGGGTCGCTGCAATTAGGTGAGAGAGAAGAAAACTCTTTAGCATGATGCTCTTGCAAGTTTAGAGTGGTTTTTAATTTATGTAAACTGGATGGCTCCCACTGTTTCTCGAATCCTTCCTCAAACCATAAAAGAAGAATTAGCCAGGACTATTCTCACTGTACAATACTTACTTAACCGTTCAGCCAGGCTGGTGTCGGTACTTTGAGGGAGGTTTTCCAATGCTTTCGCGAAGTTCCTTAATTAAATAACCTCTTTTCTCTTGGGGAGTAACCCCGCTGATACCTTTCTTGACACCTACTTGGTTTATAGCATTGATCGTTAAGGGACGAATATCCTGATGAGTAGCATATACTCACAGTAGGATCGGGATCCAAATATCATCGTATGATAATGTTGAAGGAATCCTACCAACATTCATCAAACTCCAAATGGTATGCATCTCTTTGCAAATTTCAGTTTCTTTAGAAATTCCCGATATATATTTTTGCCCCATGCTCTTATGACCTTGGCTTTGGTCAAAATGTCATAAGTCACATGTCAAGTTCTACCCGTCATTATCCTGTCAATTTGAACCCATCCGTACATACCCCTGACTTTGGTCAAATGATAATACGACTGTCCCAAACTAACTTATCTATCTTATGCAACAAATGAAAACCCAGCTGCTACCAAACACTATGCCTTGACTTTGGCCAAAATGCATAGCTTGAATACTACTGAATACCCAAATGAAATGACGGAGGGCTACGAATGGTTTTGGCGAAACCGTGAACGTAGTGAACTTGATATGACCGAAGTAACCTGATAGCTTTTAAAAGGAGTGGTTAAAGCACCGCAATTTAAAAATATCATCTGTTTTAAAATAACCGAGTGGTTTCTTTTAAATTGTTCGAACAATTCATCTTTTGGTTTATTTTCTTTGCATTATAAATAATGCGTCCCATCATTAACATATCATTGCAGAAAACAACGAAAATACAACGTCCTCTTATGCCATCCGCATTCTTCACTGGGTCCCGTCATCACCCGTTAGGTTACTTAACTAACGGCAGAGTGGGGGCTGGGCTAGCGCGGGTGTAAAACATAAGTGACGTCTAAATAGCTATCATATACAGATATTGTACATTCGTCAGACGCAATAATAGGCATTCCAGATCTCATATGAACTTTATTGAATTTGCAAGCAATCCACGTTTGTTTAGAGCCTGCAACAAAAGACGGATTACACAGTTGTGATGTATAGCCATTACCCCACCCTAGACCCCTACGGGTACGGCAAACTACCCGTCAAATATCCGAAGTGAAGCGGTCTCCCTCAGCAACGTGAGTAGGACACTAAACACTTCAAAGTACCCGGTAGTTTGTGCACCCCACCTTGGGTCTATCCTAGGAGCAAAAACAGTAAAATGAAATAATACAACGGTTGCTACAACCGCAACCTGGATGCGCCCCGCAAAATAATACTACAACATATTACAATTACATCGAATGAATGAATATAACAACCCATCTCAAACCCCGGCTAATCATCACAACGGTCCAATACAGTTCACAACCACAAACAGTAAAAACCATTACAGAAATGTGCAACCCCCGGCCAACCGACATACTAGCAGTTAGGGGAGGTTTACGAACACATTATACAATCACAGATATAGTCAAATTAGCAAACATCGTAAAATTTCGATCGTGCAAACACTTTAGATTCTACTCCAAAATTTCTCTGTGCACCTAAGACTTGAGAAGAAAATAAACATTCCAGAAAATGCAAAAATATCACAGAAGAGTTACTGGAGCAAACTGGGTTGAATCAGCCGCAACTCGGCCGCGGATCCGCGGCGGATCAGTGGGATAGGCCGCTGTTCCGCGGCTTTATGGCCGATTCAGGAACCCATTTTTCTCCAGTGATCTTATATTTCTCTGCTGGTTATTCTGCAGCTCCCTGAAAAATTTTTAGAGCCTGTTTTAAAATCGACAGAAACATGGTGATATCGATGTCTTTTTCGGTTGGTTTTGCGTTTGAAATTCATACGACTTTTCTAATGAGTTAATTATTGTTTAGCGAGGCTCTGATACCACTGTAAGTCGATGTACAACACCCAACGACTTGCGGGGAGGCGGAATGATGAAAAATGATATTGTTTTAGGCGTAAACATCGACTAACCGAGAATCTTTGCTAAACTATAACTAACGAGTATCATAGAAGTTATCAACTACTATGAAAAAAGATTATACCTAATGAACCGTGTCCTTCGTCTTTTCGTTCTCCACGTCCTCTCCGGCCTTCACTATGTAGTACATGATCCACCCGAGAGCTTTACTTCAAGCTTCACCTCTAACTTGAGGTAACTAGGTTTCTTAAAGTGCTAATCTAAGTAACCTAGGTGATATAGAGAAGGGTTATGGATTAAGTAGTCTAATCTAATCCTTGGTCTCAACACATGAGAGGAGAGGATTAGGGTTTGAAGAGAGAGAGAGCTTGAGGAGAGAGAAAGTGAGCAAGAGAATGGAATGAGATAATGATCTCTCATGATATATATATGAAGCATTATCATTATCAAGATAAATAAAATAATGGATTTAACAACCATGCTTCATAAATATAAATGAGTGATTCATCTCCATGAGTCATTAAGCATTTATGATGCATTAATGACAAGGATGAATCACACAAATGAGTCACTAATCCCATTTAATACTTATGCCACCTAAACCCCGCAAGTCACCAACCTTTTAGAAGCTTCTCGCGAAATTACGAGAACGCCCCTCCTATCCGTGAAAACACAGAAAAACTTTAGACTGTATAAATCCAATAACCGGATACTAGAAACTGGCTTAAACCAAAGCCGGCTAGTAAAAAAATGTCCGGCTGTCGTACGTGTGTAAACACACGTATGCGTCCGAACCCTTGTCGTAAAACCATACGACCTCTATATCGTTTCGCCTGGGGTAGGGAAACTCTCTGTGTGGGACTCTAAAGACTCGACAACTACGCTGGCAGTTTGTTTAACCACAGACCGCAAGCGGCACTAGCTGTACATAACGGTCCCCAGGTAGATGTCGATAAGAAGGACGATAAGAAAACCCATCCGAACTCTTACTGAGTCTGATGTGACAATCTCCGTATAGTCCGATCAGTTCGTCTAAGACTATCGCATATCGGGCCTAGGGGGCGGTAAGCGTCAATCCCCTAATAGCGGTATAAGTCGTGTCGGAGCGTAGCCCATTACACCCTGAGAAAAAAACTGGAACCTACCAGTAAATCTCGCTTGCCCTGGCCAGGGACTTTGCGTAATGGCTCTCTGACACAGCGCTATATCAACTCCCAATACCGGGAGAGACGAATCATGTCTAACCGCCACTGCCTCCAAGTGCTCGGGACTGCACCCAACTGCTACATGTTTGCATGACTCCTTTGAGACGTGGTAGGGTAGCAATCTAAGAATTGTGGGACACACTTGAGGCGAAGTAGTAGTGTCAAGTCTACGGACTATGCTGTACTCATGTCACCTGGGAACTGTTAACTGACGATGGGTATAATACCAACTAACAGTCCCCGTGAGTCATGTCCGGTGTACCTGTAACCTAACAAGCACCAGCATACTATCTCCAGTACGACGTACTGACGACTGTGGGACAGACCATCTCCCCAACTGGGACGAGAAGCGTACACACTAGTCTACTCCGGAGTATCGATGCCCTGTCTCGATAATCCTACGACTAGGGACTTGAATAAGGATGTGCTTGTAGACTACCCAGCCCCCACTAGTGTGACTGCCATCACAACGCTGGTAGTCAAGCAAGATCCTAAGAGCTCTATCAATACGTATACTCATATATTAAGATAGAAAAACCAAGTAACATACAACCATTTTTAGCAAGACTGTTATATACATGTGAATATCCTAAGCTTCCATTAAGTAATATACAAACTAGTATGATACAATAATGGCCCCTAGGGCATATACACTAACAAAAACCACCGTTTTGCACGCCCTCTCGGACGTGGTAAGGTGGAAATCAAAGCACAATGGGAATCACACAAGACTCTATGACGATCTCGGGTCTACAGACTAACCTGCACCAGTGTCACCAGAGAACTGCCATCTGACGTGAGGTATAATACCATCTGGGATTTCTCGGCGAGTCCGTCCAGTGTACCCAGTCTCCACTGAGCACCCGTATATCATCTCTGATGTCAAACACCAATGGATATGGGATCATCCATCGCCCATCTATATGGGTCGAGAAGCTATACGCTAGTCTACTCTGGTATATTGATGCCCCGTCTCGATACACCCACGACTAGGGACCTTGAAGGATGTACTTATGGACTACCATGTCCCCACTAGTATGATCCGCATCATAGTCCAGGTAGTCAAGTACACATCCTAAGGGTTTTACCAACATGTAACAGAGAGGCAATCAGTGTACACATTAAGGTAAAGAGTAACCAGATAGCATACTATCATGTCGAGCAAGAAAGTCCTCCCTATATATGTCCAAGCATCCACTACAATATACATCTCATGTATAGTAATGGCCTCTAGGGCATACATATAACTAACATTCATCTGTGATTTGTAATGGTTATATTTATATATGAGATATATAATAAACGTTGCTTATGTTTTGCACCCGCGCTAGTCCAGAACCCGCTCTGCCGTTAGTTAAGTAACATAACGGTGCATGACGGGACCCCGTGGCGAATGCGGATGGTATAAGCGTACGTTCTATTTTCGTTTCTTTTCTGTGATGTTTAGGAAACATAAATGATGGGACAACATTAATGTGATTAATGTCAATAAAAAGAAACCTAAAGATGTTGTAGAATCAAACTTTTTAAAATGGGTAACTCTAGCTTTTTCTTTGCATAGTGGTATTCTTGAATATCCTGCACCTCATTCGATGAGGAAAGGGCCGAGATCCCTTCACCGGGAGTGACCCCTTTAGTGAAACTGGCAAATGTTACAAAGCACTCGACTTGATTTTATAGTTGATCTAACTTTTGTTTTGCATCGTGGTATTTATATATCCAGCACCTTATTCGATAAGGAAAGAGCCGAGATCCCTTCACCGAGATTGACCTCTTTAGCAAAATTAGAAAGATGCTATAAAACAATTCGATTTTTTAAAACTGGAGCCTAAACCACTCCTTCTCACTCGATTCTACAACGATATCAAGTTTAAAACGTTAAGGGTTTTCATAAAAACCATTCGTTGCCCACCGCCATTTTAGGAAGCAGAGTACTTAGTATTCGTGCCACGTTTGTTGACTATAGTTAAGGCGTGGTGTACGGTAGCTAAGTGATGTCTTCCTACAAAGCATTTGATGCGATCGATTAGGACATTCGCATGATTTTGTTGACCATAGTTAAGGGTCATGCGGGTGGGTCTAAATCAATCCCGAAATGGCAGGTAGAATTTGACTAATGCTTATGATTTGTTGACCATAGTTAAGGTCATAAGACACTAGGGCAAAAATCATATCGGGAATTTCAAGAGTTGAAATTTGCAATGAGATTGCATACCTTCTATTTGATAGTTGGATCCCGATCCCACTGTGAGTAAAGGTTACTCCCGGGAGAGTTTTGCACTTTGCAATTAGCTAATCCAGTATGTGTCTAGAAAGGTGTCAGCGGGGTTACACCTCTAGGAAAACGAGGTTTACTTTAATTAGGTCCGTGCAAAAGCACGGGGAACCTCCTTCGGAGTACTGACACTGGCCTGGCCGACCGGTTAGCGAACTTGTAGATTGCAATTAATCCTGGCTAGTTTTCCTTTTAAAGGTGTGAAGGAAAATTTGATAAAAAGCAGTGGGAGACATCGGTTAGATAAGATTAATAACCTATCTAATTATGCAAGATCAATCGCTGAGTGTCTTCTTTTCTCTCTCCTAATAGCAGATACCTATGACGGGACTTAAGCTTTTATTAGACAGAAATAAACTCATGGGACCGAATTACAAAGATTGGCTAAGGAACGTGAATATTATCCTGACCTATGATAAGGTCGAATACGTCCTGACTGCTCCAGCCCCTCCTATCCCAGGCCCTGATTCTTCAGTTGCGGATAAAGAAATCCGCAAGACATGGGATATAGACTGCGCCACAGCCAAGTGCCTCGCGCTTGCTTCTATGAAAAATTAACATCAGAAGCGGCACGAGAAGTTGGATGTTCAATCCATCTTTCTCCATACAAAGGAGTTGTATGGAGAGCAATCTCGTACTCTCCGATACGAGGCATCTCGAAAGTTGTTTCAGATCCGAATGGCTACTGGCACGTCTGTAAGTGACCATGTATTGAAGGTGATTGGACTTATCGAAGAACTTGAGGACCTAGGTTGGACCATGGAGAACGAGCATTATGTTGATACTGTTCTACAGTCCCTTTCCCCAGCCTTTGCTCAATTCATTGTAAACTTGAACAAGCACAACATGGAGAAGTCTTTACCTGAACTCCTCAATATGTTGAGTAGTGCAGAGGGCACACTAAAGGTAGCGAAAACTCCCGCTCTTATTGCTGGGCCATCTTCTTCCTCCGTCCCAAAAGCCAAATCCAAGGGAAAGGGAAAGAAGAAGAAGAATCCCATCAAGCAGAGAGGCGGAGTGAAAAAGGCACCGGGAAAGGACAAGAAAGGGGCTGCTGTGACAGGACGACGGGAATGTTTCCATTGCCACCAGACTGGGCACTGGAAAAGAAACTGCGTTGGATACTTGGCCGACCTCAAGAAGAAGAAGCAGGGTGAAGCTTCTACTTCAGGTGTGTTTGTAATAGAAAACTGTTTTTCAATTAACTCTGCTTCCTGGGTATTAGATACTGGGTCAGGATCTCACATCTGCAATTGTCTGCAGGGGCTGAGAAATAGCAAGTTTTTGAAGAAAGGTGATCACACACTGCAGGTTGGGAATGGTTCCTCAGTACATGCTACAGCAGTGGGAGAGTATCACCTTGGTTTGCCGTCGGGTTGTATATTGGTTTTGAACCCGTGTTATTTTGTACCCTCTATGTTATGTAATATTATATCTTTATTGGTGTAGGACAATGCAGGATATAATTTTGTATTGCAATCTAATGTTATGAACATCAACCTAAATCAAGAGTTGATTGGGTCTAGTACATTAAATAATGGGATATACATCCTAAACCAACATACAGTTTTTAACGTACAACACACAAACAAAAGAAAGGTTTCAGACATAAATGAAGTATTCATTTGGCATTGTAGACTTGGTCATATTAACGAAACAAGACTAACCAAGCTACATAAAGATGGATATTTGAACCCGTTTGAATATAAATCTTATGCGACTTGCCAGTCTTGTATCAAGGGTAAAATGACCAAAACTCCATTTACTGGACACGGAAAGAGAGCTACTGAACTCTTAGGCTTCATATATAGTGATGTAAGTGGACCAATGTCTATACATGCAAGAGGTAGTTTTTCATACTTCATAACCTTCGCT
Source organism: Agapanthus africanus (assembly GCA_030015575.1). Classification (NCBI taxonomy): domain Eukaryota; kingdom Viridiplantae; phylum Streptophyta; class Magnoliopsida; order Asparagales; family Amaryllidaceae; genus Agapanthus; species Agapanthus africanus. Next base: position 203,791,135 of record JASDDO010000031.1, on the reverse strand, counting down.
AATGATTTATCGAGATTCGGGCACGTGTTCTTGTTGAAACATAAGTCTGAAGCCTTCGAAAAATTCAAGGAGTATAAATATGAAGTATAAAAACAAACATGCTTAAGTATCAAGAAACTTCGATTAGATCGAGGAGGAGAGTATCTAAGCTCAGAGTTTCTAGATTTCCTAAAAGAGAATGGGATTCTCTCTTAGCTCACTCCTCCGTACACACCACAGCACAACGGTGTATCAGAAAGGAGGAATCGTACCCTATTAGATATGGTACGATCTATGATGAGTGATGCTGAGTTACCAATATCATTCTTGGGGCACGCATTGGAGACTGCGATTTATCTATTGAACAGGGTTCCGACCAAAACCGTGTCTACCACTCCATATGGGATATGGTATGGGATGAGACCATCTCTTAAAAGAATTAAGATATGGGGTTGTCCGGCTTATGAGAAAAAGCAAAATCCGGACAAACTTGAGACACGATCGGTTTTGTGTAGATTTGTGGGATATCTAAAACACTCGTATGGATATTTTTTCTACCACAAGGAGGAACAAAGGGTGTTAGTTTCTCAGTATGCCACATTTTTAGAAAATGAATTTTTTACAAATGATACTGTTGGCAATGAGGTAAAACTGGATGAAATTCCAGATACACAAACAATTACCGATGATTTGGTTGAACCTGAGGTTTCAATAGAACCTGACGAACCTCAGTCACTCCGTAGATCTAGTAGGACTTCTCGCCCACCTGATATATAATACGGTTTTCTAATTGATGGTGATAGGGAAGATTGCATTATGGATGATGATGACCCTACTAGTTTTCAGCAAGCTATCACGATTGGTGACTCAGTGAAGTGGCTGGATGCCATGAGATCCGAAATGGAATCCATGCACACCAACAAAGTATGGACTTTGGAGGTTGCACCTTCTGGAGTAAAACCCATACGGTGAAAATGGATCTTTAAAAGAAAGATCGGTGTGGATGGTCAGGTAGAGGCCTATAAAGCTAGGCTGGTAGCAAAAGGATTTCGTCAAAGACCAGGCTTGGACTATGATGAAACCTTTTCACCAGTAGCGATGCTTAAATCCATTCTGATCCTGCTTGCTATAGCTGCTCACTATGATTATGGGAACTGGCAGATGGATGTTAAAAAGGCATTTCTAAATGGCGATTTAGAAGAATGCATTTTTATGGATCAACCAGAAGGCTTCATTGATAGTGGGAGCAGCGGAAAGGCATGCAGGTTGCTTAAATCCATCTATGGATTAAAGCAGGCATCACGGAGTTGGAACATCTTCTTTGATGATACAATCAAAGAGTTTGGTTTTATCAAAAATGTGGATGAACCATGTATTTATAAAAGGATTGAAGAGAGTACTGTAACATTCCTCGTATTGTACGTGGATGACATTCTCTTGATAGGAAATGATATTCCTATTCTACAATCAGTCAAACAATTCTTATCCCAGAAGTTCTCCATGAAAGACATGGACGATGCCTCGTACATTCTGGGAATTAAGTTCTATAGAGATAGATCTAAGAAATTATTGGGATTGTCCCAATCAAGATACATTGACACCATACTAAAGAGGTTTAGTATGGAAGATTCCAAGAGGGGTAATTTAGCCGCTTGTCCCGGGATCACCCTCTCCAAAGAGATGTCTCCTAAGACTGATGAGGAGAGGGCTCGCATGAGCATTATACCCTACGCTTCGGCAGTACGATCTATAATGTATGCGATGTTATGTACTCGCCCAGATGTAGCTTATGCACTGAGTGCAGTAAGTAGGTATCAATCTAACCCAGGGAAGAAACACTGGACTGCTGTAAAGAACATTCTTAAGTACTTGAGAAGAACTAAAGAAATGTTCTTGGTGTATGGTAATGGAGATCTCCAGATGGAGGGATTTACCGACTCCAGCTTCCAGAGCGACATGGATGATAGTAAGTCCATCTCAGGGTTTGTATTTACCCTAATTGGAGGGGCAGTATGTTGGAAAAGTTCCAAGCAAGATTCCGTCGCTGACTCCACGATGGAAGCTGAGTATATTGCTGCTAATGATGCTACAAAAGAGGCAGTCTGGATGAGGAAGTTCATTTCTGAACTTCAGGTGGTTCCATCCATTGCTAATCCAATACCTATGTATTGCGATAACAATGGAGCCATGGTTTTGGCAAAGGAACCAAGGTCCCATCAGAAATCCAGACATATCTTGAGGCAGTATCACCTCATCAGGGAGATAGTGGATCACCAGGATATCGAGGTACGGAGAGTAGACACGAAAGACAACACAGCAGATCCATTCACCAAGGCCATCCCTCAAGTCCAGTTTGAGAAACTGTTCGAGCTGTTGGGCATGCGGTACGCCGGCAACTGGTTCTAGTGCAGACAGTGGGTACTTATTACATCAACTACAGGCCTTAGTGCAAGTGGGAGATTGTTAGATATGTATGCCTTAGAGGCCTGTATTGTATAGGAAACTAGGCATGTATATATACAGAAACGATCTTTGATCGAAATGATAGTATGCTATCTGGTTTATCTTCATCTTAACTTGTGTAATATTTCATATCTTTATATGCATGTTGATGAAGCCCTTAGGATTATGCTTGACTACCAGGATTATGATGAGATCATACTAGTGGGGCCTGGATAGTCTATAAGCATATCCTTTAATGGTTCTGAGTCGATGGTATATCGAGACAGGGAATCGGTATTACCATGTAAGACTAGTGTGTACGTTTCCTGACCCTGGGGGTGATGGTTGATTCCACAACCATTGGTGTTTGACATCAAAGATTGTACACAAGTACACATTGGAGAATGGGTACACCGAACAGGACTCGCCGAGAACTCCTAGCTGGTATATATATACTAATTGTCAGATAGCAGTTCTCAGGTGACACTTGTACAGGTTAGTCTGTAGACCCGAGATCGTCATGGAGTCTTGTGTGGTTCCTACTATACTTTGATTTCCACCCTACCACGGCTCTATTGTGTCGTGAAAACAGGTGGACTTTGGGTACAATCCCTAATCACATGGAGGCAGTGAACGATAGGAGGGGTTTCATCTCTCCCGATATAGGGAGTTGATGTCGCGCTATGTTTGATCGGCTATAACACCTAATCCCAGGCCAGGGTTCTCGAGGTTTACTGATAAGTGTTATCAGTAGTTCCTCGAACTGTTATGAGCCGTCAATCAGCATGACTTATAAAGTTACTGGTGTCTGACATTTACCACCCCTATACTTCATATGCGACGTATCAGACGAAGAGACCGGAGTGTACGGTAAGTGTTGCTTGCAGGCTCGTTGGGATTGTGATGAGTTTTCTCGTCGGCCACTTTTTCGTCATGTACCTGGGTAGCCATTACGCACAGCTAGTGCCGCTGATGTGCTTGTGGTTAAACCCACTGCCAGTGTACTGTCGATTCTTTAGAGTCCCACACAGAGGGTTCCCTTGTTCAGGCGAAAGATGTAGAGGCAGTAAGTTGTTACGGCAGCCGTAAGGTGTTGCGGCAGGGTTTCGAATATGTTCGTGTAATTGTTACAGGAATAATAATCGGAACGATAATACTGGTAGGATTTGGTTTAAGCCGGATACCGGTATTATATTATTGGATTATTGGTATTCGTATTTTTCGGAATTCGGATACGGGTATACGGTATACGGAGGAGGGGTATTCTAGTAATTGTTACAAGAATACCTTTTAGAAGATGCCACCTCATAATACATTATTTATTTTATGAAAATGAATAAATGATGTGGAAATTAGAAAGTCCAAGCATGGTTGAAAGAATGGGTTATTTTATTTTAAATTGTTTTGGAATTACTATTGAAGTATGCTGCTAATTTTATAATGCATGCTTCAATTATTTCACTTGAGCCATATCTAATTTCCATGCTTGAATTTTTCTTATAAGAAAAAACTTTTTCTCTCTCCTTCTTCTCTCCTCCTTATTTTTCCTTGCTTTAACACTCACATGAGATGTGAATCAAAAGCCAAGGATCAAAGATAATCCAATACACTAATCTCTACATCATCCTAGTGACCATTTTTAGCAAACTTGATCTCTAGGTTTAGCTCTTGAGAAGGGTTTTAGCTTGCATGACAACTCTCGTGTGGATCATCTAGGTCTTGGGGTGGCCGGAGATCGAGCATACCGACAACATTCAAGGAGCCAAGGAGATCATCAAAGAAGACCCGAAGGACTGGATCATCAAGGTATAACCCCTAACATAGTAGATAAGACCTATAGTTAGGGTTTTCTAGTTGTGGTTTAGACAAGATCTAATGTAAAGTGCGTGTTGTATGCAAAGAAAATTTTCGTTTATCACTTCCGCTGCCTCACAAGAATTGTGGGAGCATGCAACATCCTCTAACACCCTAGTTGCCCCCTTCCCCATTTCACCACTTCATTTCTCATAAAAAATCCCCTCATTTTCTAATCAAAAATCAAAAGAATAAAGAAAAGTAGCATGGGCATGTTGACTTGAGGTATGGAGGGATTTCCTTGAGTTGGTATTTTCACACACCTCACTCTCTCTCCTCTCTCCCCATGGATGGCCGAGCCTCCTGCTGCAGCTCCTCCCCATTTCTCCATCTCTTTTGACTTCAAAAATCTCCAAAATTCCATCAAAAAACCACACAGAAACCTCACTAATTCCTAATTAAACCTTTACCCATTTTTCCTTGGCCAAACTAGCATGGATCTAGGAGAAAGAGAACCATTTTGGGGAGGTCAAGTTGCAAGCTAGATCTCAAAAATTGTGAGGTATAAATCCTAATCCAATGGTTACTTGTTGGATAATTACTTCAATCTAAGCTATTTAGGTGTTTAAATATGCTTTTTATTACAATGTTTAGTTTTCAAGAGAAGGGTTTGAGATCAAGTTAGGGTTTTTATCATTTGTTTATGGTTACATTGTGTAGTTTAACATTTTAAGACATGAAATATCTAATCTAGTTGTTAAGTTGCTAATTGTTATTTTTAAATTGTCTTAATTATATAATTTTGTAAACTAGGTTTTTAATTAGTTTGTAAATAGGTGAAATTAAAATATAGTTAGTAATTGTGTGGCCTAATTAAGATATTAAGTGAGCATTGTGGCCGTTAGATTTGCTAAAACATCTAGATTTGTACTAAAACGGTTAATGGTTGGTTATTAGGTTTTTGGAATAAATCGATTTGAATTAAGTTTGAGGTTTTGATGGTTTACTACCTATTACATATAATATTTAGTGTGTTGTGAATGTGCGATTGGTACGATTGGGTTTTAGGTTTGGGGATTGCGATGTATAGCGATCCTAGTTGGGGTTTGTGGCGTTGTCACGAGCGCGTTTTGTGCACCAAGTGCCTGCGCGTCTAGTTAGTGCGCGTGGTTGACTTGTATTGTTTGTGTCCGCGACTATTTATATATCTACCCTCTTTTTTTTACTTGTGTGCGATTCTAGGATCGGGTGTGGGGGCGTCGGACGTAGCGCGGAAAGGCAAGGCTGAGATCGGATCGGATTAGCCGAGGTGTCCCGGTGAGTAGATGTACACATCTACGGGAAAATCTTCTGGATGGCACAAGGCGCCCGATAGTTAGGATTACTAGTATCATTTATATGCGTAGTTTCCTAGTTTTTCATCTCATTGCGTCGCATCATCTTCTATATATATGTGATATCATCTCATAGGACACTTGCACCATTACCATTGGTTCATGCTGCACGTGCACTATTCATGCGAACACACACGCCTTTTGTAATTGCTATGCCACGAACACTGTAGAACTTGCTTAGATCAGTATCTAAAACATATGCCTCATATATGATATGTAAGTTGGTAGTTGTACATTCATTTCATCAGGATGGATATGTAGGATTGCTAGTCATATATATATAACTCATTGCATCATCAATCACACATAGTTTTCTGGTCATGCATCGCAACCCATGCTATTGATATCATAGACATCCGTCATTTCCAACATGTTCATATATTGTGATTATTCTTGGAGATTTCAGTATTGATGAGATTTCTGGATTTTGGGAAAAACCGCAAGAATTTTATAAACCTATTATCATTTTAAAAAGAGAAATTTATGGTTTTCTCATGATATGATGTGTATGGCGTCCACCATGAGTTTTCTCAGTTCTTGAGCTGTATCATATACCCGATTCGAGAAGGGGGATGCACCGTCTGCGGGTACATGGTGGACCCGGCGAGGTACCCCGGGAAAAGATGGACGTATTGAGAAGGCGTTGAGCCCGGTAGGGGATCATTACCTACCGGTTTTTGTTGGCGCGGCGGATATCCGGAGGGTATCGACCGTAGTCGTGAGATTTGATGTATGGGCCGATCCGGACTGACGGAGCCCGAGATATTGAGACATTGAGATATTGAGACATTGAGATATTGGGATATACATATATTGTGTCGATGCTTGACACGGTTTTTCAGTTGAGTTCATTGATGGTATTTCAGTTATTGCACAGAAGTTTTACTAAGATAAGAATGCAGATTTTCTCATACCAGATTTGTTTAGGTTTCGTGTTTGATATGCATTCATGTTGCATTCAAACTAGTGTATCGTATCATATTAGTATATGTAGGCTGTGACGCTGTCACGACCCGAAATTAGGCACGTGGCGGCCCTTAAACCACGTAACGTCTACAGGCGTAACACAATTTAAGTAAACCGAAAACCCAGCAATCTAAACCATCAAAAGTAGTAAGTGATAATAACATTGTTAAAACTTTTGAAACCTCAAATACAAATTCTTTAAAGTCCAACTTTATTTCCTTTAAAATTTGGCAGCACCTCCTTTGTAAAACAAGCCCCCCAAAAGGGTACAACATAAATATATGTTAGTGTTTATGCCCTAGAGGCCATAACTGTATCATACTAGTTTGTATATTACTTAATGGAAGCTTGGGATATTCACAGTTGTATTGACAGTCTTGCTAAAAATGGTAGTATGCCACTTGGTTTGTTTCTACTTTAATATGTGCAAATGTTTCTTTTAACATATCGCTTATACATATTAGTAGAGCCCATAGGATCTTTGCTTGATTACCAGCATTGTGATGGCAGTCACACTAGTGAGGGATGGGTAGTCTATAAGCAACATCCTATACAGGTCCCTGGTCGTAGGATTATCGAGACGGGACATCGATACTCCGGAGTAGACTGGTGTGTACGCTTCTCATCCCAGTTGTGGAGATGGTCTGTCCCACAACCTTCAGTACGTCGTACTAGAGATAGTATGTAGGTGCTCGTTAGGTTAGAAGTACACCGGACAGGACTCGCCGGGAACTGCAGGTTAGTTCTATACCCATCGTCAGATAGCAGTTCCCAGGTGACATAAGTACAGCTTAGTCCGTCGACTTGACACTGCTACTTCGCCACGGGTATGTTCCCACTGTACTTAGATTTCTACCCTACCATGGATCAAAGGAGTCGTGCAAACATGTAGTAGTTGGGTACAGTCCCGAAGCACTTGGAGGCAGTGGCGGGTAGACAGGATTCGTCTCTCCCGGTAGTGGGGGTTGATATCGCGCTCTGTATGGAGAGCCATTACGCAAAGTCTCTGGCCAGGGAAAGCGAGATTTACTGGTAGGCTTCCAGTAGTTTCTCAAGTTGTAATGGGCTTCACTCCGACATGACTTATACCGCTATAAGGGGTCTGACGTTTACCGCCCCTAGGCCCGATATGCGATAGTCCTAGACGAACAGACCGGACTGTTCGAAGATTGTCACATCAGGCTCAGTAGTTGTTCGGATGGGTTTCCTCATCGTCCTTCTTATCGACATCTACCTGGGGACCGTTACGTACAGCTAGTACCGCTTGCGGCCTGTGGTTAAACCCATTGCCAGCGTAGTGTAGAGTCTTTAGAGTCCCACACAGAGAGTTTTCCTACACCGGGCAAAAGGTGTAGAGGCCGTATGGTTTTACGGCAGGGCCGCGATCACTTACGTACACTTGTGCATGTTCTGTGACCGGGCAGATATTACTAGCGGGCTTTGGTTTAAGACAGTTTCTAGTATTATACAGATGGATTTATTCAGTCAAAGATTATCCGTGTTTTTCGGAAATACGGATGGGAGGGGCAGTCTCGTAATTTGTCGGGAAGCTTCTAGAAGAAGGTGACTTATTTGTATTTATTTCTTTTGGATTAAACACAAATGAGGTGGAGAGATGAGGTGTAGATTTTCATTAAATGAACCATGACTCATGAGGTGATTCACCATTAGGATTAAATGAAGCTTACAAGATATTTCTAGATATTTATCAAGAGATATTTGTATGCTTCATGATATTCTATCATGAGTAATTATTCATGTTCATTTATCACAAAACACTTCTCTCTCCTCAAGTTTTCATCTTCTTCCTCAAACCCTAAAAGCTCTCATGAGTTGAGAATCCTAGGGTTTAAGTGACTAAGTAATCCATCTAAATACTCTACACCCTCTAGGACTGTCACGACCCGAAAGAGCACGTGACTGGCCCTTGAACCATATGAAGTCTATAGGACTCCATCTGATCCAAGTAAGCCAAAAGCCCAGAAATCTAAAACCATTTTAAGAGTAAGTAAGGAAAACTGGTTTAAAGAAGTGAAAGAAAACATGTTGAAGTCAAGGTTTTTAAATAACTAAGCCAAAAATGCATTTTTAAAATGTCAAGTCTTTTCTAAAAATTTCGGCAGAGTATCTTTTGTAAATACTGGCCCCGAACGGGGTACAACAAGAATAATATATATATGCAATGATAAAAGGCATCCCCAAGCGGGAGCTAGCTCTTCGTCAAACGACGGTCATAACCACGCAAGCAATAATAATATACAACGCCGAAGGGAGAGGATCAAAACTCAAAATAACATGAAACCGTAATACTGCTAAGCGCGACTCTAAGGTCGAAAAATACATCACTAATGTCTAAGTCTGAAACAATATACAAGTTTTGGTTGATGGAATTCTAGATACAAAGAATAATACAAGTACAATGGTGGTTCTTGATGCAAAAGAAATCACCTACCAAATGCAATTCACACGCAAGGAAGCAATGTGCTAGAAATGCCGCAAAGGAATCTGTACGGCAGAACCTGCAAGAACTGTGGCACAACGGGGGTGAGTTGCTAACTCGTGAATAGAGAATATCTACAAGCAGAAACAGAAAGCAAGACATAATCCTAGGTCAATACGATCAGTATATAAAATCCTCAATATATAACATGCAGCCTATAACAAGGCTAGGGTAAATATCTAACCCGAGTGCAATCTCATGTGCTTGCGTCAGTGCCTCAGGTAGCAATATATCATATGAATGAGATATGAATGCATGAAAACAGAATACATGTACATGAAGAAACTGTTTTCATAAATTAGTGAGATTTCCTTTGTATTTTTAAAATGAGGTATCATAATGAATCAGCATAAAACTGTGCCTAGCATCGGCACAAAACGTAATCCCAATATCTCGATATCTCAAAGTCTCAACCACAATATCTAGGGTGCCGTCAGTCCAGACCGGCCCCTACCATCCATCTCAAGACCACGACGGTATCCTCCGGATATCCGACGCGTCGGGTAAAATCACCGGTAGGTAGTGCTCCCCTGTCAGGCTCAACGTCATCACCACATTCATCTTGCCCCGGGGTACCGCACCGGGTCCACCATGTACCCGAAACGGTTCATCCGTCTCCTCGAATCGGGTTTCCAAATCCATCAGCAAACTCATGGTGGAAGACTCATACATCATGGGAAAACCGCACTTTTTATTTTAAAAGAGAGAATATGTTTATTTGTGTTTTTGCGGTTTTCCTCCAAATCCAGAAAATCTCACGGAAATCCAAATCCAAAACCTCAATAACACGTAAAATAGTGAATATATGCATGAGAATCCATGAATGCGGCATAACAATGAATAACAGTATGCATGAAGTAGCAGGTAATAACTACAATGTCTAAACTAACATATAAGGCAAGTACACTAATATCATGTCTAAACTATTAGCTAATAGGCTATGTCAAGCAATAATATTTTCTAAGGTGTACGTGACATGGCAATTACCGATGAAGATGTGTGTGAGCCGGCAAGTAAGTGTACGTGGTACATACGCATCATCGGTAATGGTGCTGGTGTCCTATCAGCATGATATCAATAATGGAGTATGAAACATAATATAAGAATGCGATGCAAAGCGAACCACAAATGAGTGGGAGCTGAAACTAGACGTAACTATAACTAATCTGCATTAATCTAATATAAGTCCTACAAATGGTGCCTTTTGAAATAACAAGAATCATGGGGTTTTGAAAATAGGGGCTACGGTGTTTTTATGAAAAGATACGCCTTTTGAAATATCCGTAGATCCCTTGACCTGTCTTTTAAAAATACCCACGACCCGCTAGTTTTGAAATAGGTAGGAGGCTAATCTAATCTAACAACTACACTAAACTATACGGCTGAACTAACCAGCTGGGCTACAGGTAAGGAAACCGCCTAACATCTGAGTCGATATATATATAGATAATAGTCGGTGATTCCGCCTCAATAGTATCGCGTACGATACAGTATATCATATGACATCCTCAAGTCATGAGTGCGGATCTATCATCAATGTAAAGCTCATACGGTAAATCGTCGTACGGCATCCCAATAGCTGGGTACGGGTTAAAATCACACTATCTCATCACATTTCAGGTATCACTATCATCATAACATATAATCTGGGGTACTGGTCTAAGTCTAGTACAACTGATACCATCAAACTACAGCGTGTGCAAGCACACGTCCCAAGGCCCGCTAGAGATCACGTATTGTATCCTCAAATACGAATCACATCAAATCACCGATCTCACGGCACCATGCCCAACATCATCGACTCATCTCCAATGTCATCCAATATCATCAAACACAGTGCAAGTATAATGAATATGCAAAGATGTGCGTGTAGGTGTAAATCTACTCTAGGGTTCGCGACTATGAACTACACTAGTCACTTCTAACCCTATACTATCCATAGTACACCTAGCTATCATATACATATATATACTACGGACTGCGGGGGTGCTATACGCCATCCACCCGACTTCCCTCTGTAGATATAATCTACTCACCTTGCGTCTTTATCTTTCGATGCCACCACGCGTTTGCTTGTCATCCCGAAGTCTTCATGTGGTACCTACACACCAAGTGTCGTATATGCGCATTAAAACCAAATCAAAGCTAAAACGGCACACGAAATCCAAAACGATACGATAAGGGGCCTATAGGTTAGAACCTATGGCACGCCTTCAAAACCATCAATAAATCCTCTATATCGTCGTATAAACGCCAAATAGTCGAGGTAAATCACAAGACACTAATGCAGAATTAAAAATACGGAATACGGAAACACGAATCCAAAACAGCAACTTAGGAAATATGTCCCAGATTTCACCCTAGGTCAATTTATACAAATCTAAATATACCAGGGGTCTAACATAAACATGTAGGAGCTACAGAACCAATACAAGCCAAAATGGTGGGACCCAGGCCGCAAATTGCGGCCAATGGGAATAAATTGGCGGCCGGGAAGAAGAAATGGGAGCTGGGGTCTTGGGGTTAGCTTCCTGGGTGCCTGCACATCCCACTGTCCACTCAATTTTATTTTAGGGTGTCTCGGGTGATAGCAATTCCATAAACACTACACAGATTTCATAAATTCTCCGATATCGGTTTCTAAAATCCGTATTCTGGGTTAAAGCTTCAGGTTTGGGTTTCAATTCATACACTAGGGAGTTTGTAAAACCTTTACTGAGCTCAATTTCACAATACCACACCAAATTCCCTCAAATCCTAACTTGGTTATCCTCAAGTCCACAATATCACACAATATCGATTCACTTTTAACATAGGGGTATAAGTAATGCAAAAACTAATCTAATGATCCAGAAATTACCTCATTTGGCAACTCAAGAAAATTCTTGAGTTGCCCCTGGTGGCCAAAATCCTTGCTTCTTTAGCTCCAAGTGTAGATCTAGGGATTGTGCACACATTTAATGAACGGAGATTGGGTTTTGGGGTTGTTTTAGAGGTGTTTTGGAGCTTGAAGAGGGGAGGGAAAGGAGGTGCAGGAGCAGCAGCAGGAGAGAGGAAAAGAGGGAGGGAAATGAAGGGAAGAAGAATGGCTAAGTTTTTAGTCAATGAAGCCCATACCTCTCTCTCTCACCAACTACCAATTTCTTTATTCTTTTCCTTTTCTTTTTCCTTTTAAAACCCTTCTCACTCAAATAGTAATCCCAAAACAAACCATGGCAAGAAAATGCACAAGTGTGAAAAAAAAGATATGTGCATGTTTTGCACAAAAACGCCAAAAATCCGATTAGAAATTTTTAATCGCGATTAGCACTAAATTAGCATATAAATGATCATAAAAAATCTAAAAATGCCATAATTCCAATAATTACCCAATTTTAGAATTTTCCATAATTTTCCATAATTTTTCTCAATTTTTTTTCCTATTTATTTGTATTTAATAATACCAAAATATTAAAATATTCAATAAAATAATATTAAATTATAAAAATTCCCAAAATTAATACTTTATCTTTTTGAAATGTTACAATCTACCCCCCTTAAAGAAATTCGGTCCCCGAATTTAAATTTAAACCCCAAATACTAAAACATTTCGGTAAAAATCCAATTTGTCGGGGCTCCGAAAACATCAATACGTAGCGAATATCATAAAAATGCACCGCTCTACTAGAAATCAATCCCCAAAATGCATATATAAAAATATCCTGTGCGTCTGGTGCGCAAGGAATCAAAATCCATATATGTGCCAACAGGTGTACAAAACAACATCTAGGTGCAACTGGTGTGCACGAAACATCTGTCATGGGCAACGTGGGTGTCTGACAGCAAAATCAGGTGCATCTGACATGCACGAAGAATCCCGATTTAGTGCATCTGGCGTGCACCAAAATCGTATATCAAAACACTAAAGGTGCATGAAAACTATGCTGGAAGTGTAAATCAAATCACTGTATAGGAAAGGCGTGAAATCACAATCAATACCTCGAATGTAATAACTTATGTGCAAAATCTAAATATCCAGTGGGTGCATGAAACAATATCATGAAACTCAGTCATCAAAACTAAATCATGCAATAGAACGCCTAAAATACCAAAATCTAAGATGACGGATACGTGATAATCGAATCACAAAATCACAAATCAAAAGTACCGTCGTCGGTAGTTCCTCCTTCAAGGTCGAGAAGGAGTCGGTGCATCCACTTCTAGCAGCGCAAGATATCTACTTGTCTCTTGCTCACGGTCTGGCGTCCTCTGACTCTGGGTCCTTATCTTCTTTGCGGATCCCTATCTCACAATCAATCGGCTCATCGGCCCTGTTAGATGTGCTAACGGGGATGATTCCGTTCTGGCACTTCTCTGGTCATCTCTCGGTCAATCCTCACGACCACTCATAAAGCAGTATATCACTGGCGTCGGCCTCTGGCTCTCTGAATGCACATCACACATCTGATCCTAGGTGCAACATCATTGCAGCAATGTCTTGGAAGGAATCCTGCTCAAGGTCTCTTCCGATCTTGCCTATGCCGAACTGTACGAAGGCTGGCTCTCTTGCATAATCTCTTTTTGTTCAATGGACATCTGTGTCCTCAGCACAACATTTCTCGGAATCTGGTTGCATCCCAATGCCTCTGTAAGCATATCTGACCTCTGGTCTCGACGGGAAGCAATGACAACTCGTCAGCGTCTCGCCCGAACCTCTGGTTCCACCTGTCTCTATCGTCGTCCACTATGACGTCACGCCATGCTATCTACGCTCTGCCCTGTTCTCGGCCACGGTCAATCCGAAGTCTCTCACACGGACTCGAAATCGCGTACTCTGTAGCTTCACCATTCTGTAGAAGATGTCAGGCCGAACAGGTCCTTGGGAACACGTCCCAACCATCGGAGGAATACTCAATACTCGTCCGTCCTTGATCGATTCGCAACGCATCTGGGTAAGTTCCTTTATCCGAATCTGGTCAACTACCTCGCCGACAATGCCAACTCTGGCCTGCTGGTTGTGCGCAATATGACCACTCCTGGGTCTAGGTCTTCTCGTATCGTTTTCCACAAAGGTCCTGTCGAGGTTTCTCTCTCAAATCTCATTCCTGCCGAATTGCCCGGAAGTCACCATCCATTGCTGAAGCTAATTCTTATTCCGGAACGGCTACATACTTATCGCGCTTCTTTCTGGAAGATATATCCATATACAACGCCTCTGGGTGCGTATCACATCTCTGATGTCAGCGGAGTGGGACGTCATCTCGTCGAAATCTCTTGCGAACTCCTTTCTTCATTCTGCTTCAATATCGACTGACTCGGACTCGTCTTATCGCGGCTGCAGGGACTGTGCTCCAATGGCTATACTCGTATCTGGAGTCTCCCAAGCAAGCATCCCATCACATGATATCCGAATGACGTCGAACATTCGATCGACTCGTCAGAACCCTATAATCCCCCAAGAGATCAACATCTTGAGTACAGTTTAATAGTATCGAGTACATGCCACAGCATCGATGGTCCAGCCGTAGAAGGGCAAACCTAAGCCTCACTAATGGCGCTGCGGAATTGCCGCAAACCCTAAGGTTCAAAGGCTTTCACACGGTCATTGAGTCGAGTTAGGGTTTCATTCTTCTAGAGGGTCCATAGAATCACCTGCATGTCTTTCCGTATACTTTAAACTTTGAAAATGGGCTCCTGACATTCGATCGTCTCTATCGACTCTCAACAAATCTGCGTGAAGTCGTCTCCAGCTGGAAACAATCTATCCGATGACCTCGCATCGGTAACCGAACGAACCACATGCCCTAGTCATTAGTCCTCAGGTGACTAGCGACCGTCCATCATATCTCTAAGTATAAGCTCATGCTGCAGTAGTTCCAACCATCTGGATGATATCTCGTCATTTGCAGCAACAACTGGCTCATTCACCTGTACGCCGAACAGCGCCTCAATCCTCCAGGAAAGGCGATACATTGGCGGTCATCTCTGAATCGGTCTGCTCTAGATCTGAGTAAGACTCTCCACACTGGAAATCTTCAACTCATCTGGGCCCGCTCCGGCGCATAAATCGGACGAATCACCTTCGTCTCTCAAATCGGGTAGACTAGCTATCATCTGTCTCATATCTGCCTGGAAGCTCCGACAATCTCAGCTCGTAAGCTCCGGAAGCGACATCCTGTCAATCTCAGCAACAGCCGGTCCATCTGTCTGCACGGTAGGCGACACCATAATCTCTGAGGTATGCTGTACATCAACAGTCCTCTCTCAACTGGCAGCTCTAACAATGGCCCGATCATCCGGTGCAAAGCCAAGCACTCGCCTCTACTAGAGGTCCCAATCATCAATACCAACTCGAGATGTTCCCATGTCACCAGAAAACACAATGGTCGGCCCTCGCACCAGACGAGCTCGCCCTGACCGTAATCCTAGCAGCAGCCCAACTGCGCTCAAACATGGCGACAGGAACCTCAATCGAGTATCGACGAGAGTAGATCAAAGGAAAGAAAGAGAACAACAAATCCAGAGTGGATACATGATCATAAGAAGGAACAGCGTCAATAAAGGTATGATCATGAAACTAATAGAATCGAGGATCTCAAATGGATGTATAAACACGGATATGAAGAGAACCACTGATCTCGAAAATATGTACATCCTAAGGTTCCTTAAGCGGAGTGGCGTGTCGTAAGTATGCCGCGGAACATACCCACGGTACGTCACTCTACTTTAGTCACATATTCCATCAACCAAGGGTCATCCTACGCGACGAAAGTTCGGGTCTAATACCCCCTCGACTGAGTCTAAGTTCCGTAAGGTCAAACCTAAGTTCCGTATGTATATAAACGCCCTAGGCTCCACATAGTCAATCTTAGACTCGAACCAAGGTCAACCTAGCGCTCTGATACCAACTTTGTCACGACCCGAAAGAGCACGTGACTGGCCCTTGAACCATATGAAGTCTATAGGACTCCATCTGATCCAAGTAAGCCAAAAGCCCAGAAATCTAAAACCATTTTAAGAGTAAGTAAGGAAAACTGGTTTAAAGAAGTGAAAGAAAACATGTTGAAGTCAAGGTTTTTAAATAACTAAGCCAAAAATGCATTTTTAAAATGTCAAGTCTTTTCTAAAAATTTCGGCAGAGTATCTTTTGTAAATACTGGCCCCGAACGGGGTACAACAAGAATAATATATATATGCAATGATAAAAGGCATCCCCAAGCGGGAGCTAGCTCTTCGTCAAACGACGGTCATAACCACGCAAGCAATAATAATATACAACGCCGAAGGGCGAGGATCAAAACTCAAAATAACATGAAACCGTAATACTGCTAAGCGCGACTCTAAGGTCGAAAAATACATCACTAATGTCTAAGTCTGAAACAATATACAAGTTTTGGTTGATGGAATTCTAGATACAAAGAATAATACAAGTACAATGGTGGTTCTTGATGCAAAAGAAATCACCTACCAAATGCAATTCACCCGCAAGGAAGCAATGTGCCAGAAATGCCGCAAAGGAATCTGTACGGCAGAACCTGCAAGAACTGTGGCACAACGGGGGTGAGTTGCTAACTCGTGAATAGAGAATATCTACAAGCAGAAACCGAAAGCAAGACATAATCCTAGGTCAATACGATCAGTATATAAAATCCTCAATACATAACATGCAGCCTATAACAAGGCTAGGGTAAATATCTAACCCGAGTGCAATCTCATGTGCTTGCGTCAGTGCCTCAGGTAGCAATATATCATATGAATGAGATATGAATGCATGAAAACAGAATACATGTACATGAAGAAACTGTTTTCATAAATTAGTGAGATTTCCTTTGTATTTTTAAAATGAGGTATCATAATGAATCAGCATAAAACTGTGCCTAGCATCGGCACAAAACGTAATCTCAATATCTCGATATCTCAAAGTCTCAACCACAATATCTAGGGTGCCGTCAGTCCAGACCGGCCCCTACCATCCATCTCAAGACCACGACGGTATCCTACGGATATCCGACGCGTCGGGTAAAATCACCGGTAGGTAGTGCTCCCCTGCCAGGCTCAACGTCATCACCACATTCATCTTGCCCCGGGGTACCGCACCGGGTCCACCATGTACCCGAAACGGTTCATCCGTCTCCTCGAATCGGGTTTCCAAATCCATCAGCAAACTCATGGTGGACGACTCATACATCATGGGAAAACCGCACTTTTTATTTTAAAAGAGAGAATATGTTTATTTGTGTTTTTGCGGTTTTCCTCCAAATCCAGAAAATCTCACGGAAATCCAAATCCAAAACCTCAATAACACGTAAAATAGTGAATATATGCATGAGAATCCATGAATGCGGCATAACAATGAATAACAGTATGCATGAAGTAGCAGGTAATAACTACAATGTCTAAACTAACATATAAGGCAAGTACACTAATATCATGTCTAAACTATTAGCTAATAGGCTATGTCAAGCAATAATATTTTCTAAGGTGTACGTGACATAGCAATTACCGATGAAGATGTGTGTGAGCCGGCAAGTAAGTGTACGTGGTACATACGCATCATCGGTAATGGTGCTGGTGTCCTATCAGCATGATATCAATAATGGAGTATGAAACATAATATAAGAATGCGATGCAAAGCGAACCACAAATGAGTGGGAGCTGAAACTAGACGTAACTATAACTAATCTGCATTAATCTAATATAAGTCCTACAAATGGTGCCTTTTGAAATAACACGAATCATGGGGTTTTGAAAATAGGGGTTACGGTGTTTTTATGAAAAGATACGCCTTTTGAAATATCCGTAGATCCCTTGACCTGTCTTTTAAAAATACCCACAACCCGCTAGTATTGAAATAGGTAGGAGGCTAATCTAATCTAACAACTACACTAAACTATACGGCTGAACTAACCAGCTGGGCTACAGGTAAGGAAACCGCCTAACATCTGAGTCGATATATATATAGATAATAGTCGGTGATTCCGCCTCAATAGTATCGCGTACGATACAGTATATCATATGACATCCTCAAGTCATGAGTGCGGATCTATCATCAATGTAAAGCTCATACGGTAAATCGTCGTACGGCATCCTAATAGCTGGGTACGGGTTAAAATCACACTATCTCATCACATTTCAGGTATCACTATCATCATAACATATAATCTGGGGTACTGGTCTAAGTCTAGTACAACTGATACCATCAAACTACAGCGTGTGCAAGCACACGTCCCAAGGCCCGCTAGAGATCACGTATCGTATCCTCAAATACGAATCACATCAAATCACCGATCTCACGGCACCATGCCCAACATCATCGACTCATCTCCAATGTCATCCAATATCATCAAACACAGTGCAAGTATAATGAATATGCAAAGATGTGCGTGTAGGTGTAAATCTACTCTAGGGTTCGCGACTATGAACTACACTAGTCACTTCTAACCCTATACTATCCATAGTACACCTAGCTATCATATACATATATATACTACGGACTGCGGGGGTGCTATACGCCATCCACCCGACTTCCCCCTGTAGATATAATCTACTCACCTTGTGTCTTTATCTTTCGATGCCACCACGCGTTTGCTTGTCATCCCGAAGTCTTCATGTGGTACCTACACACCAAGTGTCGTATATGCGCATTAAAACCAAATCAAAGCTAAAACGGCACACGAAATCCAAAACGATACGATAAGGGGCCTATAGGTTAGAACCTATGGCACGCCTTCAAAACCATCAATAAATCCTCTATATCGTCGTATAAACGCCAAATAGTCGAGGTAAATCACAAGACACTAATGCAGAATTAAAAATACGGAATACGGAAACACGAATCCAAAACAGCAACTTAGGAAATATGTCCCAGATTTCACCCTAGGTCAATTTATACAAATCTAAATATACCAGGGGTCTAACATAAACATGTAGGAGCTACAGAACCAATACGAGCCAAAATGGTGGGACCCAGGCCGCAAATTGCGGCCAATGGGATTAAATTGGCGGCCGGGAAGAAGAAATGGGAGCTGGGGTCTTGGGGTTAGCTTCCTGGGTGCCTGCACATCCCACTGTCCACTCAATTTTATTTTAGGGTGTCTCGGGTGATAGCAGATTCCATAAACACTACACAGATTTCACAAATTCTCCGATATCGGTTTCTAAAATCCGTATTCTGGGTTAAAGCTTCAGGTTTGGGTTTCAATTCATACACTATGGAGTTTGTAAAACCTTTACTGAGCTCAATTTCACAATACCACACCAAATTCCCTCAAATCCTAACTTGGTTATCCTCAAGTCCACAATATCACACAATATCGATTCACTTTTAACATAGGGGTATAAGTAATGCAAAAACTAATCTAATGATCCAGAAATTACTTCATTTGGCAACTCAAGAAAATTCTTGAGTTGCCCCTAGTGGCCAAAATCCTTGCTTCTTTAGCTCCAAGTGTAGATCTAGGGATTGTGCACACATTTAATGAATGGAGATTGGGTTTTGGGGTTGTTTTAGAGGTGTTTTGGAGCTTGAAGAGGGGAGGGAAAGGAGGTGCAGGAGCAGCAGCAGGAGAGAGGAAAAGAGGGAGGGAAATGAAGGGAAGAAGAATGGCTAAGTTTTTAGTCAATGAAGCCCATACCTCTCTCTCTCACCAACTACCAATTTCTTTATTCTTTTCCTTTTCTTTTTCCTTTTAAAACCCTTCTCACTCAAATAGTAATCCCAAAACAAACCATGGCAAGAAAATGCACAAGTGTGAAAAAAAAGATATGTGCATGTTTTGCACAAAAACGCCAAAAATCCGATTAGAAATTTTTAATCGCGATTAGCACTAAATTAGCATATAAATGATCATAAAAAATCTAAAAATGCCATAATTCCAATAATTACCCAATTTTAGAATTTTCCATAATTTTCCATAATTTTTCTCAATTTTTTTTCCTATTTATTTGTATTTAATAATACCAAAATATTAAAATATTCAATAAAATAATATTAAATTATAAAAATTCCCAAAATTAATACTTTATCTTTTTGAAATGTTACAAGGACTTCTAGATTAGCAAACTAGAAGCCGTAGTTATCTCGGATTCGAGATAGGAGCTCAGACTATAGACTATCGGGTGGATCGTCTTTGACTCGAGGAGGCCGTTGAGGTACCCATGTTCCATAGAGCCGACGAGGTGTGGAGGACAGCGATAATGACCCAAAGGACAAGTAACGTGAGGTATAACTTCGAATCAGAGTAGTTAAATCTCTCGTAGTTTGCTAGTAATGGTTTAGACATGATCCGTGTGCTCAAGTCCGTGTTACGAAACTTTGATAATTGTTTTTCATATATTCCGCCTCCCCGCGAACACGTGGGGTGCGTGACATGGACTTACAGTGGTATCAGAGCCTACTAAACCTTTACTAGCTTGTGAGCAACTAATTAGAACTTCTATCGTCGGAAAAACACGAAAACTTAACCTCGGACCCCTCAAGTTTCTGTCGATTTTAAACCTGTCGAAAAAATTATTTCAGAGGTATGGAAATTCACATCAGGGAATTCTAAGAATACTGGAAAAATACGAGGTGCTAACTCGGTTAGACGACCGAGGAAGCGCGGCGGATTGGTGCAATCCGCCTCGGATCTGCGGCCGAGTCAACTCCGAGTTGACTCGTATTTACACAGTAACTCTTATTTTTGGGTGTTCTGTTTTCCTGTATATTTTGTTTCTGCCCAGGTTATTTTATTGCTGGCTTGCATTTGGGGTAGACAGGGAAAAAGGTCGTCGATCGAAATTTTAAGTTATTTGCTAATTGTGTTTTTGATGTGTTCGTAAACCTCCCTTAATTGCTAGTATGTCGGTTAGTTGGGGGTTGCACATTTCTGTAATAGTTACTTGGTATATGGATATGAACTTCATTGAATCGTCGCGGATGGATAGCCGGGGATGTGAGATGAGAGTTTTTATCTTTCATTCGATGTAAATTGTAATATGTTGTAATATTCTTTTGCGGGGCACATCCGGGTTGAGCTTGTAGTCACCGTTGTATTATTTCATTTACTGTTTTTTGCTTCTAGGATAAACCTAAGATGTGGTGCACAAACTAGCGGGTACATTGAAGTGTTTAATGGCCTACTCACGTCGTTGAGGGGGACCGTTTCACTTCTGGTACTAGGAGGGTAGTTTGCCGCACCCGTAGGGGTCTAGGGTGGGGTTTGGCTATTGATTGATAATCGATTTCGATGTCGTGTTTAGAAAAGTGTAAAGATCACAACCAAAGTAATTTGTAAACCACAATCATTAACGGTGTCAATTGTAGGTTCGTTAGCGAGTGCGGATCGTCCACAGGGAAAGTGTGATTTGATCGATCTTGTTTTAGTTGAGTTGTAAATTAAAGGATAAAAGAAAATTGTTCAAGAATTGTGAAATTTAGTTTCAAGAATTATCAAGAAAATAAAGATCAAGAATCAAGAATCAAGAATTGTCAAGATGATATCCAAATAAAATGAGTTATCGAGATTTGTAAAGAGGCTCGTAGGAATCGATCCAATCAATAGTGATGATGAAGAATTAGGATTACAAATTCTTATCTATTGATGATTTATTGCTAGATCGACGACGATCAACGAGAATTAAGGATCTATTAAAGAAACTAAGGTTTCTTTATCATATCCTTTGTCCTTTCGTTGATAAGTATTCAAATTCTAGCCTCTAGGAAATTCAATCATCGATCGTTGATCTCTAATTAAGAGCGAAAACATTCAAGAAAGCATCTCACTCGAAACTAGTTTGTCGATGATTCAATTTTCTAAAGTTTACAAAACTCATAAGACTTAAGAATCATTTAAGAATTTAATCATCATCATCTATCTATTTTCTCGATTCCTCCACGAGCGGAGTTTTGACTCGAACATCATGAAAAAGAAAACAATCAAGAATTGGTAACTCATCACAATGCTCAAATGTAAAGAAAAGCAAGTTCAAGAATTTTCACCTTTTATTATTCAACATTTCGTTACAATTCACTCAAGACTACAAGAATTGAGGAGAGAACTCGATCGTCGAACTAGCTTCGGATCATCTTCGTGAGTCGCGGATTGTCTTGGATCACTTGATCGGATGAAGATCGGCGTTGCTTCAAAAAGGCTCGATGGATTCTTGGTTGATTTGGTACTCGATGATCTTGATTTGGATTTTTGAATTGTATTTGGGCTAGGGTTTGGAAACACAAGTTGTGTCACTCAACTTGTGTTTGGAATTGTTGAACAACCTCTTCATTAACCCTTAGGTCCCTTTATATAGCCTTCTTCTTTAGCTTCCCCTAGAAGCTTGATTAGGTTTATCTTCCTTTATAAGCTACGCTAGGTTTAACTTCTCTTGCAAGCTTGGTAGTTATGAAAGAAGCTTCGAGATTAAGGTAGTTAGCTAGCTTGCTTGAGAAACTTGGTTGTTAGGACAGAAGCTTTTGGAGATCTCTGGAGACCGAAGTGCCTTGAAGAAGTTTGGCCAATGAAAGGAGAGATATGAAGTAACAATCTGCTGATGACGTGTCTTCGTGGCCGCGGATCCGCCGCCAATAGGCCCATTCGGCCGCGGATCCGCGGCCTTTTTGGGTGATCTATGCATGGAAACTCCTGTGCTGCTTTGTGTTGGCCTTATGGTATTTTTCTGATGTCTGGAATATTTTTATACTTTCTTGTTCACTGCCAGATCACAAGTCTTGGAATTGGCGTATTTTTATCAGCACTTTTAGCATTTTGGCTCTTTTACATGGAATTTCCTGCACATAATCTCGAGACTAGTGTTGCGATATACAAAAGATCATGCGTGCAATAATAAACACACAATTTCCCTCAAAATTCTGGCTATAATGTATAACACAAGTTATTTGGTATTTTGCAGACAAATTGCTAATATGTGCTATATTTATACCAAACACCTTTAGATGATTGTAAATAGTAGGGAAATTGATGCGTTAAAAATGCAATATTTTCGATTGATCAAATTCCCCCAAACTTATTTTTGGTCGTCTCGAGCAAACTTGTTTTATTAAAAAGAGAAGGATAAAATAAAGAAAAAGAAAAACTAACTAGCATACTTTCGTAGGCAACACGATTGCACTGAGCACGTGCAACAAGCCTTTAAAGCTCTAGGTGTCCCTAGTAGGAGGAGTGTTGTCTCCTGAGGGTTTTCAGCAGATTACACCCACAAAATCCAATAATAAAAGGAAGACCGTGAAAGTTACATTTAAAGATAAGAATTGTAAACGAAAGACTTTGAAAATTAGGGTTTCCAACTAATACTAGCTTTTCAGTTGTCATGAGCTCTATCTTAATAGTCATGAAAAGATGTTAGAAATTACATCATCCCTCAATAAAACATTGTCTTTATTCTTCATTCTTATCTTTCTTCCAAACATCGATCATATACCCTACGTGTGTGTAAAGAATATCCCTACACTCGGAGAATTCAATTCAAGCTATCATACTCTGGTCCATCTACCTCAGTATTTTTTAATTGATGAATATTTAGATGGAATTTTCTCACACATTTTTTAATTCAACCGTTAATACTTCTTGAGGTACTAACCGACCGATTACTCATGTGCTTGCTTATAAGGTGTATTAGCATTTTCCTCGTCTTGCACCACCTAAGGCTTAGCAGTGACTCCCAGACCAGTTGGTCTAAGGCACTAGTTGATGAAGCACCCTCGCTATATTTTTTTATTGCTGCCTTGGCGATAACAAAACCAGTGTTCATTTTTATGCAACATTTTATATTTTAATCATTTATTATTTCCTTCATACTTTGGCTTTTATACAAGAGCATTTCAAGGTATCCTCTACTATCCCGAGCTTCAAGACATGTGTAAGTGCGTATAGTAGGGTATCAACGTTCAAATGTTTGTCTTGTAGAATAGGAACTATTTTCAGACTTAATTTTATACTCAGATTAGTGACTTCCTTCATCTTACTAATCTTTGGGACAACGGTTCATAACTACTTATTACTAGTTCGTTTAAGAAAACTTCTAATTTTCTTGGTTTTTATAAATTTTTCCAATCTTTTGGATGTAATTTTTCACTATCTAATCTTTTATTAAATATTAAATATTTTTATCTTTTTAAAAATTTTAAATTTTTATATGTTTTAAAATGTTTTGTGCTTATGCAAAGTGATATGCAAAATGATGTGAAAATAAGCACAAACCTCCCCCAAACTTGTTTTCAACAGTGTCCTCACTGTTGCCATCTATTGAAGCTCAGAAACCTGTAAACTTGGGAGGCAAAAATTTGTTACAGAGGACATGAAATATGATTGGGGAAAATTTCCCCCAAACATATTTCTTATTCATGTATAAAAACTTTTTATGATTTTGTTTTGCAATTTTTATATTTCTTTCTAAAATTTATTTACAAATTGACTCACCTCCATTCTAAAGATGTGACAAAATTACCAAGTCATGGTGGTGAGGTGGAGGAAAATCAGTCATTATAAATCGGCTCCAGTAAAAACAGGAGCTCCTCCGAGGGGTTTGTGGAAAAATACGGTTTTAGTCTATGTCCATTCACTTTAAAAATTGTACCGTTTTTAATATTTTCTACCTCAACTGCCCCGTGCGGGTATACAGACCGCACAACAAAAGGTCCTTTCCACCGAGATCGTAGCTTACCCGCATGAATATGGAGTCGTGAATCATAAAGAAGAACTTGTTGACCAGATGTAAAAGTTTTTCTCGAAATGTTTTTATCGTGAAATACCTTAGTCCGGTTCTTTACAATTATAGCATTATCATAAGCTTCATCGCGGAGTTCGCTTAGCTCGTTTAATTGCAGCTTCCGAAAGTTGCAGGCATGATTTAAGTCAAAGTTGAGTTCTCTAATGGCCCTCATTGCTTTGTGCTCAATCTCGACCGGAAGGTGACAAGCCTTTCCAAACACTAGTATATATGGAGACATACCTAGATCGGTTTTATATGCAATACGGAATGCCCAAAGAGCATCCGTCAATTTGGTCGACCAATCTTTTCGATTTTTAGAAACAGTTTTCTCCAAGATTTGTTTGATTTATCTGTTTGAAATCTCAGCTTGCCCGTTCGTTTGGGGATGATAGAGTGTAGAAAGTTTGTAGTTGATTCCATATTTCCGCATTAAAGTCTCGAAAGAACGATTGCAGAAATTCGTCCCGTTATCGCTAATGATAGCGCGTGGGTGTCCAAATCGCGAAAAGATGTTCTCTTTTAAAAACCTAATGACAACCTTTTTGTCATTAGTGCGACAAGGAATAGCTTCTACCCACTTTGAGAAGTAATCAACCGCAAGCAATATGTACAGATTCCCGAAAGAGTTGGGAAAGGGACCCATGAAGTCTATACCCCAAACGTCAAAAATTTCAACCACCAAGATGGGTTGAAGTGGCATCTCATTTCTCCAGGAAATCCTACCCGTGTGTTGACACTGTGCACAGGTTTTGCAATGATCAAATGAGTCTTTGAATAAAGTCGACCAATAAAAACCGCATTGCAAAACCTTCTCCGCTGTCTTTCGAGAACCGAAATGACCACCACATGCCTGATCATGACAAAAAGATAGAACACTCTTGAATTCATCGTTGGGGACACACCTGCGAATGATCTAGTCAGGACAATATTTAAACAGATACTGTTCATCCCAGTAAAAGTGTTTTACTTGGTATAGAAATCGATATTTGTCCTGTTTTGACCATTCGCGGGAAATAAGTCTCGTAGCAAGATAATTCACAATATCCCTGAACCAAGGTTAAGTGGATACATTCAAGAGTTGTTCATCCGGAAAAGAATCATTGATCGGCAGGGTCATAGGTGAAGAAGAAATGCACGAAAGATGGTCGGCTACAACATTTTCACATCCTTTCTTATCTTTAATAACAAGATCAAATTCTTGTAATAGAAGGATCCAACGTATTAGCCTACCTTTATTATCCTTCTTCGCCAAAAGATGTTTCAAGGTGGAGTGGTCAGTGTAAACAACAATTGGTGAGCCAATCAAGTAAGGCCTGAATTTTTCTAATGCAAATATAACTGCCAAAAGTTCTTTTTCGGTAGTTGTATAGTTAATTTGAGCATCGTTCAGGGTCTTACTTGCGTAATAGATCACGTGTGGCATTTTTTCAATGTGCTGTCCTAAGACTGCACCAACTGCAAAATCTGATGCATCACACATAAGCTCAAAAGGGTGGTTCCAATCTGGAGAAGATAGAACAGGGCTGTAGTGAGAGAGTGTTTGAGTGAGTCGAATGCTGCCTCACAATCCGAGTCAAAGTGAAAGGTTGTGTCCTTGGCCAAGAGAATAGTTAAAGGTCTAGCAATTTTGCTAAAATCCTTAATGAATGTCCTGTAAAAGCCTGCATGGCCAAGAAAAGATCGTATATCCTTGACGCATTTGGGATGAGGTGGGTTTTGAATGACATCTATTTTAGCTTTGTCAACCTCAATGCCTTTCCGTGAAATAACATGTCCAAGAACAATTCCCTCTTGGACCATGAAATGTCATTTTTCCCAATTCAAGGTTAAGTTCTTCTCTTTACAACGAGTAAGAACTGCATCAAGATGTCATAGACAGTCAGCAAAAGAATCTCCAAATATCGAGAAATCGTCCATGAAAATGTCCAAAAAATTCTCGACCATGTCCGAGAATATCCCATTCATGCACCGCTGAAATGTAGCGGGAGCATTGCATAACCCGAAGGGCATGCGTCTATAAGAAAAAGTACCAAAAGGACAAGTAAATATGGTTTTGTCTTGATCCTTTTCGGCAATAGGGACCTGGTTGTAGCCATAGTATCTGTCCATGAAGCAGTAATATTCTCGTCCAGCTAAGCGTTCCAGCATCTGTTTAATAAAAGGTAGAAGAAAGTGGTCTTTTCTCGTTGCGGCATTGAGGTTTCTATAATCAATATATACACGCCACCCAGTTTGAGTGCGTGTTTGGATTAACTCATTTGCCTCATTTGTTATGTCAGTAATGCCAGATTTCTTAGGAACGACATGAATTGGACTTACCCATTGGCTATCGGAGATTGGGTAAATGTTACCATTATCAAGGCATTTGACGATCTCTTTCTTCACCGCATCCTTTATGACGGGGTTCAACCGTCTCTGTGGTTCTCGTGTTGGCTTGGCTTCATCCATCAGATCTATATGATGTTCAACAATCAAGGGACTAATCCCTTTGATGTCTGCCATAGCCCAACCAAATGCATGCCTATTAGATCTCAATACCGTCAAAAGAGTGTTCTCTTGTTCTGAGGCTAGAGAAGCTGATATGATAACAGGTAAATACTCATTCTCACCTAAATATGCATATTTAAGGTGAGAAGGTAAAAGTTTGAGATCTAATGCTGGCGGAGAAACTAAAGAAGGTGGGATCATCGAATGATACTCGGAGTCAAGGAGAAGCTCGTAGCCTGCATAAGATACAGACTTGGAAGGTGATGAGTCAAGAGTTTCAGACTCAAGCGTGGAAAATGTGTCATCACTAAGATGTGACAGATCAAACATTGATGTGCTAGTATCGTCGAGATCTTCAAAGCAAAGTTCATCAACTTCGCAATTTTCGGGAGAAATCTCGTGGACAGAACAAACATCAAGTATATGAGAAGAGGGTTCAGATGGCTGACTTCCAATTTTATATATTTCAGTTCAATTGTCATTTTTCCGAAAGATAGGTTAATTGAACCGTTTCGACAATTAATGACAGCATTGGAAGTGGCAAGGAATGGTCGACCCAAAATCACCGGAATTTGGTTCTGTGGGTTTGCTATAGGTTGTGTATCTAAAACAATAAAGTCCACAGGGAATATGAACTCCCCGACTTTTATCAACACATCCTCCAGTTCACCCATAGGTTTGGTGATTGATCGGTCTGCCATTTGGAGAGTGCAATGAGATGGTTTCAACTCTCCAATCCCTAACTGCTCGTAAACAGAATATGGAAGCAGGTTAACACTTGCGCCTAGGTCAAGTAAAGCACGGTTGATGTTTTTACCCCCGATAGAAATCGAGATTGTAGGACATCCTGGGTCCTTACGTTTCTTTGGCAACTGTGGGGTAAAAGCAGTGCTAACATTATTAGTCATGAAGACCTTTTTCAGCACTTGAGTCTTCCTCTTCCTAGTGCACAAGTCTTTAAAAATTTTCGCATAAGCGGGGACTTGTTGAATAGCATCTAAGAGAGGGATGCTGATGTTAACTTGTTTAAACAATTCCATAATCTTCTCCATATGTGGACTCGATTTGTTTATGTTAGTTATATGTATGCCTTAGAGGCCATTACTGTACATATGTTGTATATTGTAGTGGATGCTTGGACATATATAGGGAGGACTTTCTTGCTCGACATGATAGTATGCTATCTGGTTACTCTTTATCTTAACATGTACTCTGATTGTCTCTATGTCGCATGTTGATAAAGCCCTTAGGATGAGTACTTGACTACCATGGCTATGATGCAGATCATACTAGTGAGGACAGTGTAGTCGCCAAGTACATCCTTCAAATGTTCCTAGTTGTGGGAGTAACGACACAGGGAATCGATACTCCAGAGTAGACTAGCGTATGCGCTTCTTGACCCATATGATGGGCGATGGATGATCTCATATCCATTGGTGTTTGACATCAGAGAAGGTATATGGGTGCTCAGTGGAGACTGGGTACATTGGACGGACTCGCCGAGAACTCCCAGATGGTATTATACCTCACGTCAGATAGCAGTTCTTTGGTGACATTGGTACATGATAGTCTGTAGACCCGAGATCGTCATAGAGTCTTGTGTGATTCCCACTGTGCTTTGATTTCCATCACACCACGTCCAAGAGGGCGAGCAAAAAGGTGGCTTTTGGGTACAGTCCCGAATCACATGGAGTCAATGAGCGATAGGAGGGGTTTCATCTCTCCCGGTATAGGGAGTTGATGTTGCACTGTGTTCGATTGGCTGTAACTGGAAATCCCTAGCCAGGGTTGCTGAGATTTACTGGTAAGTGTTATCAGTAGTTTCTCGAACTGTTATGGACCTCATATCGACATGACTTATCAAGCTACTGGGGTCTGACGTTTACCACCCCTAGGCGAGATATGCGACATATTAGACGAAGAGACCGGACTGTACGGGAGTGTTACTGGTTGGATTCACGGGAGAAAGTACAGGCTTGCTTGTTGATCTTCTAATTTCTCAATACCTGGGTGGCTGTTACGTTTAGCTGACCGCTTGCAGCTTGTGGGTGTTTGATATGATCATCACGTATTGCCGGCGTATTGACGATTCTTCAGAATCCTACACAGAGGTTTCCAAGCTCAGGAAAAACGGAGTAGGAGCACATATGTAATATGTGTGGGACCGAGAACAATACGTGTATGTGATACCGTATTAGATTCTCGCGATATGAGATATCGTCCGGGTATATGTGATATAGCCGGGTCATCGGATCAAGTGTTGATTCGATGAACTGATACAGATTATATTAGTCGGTTATTTGTTAAATAGCCGGATTATCGGATCAAGTGTTGATTCGATAATTTAATGTATAATTATATATTTGATATATTAAATTATATTAACTAATATAAGCTCACTAAAAGATTCTTTTTCTCACTCGGGTAATACATTGATATATATGTGATATATGTTAAATGTATTATTTTATTTTGTTACAATAAATATTGTATATGTGATATATAATATTGTAACAAGTTAAGTTACAAATGCAACATGTTTTGTGGAGTTTAAACATGGTTAGGGTTTGGATTAGGGTTAAACTTTCTTGAAGCTTCTAGAAGCTTTGCTTTTGTTTTAAGCAAAGATATTTTGTAAAGATATTTTGGTTGATATTTCATAACCAAACCCAAACTCTTTACCATGGTTAAATCTCTACATGGGTTAAGTTATCATTCTTAACCCATGGTTGCATTTCTAACCTCACACAAGTTTCATTATTCATCACAAATGGTTTTGCTTTTTCTTCTTCTTTCTCTTTGATGAATAGCTTTCTAGCTTTTTCAAAAGTGATGAAAATGAGTGAGATAAAGAAAACAAATGAGAGCTAAATTCCTACTGCATCATCCTCATCTATTCTAACCACTTAGATTAGGGTGTTTTCTGTTCTAATACTTGATTAGTGAAGCAAAAGCTTGGGCTTGAGTTTCTTCATGGTAGATCGTCTTTGTTATCGAAGATCGGAAGCAATCTTGCATCTTTCTCTTCATGGAGCCTCTCTAGAATCCGGGTACTCGATGATCGCAGCGAAGGGACCTCAACACGGAGCTTTAGAAGTGAAGGAACGGACTACAAAGGTTGTAATCCCTAACTCTTAGAAGTAAAGTTCTTTACTTGCTTTGTTTCGCCTAATCTCTAGTCTAAGATCTTGGTTAGGGTTGTTCGGCACGTCTAAAATTTAAATCGGGCATGGTTAATGCCTTATAGACCCTTATGACGGTGCCTAGTAACCCTATACTGGTATCAGAGCCAAGCTTGAGCTTTAGGCGAAGTCTAGACGAAGTTTAAAGTTCGATCAAACCCCGAAACGTTGCAATATACACCTTCTCTAGAAATTTTTTAAAATGTTGATTTTTTCTGTATTAAAAATACTTAGAAAATTAAGCAGGGTATTTTAGGAATTTCTGTAAAAAACAAGCCCATAATCCCTTTAAAGCACCGCGGAACCGCGTCAATACCCGGCCTTGCACGGCTGTTCCGCGGCCAAACAGGGGAATTAGGGTTAGATTTTGCTACAGTAACATCCGTAGGTACTTTTTCATGCTTCTGGGAATTTTTAATTCTACTCAAGTGTTGAGTTTTCTGGAAATCTTTTGTATTTGTTGATTCGATCGGAAAGTTTAACTTTGTTTATGTCTTTTCCGGATAATTTAGAACGTGTTAAAAAGTTCGAACAGATATCAATAACTCACTTTTTCCCTTGTCGAAAAATTTCCAAGTGTTGGATTTTTTCCTTAATTAAAGAACATTTATAGTCGTGCAAGTAACACGATGGACCCTCTAGAAGAACACAAACCTTAACTCGATTATGTGACCGTCTGAACCACCTCTAAACCTTAGGGT
Source organism: Agapanthus africanus (assembly GCA_030015575.1). Taxonomy (NCBI): domain Eukaryota; kingdom Viridiplantae; phylum Streptophyta; class Magnoliopsida; order Asparagales; family Amaryllidaceae; genus Agapanthus; species Agapanthus africanus. The sequence continues at coordinate 203,760,006 of JASDDO010000031.1, read as the reverse complement.
TTGGGGCAGTACGGCATTGCCACATGTGAGACGTTGGTTTAACCCTTCTACGGCTGGACCATTTGTACTGTGGCATGTGATGGATATTTTTTGAACTCCGCTCAAGTGTTGAGCTATTTGGGAAATATTGGGCGTTTGTTTATTCGATCGGAAAGTTTAACATTGTCTATTTATCTGGAATGTGATATAATATTTGGAATCCACAAGTAGTTATGAGATAACTAATTTGAATGTTAAAAATCTATCAGTTTAGTCTCATTTGATTAGTTGCCACGGGATTTTGATGTGATCAAAAGTCCGTCGCAATCACGTAGCGTACGTGGATACTCGCCGGGTAAACTTAATCGATAGCCACACCCCATAGCCCCGACCAAGTGACTGTAGGAGAACCCCGTCGCCAAAAGCATTCATTCGGGTGCTCGCGGCAGCGGTGTTCCGCCTTAGTGCACTTCGTCGACGGCATCCGGGGGTGCAGCCGTCTACTAAAGTTTGCGGCGGGCATTCGATCAGGATGTCGGGAATCTTGTTGAATTGCCCGACTAGATATTGAAAAGTTTTTTCGATATTGGGACTAAAATGCGGAGTTTATAATTGTTAGGCATGCGATGTCTAAGGAATTCATTTGGTTAGGCATGCGATGTCTAAGAAAGTTGCGGATTCCAACTGTTGTAGTTTTACACTTTCTTTTCTGCGACCGTAAGTGGAATATGTGGTGTATCGCCGGTTTCGTTGCTATACATCAACGACAATTAGGGTACGCATATTTACTTACGTTGATGATATGAGATATTATGTGTTGCTATGATATGTTATATTGGATCGTCGTGTTCTGAATAGCCGGGGGTTTTATGTGAGATGGGAGTTTTTCTTTTTCATTCATTGTATGTAATATTCTTTTATTGGGGCACTTCCGGGCTGAGGATGATGTCACCATTGTATATTATTTACTTTTCCGCATTAGGTAGACCCAAGGCGGGGAGCACAAGTAACCGGGTTCTAGGGTCCAGTGGGAGACCATCTCGAGGAGTCGAGATCGGGTCTCCTAACCCTAGAATTGGCAGTGTTGCTTGCCGCTCTCGTAGGGGTCTATGGATGTCGGTTTGGCTATTCATTACGATCGTGGAATCCGTGTTTTATACAGGCTCGTATTAAAACACGGACGTCCTAGTATATCCCATATTTCATATGTTATCTTCTGCTGCAATGTTCTGTGATGAGATCATATTACTTCCTGAGACGAATGTTTATATTATATATAAATGAGATATATGTTATATTGCAGATTTCGTTTCAAATGTAATGCTTGTGAAGCATAATAAAATGGGACTTCATTAATGAGATTAATGAAACTAAAAGAAACCTAAAGATGTTGTAGAAACTTGTTTAAAAACTGGTAGCTCTAGTTCTTGCTTTGCATAGCGGTGTTCCTTGTAGAACATCCAGCACCTTATTCGATAAGGAAAGAGCCGAGATCCCTTCATCGGGAGTGACCTATTTAGAGAAACTAGCAGATGCTACAAACTCGGTTTGTCTTTTGATTACTTCTATAGTTATTGCTTTGCACAACGGTATTTGTGAAATATCCTGAACCTTATTCGATAAGGAAAGAGCCGAGATCCCTTCACCGGGAGTGACCTCATTAGCGAAACTAGAAAAGCCTCAAAAACACTCCTTTGAAAATCACCCGATTCTACAACGATATCAAATTCATTACGCAATGGGTTTTCTTAAAAACCTGTCGTAACCCTCCATCATTTCAGATAAGTGATAGTTAGTATTCGTGCTGCGTTTGTTGGCCTTTGTCAAGGCGTAGTGTGCGGTAGCTGATTACTGCTTATCCGTATAAGCATATGATGCGATTGAGTTAGGGTAGCTGTGCGACCTTGTTGGCCTTTGTCAAGGGTCGTGCGGGTGGGTTTAATTCAATCAGGAAATGACGGGTTAAACTTGACTAGCATCCTATGGTTTGTTGGCCTTTGTCAAGGTCATAGGAGGTTAGGGGTAAAATATTATTGGGAATTTCAAGTGTTGAAATTTGCAATGAGATTGCATACCTTCTATGAGATAGTTGGATCCCGATATCTGCAGCGAGTAAGAGTTACTCCTGGGAGAGTTTTACACATTACAATTAGCTGATCAAGTAGGTGTCTAGAAAGGTGTCAACGGGGCTAACCCTCTGGGAAAACGAGGTTTATTTTAATTAGGTCCGTGCGAAAGCACGGGGAACCTCCCTCAAAGTACCGGCACTGGCCTGGCCGAATGATTGGCAAACTTGTACGGTGTAATTAATCCCGGCTAGTCTTACCTTTTAGGGTTTGAAGGAAGATTTGACTAAAACAGTGGGAGACATCCTGATTAGATATATTAATAACCAATCTAATCTTGCAAGAGCACACGCTGAGTTTTTTCTTCTCTCTCTCTCCAGGTAGTGACTATGTCACGCCTTAAGCAAGATAATAATACGGATGTATTGACCGAACCCGCTTGTTATACTGCGTTAGGGAACGTTGGTCCCCCTCCAACTTATAATTGTTATGACAGAGCAGGAAATAGGGGATTACCAGAATTCCCGTACCGCCCAAACGAAGAAAGTACATGTTGATGTATCTTCTTCGGGTATGTTCATTACCGAGAACTGTTTCTCAGTATCCTTTACGTCCTGGGTATGAGATACCGGATCAGGATCCCACATATGTAATCTGTTACATAGGCTACAGATAGGTAGAGAACTTAGAACGGATGATAAGTTTCAAGAGTTGAAAATGGTGCAAGTATTGCAGCCAAGTCTGTTGGCAGTTATCACCCTGTATTACCAGAATACATTGATTCTGAACGAATGTTATTAGATACCGAACCTGATATACAACATCATATCAGTCTCTTTATTAGTAAAGAAGGATATAATTTTGTATTGTTGGATAATGTTTTGAACATTTCTTATATCAAGAGTTGATCGGTTCAGGCATGTTATCTAAAAGCATAGACGTTCTAAATCAAACTACAGTTCTTAACGTACAGAACACACACAAGAGGATGAGTTCAGAAATGAACGGATCCTTCTTGAGGTATTATAGACTAGGTCATATCAATGAGACCCGACTAGCTGAAGTTACATTTAGATGCATATTTAAATCTGTTTAAATTTACATCTTGTGAAACTTGTCGGTCATGTCACAAAGATAAGATGACCACAGCTCTGTTTATTGGAAACAGAGAAAGAGTTAGTGAACTCTTGGGATTGATACATGATGATGTATGTAAGGTCCCCTGTCTATACTTGCTAGGACTGATTCTTTATACTTCATTATATTCACTGATGGTCTCTCAAGATTCGCACATGTGTTCCTGTTGAAACACAAGTCTGAACCTTTTGAGAAATTCAATGAATATGAGTTAGATGTAGTGAACCAAAACGGGTATAAGTATTATGTCCTTTGATGTTATCAGGGAGGAGAATACTTGAGCATGGGATTCCTGGACTATTCTGAAGGAGAATGAGATTCTCTCTCAGCATTACTCCTCCGTATACACCACAGCACGTCGGTGTATCGGGGCGGAGCAATCACACCCTATTTGATATGGTGCGCTCTATGATGAGTACTACTGAGTTTCCTATTTTCTTTTGGGAGTTATGCACTTGAGAAGATGCATACCTATTGAATAGGGTTCCAATCAAATCAATTGCCTACCACTCCATATATGATATGGTATGGGAAGAGCCCATCTCTTAATGTAGTTAAGATTTGGGGTTGTCCGGCCTATGTCTAAAAGCATAATCCAGACAAGCTCAAGGTAAAGTCAGTTCTGTGGAAGTTTGTTGGATATCCCAAGCATTAGCAAGGGAATATCTTCTACCACATCGTGGAACAAAAGATATTTTGTTTCTCAGCATGCCACCTTTGTGAAACGGAATTTCTTGTGAAGAAATTAGTGGTCATGAGGTAGAACTGGAAAGAGTTCCAGCTATACAAACTGCAGCTGATGATTTGGTAGAACCGGAGGATTCAATAGTTTCTAACGAACCTCAGCCTCTCCGCCGATCTAGTAGGGTTCCTCATCCACCTGAGAGATACTTCGGTTTCTCTATGACAGTGGGAGCGAGGATTGCATCATGAGATGATGACCCAACTTATTTCGAGTAGGCCATCAGGAGTGGGGACTCTGTAAGAATGGCTGGTTGCTTAGCGATCTGAGATGGAATCCTTATACACCAACAAAGTATGGACTTTGGTTGCTTTATCTGAAGGGTTAAATCCACATCAGGAGCAAGTATATCTTGAGAAGGTTACTTAGTGTACATGGAAAAGTTTAGACTTTCAAAGCTATTCTTAAGTCCATCCAGATCCTACTTGCCACGGCTACATACCATAACTACGATATCTGGCGGTTGGGTGTCATGACTGCTTTTCTAAATGTTGATTTGGAAGAGAGCATCTATAAATACACAGCCAGAGGGCTTCGTAGACAGTGGGAGTAGCGGAAACGTGTGCAAGATGTTTTATGTGATAAATCAGGCATCGCAGAGTTGGAACGTCTGTTTTGATGGAGTAGTCAAAGAGTTTGACTTCATCAAAATGGTAGATGAACCTTGTATATACAAAAAGGTAGTAGGGAGTATGGTGGTGATCCTCGTATTATACGTGAATGACATACTCTTGATAGGGAAGGAGTTTCCTATGCTACGATCGGCCAATCTCCTCTTATCACAAAGATTATCCATATAGGATCAAGGTGATACCACCTAAATTCAGGATTATGGATCTATGAGATAGATCTAATTGGATGTTAGGATTCTCACTAGTTGTAGTGAGATGGTATCAATCGATCCTGGGGAGAATCACTGGAAAGGTTCCAGGGTGATAAGGACGACTGAATGTCAGTCGCAGGCATTGTCTTTACCCTCAGTGGAGGGACGGTATGTTGGAAGAGTTCCAAGCTAGATACCGTGACATACTAGACGATTAAAGGCAAGATACATCGTTACTAAGGATGCTACCAAAGAGGCAGTCTGGATATATATATAAGTTCATGAGATGAACTTCGTTCCTGCCATTGTGTGACAATGGAGTTGTGGCTTATGCCTAGGAACCCACATCCCATCAAAGATCCAGACATATTCTAAAGCAGTATCACCTGATAATGGAGATGGTTGATCTCCAGGGAGATCGAGGTTAGGAGAGTAGACACATAGGACAACAACGCGGATCTACTCACACAGGCCTAGTTCTCAGAAGAGACTATTATGGGATGGTTGAGTATGAGATACTTCAACCATAGCTTATTGTTGGGTATGAGATACTTCAACAAAAGGCCCTAGTGCAAGTGGGAGATTGTTAGTTATATGTGTGCCGTAGAGGCCATTACTGTACATACAATGTATATTGTGGTGGATGCTTGGACATATATAGGGAGGACTTTCTTGCTCGACATGATAGTATGCTATCTGGTTACTCTTTATCTTAACATGTACTCTGATTGTCTCTATGTCACAAGTTGATAAAGCCCTTAGGATGAGTACTTGACTACCAGGACTATGATGTAGATCATACTAGTGAGGACAGTGTACTCGCCAAGTACATCCTTCAAATGTTCCTAGTCGTGGGAGTACCGAGACAAGGCATCGATACTCCAGAGTCACTAGCGTATGCGCTTCTTGACCCATATGATGGGCGATGGATGATCTTATATCCATTAGTGTTTGACATCAGAGAAGGTATACGGGTGCTCAATGGAGACTGGGTGCACTGGACGAACTCGCCGAGAAATCCTAGATGGTATTATACCTCACGTCAGATAGCAGTTCTCTGGTGACACTGGTGCAGGATAGTCTGTAGACCCGAGATCGTCATAGAGTCTTGTATGATTCCCACTGTGCTTTGATTTCCATCATACCACGTCCAAGAGGGCGTGCAAAAAGGTGGCTTTTGGGTACAGTCCCGAATCACATGGAGGCAATGAGAGATAGGAGGGGTTTCGTCTCTCCCGGTATAGGGAGTTGATGTTGCGCTGTGTTCGATTGGCTGTAACTTGAAATCCTTAGCCAGGGTTGCTGAGATTTACTGGTAAGTGTTATCAGTAGTTTCTCGAATTGTTATGGACCTCATATCGACACGACTTATCAAGCTACTAGGGTTTGACGTTTACTACCCCTAGGCGAGATATACGACATATCAGACAAAGAGACCGGACTGTACGGGAGTGTTAAAGGTTGGATTCACGGGAGAAAGTAAAGGCTTTCTTGTTGATCTTCTGATTGCTCAATACCTGGGTGGCTGTTACGTTTAGTTGACCGCTTGCATCTTGTGGGTGTTTGATATGATCATCACCTACTGCCGGCGTATTGACGATTCTTTAGAGTCCTACACAGAGGTTTCCTGGCTCAGGCAAAACGGAGAAGGAGCACATATGTGATATGTGCGGGACCGAGAACAATACGTGTATGTGATACCGTATTAGATTCTCGCGATATGAGATATCGACCGGGTATATGTGATATAGCCGGGTCATCGGATCAAGTGTTGATTCGATGAACTGATACAGATTATATTAGTCGGTTATTTGTGAAATAGCCGGATTATCGGATCAAGTGTTGATTCGATAATTTAATGTATAATTATATATTTGATATATTAAATTACATTAACTAATATAAGCTCACTAAAAGATTCTTTTTCTCACTCGGGTAATACATTGATATATATGTGATATATGTTAAATGTATTATTTTATTTTGTTACAATAAATATTGTATATGTGATATATAATATTGTAACAAGTTAAGGTTACAAATGCAACATGTTTTGTGGAGTTTAAACATGGTTAGGGTTTGGATTAGGGTTAAACTTTGTTGAAGCTTCTAGAAGCTTTGCTTTTATTTTAAGCAAAGATATTTTGGTTGATATTTCTTAACCAAACCCAAACCCTTTACCATGGTTAAATCTCTACATGGGTTAAGTTATCATTCTTAACCCATGGTTGCATTTCTAACCTCACACAAGTTTCATTATTCATCATAAATGGTTTTTCTTCTTCTTCTTCTTCTTTCTCTTTGATGAAAAGCTTTCTAGATTTTTCAAAAGTGATGAAAATGAGTGAGATAAAGAAAACAAATGAGAGCTAAATTCCCACTTCATCATCCTCATCTATTCTAGCCACTTAGATTAGGGTGTTTGCTTTTATAATACTCGATTAGTGAAGCAAAAGCTTGGGCTTGAGTTTCTTCAAGGTAGATCATCTTTGTTATCGAAGATCGGAAGCAAGCTTGCATCTTTCTCTTCATGGAGCCTCTCTAGAGTCCGGGTACTCGATGATCGCAGCGAAGGGACCTCAACACGGAGCTTTAGAAGTGAAGGAACGGACTACAAAGGTTGTAATCCCTAACTCTTAGAAGTAAAGTTGTTTACATGCTTTGTCTCGCCTAATCTCTTATCTAAGATCTTGGTTAGGGTTGTTTGGCATGTCTAAAATTTAAATCGGGCATAGTTGATGCCTTATAGACCCTTGTGACAGTGCCTAGTAACCCTACAGTTTCCCCTTAACCGGTTCGGATAAGGAGCTTTAGCAATATAGAGCTGGGTCCAACATTGGAGAAGGTGGTGTGTGTGTAGGTGATTCCAGAATAGGAGTGGCGATCGTCTTTGGTGGACTAGAAGAGGTTTGCTGAGGTGTCGAGCCTAGACGAAAACTGAGAATATGCTCGCAAGAAGGTGGTGCGGTAGATAAAGTAGTATTAGAAGTAGAAGTGTGTGTGGAAGGAAAGGTCTCAGCCGGGGTATTATTGATAAAATTTTCAATATCATAAATCTCTTCCCCAACGTGATTGTTCAGCACTCTTCCTGATCTCAACGTTGTGATGGCGTTCACATTGTAGTGTTGTGAATGCCCAGGATTCGGTAAGGGTTGAGACGGAAGTTTCCCTTTCTCTCTTGCACTCATTTCGGCTTTTAATTGGGCAATTTGAGCTTCCATCGATTTTAAACTCCCATCTTGGAGGTCAGAGTTTTTCTCGAATTTATCGAGGGAATACTTAAATTCAGCCGACATTCGTTTCATGTACATTTCAAAAGTCTGTTCGAGTGAAGAAGAGAAATCAGTACCGGTCAACTGTGAAGGATTATACGGTGCAGGTGTGTTGACTGGATTTTGAAAGTTTTATGATTGGTAGGGGTGCTGAGTCAGTTGAAATGGTTGTTGTTGTGGTGGAGGACCCCTTTGAAAATTATTTTGATTTGGAACCGTATTTTGAGTTTGTTGTTGGTTCCAAGCAAAGTTAGGGTGATTCCTCCAACCCTGATTATAAGTGGAATAATACGGATCGTTTCTAGGTCTTTGTTGGAAAGCAGCATTGGTATACTCTTGACCTTGAAACGGAGAATTTAAAGGACATTCTTCCGTAAGATGAGATGGATCAGAACAGCATCCATAAACAGTTTTGGAAAGTGACATCTGATTTAGGGAGGCTGCTAAATTTTTTTGTTCCATAGCTTCGAGTTTCTTTTGCATTGCTTCCATTTCAGCACTAACTCCTATGGAAACATCAATTTGGTGAATGCCACCCCTAGATGATGACTGGTTTACACTCTCTCACTGCAATGATTTTTCAGCGAAATCTTCTAAGAATCTCTAGGCTTCACCATCATCTTTAGTCATGAAGGTGCCTTGACACATGGATTCAAGGTTCTGTTTAGTGGTAGGATTAATTCTCTCATATATGATTTTGCATAGATCCCATCTAGGGATTCCGTGATGTGGACATTGAACTAACAGATCCTTGAAGCATTCAAAACACTTCGAGAATGGTTCATTTGGAAGCTGGGTAAATTGATTTATTTCGCTACGGACTCGAGCTGTTTTATGATTAGGGTAGAATTTCTTAAGGAATGTTGTTACGAATTCTCCCCAGTTCGAAATGGAATGTGCGGCTGTGTTATAAAGCCACTTCTCGGCTATATCGCACAAGGTAAATGGGAGAAGACGTAGACGCATAGCATCCACAGAAAGCTGTGAAGTACCCATCATTGCGCTTACATTTTCAAATTTGGTAATAAAGACATGCATCTTCAGACTCGAGACCGTGGTATTTGGTTAGAAGATTGATGTATTGGGGTTTGATTTAAAAGTTATCCCCATTGGCTGGTGGAATGGTGAGATAGGTCGATAGAGGACCTCATATAGGGTAACATCTCTCTTGGAGAGAGATGCGGGGTGGATTCTGCGCTCCTGCGGACGGTGGCAGAGTAGTGTTAAAGAAGTTCGATGGAGAACCGTCCATCGAATTGGGTGTGGTGGTGGGTATAGAAAAAGTAAACGTAGAAATACCGACTTCGGAGTCGATAGGAGGAACGCGGACAAGTCGGGCACTAGAATCCCGTGTCCAGCCGAGCATGCACTAAATGGTTTAGCACAAGTGGCAGCGTTGTGTGATAATTAAGGAAAAGATGAGATTGGTGTTTTTTTAAAAAAAAATACGGATTTTTGAAAAATTCACACAAACAATGCACAAGCAACCCTAAATCTAGTGGTCACCTAGGTCAAGGCTCTAGACCGGCCTCTCCTGTGGCCCGGTAAGTGCCAGGTAAGTGGGAGGTTCTCCACTACGTAAGTAGTGGGTCTAATTAAGTAACCACTTGCCTTAGACAAACTTGCCTAGACACCACAAAAGAAACGCGGATAAGCAATATATTACCCACGACCTCCTTCTGTCCTAAGTGAGCGCGACGGTTCTTAGAGTCATGTTTTGATATTTTTTAGTTAATGAGGGTAATGCGGATGCAAGTTTGTGATTTTTATGGATTAGGACGGGTAATGAACTCCTGAACTAATCTGAATTTGGTCTTTGCCCCTTAATTTTCGTACTAAAAATGCAAACAACCAAGATCAAACACGCAGCAATTTTTCTTTTTGCGGCGCTGCGAATTTTTGCAAAGAAACCTGCAGAAATTGGTTGATGGAGAAGATGAGGGAAGAGATAAGAAAGTTCAAAATATACCAGAGACGATTGAAGCAGTGAAGCTATTATATCACCGCGGTTCCGCCACAATGAGCGCAATCTGGCCGCGGATGCGCGGTGTAATGGTGTGATCTCTGCAAAAAAATTATGCAGATGCTCCTGTTCACTTACTGAGCTCTCTGGAATTTCCTGAAAATTTTTCCTCTTGCTCCACAGATTCAAGATCTCCTTGCAAAAAATCACAACGAATAGTTAAGCGCTTGTTACGAATTTTGATCTAAAAACTGATGGAATAATAAATTTTCAACTCAAATTTCAAAAACGAACAAATTAGCCCTTCATCCCTGGCAACGGAGCCATTTGATTGATAATCGATTTCGATGTCGTGTTTAGAAAAGTGTAAAGATCACAACCAAAGAAATTTTTAAACCGCAATCAATAATGGTGTCAATTGTAGGTTCATTAGCGAGTGCGGATCGACCACAGGGAAAGTGTGATTTGATCGATCTTGTTTTAGTTGAGTTGAAAATTAAAAGATAAAAGAAAATTGTTCAAGAATTATGAAATTTAGTTTCAAGAATTATCAAGAAAATAAAGATCAAGAATCAAGAATCAAGAATTGTCAAGATAATATCCAAATCAAATGAGTTATCAAGATTTGTAAAGAGGCTCGTAGGAATCGATCCAATCGATAGCGATGATGAAGAATTAGGATTAAAAATTCTTATCTATTGATGATTTGTTGCTAGATCGACGACGATCAACAAGAATTAAGGATCTATTAAAGAAACTAGGGTTTCTTTATCATATCCTTTGTCCTTTCGTTGATTAGCATTCAAATTCTAGCCTCTAGGAAATTCAATCATCGATCATTGATTCTAATTAGAGCGAAAACATTCAAGAAAGCATCTCGCTCGAAACTAGGTTTTCGATAATTCAATTTTCTAAAGTTTAAAAAACTCATAAGACTTAAGAATCGTTCAAGAATTTAATCATCATCATCTATCTATTTTCTCGATTCCTCCACGAGCGGAGTTTTCACTCGAACATCATGAAAAAGAAAACAATCAACAATTGGTAACTCATCATAATGCTCAAATTAAAGAAAAGAAAGTTCAAGAATTTTCAACTTTTATTATTCAACATTTCGTTACAATTCACTCAAGACTACAAGAATTAAGGAGAGAACTCGATCGTCGAACTTGCTTCGCATCGTCTTTGTGAGTCGCGGATCGTCTTGGATCACTTGCTCGGATGAAGATAGGCGTTGCTCCAAAAAGGCTCGATGGATTCTTGCTTGATTTGGTACTCGATGATCTTAATTTGGATTTTTGAATTGTATTTGGGCTAGGTTTGGATACACAAGTTGTGTCACTCAACTTGTGTTTGGAATTGTTGAACAACCTCTTCATTAAGCCTTGGGTCCCTTTATATAGCCTTCTTCTTTAGCTTCCCCTAGAAGCTTGATTAGGTTTAGCTTCCTTTAGAAGCTAATCTAGGTTTAACTTCTCTTGCAAGCTTAGTAGTTATGAAAGAAGTTTCTAGATTAAGGTAGTTAACTAGCTTGCTTGAGAAGCTTGGCTGTTAGGACGGAAGCTTCTGGAGATCTCTGGAGACCGAAGTGCCTTGAAGAAGTTTGGCCAATGAAAGGAGAGATATGAAGTAACAATCTGCTGATGACGTGTCTTCGTGGCCGCGGATCCGCCTCCAATAGGCCCATTCGGCCGCGAATCCGCCGTCGTTTTGGGCAATCTATGCATGGAAACTCCTGTGCTGCTTTGTGTTGGCCTTATGGTATTTTTCTGATGTCTGGAATATTTTTATACTTTCTTATTCCCTGCCAGATCACAAGTCTTGTACTTGGCGTATTTTTATCAGCACTTTTAGTATTCTGGCTCTTTTACATGGAATTTCCTGCACATAATCTCGAGACAAGTGTTGCGATATACAAAAGATCATGCGTGCAATAATAAACACACAATTTCCCTTAAAATGCCGGTTATAATGTATAACACAAATTATTTGGTATTTTGCATGCAAATTGCTAATATGTGCTATATTTATACCAAACACCTTTAGATGATTGCAAATAGTAGGGAAATTGATGCGTTAAAAATGCAATATTTTCGACTGATCAGCTATTCATCACGACCGTGTAATCCTCCTTTTGTTGCAGCCCCAAACGAAACACGGATTCCTCGTGTTAGTTATGTATTTGCCCTAGAGGCCATTGTTGTACATACGATGTATATTATGATGGATGCTTGGATATATACAGAGAGGACTTTCTTGCTCGTCATGATAGTATGCTATTTGGTTTCACTTTATCTTAACATGTTGACTTGTATTGGTTTACTGTCTTACTCTCACATGTTGATAAAGCCCTTAGGATCTGTACTCGACTACTGGGACTATGATGAGATCATACTAGTGGGGCCATAGTAGTCGATGAGTACATCCTATAACTGTTCCTAGTCGAGGGTATATCGAGACAGGGCATCGATACACCAGAGTAGACTAGCGTATACGCATCTTGACCCATATGATGGGCGATGGATGTTCCCATATCCATCAGTGTTTGACATCAGAGATGGTGTACGGGTGCTCAGTGGAGACTGGGTACACTGGACGGACTCGCCGAGAACTCCCAGATGGTGATATACAACACGTCAGATGGCAGTTCTCCGGTGACACTGGTACAAGGTAGTCTGTAGACCCGAGATCGTCATAGAGTCTTGTGTGATTCCTACTGTGCTTTGATTTCCACCTTACCACGTCCAAGAGGGCGTGCAAAACGGTGGCTTTTGGGTACAGTCCCGAATCACATGGAGGCAATGAGCGATAGGAGGGGATTAGTCTCTCCCGGTATAGGGAGTTGATGTTGTGCTGTGTTCGATTGGCTATAACTGGAAGTCCCTGGACAGGGCTGATATAGAGATATACTGGTAAGTGTTACTAGTTGTTTCTCGACCTGTTATGAGCCTCACATCGACACGACTTATCGGTTACTGGGGTCTGACGTATACCACCCATAAACTTGATATGCGACATATCAGACGAACAGACCGGACTGTAGCGGAGTGTTACTGATTGGATTCACAGGAGAACGGACATGCTAGCTTGTTGATCTTCTGATCGCTCAATACCTGGGTGGCTGTTATGTTTAGCTGACCGCTTGCAGCTTGTGGGTGTTTGATATGATCCTCACCTGCTACCGGCGTATTGACGATTCTTTAGAGCCCTACACAGAGGTTTCTTGGCTCAGGAAAAACGGAGTAGAGGCACATATGTGATATGTGCAGGACCGAGGATAATACGATATGAGATACCGTATTATATTCTCGCGATATTTAGATATGAACCGGAACATCGAATCAAGTGTTGATTCGATAAATCGGTACATGATATATTAGTCGGTTATATTCGATATAGCCGGATCATCGAATCAAGTATTGATTCGATGTTTTAATGTATAATGATATATTGTATTATATTATCTAATATTGGCTCGCTTTATTATTTCATTTTCTCACCGGATTAATACATTGATATATATGCGATATATGTTAATTGTATTATTTTCTTTTGTTGCAAATATATAATATATGTGTGACATGATATGATTTATTATGAAACATGTTTAAGGATGATAAAAAGGGATTAGGGTTTGATTAGGGTTAGCACCTTCTTGTTCATTCTACAAGGATTCTCTTTTGTCTTGGTTAAGATATTATGGTTGATCCTTATCCTTAAGCTAACCAAACCCTAACTCTAGTTTATTCTCTACAAAGTTTTAGCCTCTCATCCTTGACCATAGTTCCATAATCAACCATATACTCTAATCTACTATTCATCACAAAAGGATTATTCTTTTCATTCTTCATCTTCTTCTCTCTTGAGTTTGAGAGAGAGTTGACTTGAGTTTTCTTTTGTGATGAGTTATTGTGAGAAAATGAAATAAAAAGAAAGCCTAAATACTACTCCATCATCCTCATCTAATCTAGCCCATTAGATTAGGGTGTTCACCTCATTAGAGTGAGAGAAAGCTTGAGCTATTGCAACTTCGACGTAGATCATCGGAGAAAACGAATACGACAAGCTATCATGGATCGTTCGAGTCGTGGAGCCTCTCTTGAGTCCGGGAGATCATGGATCGCGGCGAAGGGACTTCTACTCGGAGCTTGTGAAGCGAAGGAGCGGACTACAAAGGTTGTAATCCCTCACACTTAGGTTTAAAGATGTTATCTTGCATGTTAAACTCTAATAATCTAGCAAAGATCCCGGCTTTGGGTTGTTCGGCACATCTAAAATTTTATTTGGGAATGTTTGATGCTTTATGAACCTTCACAAGAGTGCCTAGGAACCCTAAAGTGGTATCATAACCTAGCTAGAGCATTAGGCGACGTGTTTATGAAGTTAAAACTCCGATCGAACCCGAACCGACAAAGCTAAACCCCTCTCTGGACAATTTTTTAAATCTGGGATTTTTCTGAATTAAAAATACCTAAAAAATTCAGCAGGGAAATATAAGAATTGTGGTGAAAAACGAGCACCTAACACTTCCAAACCGCCGCGGAACCGCGGCCGTACCGCGCTTGGTCCGCGGATCCGCGGCCGTACAAGGGAGATTGGTATTCGTTTTTACACAGTAATTCATATTTCTGTGATTTAAATTTTATGGGTATTTTTATTCTGACTCAAGTGTTGAGTATTCTGTGGTTTATTTTGTAATCGTAGATTCGATCGGAATATTTAAATTCGTTATTATTTCCGGATATTTAGAATCTTTTAAAATGTTCGAACGGATATCATTAACTCAATTTTTCCCGACACGAAAAATTTTCAAGTGTTAAATCTTTTCTTGAGTTTAAATCTTTCGCAAATGCGTGCAAGTTTTATGGTGGACCCTATAGAAGAAAACAAACCTTAACTCGATTATGTAACCGTCTTGAACTGCCTTTTGAACCTTCGGGTTTGGGGCAGTACGGCGTGCCACATGTGAGGCGTTGGCTTGACCCTTCTACGGCTGGACCGCTACTACTGTGACACATTCCGGATTATTTGTACTCCGCTCAAGTGTTGAGAAATTTAGGAAGTTTTGGGTATTTGATTATCTGTTCGAAAAGTTTAATACTGTCTATTTATCTGGAATGTGATACAATATGTGGAATTCATAGAGTTAGGCATGAAATGCGAAGTATGTGATATTTCGGATTTACGATGTCTAAAGTGATCGTGGATTCCAAATATTGTAGTTTTACACTTTCTATTCTGTGACCGTAAGTGTAGTATGTAGTGGTATTGCCGATTGTCGTTGCTATGCATCGACGACGATCAGTGTATGCATACTTACTTACGTTGATGATATGAGATATTATGTGTTGCTGAGATATGATGTGCAGGATTGTCGCGATTGAATAGCCGGGGGTTTTATGTGAGATGAGAGTTTTACATTTTCATTCATGTAAATTCAAATATAATGTAATATTTTTTTATTTGGGGCACTTCCGGGTTGTGGTTGATGCCACCAGTGTTGTATATTATTTACTTTTCCGCATTAGGATGGACCCAAGAAGGGGAGCACATGTGACCGGGTTCTGGGGTTCAGTGGGAGGCCATCTCGAGGAGTCGAGACCGGGTCTCCTAAACTCCAGAATTGGTAGGGTCGCTTGCCGCTCTCGTAGGGGTCCAGGGTGTGGGCTTGGCGACTGTGGAATCCGTATTTTCTATTGTTGGCTAAATACTAAATGCGGACGTCCTAGTATATCCCCCATTATATCTATGTTTCTACTGTGATATCTGCGATGTGATCATTTGATATGTTGTGATGGATACAGTATATAGTATGTATGATATATTATATAGACGTTACTTATGTTTTACACCCGCACTAGCCCTGCCCTGCTCTGTCGTTAGTTACCTAACCAAACGGTGCATGAGGGGACATCGAGGCGAATGCGGATGGCATAAGTGTACGTCGTATTTATCAGTGATGCTTAGGAAGCATAAGCTGATGGGATTTTTTATTAATGAGATTAATAAAAAGAAAAGAAACCTAAAAGATGTTGTAGAATCAAAACTTTATAAAAAGGGTAGCTACAGTTTTGCTTTGCATAGTGGTATATATGATATACCCTGCACCTTATTCGATGAGGAAAGAGCCGAGATCCCTTCACCGGGAGTGACCACTTTAGCGAAACTGGCAGATGCTACAAAACTCGGTTTGTCTTTTGATTGCTTTTAGAGTTTTGCTTTGCACAGTGATATATATGATATGTCCTACACCTTATTCGATGAGAAAAAAGCCGAGAACCCTTCACCGGGAGTGACCTCTTTTGCAAAACTAATGAAAGCCTAAAAAACACTCCATTTTAAAATTTCACATGATTCTACGACGATATCAAGTTCATTACGCTCATGGTTTTCTGAAAAACCTGCTTAGCCCTCCGTCATTTCAGATAAAGACTAGTTAGTATTCGTGCTACGTTTGTTGACTATGTTAAGGCGTAGTGTGCGGTAGCTAATTAGTACTTATCTGCTAAAACATGAGATGTGATTGGATTAGGGTAGTTGTACGACTTTGTTGACTATGTTAAGGGTCGTGCAGGTGGGTTTAATTCAATCGGGAAATGACGGGTTGAACTTGGCTAGCAATTATGATTTGTTGACTATGTTAAGGTCATAAATTGCTAGGGGCAAAATATTATCTGGAATTTCAAGTGTTGAAATTTGCAATGAGATTGCATACCTTCTATGAGATAGTTGGATCCCGATATCCACTGCGAGTAAGAGTTACTCCTGGGAGAGTTTTACACAGGACAATTAGTCGATCAAGTAGGTGTCTAGAAAAGTGTTAACGGGGTTATGCCTCTGGGAAAACGAGGTTTACTTTAATTAGGTCCGTGCGAAAGCATGGGGAACCTCCCTCAAGTACCGACACTGATCTGGCTGAAAGATTGACGAAATTGTAGGGTGTAATTAATCCCGGCTAATCTTACCTTTTAGGGTTCGAAGGTAGATTTGATAAAAACAGTGGGAGACATCCTGATTAGATAAGGTAATAACCAATCTAATCTTGCAAGAGCATACGCTAAAGTGTTTTCTTCTCTCTCTCCAGGTAGCGACCATGTCAGGCCATAATCAAGATAATAATATGGATGTATTGACTGAACCCGCTTATTATAATGAGCAGGGGAACGTTGGACCCGTTCTTTCTTATAAGAGTTATAAGACTGAACAGGGAATAGGGGAATATCTGGATTCTCAAGCCGCCCAGAAGAACATGCATGTTGATGCATCTTCTTCACGTGTGTTAGTTATTGAGAACTGTTTCTTAGTTCACCCTACATCCTGGGTATTAGATACCGGATCAGGATCCCACATATGTAAATTGTTACATGGGCTACGAAAAGGTAGAGAACTGGGAAAAGGTGATCATTCCGTTCAAGTAGGAAACGGTGCAAGTATTGCAGCCAAAGCAGTTGGCGAATATCACCTTGTATTTCTAAGTCGTAATACACTGAATCTAAATGAGTGCTGTTATATACCGAACATGATGTGCAACATTATATCAGTCTCTTTATTAAGTAAAGAAGGATATAGTTTTGTAGTAAAGGATAATGTTATGAACATATTCCTAGATCAAAAGTTGATTGCATCAGGCTTGTTACATAATGGCATATTCATTCTAAATCAGAATACAGTCCTCAATATACAAAACACACACAAGAGGAAAAGTTCAGAAATGAACGAATCCTTCTTGTGGCATTGTAGACTTGGTCATACCAATGCGACACGACTGGCTAAGTTACATAAGGATGGTTATTTGAATCCGTTCGAATTATCATCTTATGATACTTGCCATTCATGTCTCGAAGGAAAAATGACCTAAGCTCCGTTTAGTGGACACGGAGAAAGAGTTACCAAACTCTTAGGACGGGTACATAGTGATGGATGCGGTCCCATGTCTATGCATGCCAGGAACGGTTCTTCCTACTTCATTACATTCACTGACGATCTCTCTAGATTCGGACATGTGTTCCTAATGAAACAAAAGTCTGAAGCTTTTGAGAAATTCAGAGAATATAAGTACGAAGTAAAGAATCAAACGGGCAAAAGTATTAAGATTCTTCGATCTGATCGAGGAGGTGAATAAATAAGAAATGAGTTCCTAGATTATCTAAAAGAGAATGTGATTCTCTCTCAGCTTACTCCTCCTTATACACCACAGCACAACGGTGTATCGGAACGGAGGAATCGCACCCTATTAGATATGGTGCGCTCTATGATGAGCGAGACAGAGTTGCCTATTTCCTTCTGGGGTTATGCGCTTGAGACAGCAGCATACCTATTGAATCAAGTTCCGTCTAAATCTGTGCCTACCACACCATATGAGATATGGAGTGGGAAGAGACCATATTTTAAAAGAGTTATGGTATGGGGTTGTCCGGCCTATGTCAAAAGGCAAAATCCAGACAAACTCTAGGCACGGTCAGTTCTTTGCAAGTTTGTGGGATATCCTAAAAATTCCGAAGGATATTTTTTCTACCACGCTGAAGAACTAAAAGTGTTTATTTCTCAATATGCCACCTTTTTGGAAAAGGAATTTCTTGCAAAAGAAATTAGTGGCAAAGAGGTAGAGCTGCAACTGAAGATTTAGTAGAACCAGAGGATTCAGTAGTACCCGACGAACCCCAGCCTCTCCGCCGATCTAGTAGGTTTTCTCGTCCACCTGAGAAATACTACGGTTTTGTCATTGATGGTGGAAGTGAGGATTGCATCATGGAAGATGATGACCCGACTAGTTTCGAGCAGGCCATCACGAGTGGTGACTCTGTGAAATGGCTGGATGCAATGCGATCTGAGCTGGAATCCATGTACACCAATAAAGTATGGATTTTGGAAAATGCTCCTGAAGGGGTAAAACCCATTGGGAGCAAGTGGATTTTTAAAAGGAAATTTGGTGTAGATGGAAAAGTTGAGACTTTCAAAGCTAGACTTGTAGCAAAGGGTTTTCGTCAACGACCAGGTGTGGATTATGACGAAACCTTTTCTCTAGTGGCTATGCTTAAGTCCATCCGGATCTTACTTGCCATTGCTGCATACAATGACTACGAAATCTGGCAAATGGATGTTAAGACCGCCTTTCTAAATAGTGATTTAGAATAGTGCGTGTACATAACTCAGCCAGAGGGCTTCGTAGATAGTGGGAGCAGCGGAAAGGTGTGCAAGATGCTTAAATCCATTTATGGGTTAAAGCAAGCATCGCGGAGTTGGAACATCTGTTTTGATGTAGTAGTCAAAGAGTTTGACTTCATCAAAAACATAGATGAACCTTGTATCTATAAGAAGGTAGCAGAGAGTAAGGTTGTCTTCCTCGTATTGTACGTTGATAACATACTCTTGATAGGAAATGATATTCCTATGCTGCAATCAGTCAAGCTCTTCTTATCACAAAGATTCTCAATGAAAGATCTAGGTGATGCCTCATGCATATTGGGGATTAGGATCTATAGAGATAGATCCAAACGGATACTGGGATTGTCCCAATCTAGGTATATTGACACCATACTAAAGAGGTTTAGTATGGAAGAATCCAAGCGTGGGAACCAACCCATGAACTCTGGACTCACTCTCTCCAAAGAGATGTCTCCCAAGACTGATTTGGAAAGAGCTCGCATGCAAGGGATACCCTATGCTTCGGCAGTAGGCTCTATCATGTATGCGATGCTATGTCCCAGACCCGATGTAGCATACTCACTAAGTGTAGTGAGTCGGTATCAAGCAGATCCTGGAGAGAGTCGCTGGACAGCTGTGAAGAACATTCTCAAGTACTTGCGAAGGACTAGAGACATGTTCTTGGTGTATGGTAACGGAGAACTCCAGGTGGAGTCCTTTACCGATTCCAGCTTCCAAAGTGATAAGGACGACTCTAAGTCGCACTCGGGATTTGTCTTTACCCTCAATGGAGGGGCGGTATGTTGGAAGAGTTCCAAACAGGATACCGTTGCAGACTCGACGATGGAGGCTGAATACATCGCTGCCAATGATGCTGCCAAAGAGGCTGTCTGGATGAAGAAGTTCATCACTGAACTTGGTGTGGTTCCATCCATTGAACATCCAATACCTCTGTATTGCGATAACAATGGAGCTGTGGCTTTGGCCAAGGAACCCAGATCCCATCAGAAGTCCAGACATATTCTGAGGCGGTATCACCTGATCAGGGAGATAGTTGATCGCCGGGTGATCGAGGTCAGGAGAGTAGATACGAAGGACAACACTGCGGATCCACTCACAAAGGCTATTCCCCAGATACAGTTTGAGAGATTATTCGGGATGCTAGGTATGAGATACTACAGCAGCTGGCCTTAGTGCAAGTGGGAGATTGTTAGTTATGTATATGCCCTAGAGGCCATTGTTGTACATACGATGATATTATGATGGATGCTTGGATATATATAGAGAGGACTTTCTTGCTCTTCATGATAGTATGCTATTTGGTTTCACTTTATCTTAACATGTTGACTTGTATTGGTTTACTGTCTTACTCTCACATGTTGATAAAGCCCTTAGGATCTGTACTCGACTACTGGGACTATGATGAGATCATACTAGTGGGGCCATAGTAGTCGATGAGTACATACTATAACTGTTCCTAGTCGAGGGTATATCGAGACAGGGCATCGATACACCAGAGTAGACTAGCGTATATCGAGATGAACCTTGTATCTATAAGAAGGTAAGAAAGTTTTGATGTAGTAGTCAAAGAGTTTGACTTCATCAAAAACGGTGCAAGTATTGCAGCCAGTTCTCTACCTTTTCCCATTATCCTACTTGAACGGAATGATCATTTTGTAGGAAAAGGTGATCATTCCGTTCAAGTAGGAATGATGCGATATTTAGATATGCAGGATGCGATACCTAGGAAAAGGTGATCATTTTGTAGGAAAAGGTGATCATTTTGATATGATCATCACCTGCTACCGGCGTATTGACGATTCTTTAGAGTCCTACACAGAGGTTTCTTGGCTCAGGCAAAACGGAGTACAGGCACATATGTGATATGTGCAGGACCGAGGATAACGCGATAGTCGATGAGTACATCCTATAACTGTTCCTAGTCGAGGGTATATCGAGACAGGGCATCGATACACCAGAGTAGACTAGCGTATACGCATCTTGACCCATATGATGGGCGATGGATGATCCTATATCCATCGGTGTTTGATAATAGAGATGATGTACGGGTGCTCATTTTGTAGGAAAAGGTGCTCAGTTCTTGTTTATCTTCTGATCGCTCTATACCTGGGTGGCTGTTATGTTTAGCTGACCGCTTGCAGCTTGTGGGTGTTTGATATGATCATCACCTGCTACCGATGTATTGACGATTCTTTAGAGTCCTACACAGAGGTTTCTTGGCTCAGGCAAAACGGAGTAGAGGCACATATGTGATATGTGCAGGACCGAGGATAATGCGATATGAGATACCGTATTATATTCTCGCGATATTTATATATGCAGGACCGAGGACAAGCTAGCTTGTTGATCTTCTGATCGCTCTATACCTGGGTGGCTGTTATGTTTAGCTGACCGCTTGTAGCTTGTGGGTGTTTGATATGATCATCACCTGCTACCGGCGTATTGACGATTCTTTAGAGTCCTACACAGAGGTTTCTTGGCTCAGGCAAAACGGAGTAGAGGCACATATGTGATATGTGCAGGACCGAGGATAATGCGATAGTCGATGAGTACATCCTATAACTGTTCCTAGTCGAGGGTATATCGAGACAGGGCATCGATATACCAGAGTAGACTATCGTATACGCATCTTGACCCATATGATAGGCGATGGATGATCCCATATCCATCGGTGTTTGACAATAGAGATGATGTACGGATGCTCAGTGGAGACCGGGTACACTGGACGGACTCGCCGAGAACTCCCAGATGGTGATATACCACACGTCAGATGGCAGTTCTCCGGTGACACTGGTACAGGGCAGTCTGTAGATCCGAGATCGTCATAGAGTCTTGTGTGATTCCCACTGTGCTTTGATTTCCACCTTACCACGTCCAAGAGGGCGTGCAAAACGGTGGCTTTTGGGTACAGTCCCGAATCATATGGAGGCAATGAGCGATAGGAGGGGATTCTTCTCTCCCGGTATAGGGAGTTGATGTTGTGCTGTGTTCGATTGGCTATAACTGGAAGTCCCTGGCCAGGGCTGATATAGAGATATACTGGTAAGTGTTACTAGTAGTTTCTCGACCTGTTATGAGCCTCACATCGACACGATTTATCGGTTACTGGGGTCTGACGTATACCACCCCTAGACTTGATATGCGACATATCAGACGAGCAGACCGGACTGCACGGGTGTGTTACTGATTGGATTCATATGAGAACGGACAAGCTAGCTTGTTGATCTTCTGATCGCTCTATACCTGGGTGGCTGTTATGTTTAGCTGATCGCTTGTAGCTTGTGGGTGTTTGATATGATCATCACCTGCTACCGGCGTATTGATGATTCTTTAGAGTCCTAC
Organism: Agapanthus africanus; assembly: GCA_030015575.1. Lineage (NCBI taxonomy): Eukaryota > Viridiplantae > Streptophyta > Magnoliopsida > Asparagales > Amaryllidaceae > Agapanthus > Agapanthus africanus. The sequence goes on along the minus strand of JASDDO010000031.1, from coordinate 203,737,517 downwards.
ACAGAGGTTTCTTGGCTCAGGCAAAACGGAGTAGAGGCACATATCTGATATGTGCAGGACCGAGGATAATGCGATATGAGATACCGTATTATATTCTCGCGATATTTAGATATGAACCGGAACATCGAATCAAGTGTTGATTCGATGAATCGGTACATGATATATGAGTCGGTTATATTCGATATAGCCGGATCGTCGGATCAAGTGTTGATTCGATGATTTAATGTATAACGATATATATGAAATATTGTATTAAATTATCTAATATTGGATCGCTTTATTATTTAATTTTCTCACCGGATTAATACATTGATATATATGCGATATATGTTAATTGTATTATTTTCTTTTGTTGCAAATATATAATATATATGTGATATATATTATTGTGACATGATATGATTTATTATGAAACATGTTTAAGGATGATAAAAAGGGATTAGGTTTCGATTAGGGTTAGCTCCTTCTTGTTCATTCTAGAAGGATTCTCTTTTGTCTTGGTTAAGATATTATGGTTGATCCTTATCCTTAACCTAACCAAACCCTATCTCTAGTTTATTCTCTACAAAGTTTTAGCCTCTCATCCTTGACCATGGTTCCATAATCAATCATATACTCTAATCTACTATTCATCACAAAAGGATTATTCTTTTCATTCTTCATCTTCTTCTCTCTTGAGTTTGAGAGAGAGTTGACTTGAGTTTTCTTTTGTGATGAGTTATTGTGAGAAAATGATATAAAAAGAAAGCATAAATACTACTCTATCATCCTCATCTAATCTAGCCCATTAGATTAGGGTGTTCACCTCATTAGAGTGAGAGAAAGCTTGAGCTATTGCAACTTCGACGTAGATCATCGGAGAAAAGGAATACGACAAGCTATCATGGATCGTTCGAGTCGTGGAGCCTCTCTTGAGTCCGGGAGATCATGGATCGCGGCGAAGGGACATTGTAACATTTTCAAAAATATAAAATATTAATTTTGGGAATTTTTATAATTTAATATTATTTTATTGATTATTTTAATATTAAATCTATAATTAAATGCAATTAAATAGGAAAAATGTTAGAAAAATTATGTAAAATTATGGAAAATTCTAAAATAGGGTAAATTAGTGAATTATGACATTTTTAAGTTTTTGTGATTAGTTTGACAATAATTTGTGCTAATCGCGATTAAAATCGCTAATCGGGTTTTTTGGCAATTTTGTGCAAAATTGTGCACATATCATTTTGGACTTGTGCATTTTTTCTAGCCATGGTTTTCATTTGGGTTTACTATTGGTATGAGAAGGATTGGAATTAAGGAAAATGAAAAGAAAAGAAAAGGAAAGAGTAGGTATAATGATGAGAGAGAGGGACAAGGTCAACCCCACCTTTTTGAACCATGCTTCCATCATTCCTTCACTCTCATTTCTTCCCCTCTCTCCCATACTTGCTGCTGCTGCCCCTTCTCCATTTTCCTCCCCTCTTCAACTCCTCATTTCATCTCAAAAATCACTCCAAAACCCCAATCTCCTTTCATTAAAATTGTGCAAAATTCCTAGATCTACACATGGAGCTAAAGAAGCAAGGATTTTGGCCACTAGGGGCAACTCAAGAAAATTCTTGAGTTGCTAATAGAGGTAATTTCTGGACCATTAGCTTAATTATAGCCTTTCCTATAAACCCATGTTAGGATTTAATCGATATTGTGTGATATTATGGACTTGGTGATAACCTAGTTAGGGTTTGAGGGAAATTGGTGTTGTATTATGAAATTGAGCTCAGTAGAGGTCTTACCAACACCCTAGTGTTTGAATTAGAACCCAAAACCTGAAGCTTGAACAAGAATACGGATTTTAGAAACCAATATCGGGGAAAAACTGGAATCTGTCACTGTTAATTAGAATCTGCTAACACCCCGAGAACCCTAAAATAATATTGAGTGGACAGTGACATGTGCAGGCACCTATGAACCAACACCCCAAACCCTAGCCCCCAATTCCCTTTTCCGGCCGCCAAATTTCCTCTTTTGGCCGCCAATTGCGGCCTGGGTCCCACCTTCTTGGCTCGTATTGGTTCTGTAGCTCCTACCTTGTTAGTTTAGGCCCCTGATATATATAGATTTGTATAAAGTGACCTGGGGTAAAATCTGGAACACATTTCATGAGTTGCTGTTTTGGACTTTAGTTTCCGTATTCCGTATTTTTGATTCTGAAATGGTGGAATGTGTTTTGCCTCGACTATTTGTCGTTTATACGACGATATAGAGGATTTATTGATGGTTTTGAAAGCGTGCCATAGGTTCTCACCTATAGGCCCCCTTATCGTATCGTTTTGGATTTCATGCGCCGTTTTAGCTTGGATTTGGTTTAATGCGCATATACGATATTTTGATGTGTAGGTACCCATGAAGACCTCGGACGACAAGCGAATACGTGGTGACGTCCGCAAATGATGATGCAAGGTGAGTAGATTATATCTATAGGGGGAAGTCGGGTGGATGGCGTATAGCACCCCCGCAGTCCGTAGATAGATTATTATGTAGTTATTGTGATATTAGGTGTATTATGGATAGTATAGGGTTAGAAGTGACTAGTGCAGTTCATAGTCGCGAACCCTAGGATAGAATTACACCTATACACACACCCTTGCTTATCACTTGTACTTGCACTATGATTGATGATATGTGATGACTTTGGAGATGAGTCGATGATGTGGGCTTGGTGCCCTGGGATCGGTGATGTGATACGATTCATATGTGGGATATGACTTGTGCTTCTTGCGGGCCTGGGATATGTGTTTACCCCCGCATGCATATTTACTGATGTTACCGTTTTGTACTAGACATAGAGTAGTACTCCAGACTATATGATCTGATGATGGTGATATCTGTTATGTGATGAGACAGTGAGATGTTGACCCCTACCCAGCTATTGGGGATGTCGTACGACGATTTACCGTACGAGCCGATATTGATGATAGATCCGCACTCATAACTCGAGGATATCTTATGATATGACATTGAGGCGAGGTCACCGACTATATATCTTTATATATTTACCGACTCAGATTTAGGTGGTTTCCACACCTACCCCTCCTGATTGACCTGATGTAGTTGCATAGTAGATACTTCTCTGTGGTGTTGACTACTAGATTTCTGCATCTTCATGCTATTCGCATTGTTGGCATATGCGCATTGCTATATTATTATCATGCTGTTAGGACACCAGCACCATTATCGATGATGCGTATGTTCCACATACACTATTTGCCGGATCACACACTTCATCATCGATAATTGCCATGCCACTACACTGTAGTACTATTGCATTCATGAGATGATTCTTCCTTCGACATATGCACATTACTATTCCATGTTGCATGATTTCCGATATGATTACTGTTCTTTACATGTCGCATACATCATGGATTGACTGTATAGCACATCGCATTGGATTTACTTCCTGATGTTGGATTTTCATGTGATTTCTGGTTTTTGAGGACCGTGGGGTTATTTAAGAAAAGAGGAACTTTTATGAAAACCCGGTACCTCGTGATATGATATTTCGGTGCGTCCACCACGTGTTTTCTCGGTGCTGAGACGTGTGCTTGAAACCCGATTCGAGGAGGTGATGATCCGTTTGCGGGTTCGTGGTGGGCCCGGTATGGTTCCCCTCGGCGAGATTATCGATGGGTTTGCCGATTGAGCCTGGAGGCGGGCGAGTACCTACCGGTGATTGTATTTGAGCTCGGCGGATATCTGGAGGATACCGGCCGCAGTCGAGAGATGGGCTGACCCGTACTGCCGGGGGCCGAGGGCCGATACCGCAGACGGAGCCCAGAGATGGACATGGGTTGACTCGTACTGCCGGGGGCCAAGGGCCGATACCGCAGACGGAGCCCCATATGGATGGGGATTTACGTGTCGATGCTAGGCACGGGTTTTCATGATGTTTTTCCATGATATTGTTTATATCCTCATACTTGCATACTTGATGCTTATCGTCAGTGGGTGACGAGTGGACGGGTTCCACATACATACAGACATGGATTACATACAGACTGGATTTACACTTATCATACTTCATTTGTATATATAACAGGGTATGAGGGCGCTGTTATATATACCCTTACACCAATATTAGTGGTATGGGAAGCTAATATATGTGTATTGATATCATTGATATTTCATCATGGTTACTTCATGAAGACATACCTTACACTGATGACATGTTATTACCTGAGTACCTGGCACTACATACATGATTAGATGTTACCTTGCCACCTTATCACACTCAGATGTACTCTTGTGGATTATATTACTGATTATTGACTTAGGTTTATGTCTTGCATTCGGTTTCTGCTTGTAGATGTTTCTATTCACGAGTTGGCAACTCACCCCCGTTGTGCCACAGTTCTTGCAGGTTCTGCCGTACAGGTTCTATTGCGGCATTTCTGGCACACTTTCTTCTTGCGGGTGACTTGCTTTGGTAGGTGGATTCTTTCGCATCAAGAACCACCATTGTATTTATTTATTTCATTGTATCTAGAATTTCCATCAACCAAAACTTGTATATTGTTTCAGACCTAGACTAGTGATGTATTATTTCGACCTTAGAGTCGCGCTTAGTAGTATTGCGTTTTTTTCTTATTGCTTTTGAGTTTTCTTTGGATTTGATCCTCGCCACTAGGCGTTGTATATTATTGATGCATATGTGGTTGTGACCGTCGATTGACGAAGAGCTAGCTCCCGCTTGGGGATGCCATTATCATTGCATACATATTGTTATACTTGTTGTACCCCATTCGGGGCCAGTTTTTCAAAAGAAACTCTGCCGAAATTTTTAGAAAAGACTTTATTGTTTTCAAAACGTACCTTCGGCTTAGTTATTTAAAAACCTTGATTTCAAACCTGTATTTCTTCACTTCTTTAAACCAGTTTTCTTTACTTATTCTCAAAAATGGTTTTAGATTTCTGGGCTTTTGGCTTACTTGGATCAGATGGAGTCCTATAGGCTTCATATGGTTCAAGGGCCAGTCACGTGCTCTTTCGGGTCGTGACAAAGTTGGTATCAGAGCGCTAGGTTGACCTTGGTTCGAGTCTGAGTTTGACTATGTGGAGCCTAGGGCGTTGTTTATATACGGAACTTAGGCTTGACCTTACGGAACTTAGGCTTGGTCGAGGGGGTATTAGACCCGAACTTTCGTCGTACTAGGATGACCCTTGGTTGATGGATTAGGTGACTAAAGTAGAGTGACGTACCGTTGGTATGTTCCGCGGCATACTTACGACACGCCACTCCGCTTAAGGAACCATAGGATGTACATATTTTTCGAGATCAGTGATTCTCTTCATATCCTGGATTATACATCCATTTGAGATTCCCGATTCTACTAGTTTCATGATCATACCTCCATTGATACTGTTCCTTCCTATGGTCATGTATCCACTTTGGATCTGTTGTTCTCTTCCTTACCATTGATGTGCTCTCTTTGGTACTCGATTGAGGTTCATGTCACCATGTTTGAGCGCAGTGTGGGCTGCTGCTAAGGTTACGGCCGGTGTGAGCTCGTTTAGTACGAGGGCCGACCATTGTGTTTTCTGGTGACATAGGAACGTCTCGAGTTAGTGTTGGTGATTGTGACCTCTAGTGGAGGCGCGTGCTTGGTCTTGCACCGGATGATCGGGCCATTGTTAGAGCTGCCAGTTGAGAGAGGACTGTTGATGTACAGCATACCTCAGAGATTGTGATGTCGCCTACTGTGCAGACAGATGGACCAGCTGTTGCTGAGATTGACAGGATGCTGCTTTCGGAGCTTACGAGCTGAGATTGCCGTGGCTTTCAGGCAGATATGCGACTGATGATAGCTAGTCTACCCGGTTTGAGAGACGAAGGTGATTCGCCCGATTTTTGCGCCGGAGCGGGCCCAGATGAGTTGAAGATTTCCAGTGTGGAGAGTCTTACTCAGATCTCGAGCAGACCGACTCAGAGATGACCGCTTATGTATTGCCTTTCCTGGAGGATTGAGGCGTTGTTCGGCGTACAGGCGTATGAGCCAGTTGCTGCTGCAAATGACGAGATATCGCCCAGATGGTTGGAGCTACTGCAGCATGAGCATGTTCTTGGAGATTTGATAGCGAGTCGCTAGTCACCGAGGATGGATGACTAGGACGTGAGGTGAGTTCGCTTACCCCGATGCGAGGTCATCAGATAGATTGTTTCCAGCTAGAGACGACTTCACGCAGGTTCGTGAGAGTCGATAGAGACGATCGAATGTCAGGAACCTATTTTCCAAGTTTAAAGTATACGGAAAGACATGCAGGTGATTCTATGGACCCTCTAGAAGAATGAAACCCTAACTCGACTTAATGACCGTGTGAAAGACTTTGAACCTTCGGGTTTGCGGCGGTTCCTCGGCGCCATTAGTGAGGCTTGGGTTTGCCCTTCTACGGCTGGACCACCGACGCTGTGGCATGTACTCGATCCTATTAAACTGTACCCGAGATGTGAGCTCTTGGGGGATTATGAGGATCTGGCGAGTCGATCGGATGGTTCGACATCTTCGGATATCGTGATGGGACACTGCTTGGGATACTCCAGATGCGAGCATAGCCGTTGGAGCACAGTACATGCAGCCATGATGAGACGAGTCCGAATCAGTCGACATTGACGCAGAGTGAAGAAAAGAGTTCGCAAGATATTTCGACGAGATGACGTCCCACTCCGCTGATATTAGAGATGTGATATGCACCCGAGGCGTGGTATATGGATATATCTTCCAGAAAGAAGCGCGATAAGTATGCAGCCGTTCCAGAATAAGCGTTAGCTTCAGCATTGGATGACGACTTCCGGGCATTTCCGCAGGTTTGAGATTTTAGAAGGAACCTGGACAGGACCTTTCTGGAGTACGATACGAGAAGACCTAGACCAGGAGTGGTCGTATTGCGCACACCCAGCAGGACAGAGTTCGGCATTGTCGACGGGGTAGTCGACTAAGTTCGGATAAAGGAACTTACCCAGATGCATTGCGGATTGACCAAGGACGGACGAGTGATAAGTATTCCTCCGATGGTTGGGACGTGTTCCCGAGGACCAGTTCGGCCTGACATCTGCTACAGAATGATGAAGCTACAGATTACGCGATTTCGAGTCCGTGTGAGAGACTTCAGATTGGCCGTGGCCGAGGACAGTGCAGTGCATAGTAGCTTGGCGTGACGTCATAGTGGACGACGATAGAGACAGTTGGAACAAGAGGTTCGTGCGAGACACTGACGAGCTGTCATTGCTTCCCGTCGAGACTAGAGACCTGTTATGCTTACAGAGACGTTGGGATGTGACCAGTTTCTGAGAAGATATTGTTCTGAGGACACAGGTGTCTTTTGAGCGAGAAGAGGTTGTGCAGGAGAGCCAGCCTCCGTTTGGTTCGGCATAGGCGAAATCGGAAGAGACCTTGAGCAGGATTCCTTCCAGGACATTGCTGCAACGATGTTTGCACCCAGGATCAGATGTGAGACGTGCTTTCAGAGAGCCAGAGGCCGACGCCAGTGATATGCTGCCTTACGAGTGGTCGTGAGGATTGACCGAGAGGTGACCAGAGAAGTGCCAGAACGGAATCATCCCCGTTAGCACATCTGACAGGGCCGATGAGCCGATTGACTGTGAGATTGGTAACCCACAGAGAAGATAAGGACCCAGAGAGTCAGAGGACGCCAGACCGTGAGCAAGAGGCAGGTAGATATCCTGCGCTGTTAGCAGTGGATTGCACCGACTCCTTCTCGACCTTGAAGGAGGAACTACCGAAGACGGTATTTATGATTTGTGATTTTGTGATTCGATTATCACGTATCCGTCATTTTGGATTTCGGTATTTTGGGCATTCTGTTTGCATGATTTAGTTTTGATGACTGAGTTTCATGATATTGGTTTCATGCACCCACTGGATATTTATATGTTTTGCGCTGAGTTATTACATTTGAGATATTGCTTGAGATTTCATGCCTACTGTATTCAGTGATTTGATCTACACTTCCAGCATAGTTTTCATGCACCTTTAGTGTTTTGATATACGATTTTGGTGCACGCCAGATGCACTAAATCGGGATTCTTCGTGCATGCCACATGCACCTGATTTTTTTTCTGTCAGGCACACACGTTGCCTACGACAGATGTTTCGTGCACACCAGTTGCACCTAGATGTTGTTTTGTATACCTGTTTGACACATTTATGGATCTTGATTTCCGTGCGCACCAGACGCACAGGATTGTGTTATGTGCATTTTTGGGATTTATTCCTTTTGGAGCAGTACCTTTTATGATGTGGATTTTTGCTTTCATGCTGAGCAGGACTAGTCAGTGGACGGTACCTGGATATACTTTTGCATGCTTTTACATCAGTTTTTTTTTTATTATGTATAGATTGGATGTCTACATGTGTAGTTTTGATCCATATCATATCGGTTTTGTATTGGATTTGACATTGTGTTTTTACCTCGACTCCGATGATTGCGAGATGCTTGACGGAGTTTTGCTTTTGAGTTATCTGCTCATTTTTCATGCGCATGCATTGCGCTGTGATGTTTTATGTGGTGATATTTTCGGAGCCCCGACGAATTGGATTATTACTGAAATTGTTTTTAGTATTGGGGGTTTAAATTTAAATTCGGGGACCGAATTTCTTTAAGGGGGGTAGATTGTAGCATTTTCAAAAATATAAAATATTAATTTTGGGAATTTTTATAATTTAATATTATTTTATTGATTATTTTAATATTAAATCTATAATTAAATGCAATTAAATAGGAAAAATGTTAGAAAAATTATGAAAAATTATGGAAAATTCTAAAATAGTGTAAATTAGTGAATTATGATATTTTTAAGTTTTTGTGATTAGTTTGACACTAATTTAGTGCTAATCGCGATTAAAATCGCTAATCGGGTTTTTTGGCAATTTTGTGCAAAATTGAGCACATATCATTTTGGACTTGTGCATTTTTTCTAGCTATGGTTTTCATTTGGGTTTACTATTGGTATGAGAAGGATTGGAATTAAGGAAAATGAAAAGAAAAGGAAAGAGTAGGTATAATGATGAGAGAGAGGGACAAGGTCAACCCCACCTTTTTGAACCATGCTTCCATCATTCCTTCACTCTCATTTCTTCCCCTCTCTCCCATACTTGCTGCTGCTGCCCCTTCTCCATTTTCCTCCCCTCTTCAACTCCTCATTTCATCTCAAAAATCACTCCAAAACCCCAATCTCCTTTCATTAAAATTGTGCAAAATTCCTAGATCTACACATGGAGCTAAAGAAGCAAGGATTTTGGCCACTAGGGGCAACTCAAGAAAATTCTTGAGTTACTAATGGAGGTAATTTCTGGACCATTAGCTTAATTATAGCCTTTCCTATAAACCCATGTTACGATTTAATCGATATTGTGTGATATTATGGACTTGGTGATAACCTAGTTAGGGTTTGAGGGAAATTGGTGTTGTATTATGAAATTGAGCTCAGTAGAGGTCTTACCAACACCCTAGTGTTTGAATTAGAACCCAAAACCTGAAGCTTGAACAAGAATACGGATTTTAGAAACCAATATCGGGGAAAAACTGGAATCTGTCACTGTTAATTAGAATCTGCTAACACCCCGAGAACCCTAAAATAATATTGAGTGGACAGTGACATGTGCAGGCACCTATGAACCAACACCCCAAACCCTAGCCCCCAATTCCCTTTTCCGGCCGCCAAATTTCCTCTTTTGGCCGCCAATTGCGGCCTGGGTCCCAACTTCTTGGCTCGTATTGGTTCTGTAGCTCCTACCTTGTTAGTTTAGGCCCCTGATATATATAGATTTGTACAAAGTGACCTGGGGTAAAATCTGGAACACATTTCATGAGTTGATGTTTTGGACTTTAGTTTCCGTATTCCGTATTTTTGATTCTGAAATGGTGGAATGTGTTTTGCCACGACTATTTGTCGTTTATACGACGATATAGAGGATTTATTGATGGTTTTGAAAGCGTGCCATAGGTTCTCACCTATAGGCCCCCTTATCGTATCGTTTTGGATTTCATGCGCCGTTTTAGCTTGGATTTTAATGCGCATATACGATATTTTGATGTGTAGGTACCCATGAAGACCTCGGACGACAAGCGAATACGTGGTGATGTCCGCAAATGATGATGCAAGGTGAGTAGATTATATCTACAGGGGGAAGTCGGGTGGATGGCGTATAGCACCCCCGCAGTCCGTAGATAGATTATTATGTAGTTATTGTGATATTAGGTGTATTATGGATAGTATAGTGTTAGAAGTAACTAGTGCAGTTCATAGTCGCGAACCCTAGGATAGAATTACACCTATACACACACCCTTGCTTATCACTTGTACTTGCACTATGATTGATGATATGTGATGACTTTGGAGATGAGTCGATGATGTGGGCTTGGTGCCCTGGGATCGGTGATGTGATATGATTCATATGTGGGATATGACTTGTGCTTCTTGCGGGCCTGGGATATGTGTTTACCCCCGCATGCATATTTACGGATGTTACCGTTTTGTACTAGACATAGAGTAGTACTCCAGACTATATGATCTGATGATGGTGATATCTGTTATGTGATGAGACAGTGAGATGTTGAACCCTACCCAGCTATTGGGGATGCCGTACGACGATTTACCGTACGAGCCGATATTGATGATAGATCCGCACTCATAACTCGAGGATATCTTATGATATGACATTGAGGCGAGGTCACCGACTATATATCTTTATATATTTACCGACTCAGATTTAGGTGGTTTCTACACCTACCCCTCCTGATTGACCTGATACTTAGATGTAGTTGCATAGTAGATACTTCTCTGTGGTGTTGACTACTAGATTTCTGCATCTTCATGCTATTCGCATTGCTGGCATATGCGCATTGCTATATTATTATCATGCTGTTAGGACACCAGCACCATTATCGATGATGCGTATGTCCCACGTACACTATTTGCCGGCTCACACACTTCATCATCGATAATTGCCATGCCACTACACTGTAGTACTATTGCATTCATGAGATGATTCTTCCTTCGACATATGCACATTACTATTCCATGTTGCATGATTTCCGATATGATTACTGTTCTTTACATGTCGCATACATCATGGATTGACTGTATAGCACATCGCATTGGATTTACTTCCTGATGTTGGATTTTCATGTGATTTCTGGTTTTTGAGGACCGTGGGGTTATTTAAGAAAAGTGGCACTTTTATGAAAACCCGGTACCTCGTGATATGATATTTCGGTGCGTCCACCACGCGTTTTCTCGTTGCTGAGACGTGTGCTTGAACCCGATTCGAGGAGGTGATGATCCGTTCGCGGGTTCGTGGTGGGCCCGGTATGGTTCCCCTCGGCGAGATTATCGATGGGTTTGCCGATTGAGCCTGGAGGCGGGCGAGTACCTACCGGTGATTGTATTTGAGCTCGGCGGATATCTGGAGGATACCGGCCGCAGTTGAGAGATGGGCTGACCCGTACTGCCGGGGGCCGAGGGCCGATACCGCAGACGGAGCCCAGAGATGGACATGGGTTGACTCGTACTGCCGGGGGCCGAGGGCCGATACCGCAGACGGAGCCCTATATGGATGAGGATTTACGTGTCGATGCTAGGCACGGGTTTTCATGATGTTTTTCCATGATATTGTTTATATCCTCATACTTGCATACTTGATGCTTATCGTCAGTGGGTGACGAGTGGACGGGTTCCACATACATACAGACATGGATTACATACAGACTGGATTTACACTTATCATACTTCATTTGTATATATAACAGGGTATGAGGGCGCTGTTATATATACCCTTACACCAATATTAGTGGTATGGGAAGCTAATATATGTGTATTGATATCATTGATATTTCATCATGGTTACTTCATGCAGACATACCTTACACTGATGACATGTTAATACCTGAGTACCTAGCACTACATACATGATTAGATGTTACCTTGCCACCTTATCACACTCAGATGTACTCTTGTGGATTATATTACTGATTGTTGACTTAGGTTTATGTCTTGCATTCGGTTTCTGCTTGTAGATGTTTCTATTCACGAGTTGGCAACTCACCCCCGTTGTGCCACAGTTCTTGCAGGTTCTGCCGTACAGGTTCTATTGCGGCATTTCTGGCACACTTTCTTCTTGCGGGTGACTTGCTTTGGTAGGTGGATTCTTTCGCATCAAGAACCACCATTGTATTTATTTATTTCATTGTATCTAGAATTTCCATCAACCAAAACTTGTATATTGTTTCAGACCTAGACTAGTGATGTATTATTTCGACCTTAGAGTCGCGCTTAGTAGTATTGCGTTTTTTTCTTATTGCTTTTGAGTTTTCTTGGGATTTGATCCTCGCCACTAGGCGTTGTATATTATTGCTGCATATGTGGTTGTGACCGTCGATTGACGAAGAGCTAGCTCCCGCTTAGGGATGCCATTATCATTGCATACATATTTTTATACTTGTTGTACCCCATTCGGGGCCAGTTTTTCAAAAGAAACTCTGCCGAAATTTTTAGAAAAGACTTTATTATTTTCAAAACGTACCTTTGGCTTAGTTATTTAAAAACCTTGATTTCAAACCTGTATTTCTTCACTTCTTTAAACCAGTTTTCTTTACTTATTCTCAAAAATGGTTTTAGATTTCTAGGCTTTTGGCTTACTTGGATCAGATGGAGTCCTATAGGCTTCATATGGTTCAAGGGCCAGTCACGTGCTCTTTCGGGTCGTGACAGACATCTACTCGGAGCTTGTGAAGCGAAGGAGCGGACTACAAAGGTTGTAATCCCTCACACTTAGGTTTAAAGATGTTATCTTGCATGTTAAACCCTAATAATCTAGCAAAGATCCCGGCTTCGGGTTGTTCGGCACATCTAAAATTTTATTCAGGCATGTTTGATGCTTTATGAACCTTCACAAGAGTGCCTAGGAACCCTACAACTAGTATATCCAAGATGTTCATCTGTGATCTGGAATGCCTATTATTGCGTCTGACGAATGTACAATATATATATATGATATCTAGTAGGCGTTGCTTATGTTTTGCATCCACGCTAGCCGAGCCACCGCTCTGTCGTTAGTTAAGTAACCTAACGGGTGAATGCTGGGACCCAGTGGCGAATGCGGATGGCATAAGAGGACGTTGTGTTTTCGTTGTTTTCTGCAATAATAGGATAAATGATGGGACACATTTTATTAATGCAAAGAAAACAAACCAAAGTTGAATCGTTTGAACAAATTTAAATCAAACCACTCGGTTATTTTAAAAAGGGCAGAATTTTTAATTGCGAAGCTTTAACCCCTCCTTTTAAAAACCTATCAGGTTCCTTCGATTATATCAAGTTCACTACGTTCACGGTTTCGCCAAAACCAGTCGTAACCCTCCATCATTTCATATGGATGGTCAGTAGTATTCAAGCTATGTTTGTTGGCCTTCGTCAAAGCATAGTGTTTGGTAGCTGCTGGGGTATTCATATGTAGCATAGATAGATGCGTTGGTTTGGGACAGTCCTATTACCTTGTTGGCCTTCGTCAAGGGTATGTACGGGTGTGTTCAAATTAACAGGGATAATGATGGGCAGAACTTGTCATGTGACTTATGATTTGTTAGCCTTCGTCAAGGTCATGAGAACATGGGGTAAAAATCCACATCGGGAGTTTCTAAAGAAACTGAAACTTGCTAGTGTTGCATACCATTTGGAGATTGATGATGTTGGTAGGATTCCTTCAGCATTATCACACGATGATATTTGGATCCCGATCCTACTCTGAGTATCTGCAACTCATTAGAAGATTTGTCACTTAAATGATCAATGCTATAAACCAAGTAGGTGTCTAGAACGGTGTCAACGGGGCTACGCCTCCAGAGAAAAGAGGTTATTTTAATTAAAGAACTTCGCGAAAGCGTCGTAAAACCTCCCTCGAAGTACCGAAGCTAGCCTGGCTGAACGGTTAAGCAAGTATTGTACGGTGATATCAGTCCTGGCTAATTCTTCTTTTATGGTTTGAGGAAGGATTCGAGAAACAGTAGGAGCCATCCAGTTTAGATAAACTAAAAACCAATCTAAACTTGCAAGAGCTTCATGCTAAAGTGTTTTCTTCTCTCTCTCAACTGCAGCGACCATGTGACCATGACTAGGTTACATCTAGATAACAAGTTGACTGAATCTGACTTTTATGACTGGCAAAGGTCTTTCCAGATGTGCATTGACTTTGACAAGTTGGACCACCCTATTACTACTCAAGCACCCACCGTCCCAGGTCCAGTTTCCACCGTCACGGATATGGATATCCGTCAGACTAGGGAAAAGGACAGTGCGAAAGCCAAGTGCCTCGTGTTGGCTTAAGTTGATGGTGTATACCAAAGGCAGCACGAGAAGATGGAATTAGTTTCCATCTTCCTCCATAACAATGATTTATATGGAGAGCAATCTCGTATCGCAAGATATGAGACCTCGAACGAATTACTTCAAGCGAGGTTGGCTGTTGGGTCATCTGTAGGGGACGACGTCCTTACGATGACTAGATATATTGATGAGCTCACGGACCTGGAGACTATGTTGGGAAACCAGTCATATGCTGACTTATTTCCGCAGTCCCTACCCTCTACTTACACCCTGAAAGAAACCAGGGAGACACCCGCTCTGCTTAATGGGGGACCTTCTTCTTCTGCATCCAGGGCGAAAGCAAAGGGGGAAAAGAAGAAGACCTCCACAAAGCCGTTATACGGTGTCAGTAAGGTGGAAGGAAAGTCAAGAGCAAAAGTTTCTGGACTTGGTGTAGGTAAGGAGGGATGTTCCTGCTGTAATGGGAACGGGCATTGGCAGAAGGATTGCGGGGCTTTGGAAGACAGTAGCCTGGATTTGAAGCATGTTGTGGCTTCGGCCTCGAGTGTGTTTGTGATTGAAAACTGTTTGTTAATTAACTCTACTTCCTTGGTACTAGATACCGGAGCAGGATCTCATATCTGTAACACATTACATTCTTTGAGAAACCGTAGAGTTATCAGGGTAAGAGATCTGTCTCTCAGAGTTGCGAACAGAATGAGCGTGGACGCTGAATCCGTGGGAGAATATCGCCTAGGTTTTACAAGTGGGCAGATATTGATTCTACGTAACTGTTTGTATGTACCTAGTTTGACTTGTAACATCATATCACTGTCCTCACTTTCGAGAGAGGGATATGATTTTACATTCGTAAGCGATGTGGTTCACATCCACCTAAATCAAGTTCTGATTGGGTCCAGTACATTAGATGACGGTATATACGTATTGAATCAAGCTCAGGTTTTCAATGTCCAGAACACACTTAAAAGAAAGTCTCCGGAAATAAGTCAGGCTTTCTTATGGCATTGTAGACTAGGTCACATCAATGAAACACGGTTGACTAAGTTATATAGAGAAGGATATTTGAATCCGTTCGAATATCAATCTTATGCTACTTGTGAATCTTGTCTCATGGGAAAGATGACAAAGACTCCATTTACTAGACACGGAGTAAGAGCGAGCGAGCTCTTAGGACTCATACACAGCGATGTGTGTAGTCCAATGTCTACACATGCGTGAGGTGGTTATTCCTACTCCATTACTTTTACGGATGATTTCTCTAGGTATGGACATATCTTCCTGATGAAGCATAAATCCGAGGCCTTTGAGAAATTCCGGGAATACAAGAATGAAGTGGAAAACCAAACAAGCAAAAGTATCAAGACACTGAGATCTGATCGAGCTGGTGAATACTTAAGTGCCGAGTTCCTGGGTTACTTAAAAGAGAATGGAATTCTTTCTCAGCTTACTCCTCCATACACACCACAACACAACGGTGTATCGGAAAGGCGGAATCGAACCTAATTGGATATTTTTCGTTCCATGATGAGTAAGGCTGAGTTACTACGATCTTTCTGGGGTTATGCACTAGAATCAGCTGCATATCTTTTGAACAAGGTTCCAACCAAGATTGTGCCTACCACACCATATCAGATGTGGAGTGGGAAGAAACCCTATCTTCCATACCTGAAGACATGGGGATGTCCAGCTTTTGTTAAAAAGCAACATGCGGACAAGCTCGAGGCACGCTCAATACAGTGTAAGTTTGTGTGATATCCAAAGAACTCCAAGGGGTATTGTTTCTATTACGCAGAGGAACAAAAGGTTTTTGTTTCTCGTCATGCCCACTTCTTGGAAGCTGAATTTTTAGAAAATCAGAAGAGTGGGAGCGCAATAGAACTGGAAGAAATTTCAGAACCACAAGCTGTTACTGAAAGTTTGGAAGAACAAGAAGGTCCAGAAGAAAGGGACATCCCAGCGCCTATCCGCAGAAGTAGTAGGCAGTCTCATCCGCCCGAGAGATACTATGGTTTTTTCATAGACGGGGATCGAGAAGATTGCATCATTGATAATGATGACCCTACTAGCTACCAGCAAGCCATTCAGAGCGGCGGCTCGGTAAAATGGCTGGATGCAATGCGGACCGAAATGGAGTCCATCTACACTAACAAATTATGGACTTTGGACATTGCTCCAGATGGGGTAAAACCCGTAGGATGCAAATGGATCTTCAGAAAGAAGATTGGTTTAGATGGACAGGTTGAAACCTATAAGGCTAGACTTGTTGCAAAGGGCTTTCATCAAAGACCTGGTTTGGACTATGACGAAACATTTTCTCCAGTGGCTATGCTCAAATTCATTCGGGTCCTTCTTGCCATTGCTGCCTTCCACGATTATGAGATCTGGCAGATGGACGTAAAGACGGCTTTTCTAAATGGTGATTTGGAAGAATGCGTCTATATGGATCAGCCAGAGGGATTCATTCAGAGTGGGAGCAGCGGTAAAGTGTGAAAGTTGCTTAAGTCCATTTATGGACGAAAGCAGGCATCGCGGAGTTGGAACATCTATTTTGATGATACTGTCAAAGAATTCGACTTTATCAAAAATCCGGATGAACCATGCATATATAGTAAGATTGTAGGGAGAGCTGTAGTATTCCTCATCTTGTACGTTGATGACATTCTCCTAATAGGAAATGATATTCCTATGCTACAGTCAGTCAAAGGATTCTTGTCACAGAAGTTCTCCATGAAGGACCAGGGTGATGCCACCAACATTCTGGGGATCCAGATCTATCGTGATAGATCAAAGAGGATGTTGGGACTTTCGCAGTCCAGGTACATGGACACCATATTGAAAAGATTCAGTATAGAAGATTCTAAGCACGGTAACCTACCGGCTTGTCACGTAATCACCCTCTCCAAAGAGATGTCTCCCAAGACTGATTTGGAAAGGGCTCGCATGTCGATTATACCCTACGCTTCTGCGGTAGTCTCTATAATGTATGCGATGTTATGTACCAGACCAGATGTAGCATACGCATTAAGCGTTGTAAGACGGTATCAGGAAAACCCAGGGAAGAAACACTGGATAGCAGTAAAGAACATTCTTAAGTACCTGAGGAGGACTAGGGAGATGTACTTGGTGTATGGCGGAAAAAACCTCCAGACCGAGGACTTTGCCGACTCCAGCTTCCAGAGTGACACAGATGATGCCAAGTCCATGTCGGGTTATGTCTTTACCCTCAGTGGAGGGGCGGTCTGTTGGAAGAGTTCCAAGAAGGACACCGTTGCTGACTCAACGATGGAAGCGGAGTACATAGCTGCTTACGATGCCACAAAAGAAGCTGTCTGGATGAAGAAGTTCCTCACAGAACTTCAGGTGGTTCCTACCAGTGTTGATCCAATACCTCTGTATAGCGACAACAGCGGCGCTATAGCTTTAGCGAAGGAATCCCATCAGAATTCCAGACACATCTTAAGGTGGTATCACCAGATCAGGGAGTCGGGAGATCGAGGTGAAGAGAGTAGATACGGAGAATAACACTACTGATCCATTCACAAAGGCCATTCCTCAGACACAGTTCAAGAGGCTATTCGAGATGATAGGTTTGTGATATGCCAGTACATGGCCCTAGTGCAAGTGGGAGATTGTTAGTGTTTATACCCTAGAGGCCATTATTGTATCATACTAGTTTGTATATTACTTAATGGAAGCTTGGGATATTCACAGTTGTATTGACCGTCTTGCTAAAAATGGTAGTATGCTACTTGGTTTGTTTCTACTTTAATATGTGCATATGTTTCTTTTAACATATCGCTTATACATATTAGTAGAGCCCTTAGGATCTTTGCTTGATTACCAGCGTTGTGATGGCAGTCACACTAGTGGGGGTTGGGTAGTCTATAAGCAACATCCTATACAGGTCCCTGATCGTAGGATTATCGAGATGGGGCATCGATACTCCGGAGTAGACTGGTGTGTACGCTTCTCATCCCAGTTGTGGAGATGGTCTGTCCCACAGCCATCAGTACGGCGTACTGTAGATAGTATGCAGGTGCTCGTTAGGTTACGAGTATAACGGACAGGACTCGCCGGGAACTGCAGGTTGGTTCTATACCCATCGACAGATAGCAGTTCCCAGGTAACATAAGTACAGCTTAGTCCGTCGACTTGACACTGCTACATTGCCTCGGGTGTGTTCCCACTGTACTTAGATTACTACCCTACCACGGCTCAAAGGAGTCGTGCAAACAGGTAGTAGTTTGGTGCAGTCCCGAAGCACTTGGAGGCAGTGGCGGTTAGACAAGATTCGTCTCTCCCGGTATTGGGGGTTGATATCGCGCTGTGTATGGAGAGCCATTACGCAAAGTCCCTGGCCAGGGCAAGCGAGATTTACCGGTAGGCTTCTAGTAGTTTATCAAGGTGTAATGGGCTTCACTCCGACACGACTTATACCGCTATTAGGGGTCTGACGTTTACCGCCCCCTATGCCCGATATGAGATAGTCCTAGACGAACAGACCGGACTGTACGGAGATTGTCACATCAGGCTCAGTAGGAGTTCGGATGGGTTTCCTCATCGTCCTTCTTATAGACATCTACCCGGGGACCGTTACGTACAACTAGTACCGCTTGCGGCCTGTGGTTAAACCCACTTCCAGCGTAGTGTCGAGTGTTTAGAGTCCCACACAGAGAGTTTCCCTGCACCGGGCAAAAGGTGTAGAGGCCGTACGGTTTTACGGTAGGGCCGCGATCACTTACGTACACTTGTGCACGTAATATGACCGGGCAGATATTACTAGCAGGCTTTGGTTTAAGCCAGTTTCTAGTATTATACAGATGGATTTTTTGAGTCAAAGATTATCCGTGTTTTTCTGAAAGACGGATGGGAGTGGCAGTCTCATAATTTGTCGGGAAGCTTCTAGAAGAAGGTGACTCATTTGTATTTATTTCTTTTGGATTAAACAAAAATGAGGTGGAGAGATGAGGTGTAGGTTTTCATTAAATGAACCATTACTCATGAGGTGATTCAACATTATGATTAAATGAAGTTTACAAGATATTTCTAGATATTTATCAAGAGATATTTGTATGCTTCATGATATTCTATCATGAGTAATTATTCATTTTCATTTATCACAAAACAATTCTCTCTCCTCAAGTTTTCATCTTCTTCCTCAAACCCTAAAAGCTCTCATGAGTTGAGAATCCTAGGGTTTAAGTGACTAAGTAATCCATCTAAATACTCTACACCCTCTAGGACTTCTAGATTAGCAAACTAGAAGCCGTAGTTATCTCAGATTCGAGATAGGAGCTCGGGCTATAGACTCTCGGGTGGATCGTCTTTGACTCGAGGAGGCCGTTGAGGTACCTATGTTCTATAGAGCCAACGAGGTGTGGAGGACAGCGATAAAGACCCAAAGGAAAAGTAACGCGATGTATAACATCGAATCAGAGTAGTTAAACATCTCATAGTTTGCTAGTAATGGTTTAGACACGATCCGTGTGCTCAAGTCCGTGTTACGAAGCTTTGATAATTATTTTTCATATATTCCGCCTCCCCGCGAACAAGTAGGGTGCGTGACATGGACTTACAATATAAGTAAGAGCATCCCCAACGGGAGCAAATCCACACCCAAAGGCGGAAAACAACCTCCACAACAGATATATGACGCCGAAGCGAAGAAAAAGACAATATAAAGTGAAATATCATAAAAGACCTCCAAAGTCACAAAATAATATACAATATCGTCCCAGCAACTCGTCTCTAAGTCAATACATGAAGTAGTAGATGGAGAGTACTGGATACAACGAATATACAAATGAGCATCATCGGATAACCGCAAAACCCACCTAGCAAAACTGCACACAGTCAGCCGTAGCGGTATCCGCTGCAAAAGATGATACGATGTGATGAAGAAGCCCTGCCGCGACTGCCCTGAGGGACTACCTGCAAAACACTGTGGTACAACAGGGGTGAGTTGACAACTCGTGAATAGTAAATAACAAATACAGGTAATCGCAAGTATGCACGTACTCCGATGGTCTATCACATGCAAGCTGATAGCAATAAATGGCAATATGTATATGCAACAGTCATGAAAGGTACTCTATCAGGTACTACTAATACATGAAGCAATGCATATCAAATAAATGCAGAGTACGGAATAAAACACATCCTGTAAGTCTCATGGAACCTGAGTGTCTAACATCGACACCCGAAAACATCATGAAAACTAGTGTCTATCATCGACACGTAAATACTCTCACACACACACACACACACACACACACATATAAGGCTCCGTCATTCCGGATCGGCCCATATATCGACCATAATATCGGCCCTCATATAAAATTAATAAGTATATTTGCATATAGCATTATGATGATATATTATATAGGTGTACATATATAACAGTGTCCCATACCACTGATATATATATATATATATATATGTATTTATACATATGTATATCAGCTTCTCATGCCACTGATATATATACGAAGGATTAAAACATCCAGAAAACGTCAGGTGAAATCCATATCACAATGCGAAAATCCATGAATATAATATTTGCAACATAAAACAGTAATATGAGCATATAAAGGAAAACCTCTATTTAACTGCAAAAATTATTAAATATATCATGTGGTTCCTAATTTCTCCAAAATCCAACGCAACATCATATAAAGGTGAACATGTAGCTATAACCAGGTATGCGTAACCATGTCGGTATAGCAAGATATGTGTATCTACCTATCAGTAATGATGCAATACCATACGGGTGTATGTGTAAGTATGTATGAAAGATGTACATGTAGCTATGTCTCATATGTGTATATACCTGTCACTAATGGTACAATACCATATAGGTATATGGGTAACTAGCATGTAGGCATGTCAAGGCATATGTGTAAGCATACAGGTATACATGTATGTTATATGTTATATGCATAATAAGAATAAGGATCATGTCTCAAGCCCCTAGCCAATACAATCTCACGCATGTATAAGTGTTGTGCGTGTCATAGAAATTATTGACGGTGTGAGTGGCATACAATCATTGCTCGTGCAACATGAACCGTCAATAATAGTGCAGTGTCCAAAGGGTACAAGTCCAAGCACAACAAGTAATAATATGCAATGAAGTTTTATGCACAATCTCTATATATGCAATATAACATGCGGCTAATATCATATCATATCTAGCCCTGACGCATTACTCCATGCGGGCGATTCCCCTGTAGATGTTAAATCTACTCATTGATGATCATGGGCTAAGTAAATCCAACCACTCGCTTTCCCTTCTTCGCAGCGTCCGAAGTCCCTTCCTGCATCCCTAAGATCATAAAACAACATAACAAGTGTATATTAGCAATCGACCAATAACACGTATCAACTACGTTTGACCGACGCATCAACTCCAAACATACTCTCAAGTGTTCTTCTAGTGGCTAACGTGCGTAGCAACACTACGAAACCAACTCAAGAGCAAAAGCTACACAAGATCATGAACCGTGTCACATAACGTAACGCGCGTAGTCGTAACACTAGAAACAAGCTAAGCGATCCCAGATTCTGTATACAGTCAAAACTCAAAAATCAAACAGGACCAAACACACTAAAACCAAAGCAGATAGCTACCCTGAACAACCCAAACCCTAACTCCCCTCACAGGCCGAGGTCACCGGATTTTGGCTTCATGTCGCCGGCCAAAACCGAGCAGGTGGGTCTCATGTTTCAGGTGAAGTCTTAGGGTCTCTGGTACAATACAACTACACTGCTAGATTTTCTAGTACACACACTGGGTCACAGCAGATCAAAGATATCACAATATGACACTAAAAATACGATATGTGCACGAAACTTTACTTTAAGTGTTCTAAACTGAAACGAATAAGCTACACAACACTATAAACACCTATTTAACATTTTGGGATCATTACCTAATCCCACAAGCTCAAAGATCCTAGCTTTCTAAGCACCAAGGCATCTAAGAGGCAAAACAAGAATTATGAAGTGATTTGGGTGAGATTTTATGAAGTTTGTGAAGGTTTTGTGATGGAAGTGATACGGGTTCAGTTTGAGAGTTGAGGAGTATGAGAAATAATGAGAAAAGAGATAGAGAGAATGAGAGGATGAAATGATAAAGAGAGAGAGTGAGGTGAGAATAAGGGTGAGTGCACCATTTCATTAACTCACACATTAATGCAAGCCATGCCTCTCATGACTCACCATGCCACCTCCTCCCAAATCCAAAACAAGCAATGGAAATATCTCTCCTCACAAAAAATATCAAGAGTTTAGGGTTAAGCAAGGATAGGATTAGGTTAAGGTTGTCATGGTCACTAAATAAGATTAACACTAACACACCCTCACACTAACATGCATATGTGTGTGGAAGCCATAACAAATAAAAATAAATTATTAATTAAATGTTATAAAATATGAGGAACCCTAATTGGTAAACATTTTACCAAAAACCCGCATTATCGCTTAATAAACACTAATCGAAATACTAAGGTGTTACAATCTCCCCCCTTATTTTAAATTCGTCCCCGAATTTAAAATTCTTACTATGCATACCTTCAAAGAGATGAGTGCAAATCATCCACATCTCGCTCGTAGCCACCCTGAGATCAGGAGGATATCCGGAGGATACCATCATGGTCTTGAGATGGATGGTAGGGGCCGGTCTGGACTGACGGCGCCCTAGATATTGTGATTGAGACATTGAGATTTCGAGATATTGAGGTACAGAGACTGTGATACAGAGATATCGAGATTTTGGGATTACGTTTTGTGCCGATGCTAGGCACTGTTTTATGCCGATTTCATTATGATACCTCATTTTAAAAATACAAGGAAATCTCACTAAATTATGAAAACAGTTTCTTCATTTACATGTTTTCTGTTTTCATGCATTCATACCTCATTCATATGATATATTGCTACCTGAGGCACTGACACAGGCACATGATATTACACTCAGGTTAGATATTTACCCTAGCCATTGTTATTGGCTGCATGTTATATACATATTTGAGGATATATTATGATCATTGACCTAGGATTGCGTTATTTATGCGATTTCTGTGCGTAGATATTTTTCTACTCACGAGTTGGCAACTCACCCCCGTTGTGCCACAGTTCTTGCAGGTTTCGCCGTACAGGTTTCATTACGGCTTGCTGGCACTCTTTCCATTTCCGGGTGAATTACTAGTAGGTGAGTTTATGTTAGTTATATGTATGCCCTAGAGGCCATTACTGTACATAGGATGTATATTGTAGTGGATGCTGGGACATATATAGGGAGGACTTTCTTGCTCGACATGATAGTATGCTATCTGGTTACTCTTTACCTTAACGTGTATAATGATTATCTCTCTGTTACATGTTGGTAAAGCCCCTTAGGATGTGTACTTGACTATCTGGACTATGATGCGGATCATACTAGTGGGGACATGGTAGTCCATAAGTACATCCTTCAAAGTCCCTAGTCGTGGGTGTATCGAGACGGGGCATCGATATACCAGAGTAGACTAGCGTGTAGCTTCTCGACCCATACAGATAGGCGATGGATGATCCCATATCCATTGGTGTTTGACATCGGAGATGATATACGGGTGCTCAGTAGAGACTGGGTACACTGGACGGACTCGCCGAGAACTCCTAGATGGTATTATACCTTACGTCAGATGGCAGTTCTCTGGTGACACTGGTACAGAGTAGTCTGTTGACCCGAGATCGTCATAGAGTCTTGTGTGGTTCCCACCGTGCTTTGATTTCCATCTTACCACGTCCAAGAGGGCGTGCAAAACGGTGGTTTTTGGGTACAGTCCCGAGTCACATGGAGGCAATGAGCGATAGGAGGGGATTCGTCTCTCCCGGTATAGGGGGTTGATGTTGCGCTGTGTTCGATTGGCTATAACAGGAAATCCCTGGCCACGGTTCCTGAGATTTACTGGTAAGTGTTATCAGTAGTTTCTTGAATTGTTATAGACCTCATATCGACACGACTTATCGAGCTATTAGGGTCTGACGTTTACCACCCCTAGGCAAGATATGCGACATATCAGACGATCAGACCGGACTGTACAGTAGTGTTACTGGTTGGATTCACTGGAGTGTGAGCGGGCTTGCTCGTCGATCTTCTGATCGCTCAATACCCGGGTGGCTGTTACGTTTAGCAGACCGCTTGCGGCTTGTGGGTGTTTGATATGATCATCACCTGCTGCCGGCGTATTGACGAGTCTTTAGAGTCCTACACAGAGGTTTCCTGGCTCAAGCGAAACGAAATAGGAGCGCATATGAGATATGTGCGGGACCGAGAATAATACGTGTATGTGATACCGTATTTCATTCTCGCGATGAATGTATCGAATGGTTGTATGCGATATAACCTAGTTATCGAATCAAGGGTTGATTCGATAAGTCGATACATAGTATACTAGTCGGTTGTGTGCGACATGACCGGATCATTGAATCAAGTGTTGATTTAATGATTTAATGCATAATTATATATTTGATATATTACTTTACATTAACTAGTATTGGTTCACTTTAAATGGATTTTCTCACTTGGATGTGCGCATTGTATATGCGATATATTTTTGTGCACTTGATTGTATCATGTTTGATGATGCATGCAAAATTAGTTAGTGTAAAGAATTAAACCTAGGTTAAGTAAATGGTTAAGGTTTCTTTTTATTTGTCCATTCATTTATCTTTTTATTTGGATTAAAATGAAATGAAAAAAGAAAACAAAATGGTTATCATTCTTTCTTTCTTTCATGAAGCTTGATGAAGCTTCATGAAGCTTTGACCAAATGACCATTTTGTCTTCTAGCTTAACCCTAACCATTCTTTTAACCTTAGTCTTTTCTCTACACCTAACTATAGTTAATATTATGATAAGGATTCTTTTTCTTTTCTATTCTAATTAACTTATCATAAAATAATCTTCATCTTCTTCTTCTTCTTCTTCAAGATGAAGAAGCTTCACTTCATCAATGGTGAATTGAGCAAATGAGTGAGAAATCCAAATCTAAAGAGAACCCACTTCCTATTTCTTCATCCTCTACCTCTTGCCAAGTAGTAGAGTGTGTTTCCTTCACAAGTTTTCTTGACTTGGTGAATTTGGAGCTTGATCTAGCGATGCCTCGACGTAGATCATCTTCGGCATGGACATCGACGACCTAGCTCGCCATTTCTCCGACGAAGCCGACGCTAGAGCCCAGGAATTCATTTAGACAGCAAAGGGACTTCGTTGCGGAGCTATGGAGGTGGAGCACCGGATCTACAAAGGTTGTATTTCCGTATTCTTTTAGTTAAGTGTTAACTAGTTAGCTTTTTCGCCTAGATTTTTAGCCAACGATCTTGTTAGGGTTTCCCGGCACAGCAATTTTTGTAAATTGGCATGGTTGATGCCTTGTGAGAGCTCTAGTGTGTGCCTAGGAACCCTGCAGTTGTATCAGAGCCTAGCTAGAGCCTTAGGCGAAGTCTAGACGATATTTGAATTCCGAACGAACCCGAAACCCCAATACAAATTGCTCTCTGTACTTTTTCTGAAAACGTGGATTTTTCCAAATTAAAAATATGCAGAAAATTCAGCAGGGAATTCTAAGAATTACGGCGCAAAATATTTTTCATGAACAGTGCAATCGGCGGCGGAACCGCGGCATAGGCCTAGATCATGCGGCGGTTCCGCGGCGGGAATGTGACGTCAGCCCTAACAATTTGCACAGTAATTCATTGTTTCAGGTGCTCAGTTCTCTAAGTATTTTTAAAATTTATTCAAGAGTTGAATTTTCTGGAGTTGTTTTGGGGATTCGGTGTTTCGATCGGAGTATCAGACTTTGTCTAAGTGGCTTTCCGGATAATTTTTTGAATATGTTAAAAAGTTCGACCGGATATAAATACCCAATTTTTCTCCTGTCGGGAAATTTCCAAGTGTTGGATTTTTCCGTGGTTTAAAGACGTTCTAAGTAGTGCAAGTAACTCGATGGACCCTCTAGAAGACAACAAACCTTAACTCGATTATGTGACCGTCTTGAACTGCTCTTTGAACCTTCGGGTTTGGGGCAGTACGGCATGCCATATGTGAGGCATTGGCTTGACCCTTCTACGGCTGGACCGTTGGTACTGAGGCACGAACTGAATGTTTTTAGACTTGTTTCATGAGTTGAGCTGTTTCGGGAAAACTTGGGTGTTCGAATGTTAAATCGGAAAGTTTAACATTTTCTAATTATCCGGAATGGGATACAATAATTGGAATTCACAAGCAGTTATGATATAACTGAATGAATGTTATAAACACAGCACTTTAGTCTCACTTGATCGGTTGCCACGGAATTTTGATGCGATCAAAAGTCCGTCGCGATCACGTAGCGTACGGGGATACTCGCCGGATAAACTTAATAGACAGCCTCACTCCATAGCCCCGACCAAGTGACTGTAGGAGAACCCCGTCGCCGAAAGCATCCGTTCGGGTGCTCGCGGTGGCGGTGTTCCGCCTTGGTGCACTTCGTCGACGGCGTCAGGGGTGCGGCCGTCTACTAAAGTTTGTGAAGAGCATTCGGTCAGGATGTCGGCAATCTTGTTGAATTGCCCGACTTGATATTGAAAAGAGTTTTCGATTTTGAGACTAAAATGCGGGGTTTATAATTATTAGGCATGTGATGTCTAAGGTATTCATTTAATTAGGCATGCGATGTCTATGCAAATTGCGGATTCCAACTGTTGTAGTTTTACACTTTCTTTTCTGTGACCGTAAGTGTAATATGTGATATCGCCGGTTTCGTTGCTATATGTCAACGACAATTGGGATGAACATATTTACTTACGTTGATGACATGTGATGTTATGTGTTGCTGGATATGTTATATTGGATCGTCGTGTTTGAATAGCCGGGGGTTTTTATGTGAGATGAGTGTTTTTCATTTTCATTCATGTAAAAACTTGTATGTAATATTCTTTTATTGGGGCGCTTCCAGGTTGCGGAAGTTGTCACCTTTTGTATATTATTTATTTTTCCGCACTAGGATAGACCCAAGGAGGGGAGCACAAGTAACCGGGTTCTGGAGTCCAGTGGGAGACCAACTCGAGGAGTCGAGTCCGGGTCTCCTAACTCTAGAATTGGTAGGGTTGCTTGCCGCTCTCGTAGGGGTCTAGGGGTGTGGGTTTGGCTATTCATCACGACCGTGGAATCCGTGTTTTATACTGGCTCGTATTGAAAACACGGACGTCCTAGTATATCCAATATTTCATATGATTCTTCTGCTGCGATATCTGTGATGTGATCATGTGATGTTCTGTGATAGATACATTATATAGTATATATGATATATTATATAGACGTTACTTATGTTTTACACCAGCGCTAGCCCTGCCCCGCTCTGCCGTTAGTTACCTAACCTAACGGTGCATGAGGGGACATCGAGGCGAATGCGGATGGCATAAGTGTACGTCGTATTTATCTGTGATGTTTAGGTACTTAAATGATGGGACTTCATTAATGTGATTAACGAAATTAAAGAAACCTATGATGTTGTAGAATCGAATTTCAAAATAAAACAGGTAGATACAGTTCTTGCTTTGCACAGCGGTATATGTGATATATCCTGCACCTTATTCGATAAGGAAAGGACCGAGATCCCTTCACCGGGAGTGACTCCTTTAGCAATAACTGGCAGAAGCTACACACCCGATTTGTCTTTTGATTGCTTTTAAGAGTTTTTGCTTTGCACAGTGATATATATGATATATCCCGCACCTCATTCGACGAGGAAAGGACCGACGATCCCTTCACCGGGAGTGACTCCTTTAGCAAAACTAGAAAAGCCTCAAAAACATTCCATTTCAAAATCCATTCGATTCTACAACGATATCAAGTTCATTACGCAATAGGTTTTCAGAAAAACCTGTCGTAGCCCTCCGTCATTTCAGATAAGTCCTGTTTAGTATTCGTGCTGCGTTTGGTGGCCTCCGTCAAGGCGCAGTGTGCGGTAGCTAACCAGTATTTATCTGATTATGCATATGATGCAGATTGAGTTAGGGTAGTCGTGCGACCTTGTTGGCCTCCGTCAAGGGTCGTTCGGGTGGGTTTGATTCAATCAAGAAATGAAGGGTTGAACTTGACTAGTAGCCTATGGTTTGTTGGCCTCAGTCAAGGTCATAGGGTGCTAGGGGCAAAATATTATCGGGAATTTCAAGTGTTGAAATTTGCAATGAGATTGCATACCTTCTATGAGATAGTTGGATCCCGATACCCGCTGCGAGTAAGAGTTACTCTTGGGAGAGTTTTATACATTACAATTAGCCGATCAAGTAGGTGTCTAGAAAGGTGTTAACGAGGTTACGCCTCTGGGAAAACGAGGTTTACATTAATTAGGTTCGTGCGAAAGCACGGGGGACCTCCCTCAAAGTACCGACACTGGCCTGGCTGAAAGATTGGCGAACTTGTAGTGTGTAATTAATCCCGGCTAGTCTTTCCTTTTAGGGTTTGAAGGAAGATTTGATAAAAAGCAGTGGGAGCCATCCTGATTAGATAAAATAATAACCAATCTATTCTTGCAAGAGCGCACGCTGAGTGTTTTCTTCTCTCTCTCTCCTGGTAGCGACCATGTCACGCCTTAATCAAGATAATAATACGGATATTTGACCGAACGCGCTTGTTATACTGAGCTGGGGAACGTTGGTCCCGCTCCAACTTATAATTGTTATAAGACAGAGCAGGTAATTGGGGAATACCAGATTTCCCGTGCCGCCCAAACGAAGAAAGTGCATATGATGCATCATCTTCGGGTGTGTTCATTACAAAGAACTGTTTCTCAGTATCCTCCGTATCCTGGGTATTTGATACCGGATCAGGATCCTAGATATGTAAGATGTTACATAGGGCTACAAAAGGGTAGAAAAACTGAGAACGGGTGATAAGTTTCATGAGACAGAAAACGGGGCAAGAGTTGCAGCCAAGTCTGTCGGTCACTGTCACCCTGTATTACCAGTACATTGATTCTGAACAAATGCTATTAGATACCGAACCTGATATACAAAATCATATCAGTCTCTTTATTAATAAAGAAATGATAAAATTTTGTATTGTTGGATAATGTTTTGAACATTTCCTATATCAAAAGTTGATCGGTTCAGGCACGTTATCTAAAAGCATTAATGTTCTAAATCAAACTACAGTTCCTAGTATATAGAACACACACAAGAGGAAAAGGTCAGAAATGAACGAATTCTTCTTGAGGTATTGTAGACTAGGTCAGATCAATGTGACCCGACTAGCTAGAGTTACATATAGATGCATATTTAAATCAGTTTGAATTTACATCTTGTGAAACTCGCCAGTCATGTCACAAAGATAATTTGACCATAGCTCTGTTTATTGGAAACAGAGAAAGAGTTAGTGAACTCTTGGGACCGATACATGATGATGTATGCAAGGTCTCCTGTCTACACATGCCAGGACTGGTTCTTTATACTTCATTACATTCTCTGATGATCTTTCGAGATTCAGACCTATGTTCCTGTTGAAACACAAGTCCGAATCTTTTGAGATATTCACAGAATATAAGTTAGAAGTAGAGAACCAAAATATGGGTAAAAGTATTATGTCCTTTGATGAGATCAAGGAGGAGAATACTTGTGCATAGAATTTCTGGACTATTCCAAAGAAGAATGAGATTCTCTCTCAGCATTACTCCTGCGTATATACCATTGCACGATGGTATGTCGGGGCGGAGCAGATACACCCTATTTGATATGGTGTGCTCTATGATGAGTATTACTGAGTTACCTATTTCCTTTTGGGGTTATGCACTTGAGAAGCTGCATACCTATTGAATTAGGTTTGAATCAAATCAGTGCCTACCACTCCATATGAGATATGGTATGGGAAGAACCTATCTCTTAAGCGAGTTAAGATTTGGGGTTGTCCGGCCTATGTTTAAAGAAAAATCCGGACAAGATCGAGGCAGGATCAGTTCTGTAGAACTGGAAAGGTTCCAGCTATACAAAACTGCAGTTGATGATTTGACAGAACCATAAGATTCTATAGTTCCCGACGAACCTCAGCCTCTCCGCCGATCTAGTAGGGTTCCTCATCCGCCTGAGAGATACCTCCGTTTCTCGATGACAGTGGGAGCAAGGATTGCATCATGAGATGATGACCCAACTAGTTTCGAGCGGGCCATCGAGAGTAGGGACTCTGTAAGAATGGCTGGATGCTTAGCGATCTGAGATGGAATCCTTATACACCAACAAAGTATGGACTTTGGTTGCTATATCTGAAGGGTTAAATCCCCATCAGGAGCAAGTATATCTTGAGAAGATTACTTGGTGTACTTGGAAAGGTTGAGACTTTCAAAGCTAGACTTGTTAAAGGTTTTCGTCATCAACCAGGCGTGGATAATGATGAAACCTTTTCCCGTGCCTATGCTTAAGTCCATCCGGATCCTACTTGCCACGGCTACATACCATGACTACGATATCTGGCGGTTGGGTGCCATGACTGCTTTTCTAAATGATGATTTAGAAGAGTGCGTCTGTAAGTACACATCCAGAGGGCTTCGTAAACAGTGGGAGCAGCGGAAACGTGTGCAAGATGTTTTATCTGATAAAGCAGGCATCGCGGAGTTGGAACATCTGTTTTGATGGATTAGTCAAAGAGTTTGACATCATCAAAATGGTAGATGAACCTTGTATAAACAAAAAGGTAGTAGGGAGTATGGTGGTGATCCTCGTAGTGTACGTGGATGACATACTCTTGATAGGGAAAGAGTTTCCTATGCTGCGCTCGATCAATCTCCGTTTATCACAAAGATTCTCCATATAGGATCAAAGTGATACCTACTAAATCCTGGATTTTGGATCTATGAGATAGATCTAATTGGATGTAAGGATACTCACTAGTAGTAGTGAGATGGTATCAATCGATCCTGTGGAGAATCACTGGAAGTGTTCCAGGGTGATAAAGACGACTGAATGTCAGTCGCAGGCATTGTCTTTACCCTCAGAAAAGGGACGGTATGTTGGAAGTGTTCCAAGCTAGATACCGTGACATACTAGACGATAAAGGCAGGATACATCGCTACTTAAGATGCTACCAAAGAGTCTGTTTGGATGTATAATAGTTCATGAGATGAACTTAGTTCCTACCATTGTGTGACAATGGAGTTGTGGCTTATGCCAGGAACCCCCGTCCCATCAGTGATCCAGACATATTCTAAGGCAGTATCACCTGATCATGGAGATGGTTGATCTCCAGGCTGATTGAGGTTAGGAGAGCAGACTCAGAGGACAACACGGCGGATCCACTCACAAAGGCCTATTCCCAGAGAGAGATATTTATGGGATGGTTGAGTATGAGATACTACAACCACTGCTACAGATGGCCCTAGTGCAAGTGGGAGATTGTTAGTTATATGTATGCCCTAGAGGCCATTACTGTACATAATATGTATATTGTAGTGGATGCTGGGACATATATAGGGAGGACTTTCTTGCTCGACATGATAGTATGCTATCTGGTTACTCTTTACCATAACGTGTATAATGATTATCTCTCTCTTACATGTTGGTAAAGCCCTTAGGATGTGTACTTGACTATCTGGACTATGATGCGGATCATACTAGTGGGGACATGGTAGTCCATAAGTACATCCTTCAAAGTCCCTAGTCGTGGGTGTATCGAGACGGGGCATCGATATACCAGAGTAGACTAGCGTGTAGCTTCTCGACCCATACAGATGGGCGATGGATGATCCCATATCCATTGGTGTTTGACATCGGAGATGATATACGGGTGCTCAGTAGAGACTGGGTACACTGGACGGACTCGCCGAGAACTCCCAGATGGTATTATACCTTACGTCAGATGGCAGTTCTCTGGTGACACTGGTACAGAGTAGTCTGTTGACCCGAGATCGTCATAGAGTCTTGTGTGGTTCCCACTGTGCTTTGATTTCCATCTTACCACGTCCAAGAGGGCGTGCAAAACGGTGGTTTTTGGGTACAGTCCCGAGTCACATGGAGGCAATGAGCGATAGGAGGGGATTCGTCTCTCCTGGTATAGGGGGTTGATGTTGCGCTGTGTTCGATTGGCTATAACAGGAAATCCCTGGCCAGGGTTGCTGAGATTTACTGGTAAGTGTTACCCGTAGTTTCTCGAATTGTTATAGACCTCATATCGACACGACTTATCGAGCTATTGGGGTCTGACGTTTACCACCCCTAGGCAAGATATGCGACATATCAGACGATCAGACCGGACTGTACGGTAGTGTTACTGGTTGGATTCACTGGAGTGTGAGCGGGCTTGCTCGTCGATCTTCTGATCGCTCAATACCCGGGTGGCCGTTACGTTTAGCAGACCGCTTGCGGCTTGTGGGTGTTTAATATGATCATCACCTGCTGCCGGCGTATTGACGAGTCTTTAGAGTCCTACACAGAGGTTTCCTGGCTCAAGCGAAATGAAATAGGAGCGCATATGAGATATGTGCGGGACCGAGAATAATACGTGTATGTGATACCGTATTTCATTCTCATGATGAATGCATCGAATGGTTGTATGCAATATAACCTAGTTATCGAATCAAGGGTTGATTCGATAAGTCGATACATAGTATACTAGTCGGTTGTGTGCGACATGACCGGATCATTGAATCAAGTGTTGATTTAATGATTTAATGCATAATTATATATTTGATATATTACTTTGCATTAACTAGTATTGGTTCACTTTAAATGGATTTTCTCACTTGGATGTGTGCATTGTATATGCGATATATTTTTGTGCACTTGATTGTATCATGTTTGATGATGCATGCAAAATTAGTTAGTATAAAGAATTAAACCTAGGTTAAGTAAATGGTTAAGGTTTCTTTTTATTTGTCCATTAATTTATCTTTTTATTTGGATTAAAATGAAATGAAAAAAGAAAACAAAATGGTTATCATTCTTTCTTTCTTTCATGAAGCTTGATGAAGCTTCATGAAGTTTTGACCAAATGACCATTTTGTCTTCTAGCTTAACCCTAACCATTCTTTTAACCTTAGTCTTCTCTCTACACCTAACTATAGTTAATATTATGATAAGGATTCTTTTTCTTTTCTATTCTAATTAACTTATAATAAAATAATCTTCATCTTCTTCTTCTTCTTCAAGATGAAGAAGCTTCACTTCATCAATGGTGAATTGAGCAAATGAGTGAGAAATCCAAATCTAAAGAGAACCCACTTCCCATTTCTTCATCCTCTACCTCTTGCCAAGTAGTAGAGTGTGTTTCCTTCACAAGTTTTCTTGACTTGGTGAATTTGGAGCTTGATCTAGCGATGCCTCGACGTAGATCATCTTCGGCATGGACATCGACGACCTAGCTTGCCATTTCTCCGACGAAGCCGACGATAGAGCCCGGGAATTCATTTGGACAGCAAAGGGACTTCGTTGCGGAGCTATGGAGGTGGAGCACCGGATCTACAAAGGTTGTATTTCCGTATTCTTTTAGTTAAGTGTTAACTAGTTAGCTTTTTCGCCTAGATTTCTAGCCAACGATCTTGTTAAGGTTTCCCGGCACAGCAATTTTTGTAAATTGGCATGGTTGATGCCTTGTGAGACCTCTAGTGTGTGCCTAGGAACCCTGCAGTTTATTTGTATCGCACCCATCATTATATCTTGTATATCATTATTCTGTTGTATCTAGAAGTTCCATCAACCAAACATGTATTTATTTGAGATAGAGACCAGTGATGTTATTCCTTCGACCTTAGAGTCGCGCGTTATATTTCTGTGGTTTTCTTGTGGTTTTGAGTTTCCTTTTGATTTTTGATCCTCGCCGTTGGCGTTTTATATTATATTGCTTGTGTGGTTGTGACCGTCGATTGACGAAGAGCTAGCTACCGCTTGGGGATGCCTTTTTATTGATTTCGTATACTATTCATGTTGTATCCCGTTTGGGGCCAGTATTTACAAAGGAGACTCTGCCGAAATTTTCGGGAAATATTTGATGTTTTTTTTTTAAAAAGGAACCGCATAATTCGGCTTATGCTATTAAAACTACTTATTTTAAATTGGTTTTCCTTCACTCTACTACTTTTCTTAGTTTGGGTTTCTGGGTTTTCGGCTTACTTTGGTTACGTACGCCTCGAGACGTTCGTAGTATAAGTGCCGGTCATATTCCGTACTTTCGGGACGTGACAACATGTCACCACGAAACTGCTATCTGACGTCAGGTATAATTCCAACTAGCATGTTCCCGGCGAGTCCTGTCCGGTGTACACATAACCCAATGAGCACCTTTATACATCTTAGGTGAACCAACTGACACCAGTGGCTTGTGAGACCGGCCACCGCCCCTCGTCGGGGTCTCGACTGTATACACTAGTCTACTCTGGAGTATCGATGCCCTTTCTCGAAACTCCCACGACTAGGGACCTTTTAAGGATGTGCTTATAGACCCCAGCTCCCACGTATATGATCGCCCTCATACTGCTTGAGTCGGAGGCCTGGAGGTAAATTATCTCATTTGAGTCTTTTGCAGAGACAGTCTTCTATAGACTGGCAGATCTTATGTGATAGTCGTATACAGTTTGAGTTTACATCGGCAGGAGGTCAGCTAGCACATGTTCGCACCAGACCTCAGCTATTGGATCGTATTCGAGATACGCAGCCTACAGATACTCGCATGATGGAGATTATGGATCATGTTAGGCAGGGCAAGGAGACGGAGTTCGTGATTGATAATTATGGAGTGTTACGTTTTAGGACTCGTCTCTGTGTGCCAGATTCTGACGGATTGAGGCGTGAGATTTTGGAGGATGCCCACAGATCAGTATATAGTATTCATCCTGGTTCCACAAAAATGTATCGTGATTTGAAGGAAAATTATTGGTGGGAAGGAATGAAAAAGGATGTTACGGATTTTGTTTCAAGATGCTTGACTTGTCAGCAAGTTAAAGCAGAACACCAGAGGCCAGCCAGAGAGCTGCAACCCTTACCCATTCCAGAGTGGAAATGGGAACAGATTTCCATGGATTTTGTGGTGGGTCTACCCAGGACTAGCAGAGGGTATGATTCCATTTGGGTGATTGTAGACAGGCTGACGAAGGCCGCTCATTTTCTTCCAGTGAAGACAACATATGGATTTGCTCAGTATGCACAGGTTTATATTGATGAGATAGTACGTCTACATGGAGTGCCGACATGCATAGTATCAGATCGAGGTACCCAGTTCACGAGCAGGCTATGGCAGAAACTTCAGGACGCTCTTGGTACACGACTGAGTTTTAGTACAGCTTTCCACCCACAGACAGACGGTCAGTCGGAACGGACCATTCAGATACTAGAGGATATGCTTCGGGCTTGTAGCCTAGATTTCGGTGGTAGTTGGGATCGTCACCTACCGTTAGTGGAATTCTCGTATAATAACAGCTTTCAAGAGACGATCCAGATGGCACCCTTTGAAGCCTTGTATGGAAGGAAATGTAGATCACCTGTTTGCTGGACGGAACTTAGTGAGAGTTGTATATTGGGACCGCAGATAGTACAAGAAACTACAGAGAAGATTCACTTGATACGAGATAGAATGAAAGCGGCTCAAAGAAGACAGAAGTCATACGCAGATCGAAGACGACGCAAACTTGAGTTTGATGTGGGAGATCATGTGTTCCTTCGAGTATCTCCAATGAAAGGTGTGATGCGCTTCGGGAAGAAAAGGAAGCTCAGCCCCAGATATGTTGGACCATACGAGATTTTAGAGAGAGTGGGCGCTGTGGCTTATCGGTTAGCACTTCCACCTGGTTTTCCCGACGTACATCCAGTGTTCCATGTTTCGATGCTTCGCAGATATCTTCACGATCCATCTCATGCGATCCAGCATCAGACTCTACAGCTTGAGCCAGATCTATCCTTCACAGTGCAGCCAGTTGCTATTTTGGACAGACAGGCAAAGCAACTACGATCGAGGACACTGCCATCTGTAAAGGTTCTCTGGCAAGGAAAGGATCGCGAGGAGATTACTTGGGAGACGGAGGACACGATGCGAAAGAAATTTCCACATCTTTTCATAGGTATGTCTAGGTAATTATTTTAAATTCGGGGACCGAATTTTCTTAAGGGGGGAATATTGTAACATTTAGGAAAAAAAAAACTAGAAATAAATAAAATTAATTAAATTAAGAATAAGCTGATAAATCACAAAATGGTTAAAATCAAATATGTAAATCTTCATAAGATATATGTAATACAATTTAAATTAGAAATTTAGAATGTAATATAAATAAGTTATAAGGGTTTTAATGATAATTTTAGCTTCATTTTAATAAAAGATGTGTTATATAATAAGTTAAGTTGTGAGGGGTTAAATTGTAAAGTTGAGGTTTATGCTAATACAAGATTGTCAAGGGTTTAAGTGAATAAAGTATATCAATTCAGTTCTGAATTCAAAATCAAAATAAATCAAAAGAAAATAGAAAGTAAATTAAAACACCTCATGCTTCAATAACCCTTCAACCTACACCTCCTTCTTGCATGAATTGTGCACACTTTAACACATGACACCTCCACCTTACCTTATCCCTTCCTCCACCCACATATATAAATCATTTTCAGATCTGAAACATAAATGAAAACTCAAAAGAAAATTAAAGAAAAGAAAACTAAGAGAGACAAAGAAGAACAAGAGGAAGAAGAAGGAGAAGGGGTTTGTTCTTGAGTTGGATCATCATTAAGCTAAAAGGAGTGGATAAATCTCTAGGGGTTATTCCTACAGCAACATAGGCAGGTAAAATTCTTAATCATAGTAGGTAACTTAGATTCTGTAGCCTAATTAGTGTAAAGTTAATCATGTCACTTAATATCGTATTTTTAGCTAAACTTAGAGTCTGTTAAAATCTGCTTTAATCTGGAACTTAATTAAATAAATTCAACAGAGTAGAAATGATGTAGGTAACAACTAGAACACACCACAAGAAGACGACAGGAGGGGGCCGGTTTTGGGCCGGCGACATAAGGGAATTGGCCGGCGTCGCCGGCCATGTTGGTGAGTTTGGGGGTTTGGTCAATTGGGTAATCTACAGTATACAATTTAGGTCATTTTGGTACTGTTGAATTAACTTAGTTTCACTGTAATCTAAATCTGGGAGAATATATCGGAAAAGGAATCGTAAAACGTTAAAAACGACACGACGAAACTACGTCGCGTATTAATCCTGAACCAGTACAGATTAGGGTTAAAATACTGAAGGACTAAGTGTTTAATAACTTGATAGGATCAGTTAGTGTATAACTTATGGGGATTAGCGTGTTTCTATTTCCGTTATGTCGGAAATGTAATTTTGCTTATATACGTTATATTGGTATATTTAGACGCGGATACAAGGAATACAGAAGCCGCGAGGAAGGGGAAAGGATTAGCGATTCCAGAGTAGATTCGACTTGTCCGGTGAGTAGACTAAACATCTACCGGGGAATGTAGTAAAGATGGCGTGTTTCGCCCATGGTTTTACTTAATGTGATATTCATATCATCATGTTTAAATGTTAGAATGTCATGCATTAAAATACTTGTATATTGCTTAGTTGTTAGAACACTTCACAAGTATCGACGAGTCATGCCACGTGCACATCTTATATGCTACACCCACCTCGTCGATATTGCCATGTCACATACACTTAAATATCATACTTATTAACATAAATTATATCGTATTTCACATGTCAAGTATATTGGTAGATTTCATTATTTACATCCTGTTGCTTTATGTGTATTTCTATGTTGGATATGAGATAGATACAGAATGGAGGATTTATGATTTTGAGTTTTGAATACTACTACATAAATCTAGTTTTTCATGATTGACGTGACATGTCCACCCTGAGATGATTTCTGTTTTTGTTTTTATTCCGGACCGAGTGGGGGAGATATACGGTCGCGGATTTACGTTATCCATACTGAGTGGGGGAGATATACAGTTGGATACAGGGTGGACCCGGTCGAGACCGAGGGGCAGGATAGCCGTATTGAGACGGGGGAGCCTAGCGAGGTTACTCGATTCCGGATATTGGTTATAGAAATATGCGGCGTGCATCTAGAGGATGACGACCGATATTATGGGTATAGGATCATTCGGGGAATGATGCCTATAAGAAATGAAAGTTTTGTGTCGTTGATAGACACCGAGAGATGATTTATATTGAGTTATGATTTCAGAAATATGATGGGATTTATTGTTGGATTTCACATATACTCATATATCATATTGATTCATATTCATTAGCATGATTACCATATTTATTTTATTCGCCGTTATATGTTAGTCGTATTCATTGAGTTGGCAACTCATCCCCGTTGTGCCACAGTTCCTTGCAGGGATAGAGTGGACGGGTAGCTGCGAGGCAGGATCACTTTTGCAGTCGTATTTCCTCTTTTGATCGGTAGGTTACATGTGTAGTAACCTCCCTTTTGGGTTTTGTACTTTTGTATCTAGAAAGACTCCATCAGACTTGTATTTTGACTTAGAAAGGAGAGATGGTATAAATATGTACAGTTGAAATATGTGGATCAGTTTCATAGTTTCTTCTTTATGAGATTTAGTGATATTTCATATGCTTATATTCATGTTCATTATTGATATTGTTGATTCCAACTAGGAATACAACCAAACTTAACCTTGTTAATTGTTTACTGATTTAAATTCATAACTTGAGATTTCTACTTAAAAACTAAACTTTCATAATTAATTCCGAAATAAGGTATTTTGATCTTGGTTTTTGGCTTACTTGGACTTGTGCATATCTTTAGATATGATACAATCTAAGTGCCTGTCACATCCAAACTTGGGTCGTGACAAAGTTGGTATCAGATCCTAGGAGTAACCTTATGGAAATTAGTAGGGGATTTCAATAGGTTGATGTAAGTTTGAGAGTTAGGATGACCTTTGGTCTGATGGAGTAGGTGAATTAGGACGAATGCAGTACCGTACGTATGTTCCGCGGCATATTTACGTTATCGTATTCAGCCTAACTAACCTTAGGATATTTATCTTGATCTATTCTTCCGTTGATTCTCCGTTATTGATTGCTTCTGTTCCCACACCTTATCAACTCTCGTTTCTTGTTCCAGTTGCTATGGCTACGCGGGCTAGGCGAGCCGCAGCCAGGAATGCAGCTAGGGCGAGTCCGCCTGTGACGAGGACTGGTACACCGGACGTGCAGGAGGTGCATGAGCATGTTGATCCTCCTCCTCCAGATCGCATGACTAGGATCGAGGAGGGTATGTTGGGATTACAGCGAGTGGTAGGACAGTTAGCTGAGACCACTCGAGCTTTGAGATCAGATCCAGCACCGACCGTAGCAGAGTCCGAGGTACAGCCTACACAGACGGCAGCATCAGTAGATACGAGAGTGATGGAGGTATCACTTGCGGAGTTTATGAGATTGAGACCACCGGTATTCACAGGGACCGATGTGGCGGTAGATCCTCAGTCTTTTCTTGATAGAATGGCGAGGATATGCAGATCATTACGATGTTCTGATGCGAGGTCAGTTGAGCTGACTAGCTTTCGTTTGGAGGGACTTGCACAGGAGTGGTGTGAGTCGATGGAGAGAGGGCGAGCTACGAATCTTCCTCCGATGACGTGGACCGAGTTTTCTACAGTCTTTCTTGCCAGATTTCTTCCCGAGAGTGTGAGGGATGCTAGAGCTAGCAGTTTCGAAGCGTTGAAGAAATCAGCAAGTATGTCAGTAGCAGATTATGACTTACGCTTCACCCAGCTATCGCGATATGCTCCATACTTAGTACCTACAGAGGAGCTTCGGGTGAAAAGGTTCCTAAGGAGTTTGGACACACAGTTGTATCTGGCGATAGGCTCCCAGCATTTTGATACATATGCACAGGCCATGGATGCGGCGATTCGAGTAGAGGAACGTTTGAGCCAGTCAGGAGTTGTTCCAGAGCCAAAGAGGAGTAGACCATTCGTGCCGACAAATAGACAGTTTGGCAGAGGTAGAGGGTCCTACCCAGGCAGATATATTCCAGGTCGCAGTGTTGGACGAGATTGGACACAGGGCCAGATGTTCAGTTCTTATCCTAGTGATCAGAGACCACCATCTACCTGTTATAGTTGTGGACTTCCCGGACACTTTGCGCGAGATTGTAGATCTCAGGGCGGGACCGTTGCTCCACAGACTGTTTTACCCCTTCCACCTCCTACACCGAGGGCCTTACTTCCTCCACCAGTTGGCGCTACACGCCAGGCAGTTGCACCACGAGGTCGAGGCTATGCAGGACGTGCTCAGAGAGGTAGAGGAGATAGAGGTAGAGGACGACAGGATGCGGGCAGGGGCCAGGCTCGGGTTTTTGCACTGACTCCACAGGATGCCCAGGCATCAAATGCAGTCGTGACAGGTACTCTTACAGTATGCTCATTAGAGGCACATGTTTTATTTGATTCCGGTTCTACACACTCTTATGTATCTTCACGATTCGCACTTTTGTTGGGGAAGGAGTCGTCATTATTAGAGTTACCATTGGTAGTGATTACTCCAGTTGGAGATTCCTTTATAGCTCGACACGTATTTAGATCGTGTTCGGTGCGTATTGGTAATAGAGATTCACTAGTTGATCTGATTCTCCTGGACATGTTGGATTTTGATATACTTCTTGGGATGGATTGGTTAGCCGCTTGTCATGCCTATGTAGATTGTAGAGGAAAAGCGGTTAGATTTTGTTTTCCAGGTGAACCGGTGTTTGTTGTGCAGGGGGATTGTAAGTTAACCCCTGTCAACATGATTTCTGCTTTTTGTGCGGGGCGGTTTTTGAAGAAGGGTTGTCTTGGGTTCTTGGCTTTTATTCAGGACATAGGGGTCGCTGAAGTTCCTTTGGACCAAATCCCGATCATACGAGAATTTCCTGAGGTATTTCCTGCAGAGTTACCAGGATTGCCACCTGATCGAGAGATTGAATTTTGTATCGATTTGATTCCGGGTGCAGGGCCTATTTCTATACCACCATATCGAATGGCACCGACGGAATTAAAAGAACTCAAAGGCCAGTTGCAAGAGTTGTTAGATAGAGGACTTGTACGTCCTAGTGTTTCACCGTGGGGAGCTCCTGTGTTATTTGTGAAGAAGAAAGACGGTAGTATGAGGATGTGCATCGACTACCGACAGCTGAATCGTGTCACGGTGCGAAACAGGTATCCATTACCGCGAATAGATGACTTGTTCGATCAGTTGCAAGGAGCCGGATTCTTCTCAAAGATTGACTTAAGGTCAGGATATCATCAGTTGAGGGTTCGGAAGGACGATATTCCGAAGACAGCGTTTCGTACGAGATATGGGCATTATGAATTTCTGGTGATGTCGTTCGGACTCACCAATGCTCCAGCAGCTTTTATGGATATGATGAACCGTATCTTTAGACCATTTATCGATCGGTTTATTATAGTATTCATAGATGATATTCTTGTATATTCTCGGAGTCAGACGGAGCACGAGCAGCATTTACGTATCACATTGCAGACCTTGAAAGAGCATCAGTTGTATGCAAAGTTTTCTAAGTGTGCTTTTTGGCTCGATAGTGTGGATTTCTTGGGTCACATAGTTACAAGACAAGGTATATGCGTGGACCCAAAGAAGATTGAAGCGGTACAACACTGGCCCAGGCCTATGTCAGTTACAGAGGTTCGGAGTTTCTTAGGTCTGGCAAGTTATTACAGACGCTTCGTACAGGATTTCTCAAGGATAGCGGCACCTTTGACAGGATTGACTAGGAAGGAAGTTCCTTTTCAGTGGACAGATGCATGTGAGCAGAGTTTCCAACAGTTGAAGATGCGTTTGACGACTGCACCTGTATTATCTTTACCTTCCGGGTCAGGGGGTTTCGTAGTGTATTGCGATGCTTCTAGAGTGGGCTTAGGCTGTGTGTTGATGCAACACGGCAAGGTTATAGCATATGCTTCTCGGCAGTTGAAGAGGCATGAACAAAATTACCCCACTCATGATCTAGAGATGGCTGCTGTAGTATTCGCATTGAAGATTTGGAGACATTACTTGTATGGAGAAACGTGTCAAATCTTCACAGATCATAAAAGTTTAAAGTATATCTTCCAACAGAAGGATCTGAACCTCAGGCAGCGTAGATGGATGGAATTGGTAAAAGATTACGACTGTGAGATTTTGTACCATCCAGGCAAAGCAAATGTTGTAGCAGATGCCTTGAGTCGGAGGCCTGGAGGTAAATTATCTCATTTGAGTCTTTTGCAGAGACAGTCTTCTATAGACTGGCAGATCTTATGTGATAGTCGTATACAGTTTGAGTTTACATCGGCAGGAGGTCAGCTAGCACATGTTCGCACCAGACCTCAGCTATTGGATCGTATTCGAGATACGCAGCCTACAGATACTCGCATGATGGAGATTATGGATCATGTTAGGCAGGGCAAGGAGACGGAGTTCGTGATTGATAATTATGGAGTGTTACGTTTTAGGACTCGTCTCTGTGTGCCAGATTCTGACGGATTGAGGCGTGAGATTTTGGAGGATGCCCACAGATCAGTATATAGTATTCATCCTGGTTCCACAAAAATGTATCGTGATTTGAAGGAAAATTATTGGTGGGAAGGAATGAAAAAGGATGTTACGGATTTTGTTTCAAGATGCTTGACTTGTCAGCAAGTTAAAGCAGAACACCAGAGGCCAGCCGGAGAGCTGCAACCCTTACCCATTCCAGAGTGGAAATGGGAACAGATTTCCATGGATTTTGTGGTGGGTCTACCCAGGACTAGAAGAGGGTATGATTCCATTTGGGTGATTGTAGACAGGCTGACGAAGGCCGCTCATTTTCTTCCAGTGAAGACAACATATGGATTTGCTCAGTATGCACAGGTTTATATTGATGAGATAGTACGTCTACATGGAGTGCCGACATGCATAGTATCAGATCGAGGTACCCAGTTCACGAGCAGGCTATGGCAGAAACTTCAGGACGCTCTTGGTACACGACTGAGTTTTAGTACAGCTTTCCACCCACAGACAGACGGTCAGTCGGAACGGACCATTCAGATACTAGAGGATATGCTTCGGGCTTGTAGCCTAGATTTCGGTGGTAGTTGGGATCGTCACCTACCGTTAGTGGAATTCTCGTATAATAACAGCTTTCAAGAGACGATCCAGATGGCACCCTTTGAAGCCTTGTATGGAAGGAAATGTAGATCACCTGTTTGCTGGACGGAACTTAGTGAGAGTTGTATATTGGGACCGCAGATAGTACAAGAAACTACAGAGAAGATTCACTTGATACGAGATAGAATGAAAGCGGCTCAAAGAAGACAGAAGTCATACGCAGATCGAAGACGACGCAAACTTGAGTTTGATGTGGGAGATCATGTGTTCCTTCGAGTATCTCCAATGAAAGGTGTGATGCGCTTCGGGAAGAAAAGGAAGCTCAGCCCCAGATATGTTGGACCATACGAGATTTTAGAGAGAGTGGGCGCTGTGGCTTATCGGTTAGCACTTCCACCTGGTTTTCCCGACGTACATCCAGTGTTCCATGTTTCGATGCTTCGCAGATATCTTCACGATCCATCTCATGCGATCCAGCATCAGACTCTACAGCTTGAGCCAGATCTATCCTTCACAGTGCAGCCAGTTGCTATTTTGGACAGACAGGCAAAGCAACTACGATCGAGGACACTGCCATCTGTAAAGGTTCTCTGGCAAGGAAAGGATCGCGAGGAGATTACTTGGGAGACGGAGGACACGATGCGAAAGAAATTTCCACATCTTTTCATAGGTATGTCTAGGTAATTATTTTAAATTCGGGGACCGAATTTTCTTAAGGGGGGAATATTGTAACATTTAGGAAAAAAAAAACTAGAAATAAATAAAATTAATTAAATTAAGAATAAGCTGATAAATCACAAAATGGTTAAAATCAAATATGTAAATCTTCATAAGATATATGTAATACAATTTAAATTAGAAATTTAGAATGTAATATAAATAAGTTATAAGGGTTTTAATGATAATTTTAGCTTCATTTTAATAAAAGATGTGTTATATAATAAGTTAAGTTGTGAGGGGTTAAATTGTAAAGTTGAGGTTTATGCTAATACAAGATTGTCAAGGGTTTAAGTGAATA
The DNA here is from genome assembly GCA_030015575.1 of Agapanthus africanus. NCBI lineage: Eukaryota > Viridiplantae > Streptophyta > Magnoliopsida > Asparagales > Amaryllidaceae > Agapanthus > Agapanthus africanus. The sequence goes on along the minus strand of JASDDO010000031.1, from coordinate 203,693,002 downwards.
AAGTATATCAATTCAGTTCTGAATTCAAAATCAAAATAAATCAAAAGAAAATAGAAAGTAAATTAAAACACCTCATGCTTCAATAACCCTTCAACCTACACCTCCTTCTTGCATGAATTGTGCACACTTTAACACATGACACCTCCACCTTACCTTATCCCTTCCTCCACCCACATATATAAATCATTTTCAGATCTGAAACATAAATGAAAACTCAAAAGAAAATTAAAGAAAAGAAAACTAAGAGAGAAAAATAAGAACAAGAGGAAGAAGAAGGAGAAGGGGTTTGTTCTTGAGTTGGATCATCATTAAGCTAAAAGGAGTGGATAAATCTCTAGGGGTTATTCCTACAGCAACATAGGCAGGTAAAATTCTTAATCATAGTAGGTAACTTAGATTCTGTAGCCTAATTAGTGTAAAGTTAATCATGTCACTTAATATCGTATTTTTAGCTAAACTTAGAGTCTGTTAAAATCTGCTTTAATCTGGAACTTAATTAAATAAATTCAACAGAGTAGAAATGATGTAGGTAACAACTAGAACACACCACAAGAAGACGACAGGAGGGGGCCGGTTTTGGGCCGACGACATAAGGGAATTGGCCGGCGTCGCCGGCCATGTTGGTGAGTTTGGGGGTTTGGTCAATTGGGTAATCTACAGTATACAATTTAGGTCATTTTGGTACTGTTGAATTAACTTAGTTTCACTGTAATCTAAATCTGGGAGAATATATCGGAAAAGGAATCGTAAAACGTTAAAAACGACACGACGAAACTACGTCGCGTATTAATCCTGAACCAGTACAGATTAGGGTTAAAATACTGAAGGACTAAGTGTTTAATAACTTGATAGGATCAGTTAGTGTATAACTTATGGGGATTAGCGTGTTTCTATTTCCGTTATGTCGGAAATGTAATTTTGCTTATATACGTTATATTGGTATATTTAGACGCGGATACAAGGAATACAGAAGCCGCGAGGAAGGGGAAAGGATTAGCGATTCCAGAGTAGATTCGACTTGTCCGGTGAGTAGACTAAACATCTACCGGGGAATGTAGTAAAGATGGCGTGTTTCGCCCATGGTTTTACTTAATGTGATATTCATATCATCATGTTTAAATGTTAGAATGTCATGCATTAAAATACTTGTATATTGCTTAGTTGTTAGAACACTTCACAAGTATCGACGAGTCATGCCACGTGCACATCTTATATGCTACACCCACCTCGTCGATATTGCCATGTCACATACACTTAAATATCATACTTATTAACATAAATTATATCGTATTTCACATGTCAAGTATATTGGTAGATTTCATTATTTACATCCTGTTGCTTTATGCGTATTTCTATGTTGGATATGAGATAGATACAGAATGGAGGATTTATGATTTTGAGTTTTGAATACTACTACATAAATCCAGTTTTTCATGATTGACGTGACATGTCCACCCTGAGATGATTTCTGTTTTTGGTTTTTTTCCGGACCGAGTGGGGGAGATATACGGTCGCGGATTTACGTTATCCATACTGAGTGGGGGAGATATACAGTTGGATACAGGGTGGACCCGGTCGAGACCGAGGGGCAGGATAGCCGTATTGAGACGGGGGAGCCTAGCGAGGTTACTCGATTCCGGATATTGGTTATAGAAATATGCGGCGTGCATCTAGAGGATGACGACCGATATTATGGGTATAGGATCATTCGGGGAATGATGCCTATAAGAAATGAAAGTTTTGTGTCGTTGATAGACACCGAGAGATGATTTATATTGAGTTATGATTTCAGAAATATGATGGGATTTATTGTTGGATTTCACATATACTCATATATCATATTGATTCATATTCATTAGCATGATTACCATATTTATTTTATTCGCCGTTATATGTTAGTCGTATTCACTGAGTTGGCAACTCATCCCCGTTGTGCCACAGTTCCTTGCAGGGATAGAGTGGACGGGTAGCTGCGAGGCAGGATCACTTTTGCAGTCGTATTTCCTCTTTTGATCGGTAGGTTACATGTGTAGTAACCTCCCTTTTGGGTTTTGTACTTTTGTATCTAGAAAGACTCCATCAGACTTGTATTTTGACTTAGAAAGGAGAGATGGTATAAATATGTACAGTTGAAATATGTGGATCAGTTTCATAGTTTCTTCTTTATGAGATTTAGTGATATTTCATATGCTTATATTCATGTTCATTATTGATATTGTTGATTCCAACTAGGAATACAACCAAACTTAACCTTGTTAATTGTTTACTGATTTAAATTCATAACTTGAGATTTCTACTTAAAAACTAAACTTTCATAATTAATTCCGAAATAAGGTATTTTGATCTTGGTTTTTGGCTTACTTGGACTTGTGCATATCTTTAGATATGATACAATCTAAGTGCCTGTCACATCCAAACTTGGGTCGTGACATAAGTGTTATCAGTAGTTTCTCGAACTGTTATAGACCTCATATCGACACGACTTATCGAGCTACTGGGGTCTGACGTTTACCACCCCTAGGCGAGATATGCGACATATCAGACGACGAGACTGGACGGTACGGGAGTGTTACTGTTTGGATTCACAGGAGAATGTACAGGCTTGCTTGTTGATCTTCTGAGGGCTCAATACCTGGGTAGCTGTTACGTTTAGCTGACCGCTTGCAGCTTGTGGGTGTTTGATATGATCATCACCTACTGCCGGCGTATTGACGATTCTTTAGAGTCCTACACAGAGGTTTCTTAACTCAGGCAAAACAGAGTAGGGGCACATATGTGATATGTGCGGGACCGAGGATAATGCGATATGTGATATCGTATTCTATTCTCGCGATATTTGATATCAGCCGGGTCATCGGATCAAGTGTTGATTCGATGAATCGGTACGGATAAATATTAGTCGGTTATATGCGATATAGCCGGATTGTCGGATCAAGTGTTGATTCGATAATTTAATGTATAATAATATATTTGATATATTAAATTACATTAACTAATATTTGCTCACTAAAAGATTCTTTTTCTCACTCTGGTAATACATTGATATATATGCGATATATGTTAAATGTATTATTTTATTTTGTTACAATAAATATTGTATATTTGATATATAATATTGTAACATATTATAATTATTAATGCAACATGATTAGAGGAGTTTAAACATGATTAGGGTTTGGATTAGGGTTAAACCTTCTAGTTGATTCTAGAAGCTTTACTTTGTCATGATAAAGATATTTGTGTTGATCTTTATCCATGACTCACCCTTTGACCTAACCCAAACCCTAACCCTAGTAAACTCTCTACAATGGTTAATTGAACCATGGTTGCATAAATAATTATGATAACATTTTCTATTCATCACAAATGATTTATCATCTTCTTCCTCCTTCATTCTTCCATGAAAAACCTTGCTTGATTTTTCAAAGGTGATGAATAAATATGAGAAAAAGATAAATAAATAGAGCAAAATTCCTACTTCATCATCCTCATCTTCCCTTGCCATTTAGATAAGGGTGTTCACATCATTTCATGAGTGTTAGCTTGTGTTAAAGAAACTTCAAGGTAGATCATCGTAGTATCGAAGATCGGAAGCAAAGGTTGCGTCTTTCTCTTCGTAGAACCTCTCGAGAGTCCGGATCCCGATGATCGCAGCGAAGGGACCACAACACAGAGCATATGAAGTGAAGGACCGGATCTACAAAGGTTGTAATCCCTCTCACTTAGTGTTAAAATGTTTAGCATGTTGTTTTCGCCTAATCTCTAGTTTAAAGTTCCGTATTCGGGTTGTTCGGCACGGCTAAATTTTAAATCGGGCATGGTTGATGCCTCGTAGACCCTTGTGCGTATGCATAGCAACCCTACACAGGTACACTACCGTGCCTGAAGTCGTCCATTTTAAATACTCTTAGAATGCTGTCAAAGTACCCAGATTGGGAAACCACCCAAATCTAGATCTAAAACCATAGATCTAGTAACCAGAATGTTCTATATAATATCCAATTCCTATGTGGAGAAACCACTGTGTGACAACCAAAGTATAACCGATCGTAGTATAGGAATATCACTTCCTACTCTGTGTATGTCATACAGATACCAGGACATCACACCCTACTACCTTCTTAACAGATCCATCCCCTATTCTGATGAAGTCAAACCTATGACTGTCACATCAGAAATAGATGATCTATCACCGCTGTATCTGCTTTATTCTATAAATAGACATAAGCTACTTGTCCACTATGCTTCCGCTGCTCCCACTGACTATGGCAACCCTCTGGCAGAGTCATATACACGTGCACTTCTATAGCTAGTTTAGAACGACGCTATACTCATCCTCCTGCCGGGTCTCACAGTCTGGAACAACAGCATTGGCAAGTCTGGGTAAACAAGAACCTTCCTGTCACCGTCCTTGAGCATACCGAAGTACCTCTCGAGCGCCTGAGGTTACCCACCATATCTGCGGAGTGGCTAATAGAATGTCAAACCAGATTGAATCTTTAGGTTCTTATCAAATTTTCAGTAATCGTTTGCGGTTCTGGAATCACTTCCAGTTCTACCATACTCCCACTACTGTTTTCTGAAAAAAATCCATTTTTATTAAAACTGTGGCGAGTCAAGAACAATATCACTATTCATCTTCCAGATGGTAGAAAGTAAACCCTCGTCATAGACTGGGTCAACCCACAAACAGCCATTACAGAAACGTGCCTTGATTTATCCAGAGTCTGGTTTTAAGCATAAGCTGGACAACTTCCCACACCTTAACAATGTCAAGATATGAACTGTTCTATATCCAATATAGAAACAGAGGCACTGATTTAATTGAAACAGATTCAAATCACGCAACTGTCTCCAGTGCATTTCAACTAAATGGAGAGTGGTCGATCAGCATTACTCAACTTAGGAATGCTTCCAATTATGAGTAACCTGAAAGAGAAGCAAGTTCTCTTAATCATTACTATCAACTGAATACCAGGCACAGGTATCTACATCTTCGATCACCTTGAAGAATCCTGATACTTGTAATACCTGGTTCTTTACTTTACTCTTATACCTATAACTTCTCAAAACTTGGACCCTGTGTTTCTACGAAACACCTGTCTAAAAACTAGAGAAGTCATAAGTAAACCGAATATAGTACGAAGACCATCCCCTCTGTCCTAATGGACACTGGACAACATACAATACTCTGTATAAGTCCCCTGAGTCTAGTGACTCATTCACTGTGTGTCGTAGGTGAAAACTGTACCTACGGTTAAGAAGAATTACACCGCTGTTTAATGCTCCTTACCTAACCATCCACTGATATAGGTAAATGTCATAGACATAATTTCAAAAAGGTGTATCTCACTCTATAAAAATAGACGTACAGATATATCAATTTGAAATTGGTGCATAACAACGGATATTCAAAACCAAATATTTGCCGTCCGGCAAACAACCCAGGTGATTTCCTCAAATATCACCAATTACAACGAATTCCGATATAATGAGGATGATCACCCAATTCCCAATAACTTACTCCCACTCATCATCTGTAAAACCATACAGATGTGAGAATCATACCTGGTAAATACATACCCTGGAGTAAGGACTAATTGGGAAATCAGTTTTCTATTAACAGTACACAGTGAAACTGAAACATTGAAATGTTTCGTAGGGGTATCCGGGTATTCGTAGTAATGCCTCTTCTATTATCCAGATTCACAACTGTAACCGTATAATTTTTTGCCATCTCTCCAAATCCCTTTATATGTCTTTAGTCATTACCTTTTGTACACCCCTTTAGGCTAAATGGTTTTCTTCCTTCCCTACCTTTCGGCACCAGCCTATGGTTTGGAAGAAGACTATCCAATAAGCATAATGGGTGTACCGTCCTAATCCTAGGAACACTCGCAATGCGAGAGAAGATGAAGATAAAAGACAACCGAATAAACCTTATTCATATTTCTCCTGAACCAGAATCCATTCCCGAACTGGAACAAGTTCCTTTCGAGTTCGTATATAACCATACGATGGAGTATCCAAATAAACTGTGGATCTTCGTAGTGATACGGAATGTCCTGGAGAAATACAAAGGTGAATTGGGGGTGGTAATGAAATACTTGGTTTGGTCGTGAATAGCATTCGCATTTTACTTTGCCCTCTTACTAATCCCTTGATATGTCTTTACTTAATACTTTCTGTACACCTTAGTTAGGCTAATTGGTTTTCTTCATTCCCTACCGGTCGGCACCTGCCTATGGTTTGGAAGAAGATTATCCAATTTGCATAATAGGTGTACTATCTCCTAAACCAAAGAGTACTCGCAAGCTGAGAGAAGATAAAAGGAAAAGACAATTGAATAGTCCTATTCGTTTTCTCCAGAACTGGAAACCATCCTCGAATAAAATCCTTCGAGTTCGTATATAACCATACGATGGTTTTGTCCAATGGAAGTGGACATTCGTAGTAATACGGGGTGTCCTGGAAAAGGGTAAAAGTAGGAGTGGCAATGAGGTATGCAACTCTGACAATCCAAAAGCCAGTGTTTATGAAGGTTTGGTTAATCTTGGTCACTGAGTTATAGCCTAGGGTCGGGTCATGGTTGCTGCCAAAGAGAGAGAAAAGAAACACTCAGCATGCACTCTAACCTAAATCAGAATGGTTATCACTTTATCTAATCTGGAAACCTCCCACTGTACCGTCAAATTCTCCTCCAAACCTAAAAGAAGAATTAGTCGGGATCACCCGAGGAGTAAACCAACTCATCAGTGGGAATCGGGATCCAACTATCATCGCATGATAACGTGACGGAATCCGCTCACGTTATCACACTCCAGAAGGTATGCGCATATCTGGCAAGTTTCAGTTTCTTTAGAAACTCCCGATATGATTTTTACCCCATGCTCTTATGACCTTAACTTTGGCCAACAAATCATAAGTCACATGTCAAGTTCTACCCGTCATTCTCCAGGTTAATTTGAACCCACCCGTACAAGCCCTTGACTTTGGCCAATAAGGTTATACGACTGTCCCAAACCAACGCATCTATCTATTCAGCATATGAATACCAATAGCTGCCAATCACTGTGCCTTGACTTTAGCCAACAAACACAGCTTGAATACTTATTGACTATCCATATGAAACGACGGAGGGCTACGAATGGTTTCCGGAGAAAACCTTTAACGTAATGAACTTGATATCGTTGAAGGAACCAGATAGCTTTTTATAAATATAGTGACGAAAACCTTTGCTAAAGAGGTCACTCCTGGTGAAGGGATCTCGGCTCTTTCCCCGTAGAATGAGGTGCAGGATATTCCAACTGAATACCACGATGCAAAGTAAAAGTAATCGGCTATATTGAAGTTATTGCCCTGACGCAAACTTCTTTCCAAGGGGTCATTCCCGGTGAAGGGATCTCGGCCCTTGCCTCGTCGACTGAGGAGCAGGATATTCCAACTGAATACCACGATGCATAACAAAAGAGAACATTCTTGCAATAACAGCTTTTTGAAAAGTGTTCCAACAACATCAGAATAGGTTTTTTTAACTTGCATTGATCCGAATCAACACAGTCCCACCAATTGATCACACCAATAAAGAACGAAAATAATGATGTACGTATATGCCATCCGCATTCGCCACTGGGTCCCGTCATCACCTGTTAGGTTACTTAACTAACGACAGAGTGGGGACTGGACTAGCGCGGATGCAAAACATATACAACATCTACTAGTATATATATCAATATATAATATTCGATCAAGGCGTGATAAAATGCAACATCACAGAAATGTAATAAGCATCACAGAACAATAAAGATATCTGGGATCCCCGGGTTTCATAGAGCCGCTACTGAAACCCGACATTCCCCTCGTCGTGTGGATAGCCTGCGCAATGAAATCCTAGACCCCTACGGGCGCGGCAAGTTACCCGCCAAAACCTGAAGCGAGGCAGCCCCCTTCAGCAACGTGAATGGACCACCGAGCACTTCACGGAATCCGGTAACTTGGGCACCCTTCCTGGGTTAACCTGTACCCCCTACGAGTGCGGCGAATAGCCCGCCAATTCTAGAGTGAAGCCCCCTCCGTCTCAATGCTATGAGATGTGGGCCCATTGCCCTCTAGAACCCGGCTATCCGTGCACCCCACCGCGGGGTAATCCTAGTACAGAAAGTAAAATTTACAACGAGTACATCGACCTCAACCCGGTCGTGCCCTAAAAGAATAATATACAAACAGGCAGTGATGGCAGTCCACATGTCGGACGCTCGCCCCGCAATATCAAATGTATATATAAAACAAAACTGTACTACCATTGCATCCAGGCGATCCCCCACGACCAATCCGCAACATCACAGCACAACACAGAATATCAACGTGAATGTCACGTTCGCAAATCCGTCTAAAAGGGCTATAGCAGATAGACAGGATTTACCGATCAAATGACATTCACGGTCGCAGATATAATGTAAATACTGTGAACTAACATGTTTAAAATTTTCGATCGACTGAATTTTCCGAAGTGGGCCCCAAGCACTACTGTAGCACTCAAAGAAAAACTGGGCCCAAACAGAATATCCCAAAACCCCTATTTCCAACCCAGAAGCCTACTGTGAAAATTTGGTACGGCGTTGACTTTTCTCCATCGCGGAACCGCGGCTAAACCACGGGTTAGGCCGTGTTTCCGCGGTCGTACTAAAGCATCACCTTACCAAATTTTTGCAGAATGCTTACAATCCCCTGCATGTGTTTCTGCAACAACCTGAAAATTTTTTCGAGCCCAAAAAAATTTCGACAGAAACATATGCAATGAAAATGCGGTTTTGGGGATAAGTGTTCGATCGAACTTGTAAACACATTAGAGCAAGCTAGACTAGGTTAATGGCATGGCTCTGATACCACTGTAAGTGCACGGCGGCGCCCCGGCCGTCAATCTGACGCCGGAATGCGGAAACGAAAACCTTTCTATAAACTAGAACCGGCACCACCGTGCACTAAAAATCCCGGATCGGGCCATTAACCTAACTCTAGTGAACTAGAATAAGAGTAGAGAAGCTATACCAAGCGATCCGTGTCCTTCGGTCTTCGCCTCCACTCCGATCTCCTCGCGGAATCTCCGGTCGTCGCCTCCTCGTCGAAACAGGCACCACATTGCCGGATTCTTTTACGGGCTCCCACCTCTGGACCGAGGAAACTCGGGCACAAAGCTGGCGAGTCGACGTGCTCAAGAATTGATGTAGGCAAGTGTAGAATCCATTGTCTCAATTGGGGTTGTGAAGTTGCCATGATGGAGGAATGAAAACCATGAACTTTGGAGAGGTGTTAGGAATTTAGCAAGCAAGCCAAAATGAGATGAATCAATTTCCCTCACAAAAAATGAAGCCTCTATCTCTTTTCCAAAGTGGCCATCCCCTCTATAATCAAAATGGTGGAGGGAATAATCAAAACCAACAAGGGAGGTGAGTGTAGGAAAAGCAAAAGGGTGACCACAACCAAATGTGTTGATAACAGTATCAAATAAATTTCTAATCCTTTCTAATCTCATTTAATGCAAAAGAAATGATGCATGAAAAGAAAATATGCTATCATAATCTTTCCATATCCAAATAAACCCTCCACAATAGCTAATTTGCAAACTTGCAAATTAGCCCCTCCATCAGAAAAATCCGGCCGTGAAGGAACAAAGGAAAACTGGCCGAAACGGAATGCAAACTGGCAAATTCAGAAAACTAATCCAGTAATAAATTACATGAAAACACCGCGACTGTATATACATACCTGCATTTGTATTCCCACTGAATACAAATGCAAAGAGACAAAATCTACACTGTCAAATACTAGGATCCGGCTTAAACCAAAGCCCGCTAGTAAAAACCGTCCGATCACGATCCGTGCAATACCGCACGTATCTGATCGAACCCTGCTATATCTCCATACGTCCTCTACAGCGTTTCGCCCGAAACTTGAGAAACTGGTCTGTGGGGGACTCTAAAGACTCGTCAATACTTTGGTTGTGGATTTAACCACTAGCACGTCAGAGGTATTAGCCTATACGTAAAGGGCTACCAGGTATTGACCAAAAGGGACGTCGATGAGCGAACTCATCCTGACACCCTACTGAGCCTGTCAGTGACAATATCCGTACAGTCTGGTCCGTTCGTCTATGAGCATCGCATGGCGGGCTTAGGGGGTTGGTGAAAGTAAGACCCCCAAAAGCGGTACAAGTCGTGTCGGAGTGCAGCCCAGAACACCCTGAGATACTACTGGAATACCTACCAGTAAATCTCCTGCCTTGGCCAAGGACTTTAATGTACTGGCTCTCCTAGACACAGCGCGACCTCACCCCCAATACCGGGAGAGATGAACCCCTGCAGATCCGCTCACTGCCTCCATGTGGCTCGGGACTGTACCCAACTAAAATCTGTTTGCACAACTCCTTTGAGCGTGGTAGGGTAGTAATCAAAGCATAGTGGGAACTCACACGAGACAAATGACGATCTCAGGTCGATGAACTAACCTGTACACATGTCACCAGGGAACTGCTATCTGACGTCAGGTATAATACCAACTAGCATGTTCCCGGTGAGTCCTGTCCGGTGTACTCATAACCCAATGAGCACCTGTATACATCTTAGGTGAACCAACTGACACCAGTGGCTTGTGAGACCGGCCACCGCCCCTCGTCTTGGTCTCGACTGTATACACTAGTCTACTCTGGAGTATCGATGCCCTGTCTCGAAACTCCCACGACTAGGGACCTTTTAAGGATGTGCTTATTGACCCCAGCTCCCATGTATATGATCGCCCTCATACTGCTGGTAGTCAAGAAAGAATCCTAGGGGTTCTATCAACGTGCAATAGTGACCTGTAAGGTCACCTAAAGCAGTACACGATGATAAAGGTAAACCAGATAGCGTACTATCATCTTGAGTAAGACTGTCATACCGGTATAGGTCCTCCCTCAATCATTGCAATCACGCGCCTGTGATCCAATAATTGACTCTGAGGGCACTATCTCCAACAGATGGAAACTAAGTCCATCTTCTCGTGCTGCCTCTGGTATACACCATCAATTGAAGCCAACACGAGGCACATGGCTTCCGCACTGTCCTTTTCACTAGTCTGACGGATATCCATATCCGTGACGGTGGAAACTAGACCTAGGACGGCGGGGGCTTGAGTAGTAATAGGGTGGTCCAGCTTGTCAAAGGCAATGGACATCTGGACAGACCTTTACCAGTCATATGTCAGATTCAGTCAACTTGTTATCTAGATGTAACCTAGTCATGGTCACATGGTCGCTGCAGTTGAGAGAGAGAAGAAAACACTTTAGTATGATGCTCTTGCAAGTTTAGATTGGTTTTTAGTTTATCTAAACTGGATGGCTCCCACTGTTTCTCGAATCCTTCCTCAAACCATAAAAGAAGAATTAGCCAGGACTGATCTCACCGTACAATACTTGCTTAACCGTTCAGCTAGGCTAGTGTCGGTACTTCGAGGGAGGTTTTACAACGCTTTCGCGAAGTTCCTTAATTAAATAACCTCTTTTTTCTGGAGGCGTAGCCCCGCTGACACCGTTCTAGACACCTACTTGGTTTATAGCATTGATCGTTTAAGTGACGAATCTCCTGATGAGTAGCGGATACTCATAGTAGGATCGGGATCCAAATATCAACGTGTGATAATGCTTAAGGAATCCTACCAACATTATCAAACTCCAAATGGTATGCAACACTAGCAAGTTTCAGTTTCTTTAGAAACTCCCGATGTAGATTTTTGCCCCATGCTCTTATGACCTTGACGAAGGCCAACAAATCATAAGTCACATGTCAAATTCTGCCCATCATTATACCTGTTAATTTGAACCCACCCGTACATACCCTTGACGAAGGCCAACAAGGTAATACGACTGTCCCAAACCAACGCATCTATCTATGCTACATATGAATACCCCAGCAGCAACCAAACACTATGCCTTGATGAAGGCCAACAAACATAGGTTGAATACTACTGACCATCCATATGAAATGACGGAGGGCTACGACTTGTTTTGGCGAAACCGTGAACGTAGTGAACTTGATATAATCGAAGGAACCTGATAGCTTTTTAAAAGGAGTGGTTAAAGCTCCGCAATTAAAAATTCTGCTCTTTTAAAATAACCGAGTGGTTTCTTTTAAATTTGTTCCAACGATTCAACTTTGGTTTGTTTTCTTTGCATTAATATAATGCGTCCCATCATTTATCCTATCACCGCAGAAAACAACAAAAATACAACGTCCGCTTATACCATCCGCATTCGCCACTGGATCCCGTCATTCACCCGTTATGTTACTTAACTAACGACAGAGCGGGGGCTGGGCTAGCGCGGATGCAAAACATAAGCAACGCCTACTAGATATCATATATAGATATTGTACATTCATCAAACGCAATAATAGGCATTCCAGGTCACAGATGAACATATTGGATATACTAAGAATCCGCGTTTCGTTTGAGCCTGCAACAAAAGACGGATTACACGGTCGTGATGAATAGCCAAACCCCACCCTAAACCCCTACGGGTGCGGCAAACTACCCTCCTAGTACCAGAAGTGAAACAGACTCCCTCAACGACGTGAGTAGGCCATTAAACACTTCAAAGTCCCGGTAGTTTGTGCACCCCATCTTGGGTCTATCCTAGGAGCAAAAAAAAGTAAATGAAATAATACAATGGTGGCTAGAACCTCAACCCGGATGTGCCCCGCAAAAGAATATTACAACATATTACAATTTACATCGAATGAAAGATAAAAACTATCATCTCACATCCCCGGCTTTTCATCCACGACGATCCAATGAAGTTCATATCCACATACCAAGTAACCATTACAGAAATGTGCAACCCCCAACTAACCGACATACTAGCAATTAGAGAAGGTTTACAAACACATCAAAAACACAATTAGCAAATAACTTAAAATTTCGATCGACAACCTTTTTCCTTGTCTACCCCAAATGCAAGCCAACACTGAAATAACCTGGGCAGAAACAAAATATACAGGAAAGTACAACACCCACTAATAAGAGTTATTGTGAAAATACGAGTCAACTCGGAGTCAACTCGTCCGGGGATCCACGGCGGATTGCACTAATCCACCGCGATTCCGCGGTCGTCTCACCGAGTTAGCAACTCGTATTTCTCAAGTATTCTTAGAATTCCCTGCTGTGAATTTTCATTCCTCTGAAATAATTTTTTCGACAAGTTTAAAATCGACAGAAACTTTAGGGAAGCGGGGTTAAGTTTTCGTGTTTTTCCGACGATCGAAGTTCTAATTAGTTGCTAACAAGCTAGTAAAGATTTAGTAGGCTCTGATACCACTGTAAGTCCATGTCACGCACCCCATGTGTTCGCGGGGAGGCGGAATATATGAAAAACAATTATCAAAGCTTCGTAACACGGACTTGAGCACACAGATCGTGTCTAAACCATTACTAGCAAACTACGAGAGGTTTAACTACTCTGATTCAAAGTTATACCTCACGTTACTTGTCCTTCGGGTCTTCATCGCTGTCCTCCACACCTCGTCGGCTCTATGGAACATGGGTACCTCAACGGCTTCCTCGAGTCAAAGACGATCCACCTGAGAGTCTATAGTCCGAGCTCTTATCTCGAATCTGAGATAACTACGGCTTCTAGTTTGCTAATCTAGAATTCCGAGAGGGTGTAGAGTATTTAGATGGATTACTTAGTCACTTAAACCCTAGGTTTCTCAACTCATGAGAGCTTTTAGGGTTTGAGGAAGAAGATGAAAACTTGAGGAGAGAGAAGTGTTTTGTGATTCTGAAATGAATAATTACTCATGATAGAATATCATGACGCATACAAATATCTCTTGATAAATATCTAGAAATATCTTGTAAGCTTCATTTAATCCTAATGGTGAATCACCTCATGAGTCTTGGTTCATTTAATGAAAACCTACACCTTATCTCTCCACCTCATTTGTGTTTAATCCAAAAGAAATAAACACAAATGAGTTACCTTCTTCTAGAAGCTTCCCGACAAATTATGAGACAGCCCCTCCCATCCGTATTTCCGAAAAGCGCGGATAATCATTGACTGAATAAATCCATCTGTATAATACTAGAAACTGGTTTAAACCAAAGCCCGCTAGTATAATCTGCCCGGTCACAGTACGTGCACAAGTGTACGTAAGTGATCGATGTTAGTTGTATGTATGTCCTAGAGGCCAGTATTATACAGATGATGTATATTATATTGGATGCTTGGACATATATAGAGAGGACTTTCTTGCTCGATATGATATTATGCTATCTGGTTGCTCTTTATCTTAACATGTATACTTGTTTCTTGATACTGTCTTATAGTTACATGTTGGTAAAGCCCTTAGGATGTGTACTTGACTACCTGGACTATGATGCAGATCAAACTAGTAGGGCCATGGTAGTCCATAAGTACATCATTTAATGTTCCTAGTCGTAGGTGTATCGAGACAGGGCATCGATATACCAGAGTAGACTAGCGTATAGGCTTCTCCACCCATGTGATGGGCGATGGATGATCCCATATCCGTTGGTGTTTGACATCAGAGATGGTATACGGGTGCTCAGTGGAGACTGGGTACACTGGACGGACTCGCAGAGAACTCCCAGATGGTATTATACCTCACGTCAGATGGCAGTTCTCTGGTGACACTTGTGCAGGTTAGTCTGTAGACCCGAGATCGTCATTGAGTCTTGTGTGATTCCCACTGTGCTTTGATTTCCACCTTACCACGTCCAAGAGGCGTGCAAAATGGTGGTTTTTGGGTACAGTCCCGAGTCACATGAAGGCAATGAGCGATAGGAGGGGTTTCGTCTCTCCCGGTATTGGGGGTTGATGTTGCGATGTGCTCGATTGGCCGTAACAGGGAAGTCCCTGGCCAGGGCTGATTTAGAGATTTACTGGTAAGAGTTACCAGTAGTTTCTCGACCTGTTATGAGCCTCACATCGGCACGACTTATCAGTTATTGGGGTCTGACGTTTACCACCCCTAGACTTGATATGCGACATATCAGACGAGGAGACCGGACTGCATGGGTAGTGTTACCGTCAGGCTTTCATAGGAGTTGGAGCGGTCTTGCTTGCTGATCTTCTGATCATTCAATACCCGGGTAGCCGTTACGTCCAGCTAGTACCGCTGACGGCTTGTGGGTGCTTGATGTGATCATCACCTACTGTCGGCGTATTGACGAGTCTTTAGAGTCCTACATAGAGGTTTTACTGGCTCAGGCAAAACGAAATAGGAGCGCATATGTGATATGTGCGGGACCGAGAATAATGCGTGTATGTGATACCGTATTCTATTCTCGCGACTTTTTGTATCGGTCGGTTATATGTGATATAGCCGGGTTATCGAATCAAGTGTTGATTCGATAAGTCGATACATTGGATGTTAGTCGGTTATATGAGATATAACGGATTATTAAGTCAAGTGTTGATTTAATAATTTATCGTATAATTGTATATTGGATATACTAATTTACATTAACTAACATTTGTTCACTTAAGGGTTTTTCTCACATGTGCACTACTTTAATGTATATATGATATATATTAAAATGTGGTTTATTTTTGTATCATGGTTGTTGATACATCATTCATGGGTGTATGAGACTTACACCATGCTATTTATTATGTTGGTTTTTAATATTTAAAGTAATTACAAAATTAGTGGAGGATTAGAAAAATGCATGAAGCTTGTGGAAGCTTGTGGATGTATTGACTAAGTCCACTAAGTTTGTTTTTACTATGGATACTTGTTAACCCAACCATAAGGATTAGCCATGGTTATGTCTCTACATGAGTTAGTATATAATACTCACTCACCATGGTTAGCTTTCTCACTTGATCATTATCTTTCTCTCTTTATTTCTTCATCTTCTTCCTTGAGCAAAAGAGCTCTCTAGGGTTTGATCCAAACTGAGAAACATTGTGAGAAAATAATTTCTAAAGTGAACCCACTTCCTATTTCTCCATCCTCTACAAGACTAGCTCTTTAGTTTAGGGTGTTTGCTTCACTAATTCTCTAGTTAGTGAAGTAGAAGCTTGAGTTGGCATTCCCTCGACGTAGATCATCTTCGGCCTCGAAGACTTCAAGCAAGGACGCTCCTTTAGCCTCGTGAAGCCATGCAAGAGTCCTGGAGAACCACGATCGCAGTGAAGGGACTTCAACAAGGAGCTAAATAAGTGAAGAACCGATCTATAAAGGTTGTATTTCGTATTCACTTAGTTGTAAATACTATTTACTTACATGTGAAACCCTAATTTTCTAGCAAAGATCTTGTTTAGGGTTGTTAGGCACGGCTAAAATTTTAATCGGGCATGTTTGATGCTTTCTTAACCCTTGTTAGAGTGCCTAGTAACCCTACAGTGGTATCAGAGCCTAGCTAGAGCATTAGGCGACGTGTATACGAAGTTAAAACTCCGAACGAACCTCGAAACGTCAAAACGACCCCCTCTTTGGACTTTTTTCAAAAACTGTGATTTTTTTGAATTAAAAATACCTAAAAAATTCAGCAGGTAATTTTAAGCATTATAGTGCAAAACGGTGACGTAAGCCGTACGGACTGCCGCGGAGCCGCGGCAATAGACTGCTTGTGCCACGGATCCGCGGCCGTACAGTGAGTGTTGGCTTTGGTTTTTGCACAGTAATACTCCTATATGATAGTGCTATTTTCTGGGTATTTTTAAACTGACTCAAGTGTTGAGTATTATGGGGATCATTTTGTATTCGTTAATTCGATCGGAATATTTAATTTCTTTTTGTTTTCAGGATATTTAGAAACTGTTAAAATGTTCGAACGGATATCATTAACTCATTTTTTCCCGACACGAAAAAATTTCAAGTGTTGAATTTTTCTTGGGTTTAAATCTTTCGGAAAAATGTGCAAGTAACGCGATGGACCCTCTAGAAGAACACAAACCTTAACTCGATTATGTGACCATCTTGAACTGCGTCTAAACCTTAGGGTTTGGGGCAGTACGGCGTGCCACATGTGAGGCGTTGGCTTGACCCTTCTACGGATGGACCGTTGGTACTGTGACGTATTCTGGAATTTTTGAACTCCGCTCAAGTGTTGAGCTATTTAGGAAATCTTGGGTGTTTGATTATCCGGTCAGAAAGTTTAATACTGCCTATTTATCTGGAATGTGATACAATATGTGGAATTCATATAGTTAGGCATGAAATGCGAAGTATGTGATATTTCGGATTTACGATGACTAAAGAGAATGTGGATTCAAAATGTTGTAGTTTTACACTTTCTTTTCTGCGACCGTAAGTGTAATATGTGATATCGCCGGTTTCGTTTCTATATGTCAACGACAATTGGGATGCGCACATTTACTTACGTTGATGACATGTGATGTTATGTGTTGCTGGATATGTTATTTTGGATCGTCGCGTTTCTGAATAGCCGGGGTTTTTTATGTGAGATGAGAGTTTTTATTTTCATTGATGTAAAATTAAATGTATGTAATATTCTTTTATTGGGGCACTTCCGGGATGAGGTTGATGTCACCATTTGTATATTATTTACTTTTCCGCACTAGGATAGACCTAAGGAGGAGAGCACAAGTAACCGGGTTCTAGAGTCCAGTGGGAGACCAACTCGAGGAGTCGAGTCCGGGTCTCCTAACTCTAGAATTGGTAGGGTTGCTTGCCCCTCTCGTAGGGGTCTAGGGGTGTGGGTTTGGCTATTCATCGCGACCGTGGAATCCGTGTTTTATAAAGGCTCAAAATAAAACACAAACGTCCTAGTATATCCAATGTTTCATATGTTTCTTCTGCCGCGATATCTGTGATGTGATCATTTGATATGTTGTGATAAATACTGTATATAGTATATATGATATATTATATAGATGTTACTTATGTTTTACACCCGCGCTAGCCCTGCCCCGCTCTGCTGTTAGTTACCTAACCTAACGGTGCACGAGGGGACATCGAGGCGAATGCGGATGGCATAAGTGTACGTCGTATTTATCTGTGATGTTTAGGTGAATTAAATGATGGGACTTCATTAATATGATTAATGAAAGAAAAGAAACCCAAAAGATGTTGTAGAATCAAATTTTCAAAAAGGGTAGCTACAGTTTTTGCTTTGCATAGCGATATATATGATATATCCCGCACCTTATTCGATGAGGGAAGAGCCGAGATCCCTTCACCGGGAGTGACCTATTTAGCAAAACTGGCAGATGCTACAACACTCGGTTTTTCTTTTGATTGCTTTTGGAGTTTTTGCTTTGCATAGCGATATATATGATATATCCTGAACCTTATTCCATAAGGAAAGAGCCGAGATCCCTTCACCGGGAGTGACCTCTTTAGCAAAACTAATAAAAGCCTCAAAATCACTCCATTTCAAAATTCACATGATTCTACAGCGATATCAATTTCATTACGGTCATGGTTTTCTGAAAAACCTGCGTAGCCCTTCGACATTTCAGATAGATATTACTTAGTATTCGTGCTACGGTAGTTTGGCATTCGTCAAGGCGTAGTGTACGGTAGCTACTGACTATTTATCTATAGCATACGATGCGATTGGATTAGGGTATTCGTACGGCGTTGTTTGGCATTCGTCAAGGGTCGTGCGGGTGGGTTTAATTCAATCAAGAAATGTACGGGTTGAACTTGACTAGCGCACTATGGGTTGTTTGGCATTCGTCAAGGTCATAGCACGTTAGGGGAAAAAGCATTATCGAGAATTTAAAGTGTTGAAATTTGCAATGAGATTGCATACCTTCTATGAGATAGTTGGATCCCGATACCCACTGCGAGTAATTGTTACTCTTGGGAGAGTTTTACACAGGACAATTAGCCGATCAAGTAGGTGTCTAGAAAGGTGTCAACGGGGTTACGCCTCTGGGAAAACGAGGTTTACTTTAATTAGGTCAGTGCGAAAGCACGGGGAACCTCCCTCAAAGTACCGACACTGGCCTGGCTGAAAGATTGGCAAAATTGTAAGGTGTAATTAATCCCGGCTAGTCTTTCCTTTTAGGGTTTGAAGGAAGATTTGATAGAAACAGTGGGAGCCATCCTGATTAGATAAAATAATAACCAATATGATCTTGCAAGAGCATACGCTAAAGTGTTTTTCTTCTCTCTCTCTCCAGGTAGCAACCATATCATGCCTTAATCAAGATAATGATATGGATGTATTGACTGAACCCGCATGTTATACTGTGCAGGGGAACCTTGAAGCCGTTCTTCCTTATAAGAGTTATAAGACTGAACAGGAAACAGGAGAATATCTGGATTCTCACGCCACCCAAACGGAGAACATGCATGTTGATGCACCTTCTTCGGGTGTGTTAGTCATTGAGAACTGTTTCTCAGTTCACCCTACGTCCTGGGTATTAGATACCGGATCAGGATCCCACATATGTAAACTGTTACATGGGCTACGGAAAAGGTAGAGAACTGGGAAAAGGTGATCATTCCGTTCAAGTAGGGAATGGTGCAAGTATTGCAGCCAAGAAGTTGGCGAATATCACCTTGTATTACCAAGTCGTAATACACTGATTCTGAATGAGTGCTATTATATTCCGAACATGATGTGCAACATTATATCAGTTTCTTTACTGAGTAAAGAAGGATATAATTTTGTAGTACAGGATAATGTTATGAACATCTTCCTAGATCAAAAGTTGATTGCATCAGGCTCGTTACATAATGGTATATTCATTCTCAATCGAAATACAGTCCTCAATTTACAGAACACAAACAAGAGGAAGAGTTCAGAAATGAACGAATCCTTCTTGTGGCATTGTAGACTTGGTCATATCAATGCGACACGACTAGATAAGTTACATAAAGATGGATATTTGAATCCATTCGAATTATCATCTTATGATACTTGCCATTCATGTCTCAAAGGAAAAATGACCAAAGCTCCGTTTAGTGGACACGGAGAAAGAGTTACGGAACTCTTAGGGCTGATACATAGTGATGTATGTGGTCCCATGTCTACACATGCCAGGAACGGTTCTTCCTAGTTCATTACATTCACTGACGATCTCTCTAGATACGGACATGTGTTCCTGATAAAACACAAGTCTGAAGCTTTTGAGAAATTCAGAGAATATAAGCACGAAGTAGAGAACCAAACGGGCAAAAGTATTAAGATCCTTCGATCTGATCGAGGAGGAGAATACTTGAGCAATGATTTTCTGGATTATTTAAAAGAGAATGGGATTCTCTCTCAGCTTACTTCTCCTTATACACCACAGCACAACGGTGTATCGGAACGGAGGAATCACACGCTATTAGATATAGTGCGCTCTATGATGAGCACTGCTGAGTTTCCTATTTCCTTCTGGGGGTATGCGCTTGAGACAACCATACACCTATTGAATATGGTTCCTACCAAATCAGTGCCTACTACTCCAAATGAGATATGGAAAGGGAAGAGACCATCTCTTAAGTATGTTAAGATATGGGGTTGTCCGGCCTATGTCAAAAGACAAAATCCGGACAAACTCGAGGCAAGATCTGTCTTATGTAAGTTTGTAGGATATCCCAAAAATTCATAAGGGTATATCTTCTACCAGCCCGAGGAACAAAACGTGTTTGTTTCTCGACATGCCACTTTCTTAGAAAAAGGTTTTTTATGAAAAGATCAGTGGCATTGAGGTAGAACTGGAAGAGGTTCCAGCGACACAAACTACAAAAGAAGACTTGGTAGAACCAGAGGATTCAGTAGTACCCTACGAACCCCAGCCGCTCCGCCGATCTAGCAGGGTTTCTCATCCACCTGAGAGATACTACGGTTTTCTCATTGATGGTGGGAGCGAGGATTGCATCATGGTAGATGATGACCCAACTAGCTTCGAGCAGGCCATCACGAGTGGGGACTCAGTGAAATGGCTGGATGCAATGCGGTCCGAGATGGATTCCAAGTACACCAACAAAGTATGGACTTTTGAAGATGCTCCTTAAGGGGTAAAACCCATTGGGAGCAAGTGGATCTTCAAGAAAAAACTTGGTGTAGATGGGAAAGTGGAGACTTTCAAAACTAGACTTGTTGCAAAGGGTTTTCGTCAAAGACCAGGTGTGGACTATGACGAAACCTTTTCTCCAGTGGCTATGCTTAAATCCATCCGGATCATGCTTGCCAAAGCTGCATATCATGACTATGAAATCTGGCAAATGGATGTTAAGACCGCCTTTCTAAACGGTGATTTAGAAGAGAGCGTGTACATGACTCAGCCATAGGGCTTCATAACTAGTGGGAGCAGCGGGAAGGTGTGCAAGCTGCTTAAATCCATTTATGGATTAAAGAAAGCATCGCGGAGTTGGAACATCTACTTTGACGTCGTTATCAAAGAGTTTGATTTCGTCAAAAACGTAGATGAACCTTGTATCTACAAGAAGGTGGCAGAGAGTAAGGTTGTCTTCCTCGTATTGTACGTGGACGGCATACTCTTGATAGGAAATGGCATTCCTATGCTGCAATCGGTCAAGCTCTTCTTATCACAAAGATTCTTAATGAAATATCTAGGTGATGCCTCCTGCATATTGGGAATTATGATCTATAGAGATAGATCTAAAAGGATATTGGGATTGTCCCAATCCAGGTACATTGACACCATACTAAAGAGGTTTAGTATGAAAGAATCCAAGCGTGGGAACTTATCCACGATCTCTGGACTCACTCTCTCCAAAGAGATGTCTCCAAAGACTGATCTGGAGAGAGCTCGCATGCAAGGGATACCCTATGCTTCGGCTGTAGGCTCTGTCATGTACGCGATGCTATGTACCAGACCCGATGTAGCACACTCATTAAGTGTAGTGAGTAGGTATCAAGCTGATCCTGGAGAGAGTCACTGGACAGCTGTGAAGAGCATTCTCAAGTACTTACGAAGGACTAAAGAGATGCTCTTGGTGTATGGTAATGGAGAACTCCAAGTGGAGTCCTTTACCGATTCGAGCTTCCAGAGTGATAAGGACGACTCTAAGTCGCACTCGGGATTTGTCTTTACCCTTTACGGAGGGGCGGTTAGCTGGAAGAGTTCCAAGCAGGAAACCGTGGCAGACTCGACGATGGAGGCTGAATACATTGCTGCCAACGATGCTGCCAAAGAGGCTGTCTGGATCATGAAGTTCATTACTGAACTTGGAGTGGTTCCATCCATTGAGCATCTAATACCTTTGTATTGTGATAACAATGGAGCAGTGGCTTTGGCCAAGGAACCCAGGTCCCATCAGCGATCCAGGCATATTCTGAGGCGGTATCACCTGATCCGGGAGATAGTAGATCGCCGGGAGATAAAGGTCAGGAGGGTTGACACGAAGAACAACACAGCGGATCCACTCACGAAGGCCATTCCCCAGATACAGTTTGAGAGACTTTTCAGGATGCTTGGTATGCGATACTACAACAGCTGGCTCTAGTGCAAGTGGGAGATTGTTAGTTGTATGTATGCCCTAGAGGCAATTATTGTACAGATGATGTATATTATATTGGATGCTTGGACATATATAGAGAGGACTTTCTTGCTCGATTTGATAGTATATTATCTGGTTGCTCTATATCTTAACATGTATACTTGTCTCTTGATACTGTCTTATAGTTACATGTTGGTAAAGCCCTTAGGATGTGCACTTGACTACCTGGACTATGATGTAGATCATACTAGAGGGGTCATGGTAGTCCATAAGTACATCCTTTAATGTTCCTAGTCGTAGGTGTATCGAGACAGGGCATCGATATACCAGAGTAGATTAGCGTATAGGCTTCTCGACCCATGTGATAGGCGATGGATGATCCCATATCCATTGGTGTTTGACATCAGAGATGGTATACGGGTGCTCAGTGGAGACTGGGTACACTGGACGGACTCGCCGAGAACTCCCAGATGGTATTATACCTCACGTCAGATGGCAGTTCTCTGGTGACACTTGTGCAGGTTAGTCTGTAGACCCGAGATCGTCATTGAGTCTTGTGTGATTCCCACTGTGCCTTGATTTCCACCTTACCACGGCTAAGAGGGCGTGCAAAATGGTGGTTTTTGGGTACAGTCCCAAGTCACATAGAGGCAATGAGCGATAGGATGTGTTTCGTCTCTCCCGGTATTGGGGGTTGATGTTGCGCTGTGATCGATTGGCCGTAACAGGGAAGTCCCTTACCAGGGATGATTTAGAGATTTACTATTAAGAGTTACCAGTAGTTTCTCGACCCGTTATGAGCCTCACATCGGCACGACTTATCGGTTATTGGGGTCTGACGTTTACCACCCATAGACTTGATATGCGACATATCAGACGAGGAGACCGGACTGCTTGGGAAGTGTTACCGTCAGGCTTTCACAGGAGTTGGAGCGGTCTTGCTTGCTGATCTTCTGATCATTCAATACCCGGGTAGTCGTTACGTCCAGCTAGTACCGCTGACGTCTTGTGGGTGCTTGATGTGATCATCACCTACTGCCGGCGTATTGACGAGTCTTTAGAGTCCTATATAGAGGTTTTACTGGCTCAGGCAAAACGAAATAGGAGCGCATATGTGATATGAGCGGGACCGAGAATAATGCGTGTATGTGATACCGTATTCTATTCTCGCGACTTTTTGTATCGGTCGGTTATATGTGATATAGCCGGGTTATCGAATCAAGTGTTGATTCGATAAGTCGATACATTGGATGTTAGTCGGTTATATGAGATATAACCGGATTATTAATTCAAGTGTTGATTTAATAATTTATTGTATAATTGTATATTGGATATACTAATTTACATTAACTAACATTTGTTCACTTCAGGGTTTTTCTCACATGTGCATAACTTTAATGTATATATGATATATATTAAAATGTGTTTTTTTTTTGTATCATGGTTGTTGATACATCATTCATGGGTGTATGAGACTTACACCATGCTATTTATTATGTTGGGTTTTAATATTTAAAGTAATTACAAAATTAGTGGAGGATTACAAAAATGCATGAAGCTTATGAAAGCTTGTGGATGCATTGACTAAGTCCACTATGTTTGTTTTTACTATGGTTTTTGTTAACCCAACCATAAGGATTAGCCATGGTTATGTCTCTACATGAGTTAGTATTTGATACTCACTCACCATGGTTAGCTTTCTCACTTGATCATTATCTTTCTCTCTTTATTTCTTCATCTTCTTTCTTGAGCAAAAGAGCTCTCTAAGGTTTGATCCAAATTGAGAAACATTGTGAGAAAATAAATTCTAAAGTGAACCCACTTCCTATTTCTCCATCCTCTACTAGACTAGCACTTTAGTTTAAGGTGTTTGCTTCACTAATTCTCTAATTAGTGAAGTAGAAGCTTGAGTTGCCGTCCCCTCGACGTAGATCATTTTCGGCCTCGAAGACATCAAGCAAGGACGCTCCTTTAGCCTCGTGAAGCCATGCAAGAGTCAATGAGAACCACGATCGTGTTGGGTTACTAGGCACTCTAATAAGGTTCTACAAGGCATCAACCATGCCCGATTAAAGTTTTAGCCGTGCCGAATAACTCTAAACAAGATCTTTGCTAGATAATTTGGGTAAGACATGCAAGATAAACTCTTTAACACTAAGTGAATACGAAATACAACCTTTGTAGATCGGTCCTTCACTTCTAAAGCTCCTTGTAGTAGTCCCTTCGCTGCGATCATCGAACACCCGGACTCTCGGACGGCTCCATGAGAAGAGGCAACGGTATTGCTTGAAGTCTTCGAGGCCGAAGATGATCTACGTCGAGGGAATACGAACTCAAGCTTCTACTTCACTAACCAAAGAATTAGTGAAGCAAACACCCTAAACAAAAGTGCTAGTCTAGTAGAGGATGGTGAAATAGGAAATGGGTACACTTTAAAATTTCTTTTCTCACATTGTTTCTCTCTCTTTTTGAAACCCTAGAAAGAAAATCAAGGAGGAAGAAGATGAGGTCAAAATGAATATGAAAACTAATCAAGAGTGTCACAACCCGAAAGTACAGAACGTGACCGACACTTAGATTATGAAGTGTCTAGAGGCGCAACGTAACCTAAGTAAGCCGAAGCCCAGAAATCTAAACCATAAAAAGAAGAAGAAGTAAAAGAAGACATGAAGAAAACAAGTTTAAAAGCATCAGCAAATTTTCCCAAAAATTTCGGCAGAGTCTCCTCAGTAAAAACTGGCCCCAAAACGGGTACAACAAGTATAACATATATAAACAATAAAAGGCATCCCCAAACGGGAGCTAGCTCTACGCCAAAAGGCGGAAACAACCACACCAATGCATAATAGTATACAACGCCAAAGTGCGAGGCTCAAAACTTAAAAGAAAACAATCCACCAGATATCATAATAATACAAGCGCGACTCTAAGGTCGAAACAAATAAATGGTCCAGTAATTTATCAAGTAATACAAGTTTGGTTGATGGAGCTTACTAGATACAAATGAAATAATAAAAGTACAATGGCGGTCCAGATACAAATGAACCAACCTACCGAGCAAATCACCCGGAATGAAATGATGTGCCAGCAAACTGCCAAGGAACCCTGTACATCAAACCTGTAATAAAATTTGGCACAACGGGGGTGAGTTGCCAACTCGTGATTAGAAGATATCCGCGAAAAGAAATCGAATGCACGACGCTATCCTAGGTCATAATAATACACTACTATATCCCAATCATCTAGTAACAGCAGGGTAATACTACGTGTAAATGCAATCACTCCGTGCTCGTGTCAGTGCCTCATTTAGTACTATGTCATATGAATGAGTATGCATGCACCATGAATGTAAAATAACCAATCCTGAAATCTAGATATATCTGTATAAGAAATCTTTAGCTTTTATCATAGTAAAATGTGTATAGAAATCTGAAATATCAACAATGAAATCCATGGAAATCCGTGTCAAACATCGACACAAAACATGTAAATCTCAAGTCTCAATACCTCATAATCTCAATGTCTCATAGTCTCAATATCTCGGGCTCCGTCAGTCCGGATCGGCCCATATCATCAAATCTAACGACAACGGTCGGTATCCTCCGGATATCCGCCGCGCCAGACATCACCGGTAGGTAGCCTTCCCCTGCCAGGCTCATCGTCTACAACTCGATCTTCTTGCCCCGGGGTACCATACCGGGCCCACCATGTACCCGAGACGGTTCATCCACTCCTCGAATCGGGTCTCGAAATCCAACAGAAAATATGAAATCTCATGGTGGACGACACATACATCACGAGAAAACCGCATCTTATATTTTAAAAAGAGAAGAGAGAGAGGGAGAAGTTTTTATATATTCTTGCGGTTTTCCCCAAAAATCCAGAAATCTCATAAAATCCAAAATCCCAAAATCATAAGTATATGATAAGTGTCGGCATATGCCCCATAATACTGCATGATAACATGAAAATGCGAAAGCATGAAATGTTTAAGTAATAAATACCATGTCTATACTAACACCAGAGAGTAATCAATATTATATCCATCTAGCTATTAGCTGATTCTATCAATAAAAGATAATATGATCTAAAGTGTACGTGACATAGCAATTACCGATGATGATGTGTGTGAGCCGGCAAATAAGTGTGCGTGGAATATTCGCATCATCGGTAATGGTGCTGGTGTCCTAACAGGCAGAGTTTTATACTGATTATAGAAACATATGTATGAACATGCACCATAATGATTAAGGTCTGAATGTAAAGACAGATGTGTAATAACCACTCATTTGATATACAAGTATAACTACAATTATATGACTCGAGCCTAAACTAGTGTCCATCTAACCTCTTAAGGAACTAAACCTAAGAAACTAGTCGATAAGAAAATAAGAGTACACCTAAAGTCTGAGTCCATATCTCTAATAGTCGGCGATCCAGCCTCAATAGCGTCACGTACGTAGTACGACATCCTCGAATCAAGAGTGCGGATCAATCATCACATCTATGCCTCGTACGGTAAAATCCATTGTACGGCATCCCAATATCGGGGTACGGGTCAAGTATCACCTACGTGTCTCATCATTCGTATAATACCATCAGCAACACATGTCATGATCAAGGTGCTATACTGTAATCGCATACATCAATCATATATCATTGCCAGCATAAATATACATCGTTAATTTATCTTCAGAAATATCATGTCATATGTATCATATTATGATTAAGTCACACTTAGATCATATCGTAATCAAGTCATACATATATCATATCAGAATTTCAGGCACAGGTTACGGTCCGGGTTCTATTTTAGAGTCCCATGTACTTTAATATCATCACCACCCTTTATTATTGTTCATGCATACAAATCCATTATCTCATTTTCTAATGATCCGCTAACATCATAACACGACTGTATAGCCAAGAATCACGGCATCAAGCCCAGTTATATCGTTTCATCCCCGTGTATCATATCACATCCTTGTATCACAAATACGTATTGTGTATATATATATACTTGTTGGATATAGTGCCCTCAAAGTCAATTATTGGATCGCAGGTACGTGATTGCAATGATTGCGGAGGACCTATACCGGTAGGACAGTCTTACTCGAAATGATAGTATGCTATCTTGTTTGCCTTTATCAGTCGTGTATAGGTTCAGGTGAGTGATCACGATTACACTTTGATAGAGCCCTTAGGATCTTGCTTGACTACCAACAGTATGAGGGCGATCATATAAGTGAGAGTTGGGTGGTCTATTGTAGGGTTCCTAGGCACCCTAGTGAGGTCTCACAAGGCATCAACCATGCCAATTTCTTAAAATCTAGGTGCCGAGAAAACCGACTACGGTTCTTTGGCTAGAAATCTAGGCGAAAATGCTAACTAGTTAACACTTAACTAAAAGAATACGGAAATACAACCTTTGTAGATCTGGTGCTCCACCTCCATAGCTCCGCAACGAAGTCCCCTCGTTGTCCAAATGAGTTCCCGGGCTCTAGCGTCGGCTTCATCGGAGAATAGGCGGGCTAGGTCATCGACGACATGCCGAAGATGATCTACGTCGAAGCATCGCAAGATCAAGCTCCACCTTCACCAAGCCATGATAACTTGTGAAGGAAACACACTCTACAACTTGGCAAGAGGTAGAGGATGAAGAAATAGGAAGTGGGTAGACTTTAGAATTGGATTTCTCACTTGTTTCATCAATCCACCATTGATGAAGAAAGCTTTCTTCTTTTTAGAAGATGAAGAAGAAGATAGCAAGAAGAAGATAAGTGTTATGATAAGTTATTAAAAATGAATAGTAAAAAGAATACTTATCATAATTGAACCATGGTTTAGTGTAGAGAATTGATTAAGGTTAAGTGGAATGGTTAGGTTTAAGCTTGAGACAAAATGGTCACAAAGTCAAAGTGTTCATGAAACTTCATGAATAAAACAAAACATGCCACCATTTTCTCATTTGCTTTTCTTTTTCCAAAAGAATAAATAAATGAATAAAATGAATAAGCAAATAGTAAACCCTAACCATTTCATTAACCAAGGTTTAATTCTTTACACTTAACCAAAAGGCATGTATCATCAAACATGATACAAGCATTTGTACAAAAAGTATATCACATATACAACTTGTACAACGAAGTGAGAAAATCCATTTAAAGTGAACCAATACTAGTTAATGCAAAGTAATATATAAAATATATAATTATACAATAAATCATTAAATCAACACATGATTTAACGATCCGGTCATATCGCATGTAACCGACTAGTATTCAATGTATCGGCTTATCGAATCAACCATCGATTCGATAACTAGGTTATATCGCATATAACCATTCGATACATTCATCGCGAGAATGGAATACGGTATCACATACACGCATTATTCTCGGTCCCGCACATATCTCATATGCGCTCCGATTTCGTTTCGCTTGAGCCAGGAAACCTCTGTGTAGGACTCTAAAGACTCGTCAATACGCCGGCAGCAGGTGATGATCATATCTAACACCCACAAGCCGCAAGCGGTCTGCTAAACGTAACGGCCACCCGGGTATTGAGCGATCAGAAGATCGACGAGCAAGCCCGCTCACACTCCAGTGAATCCAACCAGTAACAATACCGTACAGTCCGGTCTGATCGTCTGATATGTCGCATATCTTGCCTAGGGGTGGTAAACGTCAGACCCCAATAGCTCGATAAGTCGTGTCGATATGAGGTCTATAACAGTTCGAGAAACTACTGGTAACACTTACCAGTATATCTCAGCAACCCTGGCCAGGGATTTCTGGTTATAGCCAATCGAACACAGCGCAACATCAACTCCCTATACCGGGAGAGACGAATCCCCTCCTATCGCTCATTGCCTCCATGTGACTCGGGACTGTACCAAAAAACCACCATTTTGCACGCCCTCTTGGACGTGGTAAGATGGAAATCAAAGCACAGTGGGAACCACACAAGACTCTATGACGATCTCGGGTCAACAGACTACTCTGTACCAGTGTCACCAGAGAACTGCCATCTGACGTAAGGTATAATACCATCTGGGAGTTCTCGGTGAGTCCGTCCAGTGTACCTAGACTCTACTGAGCACCCGTATATGATCTCTGATGTCAAACACCAATGGATATGGGATCATCCATCGCCCATCTGTATGGGTCGAGAAGGTATACGCTAGTCTACTCTGGTATATCGATGCCCTGTCTCGATACACCCACGACTAGGGACCTTGAAGGATGTACTTATGGACTACCATGTCCCCACTAGTATGATCCGCATCATAGTCCAGGTAGTCAAGTACACATCCTAAGGGCTTTACCAACATGTAATAGAGAGACAATCAGTGTACACGTTAAGGTAAAGAGCAACCAGATAGCACACTATCATGTCGAGCAAGAAAGTCCTCCCTATATACGTCCCAGCATCCACTACAATATACATCCTATGTACAGTAATGGCCTCTAGGGCATACATATAACTAACATCTATAAGCATATCCTTAATTGTGGTCCGTAGTCGTGGGAGTTTCGAGACAGGGCATCGATACTCCGGAGTAGACTAGTGTATACAGTCGAGACCCCGACGAGGGGCGGTGGCCGGTCTCACAAGCCACTGGTGTCAGTTGGATCACCTAAGATGTATACAGGTGCTCATTGGGTTATGAGTACACCGGACAAGACTCGCCGGGAACCTGCTAGTTGGTATTATACATATCGTCAGATAGCAGTTCCCTGGTGACATGTGTACAGGTTAGTTCATTGACCTGAGGTCGTCATTTGTCTCGTGTGAGTTCCCACTGTGCTTTGATTTCTACCCTACCACGGCTCAAAGGAGTCGTGCAAACAGGTAGTTTTTGGGTACAGTCCCAATCCACATGGAGGCATGTGAGCGGATCGGCAGGGGATTCGTCTCTCCCGGTATTGGGGGTGGAGGTCACGCTGTGTCTAGGAAAGCCATTACACCAAGTCCTTAGCCAAGGAAGGTGAGATTTACTGGTAGTTACTCCAGTAGTATCTCAGGGTGTTCAGGGCTTGTCTCCGACACGACTTATACAGCTATTTGGGGTCTGACGTTACTAGCCCCCTAGGCCGGATATGCGATAATCATAGACGAACGGACCGGACTGTATATACATTGTCACTGTTAGGCTCAATAAGGTTTCCGGATGAGTTCGCTTATCGGCTTCCCTTGAGGCCAGTCCATGGGCAGCCGTTACGCATAGCTAGTGCCGCTGACGGTTTGTGGTTAAACCCACTGCCAGGGTACTGATGAGTCATTAGAGTCCCCCACAGACAGTTTCCAAAGTTCGGGCGAAACGTTGTAGAGGACGTATGGTTTTATGGCAGTGTTCGGAAATTGCACGTACGTTTACGCACGTGTCATATTTCGGGCAGATAATACTGGTGGGCTTTGGTTTAAGCCGGATCCATGTATTATACAGAGTAGATATAATATCTTTGTCTCGGTTGCATTTGTATTCGGTCGTAATACAAATGCGGGTATATTTATACAGTTATGGGGTTATCCTGAAATTCATTTCGGGATCACTTTCGGAAGTTGCCAGTTTCCAGTTTTCTATCAGCGGTATTTAATATTTGGTTAAATGCGGATTTATCTTTTCTTCTTTTGGGTGAGTCATGAGGTGAGTCATGAGAGGAAGCTTCTTGGAAGGTGACTTGGAAGGTGACTCATTGTTTCATTTATTGTGTTCATACTAGGTGCATTTATTGTGTTCACACTTTGTGTTCACACTATATATTTCTTCTTGATATTTTTGTGAGAAGCTTTGTCTTGTGGTCACCCCCCCTTTGCTCCTACCATCACCCCCCTCCTCTATATAAAGTGGCCGGCCCCTCTTGGGTGCCCACTTGATCAATTCACACTCTCTCACTTCATTTTGGTTAAAAAGATTATGATAGTTTCGGTGTATGGAATTTCACAGCTCATTTCATTCCATCACCCGATTCCAATGGCATCTTCATTAACCGTTCGTCCATGGTTTTGGACGTAGCGAGACAAAGTATTCCACTCATTCTCTACATCAATCTTGGTCGTCTCTTTTAGCAAACTTGACGACCGAGTTGCCTCGAGTCAGAGGCGGGAGCCCGTTTAAAGATCCGATGATGCGGTGCCACTTGAGCGAGGAGATCGGAGATCTAAGAGATCGGAGAAGCCGCAACGGAGTGTTGGATGAAGGATAAAGAATGAAGGACTCGGATCGTTCGGTATAACCTTTCTTCCCTCTTTGTAGATTGTTAGTTTAGCGTTAATGGTAGATCCGGGTTATAGTATGCGATAGCGCCAGTTATAAAAGTTTTTGTTCTGCATTTTGGCGTCTGAAAGACGGCCGGGGCGCTACCGTAGACTTACATGGTATCAGAGCCACGCCATTAAGCTTTACTAACTTGTGCTAACGCGTTTAAAACATCGATCGAACGGATTTTCAAAAATCGCAATTTCTAGTGTTAAAGTTTCTGTTAATTTTCAAACTGGTCTAAAAATCATTTTGACCATACCAGAAAATCAAGCAGGGTTTTTGAGGAATACTGTAGAAATTCGACCAAGTGATTCCACTGTTCCGCCGCGGATCCGCGGTCCAAGCTAGGATTTGGCCGCGGATCCGCCGCAGGAAAGTGAGATCAATTGCTCAATTTTCTACAGTGGATTCCATGTTGGAAATTGTGGTTTCTGGAACTGTTTATTTGGGCCCAGTGTTTTTTACTGTGCAGCAGATTTGCGTGGGGCCCACTTCATGATATTTAGTCGATCGAAATTTAAACATGTTAGTTTACAGTGCTTACATTATATCTCCGACCGTGAATGTCATTTAATCGGTAAACCGCGTCTGATTGCTATAGTTCTTTTAGACGGGTTTGCGAACGTGACATTCGCGTTGATGTTCTGTGTTGTGCTGTAATGTTGCGGCTTTGTCGTGGTGGATAGCAGTGTGCAATGATAGTGCAGTTTGGGTTTATTTGTACATTTGATATTGCGGGGCGAGCGTCCAACATGTGGACTGCCGTCACTGCCTGTTGTATAATATTCTTTTGGGGCACGACCAGGTTGCGGTCGATGTACCTGTTGTACTATTTTTCCATTTCTGTAATAGGTTTTACCCCGCGACGGAGTGCACGGATAGCCGGGTTCTTGGGGGAAACGGGTCCGCATCTCATGGCTTTGAGAGGCAGAGGGGCCCCACTCTAGAATTGGCAAACTATTCGCCGCACTCGTAGGGGGTACAGGTTGACCCAAGGAGGGGTGCTCAAGCTACCGGATTCCGTGAAGTGCAGGGTGGTCCATTCACTTTGCTGTAGGGGGCTGCCTTGCTTCAGGTTTTGGCGGGTAACTTGCCGCACCCGTAGGGGTCTAGGTTTCATTGCACAGGCTATCCACACGACAGGGGAACGTCGGGTTTCAGCAGCGGCTCTGTGAAACTCAGGGATCCCAGATTATCTGTATTGTTCTGTGATGCTTATTACTTTTCTGTAATGTTGCATATTATCACGCCTGGAGCGATTATTGTATATTAGTTTATATACTATTAGATGTTGTATATGTTTTACACCCGCGCTATTTCAGTCCCCGCTCTGTCGTTAGTTAAGTAACGTAACGGGTGATGACGGGACCCAGTAACAAATGCAGATGGCATATACGTACATTTTATTTTTGTTCTTTTCTGGTGTGATTAATGATGGGACTGTGTTGATTCTGATCAATGCAAAGTAAAACAAACCTGTTTGGATGTTGTTGGAACAATTTAAAAAGTGTTATTACAAAGACGTTTCCTTTTGTTATGCACAGTGGTATTCGGTTGGAATATCCTGCACCTCATTCGACGAGGTAAGGGCCGATATCCCTTCATCGGGACTGACCCCTTGGGCAGAAGTTTGCGTCAGGGTAATAACTTCACTATAGTCGATTACATGTTGCTCTGCATCGTGGTATTTAGTGGAATATCCTGCACCTCATTCCATGAGGAAAGAGCCGAGATCCCTTCACCGGGTGTGACCTCGTTAGCAAAGGTTTTCGCCACTATATTTTACAAAAAGCTATCAGGTTCCTTCAATGAGATCAAGGTCATTACGTTAAAGGTTTTTCGCCAAAAACCAGCCGTAGCCCTCCGTCATTTCTTATGGATGGTCAGTAATATTCAAGCTATGTTTGTTGGCTTTCGTCAAGGCATAGTGTTTGGTAGTTGCTGGGGTATTCATTTGTTGCATAGATAGATGAGTTGGTTTGGGACAGTCGTATTACCTTGTTGGCTTTCGTCATGGGTATGTACGGGTGGGTTCGAATTAACAAGATAATGACGGGCAGAACTTGACATGTGACTTATGATTTGTTGGCTTTCGTCAAGGTCATAAGAACATGGGGTAAAAATCATATCGGTAGTTTCTAAAGAAACTGAAACTTGCCAGGCATGCGCATACCTTCTGGAGTGTGATAACGTGAGTAGATTCCGTCACGTTATCATGCGATGAGAGTTGGATCCCGATTCCCACTGATGAGTTGGTTTACTCTTCGGGTGATCCCGATTGATTCTTCTTTTAGGTTTGGAGGAGAATTTGACAGTACAGTGGGAGGTTTCCGGATTAGATAAAGTGATAATCATTCTGATCTAGGATAGAGTGTACGCAGAGTGTTTCTTTTCTCTCTCTCTTTGGCAGCGACCTTTGACCGACCCTAGACTATGACTCAGGGACCAAGTTGACCGAACCTTCTTAAAATACTGGCTTTTGGATTGTCTGAGTTGCATAAGTCATTGCCACTCCTTCTTCTACCCTTTGCATTTCTCAGAACACCCCGTATTACTACGGACATCCACTTCCATTGGATAAATCCATCGTATGGTTATATACGAATTCGAAGGGACTCCTTCGAGGATGGATCAAGGTTCAGGAGAAATAGAATTGGTTTATTCAGTTGTCTTTTATTATCACCTTCTCTCAGGTTGCGAGGGCTCCTTGGTTTAGGAGAGTACACCTATTACGCTTATTGGATAGTCTTCTTCCAAACCATAGGCAGGTGCCGAATGGTAGGGAATGAAGAAAACCAATTAGCCTAAGTAGGGTGTACAGAAGGTAATATGTAAATACAAAATAAAGGGACTAGAAAGAGGGCAAAGTAAGTTGCGACTGTTATCATTCACGACCAAACCGCGTACTTCATCGCCACTCCTATTTCACCTTTAAAAGAATAAGGTATTATTCAGTTGTCTTTTATCATCACCTTCTCTCAGTTGCGAGTACTCCTTGGTTTAGGAGGGTACACCTATTATGCTTAATGGATAGTCTTCTTCCAAACCATAGGCTGGTGCTGAACGGTAGGGAAGGAAGAAAACCATTTAACCTAACGATGGTGTACTGAAGGTAACGACTAAAGACAAATAAAGGGATTTGGAGAGATGGCAAAGAAATATACGGTTAGAGTCATGAATTGGATTATGGAAGAGGCATTACTATGAATACCAGGATACCCCTACGAAACATTTTCATGTTTCCATGCATTGTTAATGGAAAACTGTTTTCCCGATTAGATACTTACTCCAGGGTGTGTATTCACCAGGTTTCATTCTCATATCTGTATGGTTTACAGATGATGAGTGGGAGGAAGTTATTGGGAATTAGGTGATCACCCTCATTATATCGGAATTCGTTGTAATTGGTGATATTTGAGGAAATCACCTGGGTACAGTTTTCAACCTACGACGCACAGGTTTTGAGTTATTCAACTCAGCGGACTTATACAGAGTATTGTATGTTGTCCAGTGTCCATCAGGACAAAGGGGTAAGTCCTCGTACTATGTTCTGTTTACTTATGACTTCTCTAGTTTTTAGACAAGTGTTTCGTAGAAATACAAGGTCTAGGTTTTGAGAAGTTGTGGGTATAAGAATAAAGTAGAGGACCAGATGTCGCAAGTCTCGGGATTCTTCAAAGAGATCGAAGATGTAGATACTTGTGATTGGTATTCAGATGATAGTAAAAGTTTTAAGAAACTTGTTTCTCTTTCGGGTTACTCATAATTGGATGGATTCCTAAGTTGAGTAATGCTGATTAGTCTCTCTTCATTAAAGTTGATATGCACTGGAGACAGATGCATGATTAGAATCTGGTTCCAATTAAATAAGTGCCAAAGTTTCTATATTGGATATAGAATGGTTCGTATCTTAACGATGTTAAGGTACGGGGAGTTGTCCGGCTTATGCTTAAAACCAGACTCTGGATAACTCAGGGCACGTTTCTGTAATGGCAGTTTGTGGGTTGGCCCAGGCTATGACGAGGGTTGACTTTCTACTATCTGGGAGATCAATAGTGATATTGTTCTTGACTCGCCACAGTTTTAGTAAAATGGATTTTTTCAGAAAACAGTAGTGGGAGTATGGTAGAACTGGAAGTGATTCCAGAACCGCAAACGATTACGGAAAATTTAATAGGACCTGCAGATTCAATCAGGTTTGACATTCCATTAGCCACTCCGCAGATTTTGTGCGTAACCTCAGACACCCGAGAGGTACTCCGGTAGCCTCAAGGACGGCGACAGGGAGGTTCTTATCTACCCAGACTTGACACTACTGTTGTTCCAGGCTATGAGACCCGAT
Organism: Agapanthus africanus; assembly: GCA_030015575.1. NCBI lineage: Eukaryota > Viridiplantae > Streptophyta > Magnoliopsida > Asparagales > Amaryllidaceae > Agapanthus > Agapanthus africanus. Next base: position 203,656,971 of record JASDDO010000031.1, on the reverse strand, counting down.
AGGAGGGTTGTTGTGGTCAGTGGGAGCAGCAGAAGCATAGTGGGCAAGTAGCTTATGTCTATTTATAGACTAGAGCAGTTATAGCAGAGATTGATCATCTAATTTTGATGTGACAGTCATGGGTTTGACTTCATCAGAATAGGGGATGGATCTGTTAAGAAGGTAGTAGGGTGTGATGTTCTAGTATTTGGATGACATACACATAGTAGGAAGTAAAATTCCTATACTACGATCGGTTGTACTTTGGTCGTCACACAGTTGTTTCTCCAAACAGGATATGGATATAATATCTGACATTCTGGTTTCCAGATCTATGGTTTTAGATCTGGATTTGGGTAGTTTCCCAATGTGGGTACTTTGACAGTATTCTAATGGTTTTTAGAATAGAGGACTCCTGGCATGGTGGTGTACCTACAGGTGATGGAGTCACCATCTCTAAAGGTGTCTTACAGACTAAAGGGGAGAGGGATGTGCATGATTGGCATATCACTTGCTTAGGCAATTGAGTCAATCGTGAGATGTCAAGTACCACACCAGATGTTGTTTTTGCACTAGATGCAATAAGTTTGTATTAATCCAATCCTGGAGAAACATAAGGAAGCAGTTTTAGAACATAAGTGAATGTTCTACGGATTTGATGATGGCAGCCTTCTTCGGGAGACGGTCATCATTCCAGGCTTCAAAGGTGACATGGTTGACAGAGTGATTGTCAGAGTTATAGTTTTCCCTCTGACTAAGAGGGACAGTATTGTGGACATGTGGTCCAAGAGGATACTGTGGGAGGCATGGTGCCGGATACTGATTAGGTTCAGTTATCGATACAGTCTAAGAAGTTTGGATTTGGAGTTCATTTATTTACTAGGTCCCATCAGATATCCAGAAATATTCTAAGACAGGTATTACTCAATTCGGGAGATGGCTTTCTCCGCGAACTTGAGATTAAGAGAGACATAGAAAGAAACATCAGGGCGGATCCACTCACTGAGGCTATTTCTCGAACACAATAGTTTTACAAACGGGCTTTGTGAAACTGATTAGTAGGGGAGTTGGGTGTTGGTTTCACACAGGCTGTGAGTACGCAACATCGCAATAATTAGCCTTAAGTGCAAGTTGGAGATTGTTGGATATAGTGCCCTCAAAGTCAATTATTGGTTCGCAGGTACGTGATTGCAATGATTGCGGAGGACCTATACCGGTAGGACAGTCTTACTCGAAATGATAGTATGCTATCTGGTTTGCCTTTATCAGTCGTGTATAGGTTCAGGTGACTGATCACGATTACACTTTGATAGAGACCTTAGGATCTTGCTTGACTACCAACAGTATGAGGGCGATCATATAAGTGAGAGTTGGGTGGTCTATAAGCATATGCTTAATTGTGGTCCCTAGTCGTGGGAGTTTCTAGACAGGGCATCGATACTCCGGAGTAGACTAGTGTATACAGTCGAGACCCCGACGAGGGGCGGTGGCCGGTCTCACAAGCCACTGGTGTCAGTTGGATCACCTAAGATGTATACAGGTGCTCATTGGGTTATGAGTACACCGGACAGGACTCGCCGGGAACCTGCTAGTTGGTATTATACATATCGTTAGATAGCAGTTCGCTGGTGACATGTGTACAGGTTAGTTCATCGACCTGAGGTCGTCATTTGTCTCGTGTGAGTTCCCACTGTGCTTTGATTTCTACCCTACCACGGCTCAAAGGAGTCATGCAAACAGGTAGTTTTTGGGTACAGTCCCGATCCACATGGAGGCACGTGAGCGGATCGGCAGGGGATTCGTCTCTCCCGGTATTGGGGGTGGAGGTCGCGCTGTGTCTAGGAAACCCATTACACCAAGTCCTTAGCCAAGGAAGGTGAGATTTACAGGTATGTACTCCAGTAGTATCTCAGGGTGTTCAGGGCTTGTCTCCGACACGACTTATACAGCTATTGGGGGTCTGACGTTACTAGCCCCCTAGGCCGGATATGCGATACACATAGACGAACGGACCGGACTGTATATACATTGTCACTGTTAGGCTCAGTAGGGTTTCCGGATGAGTTCGCTCATCGGCCTCCCTTGAGGTCAGTCCATGGGCAGCCGTTAAGCATAGCTAGTACCGCTGACGGTTTATGGTTAAACCCACTGCCAGGGTACTGACGAGTCATTAGTGTCCCCCACAGACAGTTTCCCAATTTCGGGCGAAACGTTGTAGAGGCCGTATGGTTTTATGGCAGGGTTCGGAAATTGCACGTGCATTTACGCACGTGTCATATTTCGGGCAGATAATACTGGTGGGCTTTGGTTTAAGCCGGATCCATGTATTATACAGAGTAGATATAATATCTTTGTCTCCGTTGCATTTGTATCCGGTCGTAATACAAATGCGGGTATATTTATACAGTTACGGGGTTATCCTGAAATTCATTTCGGGATCACTTTTGGAAGTTGCCAGTTTCCAGTTTTCTATCAGCCGTATTTAACATTCGGTTAAATGCGGATTTATCTTTTCTTCTTTGGGTGAGTCATGAGAGGAAGCTTCTTGGAAGGTGACTTGGAAGGTGACTCATTGTTTCATTTATTGTCTTCATACTAGGTGCATTTATTGTGTTCACACTTTGTGTTCATACTAGATATTTCTTCTTGATATTTTTGTGAGAAGCTTTGGCTTGTGGTCACCCCCCCTTTGCTCCAACCATCACCCCCCTCCTCTATATAAAGTGGCCGGCCGCTCTTGGGTGCCCACTTGATCAATTCACACTCTCTAACTTCATTTTGGTTAAAAAGATTATGATAGTTTCGGTGTATGGAATTTCACAGCTCATTTCATTCCATCACCCGATTCCAATGGAAACTTCATTAACCGTTCGTCCATGGTTTTGGGCGAAGCGAGACAAAGTATTCCACTCATTCTCTACATCAATCTTGGTCGTCTCTTTTAGCAAACTTGACGACCGAGTTGCCTCGAGTCAGAGGCGGGAGCCCGTTTAAAGATCCGATGATGTGGTGCCACTTGAGCGAGGAGATCGGAGATCGAAGAGATCGGAGAAGCCGCAACGGAGTGTGGGATGATGGTTAAAGAACGAAGGACTCGGATCGTTCGGTATAACCTTTCTTCCCTCTTTGTAGATTGTTAGTTTAGCGTTAATGGCAGATCCGGGTTATAGTATGCGATAGAGCCAGTTATAAAAGTTTTTGTTCCGCATTTTGGCGTCTGAAAGACGGCCGGGGCGCTACCGTAGACTTACAATACTTACACCTAGTCCTATATATATATATATATACACACACATACACGTATACACCACGTCGAGTCTCAGTGTGTGCGTGTGTGTGTATCTACCTGAAACCTACGAATCTCCTCCAAGATATTCATCCTCGGGTAAGGTCTTTCTAAATCAATCTAGTCCAATCTAAGGTCACTACTAGGGTCCTACTCACCGAAATTCTAAGGTCACGTCTGGCTTCCTAATGACAATAAGTACTTATTCCTATTCTACATTGCGGGGGTGTTAAATGCCATCCACCCGATTTTCCCCGTAGATATACATCTACTCACCTGGTCCTTTTCTGCCGAAGATGATGTCACCCTCCTCTTCTTCTGTAACGTTTTGAAAATCGTTTCGGTGAAATTTCGAAAAATCGGTAAAATAAGGGTGTTTTCTGTAAAAAGTCAAAATACAAATATCTTATTATAAAACTTAAATATACATATTCTAGCTATGTAATTGCTATTATTTGTTGTTTATTGAGCCGCTGGTGAAATTTCAAATTTTCTGAAAAAAAATATTATTTTATTATTATTTAAGCCGTCACTAATACATTTAATTAGGGAAAATTACAAATTGGAATGAGTTGAAACAAATTTTTTGCATCATAAAACATTAAATAAAATTTTATCATGTGGTTTTTGGAACGAAAACATTTGCCAAAACGGTTTAGAAATTATTGAAGAAAAAAGGTTTTTTTTAGCGTAAATGGATGTTTGGGGTATTGTATTTATCATTTTTCTTCACCCCACACCCGTACCCACACCCACACACCCCCATTCACTTACCCCCATGGCTGAATTCAGCAGCCACCATAGTTTTCCCCACTTGATTTTCAAAGGAAAAGATATGAAAGAAAACAAAGAAAATGAAAGGAAATTGTTAAATAAGGTATGGGTATTGGTTTGACTTTGACAATTCCACACACTTACCCACACCACCACACTCTCTTTCCTCTCTCTTTTTCTGGCCGAAACAGCCCCAAGCTGCCCCCAAAACTTTTCCACTTCAAGTTTCAAGATGATGGGAAAAAAAGAATAGAATAAAGGGAGGATTAAACATGAAGGTATGGGGTGTTGACTTGTGCATTTGGAGGGGGTTTTCTTGGAATTTTGCATGCACATCATACCCTTTTCCCCACTCCCAAGTTGCAGCCGAGCCCTCCCTTGAGCAGCACCCAAATTTCCCCACCTCCTTTTCACTCCAAAATCCTTCATTTTTGCCTCAAAAATAATCACAAAGTCACATAAATTCATCATTTAACCATATCCATCATTCTTGGATCAATCAAGCATGGATCTTGGAGCATGAAACCATTGTTGGAGGCTAAGATTTTTGCAAGATAGATCTACATTTTTGAGGTATAATCTTACTCCAAGTGTTACCTTATTAAAGGTTGTTGTAATCAACTTAATCAAGCATCTAGATTGGTTTAATTTTCAAGTTGAAAATTAAAAAGACAAGGGTTGAATGGGAAGCTAGGGTTTTGATAAATTGTTTATGGTTATGATGTGTATTCTTACACTCAAGACATGCAAAATGAAAATATTGTTGCTAAATTTAGAATTTGCTACTTGAGAATTTGTCTAAATCACATGTTTATGCAAACTAGGTTTGTGTAATATATATATATATATATATATATATATATATATATATATATATATATATATATATTTGTGTGTGTGTGTGTGTGAGAGAGAGAGAGAGATAAAATTGTAATGAAGGATTTTATCATTTGATTATTGTTTTCATATGGAGATTAACATGTTAATGGAATTCTAAGACTAATTTAATTGCTAGTTTACAAATTGTTGCTTTTAATGTGTTAAATTTGGGTATTTTGCAAACTTGAATGTTGAATTCAATGAAAATTGATTAGAATAAAATCTAGTAATGGTTTATATAACCTAGTTATGATATTTAGTAAATATTATGTCCATTAGTTTCGTTTAAACATCAAGATTTGTATTAAAACGGTTATTGACCGCTAACTAGATTTTTGGGAAATAAAACAATTTGTTTACTTTTATGGTCTTGATGAATTAAAACCTATTTCTTGTATAATTAGTGAGTTTTGAAACCACGATTGGTGCGTTTGAGTTTTTCGGGATCACTCGGCGTTTGTACGCCGATGTCGAGGGTTTTTGGTTTATTTGTGAAAGCAAACCATAGGTTTTGACCTGTGTGGGATTCGTGTGTCGTTTTGGTCATGAGTCGGATTTTAATATGATACGGTGCATTATGATATGTAGGTACCCCAGGTGGACTTCGAGACGACATGCAAGCGCGTGGCGACGTCGGCACCGGCGAGCGAGGACCAGGTGAGTAGATTTATATCTACGGGGAGAAGTCGGGTGGATGGCGTATAGCACCCCCGCAGTCCGTGGTGGTGTATACGGATGCGTATACACACCAACCATTATTATATGTTATTTAGGTTTAATAACGATGCTTAGGATGGATATTGGTGTGTTGGATTACTTTAGTGTTGCGAACCCTAGGGTAGTGTTACACACACATACACACATATATATACTTGCATACATTCCTATTGATATGTGCTCATGGGATTCTTTATAGTTATGCGTTCACATGGGTATGGGACTATGTGTTCACATACGGACTGAGGATGATACTTGGGATTGAGCTGAGTCGATGAGAATTGATTTGAGGCCGTGAGATCGGTGATATAGCAGGGTTCGTATCTTAGATACGACATGACGTTGTAGCGGGTCCTTGACGTAGTGTTTCACACACGTCCATGCATACGTAGGCGGTATTAGTATTGTACTAGACGTAAATCAATACCCCGATCATGATATTTGATAAAGAGGATATCAGATGAATAGTATGATGAATGTGATATTGACCCGTACCCAGATTTGGGATGCCGTACGACGGATTTACGTACGAGCTATATTTTGATGATGGATCCGCACTCTTGACTTGGGATATCTGATTATAGATATGGTATCGGATATGATATTATTGAGGCGGGATCACCGACTAATATATATACAGGTATGTATATGTATCGACTCAGATGATAGGCGGTTTCCTTACCTGTAGTTCAGCTTGTTAGTTCAGCCGTATAGCTTAGTGTAGCTGTTAGATTAGATTAGACCCCTACCTATTTCAAAAACTAACGAATCGTGGGTATTTTAAAAGACAGCCCAAGGGATCCTACGAATATTTCAAAAGACTCATCTTTTCATAAAAACACCGTAGCCCCTATTTTCAAAACCCCATGATTTGTGTTATTTCAAAAGGCACCATTTGTAGGATTATATTAGATTATTACAGTTTAGTTATCGTTGTGTCTAGTATTCAGCTCCCGCACATTATTGTTGTTCGCTCTGCCTCGCATATTTATTTTGCTGCATATTCCATTATTGATATCATGTTGTTAGGACACCAGCACCATTACCGATGATGCGTATGTACCACGTACACCTACTTGCCGGCTCACACACATCTTCATCGGTAATTGCCATGTCACGTACACTTTAGAGAATATAATTGCTTGACTTAGATTGTTAGCTAGTAGTGTTGACATGGTATTGGTGTACTTCCCTTATATGTCATATTAGACATTGTAGTTATTACCTACCACTTAATGCATACTGTTATTCAGTTGTTCATGCCTAGTTCATTATCATTGACATATGCACTTGTGATGATTTCTTGAGATTTATGATATTTCTGGATTTCGGGGAAAGCCGCAAAATTTACAACTTATGATCTTTTAAAAATATAAAATGTTGCGGTTTTCTAGTGATGTAAGTGTCGTCCACCATGAGTTTGCTGTGGTTTTGGAGATCCGTGTCGAGGAGTGGAGGAACCGTCACGGGTACATGGTGGGCCCGGTATGGTACCCCGGGGCAAGAGGAATGTGGTGTTGACGTTGAGCCTGGCTGGGGAGCACTACCTACCGGTGATATTACCCGACGCGTCGGATATCCGGAGGATACCGTCGTGGTCTTGAGATGGATGGTAGGGGCCGGTCTGGACTGACGGCGCCCTAGATATTGAGATTGAGACATTGATATTTCGAGATAGTGAGATTTATGTTTTGTGTCGATGCTAGACACTGTTGATACTGATTTCATTTATGATACCTCGGTTTAAAAATACGAAGGAAATCTCACTAATTTATGAAAACAGTTTCTTCATTTACATGTATTCTGTTTTCATGTATTCATACCTCATTCATATGATATATTGCTACCTGAGGCACTGACACGGGCACATGAGATTATACTCGGGTTAGATTTTACCCTAGCCATTGTTATAGGTTGCCTGTTATACTTATATTTGAGGATATATTATGATCATTGACCTAGGTTGCGTTATTTATGCGATTTTTGTGCGTAGATGTTTTTCTATTCACGAGTTGGCAACTCACCCCCGTTGTGCCCCAGTTTCTTGCAGGTTTGCCGTACAGGTTTCATTACGGCTTGCGGGCATAGTTTCCTTCGGGTGATTTGCTAGTAGGTGGGTTTACTGTATCGTACCCCCCATTATATAACTTGTATATTATTATTCAGTTGTATCTAGAAGTTCCATCAACCAAACATGTATTTATTGAGATAGAGACCAGTGTTGGTTATTCTTTCGACCTTAGAGTCGCTCGTTATATTTCTGGTGGTTTTGAGTTTCCTTTTGAGTTTTGATCCTCGCCGTTGGCGTTGTATATTATATTGCTTGTGTGGTTGTGACCGTCGATTGACGAAGAGCTAGCTCCCGCTTGGGGATGCCTTTTTCTTGATTTCGTATACTATTCATGTTGTATCCCGTTTGGGGGCCAGTATTTACAAAGGAGACTCTGCCGAAATTTTCAGTAAAATTTGATGTTCTTAAAAACCGCATAATTCGGCTTATGCTATTAAAACTACTTGTTTTAAATTGGTTTTCCTTCACTCTACTTCTTTTCTTGGTTTGGATTTCTGGGTTTTCGGTTTACTTAGATTACGTACGCCTCGAGACGTTCGTAGTTTAAGTGCCGGTCATGTTCCGTACTTTCGGGTCGTGACAAAGTTGGTATCAGAGCGTTAGGTTTTACCTTCGGAGTGTAGGATGACCCTTGGTTGATGGAATAGGAGACTAAAGTAGAGTGGCGTACCGTTGGTATGTTCCGCGGCATATTTACGACACGCCACTCCGCTTATGAAGCCTTAGGATGTACATTTCCTTGTTCAGTATTATATTCCTTCCTGATCTAGCCTCATCGGTACCAGTTTGGTTTTGCTGCTACGGTTATGGGCAGGGAGAGCTACGGCTAGAGTTGCGGTCAGCACGAGCTCGGCACGAACGAGGACTGACCAGGGCAAGATTCCGGCGACACCCGATTATAGAGAGGTGTCTTTTGACTGTGTTTCTGCGCTACGAGCGTTTGGCGGATCGCCTTTATAAGGTTACTCGGATGTGCTGATCGACATTAGAGGATTGAGCCAATGATAGAGGCCAGCCAGATCTTGATGACCGTTGGTGTGTTGCTTATTCATGATGATCGAGGCACTGTTCAGCGTGCAGACGAGCGAGCCAGTTATTGCTGCGAACGACGAGGTATTGCCCCAGATGCTGGAGTTAGTGCTGAACGAGTTGTACTAAGAGATGATAGAAGGTGGCTAGTCATCGTGGATGAATGACTAGGACATGTGGATCGTTCTCCTAACCCGATGCGAGGTCATCAGATAGATGGATTCCAGCTAGAGACGACTTCACACGGAGACGTTGGGAGTCGACAGAGACGATCGAATGTCAGAAACCTAATTATCCAAGTTTAAAGTAGTCGGAAAGACATGCAGGCAATTCTATGGTCCCTCTAGAAGAATGAAACCCTAACTCGACTTAATGACCGTGTGAAAGCCTTTGAACCTTCGGCTTTGCGGCAGTTCTACGGCGCCATTAGTGAGGCTTGGGTTTGCCCTTCTACGGCTGGACCACCGATGCTGTGGTATGTGTTCGATACTATTAAACTGTGCCCAAGATGTTGAACTCTTGGGGGATTATGATGTTTTGACGAATCGATCGAATGGTTCGACTTCATTCGGATGCTAGGTGGTAAGATGCATTCTTGGGAGACTCCAGATACGAGGATAGTCGTTGGAGCTTAGTCCATGCAGCCACGACGAGACGAGCCTGAAGCAGTCAATATTAGGAAAAAAGTGGAGTAAAGAGGTCCGTACAAGATCCAGATAAGATGACGTTCCACTCCACCGACATCAGAGATGCGATGCGCATGCCGAGGCATGGTACTTGGACTTACCTTCCAGAAGGAGTCGCGATGAGTATGCAGTCGTCCCAGAGCAAGATGCAGATATAGTGAAGGACAACGACTTCCGGACAGTTGGCAGGGACGAAACATGGAAGAGACCGTGAGCAGGATTCCTTCCAGGACACTGCTGCAATGATACTTGCACCCAGGATCAGATGTGTCACGTACATTCAGAGAGCCAGAGGCCGACGCCAGTGATATGCTGTCTTACGAGTGGTCGCGATGATTGACCAAGAGATGACCAGAGAAGTGCCAGAACGGAATCGTCCTCGTTAGCATACCTGACAGGGCCGATGAGCCGATGGACCGAAAGATTGGTAATTCACAGTGAAGACCTTGACCCAGGAGTGGTCATGGTTACGCACACCAGCAGGCCAGAGTCCATGATCATCGACGAGACGTCCCACTAGTGACCGCGACAGTTGGCCGAGATTCTTAGAGGATGCACTTGAGCGGTACTATTCCGCCATTATCGATTTCGATGTTTTGGGTGATTTATTCGCATGATTTGATTTTGATGATTGAGAATTTACGATTCTTGCACAGTGTTGCACTTGATATCGTTTTCGTGCTTGGGTTTCACATGTTTGTGATTTTACGGTTTCAGATATTTGGGTTGATTTTGTGCGTATGCACGCACACGATTTCGTTCCTGCACTCTGTATAGTTCATATATGCTTGCAGTGCAGTGATACGCCTTTTGTGCACTTAGATGCACTGGACTTCGATTTCGATTGTGATACTCGATATTTGTTTTGGGCACCTTGTGCACCTGATTGATTTTGCGCACGTTCGGCGCTTGATATTGGATTTCATGATTTCGTGCACGATGGATGCACCTGATTTGAATTTTCGCGCATGTCTTGAGATGCGATTTTGGTGCACACCAGATGCACTAAATCGAGATTTTTCGTGCATGTCAGATGCACCTGATTTTGCTGTCAGGCACACATGTTGCCTACGACAGATGTTTCGTGCACACCCGATGCACTTAGATGTTGTTTCTGTGCGCATGTATGGCACATTCATGGATTTTGATTTCCGTGCGCACCAGACGCACGTAGCATTCATGTGCATATTTTAGAATTGATTTCGTATAGAGCAGTACGTTTTTATGATATTGCTATGTGTTTTTGTACTGAGCAGGACTAGTCAGAGGACAGTAATATATTTTGCATGCATTGATAGTTATTGAAGGGATTTCCAAAAAGCGAGCTATAGCCTCAGTATTTACCTACGTGTCTGATATGACACGAAATGTTTAAAACAAGGAGACCCTTTTAAATTGTTTCCAAAACGGCGGAACGTACATTTCAAATAAAGGTATAGATGTATATAGTTATTTTCTTATGATAGACGTCCGCCACTGTGCAGTGTTATATGCGTTGCACAGTGACTTAAAGGGATTTGGCATGCATTTCCTTCAGATACTTACATATATAGATTCGATATTTACATATATAGTTTCGAGTTATATCATATTGGTTTTGATTTGAATTTGGTATTGATGTCTTCTCCATGACTCCGATGATTGCGGGATGCTTGACGGAGTTTTGATTTGAGTTATATGCTCATTTTTCATGCGCGTGCGCTGCGCTACGATTTGTTTTATGTAGTTACAATTTCGGAGCCCGACGACTTGATGGTTTTTCTTAGATGTTTTAGTATTTGGGGGAGTTTGAATTTAAATTCGGGGACCGAATTTCTTTAAGGGGGGAAGATTGTAACGTTTTGAAAATCGTTTCGGTGAAATTTCGAAAAATCGGTAAAAAAAGGGTGTTTTCTGTAAAAAGTCAAAATACAAATATCTTATTATAAAACTTAAATATACATATTCTAGGTATGTAATTGCTATTATTTGTTGTTTATTGAGCCGCTGGTGAAATTTCAAATTTTCTGAAAAAAAATATTATTTTATTATTATTTAAGCCGTCACTAATACATTTAATTAGGGAAAATTACAAATTGGAATGAGTTGAAACAAATTTTGTGCATCATAAAACATTAAATAAAATTTTATCATGTGGTTTTTGGAACGAAAACATTTGCCAAAACGGTTTAGAAATTATTGAAGAAAAAAGGTTTTTTTTTAGCGTAAATGGATGTTTGGGGTATTGTATTTATCATTTTTCTTCACCCCACACCCGTACCCACACCCACACACCCCCATTCACTTACCCCCATGGCTGAATTCAGCAGCCACCATAGTTTTCCCCACTTGATTTTCAAAGGAAAAGATATGAAAGAAAACAAAGAAAATGAAAGGAAATTGTTAAATAAGGTATGGGTATTGGTTTGACTTTGACAATTCCACACACTTACCCACACCACCACACTCTCTTTCCTCTCTCTTTTTCTGGCCGAAACAGCCCCAAGCTGCCCCCAAAACTTTTCCACTTCAAGTTTCAAGATGATGGGAAAAAAAGAATAGAATAAAGGGAGGATTAAACATGAAGGTATGGGGTGTTGACTTGTGCATTTGGAGGGGGTTTTCTTGGAATTTTGCATGCACATCATACCCTTTTCCCCACTCCCAAGTTGCAGCCGAGCCCTCCCTTGAGCAGCACCCAAATTTCCCCACCTCCTTTTCACTCCAAAATCCTTCATTTTTGCCTCAAAAATAATCACAAAGTCACATAAATTCATCATTTAACCATATCCATCATTCTTGGATCAATCAAGCATGGATCTTGGAGCATGAAACCATTGTTGGAGGCTAAGATTTTTGCAAGATAGATCTACATTTTTGAGGTATAATCTTACTCCAAGTGTTACCTTGTTAAAGGTTGTTGTAATCAACTTAATCAAGCATCTAGATTGGTTTAATTTTCAAGTTGAAAATTAAAAAGACAAGGGTTGAATGGGAAGCTAGGGTTTTGATAAATTGTTTATGGTTATGATGTGTATTCTTACACTCAAGACATGCAAAATGAAAATATTGTTGCTAAATTTAGAATTTGCTACTTGAGAATTTGTCTAAATCACATGTTTATGCAAACTAGGTTTGTGTAATATATATATATATATATATATATATATATATATATATATATATATTTGTGTGTGTGTGTGTGTGAGAGAGAGAGAGAGATAAAATTGTAATGAAGGATTTTATCATTTGATTATTGTTTTCATATGGAGATTAACATGTTAATGGAATTCTAAGACTAATTTAATTGCTAGTTTACAAATTGTTGCTTTTAATGTGTTAAATTTGGGTATTTTGCAAACTTGAATGTTGAATTCAATGAAAATTGATTAGAATAAAATCTAGTAATGGTTTATATAACCTAGTTATGATATTTAGTAAATATTATGTCCATTAGTTTCGTTTAAACATCAAGATTTGTATTAAAACGGTTAATGACCGCTAACTAGATTTTTGGGAAATAAAACAATTTGTTTACTTTTATGGTCTTGATGAATTAAAACCTATTTCTTGTATAATTAGTGAGTTTTGAAACCACGATTGGTGCGTTTGAGTTTTTCGGGATCACTCGGCGTTTGTACGCCGATGTCGAGGGTTTTTGGTTTATTTGTGAAAGCAAACCATAGGTTTTGACCTGTGTGGGATTCGTGTGTCGTTTTGGTCATGAGTCGGATTTTAATATGATACGGTGCATTATGATATGTAGGTACCCCAGGTGGACTTCGAGACGACATGCAAGCGCGTGGCGACGTCGGCACCGGCGAGCGAGGACCAGGTGAGTAGATTTATATCTACGGGGAGAAGTCGGGTGGATGGCGTATAGCACCCCCGCAGTCGGTGGTGGTGTATACGGATGCGTATACACACCAACCATTATTATATGTTATTTAGGTTTAATAACGATGCTTAGGATGGATATTGGTGTGTTGGATTACTTTAGTGTTGCGAACCCTAGGGTAGTGTTACACACACATACACACATATATACTTGCATACATTCCTATTGATATGTGCTCATGGGATTCTTTATAGTTATGCGTTCACATGGGTATGGGACTATGTGTTCACATACGGACTGAGGATGATACTTGGGATTGAGCTGAGTCGATGAGAATTGATTTGAGGCCGTGAGATCGGTGATATAGCAGGGTTCGTATCTTAGATACGACATGACGTTGTAGCGGGTACTTGACGTAGTGTTTCACACACGTCCATGCATACGTAGGCGGTATTAGTATTGTACTAGACGTAAATCAATACCCCGATCATGATATTTGATAAAGAGGATATCAGATGAATAGTATGATGAATGTGATATTGACCCGTACCCAGATTTGGGATGCCGTACGACGGATTTACGTACGAGCTATATTTTGATGATGGATCCGCACTCTTGACTTGGGATATCTGATTATAGATATGGTATCGGATATGATATTATTGAGGCGGGATCACCGACTAATATATATACAGGTATGTATATGTATCGACTCAGATGATAGGCGGTTTCCTTACCTGTAGTTCAGCTTGTTAGTTCAGCCGTATAGCTTAGTGTAGCTGTTAGATTAGATTAGACCCCTACCTATTTCAAAAACTAACGAATCGTGGGTATTTTAAAAGACAGCCCAAGGGATCCTACGAATATTTCAAAAGACTCATCTTTTCATAAAAACACCGTAGCCCCTATTTTCAAAACCCCATGATTTGTGTTATTTCAAAAGGCACCATTTGTAGGATTATATTAGATTATTACAGTTTAGTTATCGTTGTGTCTAGTATTCAGCTCCCGCACATTATTGTTGTTCGCTCTGCCTCGCATATTTATTTTGCTGCATATTCCATTATTGATATCATGTTGTTAGGACACCAGCACCATTACCGATGATGCGTATGTACCACGTACACCTACTTGCCGGCTCACACACATCTTCATCGGTAATTGCCATGTCACGTACACTTTAGAAAATATAATTGCTTGACTTAGATTGTTAGCTAGTAGTGTTGACATGGTATTGGTGTACTTCCCTTATATGTCATATTAGACATTGTAGTTATTACCTACCACTTAATGCATACTGTTATTCAGTTGTTCATGCCTAGTTCATTATCATTGACATATGCACTTGTGATGATTTCTTGAGATTTATGATATTTCTGGATTTCGGGGAAAGCCGCAAAATTTACAACTTATGATCTTTTAAAAATATAAAATGTTGCGGTTTTCTAGTGATGTAAGTGTCGTCCACCATGAGTTTGCTGTGGTTTGGAGATCCGTGTCGAGGAGTGGAGGAACCGTCACGGGTACATGGTGGGCCCGGTATGGTACCCCAGGGCAAGAGGAATGTGGTGTTGACGTTGAGCCTGGCTGGGGAGCACTACCTACCGGTGATATTACCCGACGCGTCGGATATCCGGAGGATACCGTCGTGGTCTTCAGATGGATGGTAGGGGCCGGTCTGGACTGACGGCGCCCTAGGTATTGAGATTGAGACATTGATATTTCGAGATAGTGAGATTTATGTTTTGTGTCGATGCTAGATACTGTTGATACTGATTTCATTTATGATACCTCGGTTTAAAAATACGAAGGAAATCTCACTAATTTATGAAAACAGTTTCTTCATTTACATGTATTCTGTTTTCATGCATTCATACCTCATTCATATGATATATTGCTACCTGAGGCACTGACACGGGCACATGAGATTATACTCGGGTTAGATTTTACCCTAGCCATTGTTATAGGTTGCCTGTTATACTTATATTTGAGGATATATTATGATCATTGACCTAGGTTGCGTTATTTATGCGATTTCTGTGCGTAGATGTTTTTCTATTCACGAGTTGGCAACTCACCCCCGTTGTGCCCCAGTTTCTTGCAGGTTTGCCGTACAGGTTTCATTACGGCTTGCGGGCATAGTTTCCTTCGGGTGATTTGCTAGTAGGTGGGTTTACTGTATCGTACCCCCCATTATATAACTTGTATATTATTATTCAGTTGTATCTAGAAGTTTCATCAACCAAACATGTATTTATTGAGATAGAGACCAGTGTTGGTTATTCTTTCGACCTTAGAGTCGCTCGTTATATTTCTGGTGGTTTTGAGTTTCCTTTTGAGTTTTGATCCTCGCCGTTGGCGTTGTATATTATATTGCTTGTGAGGTTGTGACCGTCGATTGACGAAGAGCTAGCTCCCGCTTGGGGATGCCTTTTTCTTGATTTCGTATACTATTCATGTTGTATCCCGTTTGGGGGCCAGTATTTACAAAGGAGACTCTGCCGAAATTTTCAGTAAAATTTGATGTTCTTAAAAACCGCATAATTCGGCTTATGCTATTAAAACTACTTGTTTTAAATTGGTTTTCCTTCACTCTACTTCTTTTCTTGGTTTGGATTTCTGGGTTTTCGGTTTACTTAGATTACGTACGCCTCGAGACGTTCGTAGTTTAAGTGCCGGTCATGTTCCGTACTTTCGGGTCGTGACATCTTCCTCGTCCGAAGTCCACGTGAGAGGTACCTATACGCAAACACATATAATATCGTAAACTGAATCATGGACAAAACCAAAACGACGCACGAAACACGCATGTGTTAAAACCTATGTCCCGTTCATGCAAAAGAACCAAATATCGCTCGATAATGGCGTACAAACGCCGATTGATCGAGATAAACATCAGAAAACAACTCATAGTTTCAAAACTCATTACTTATAATATAAAAGATGATTTAATTCATCGAAACCCTAAAAATCGATCAAATCGCCCGATTTCGTAAAACCCGAAACGCCAATTTACCGTTTTATATCAAAACTTGATGTTTAAATGTAACTAATGGTCATAATACTTATTAAATAGCATAACTAGATTATACAACCCACTACTGTATTTTTAACACCCCAATTGTATTAATTGGAAAATTCTAGTTTGCAAATAAATCAATTTTAACACCTTGCAAGCAAAATGTCACAATATCACAACTAAACTTGATTTGCATGAATTAACGTATTAAACTACAATTCATGATGATAATAATATAATGAAATCATAATTTAGATTTTAAATCTCATTTATTTAAGAATTTCCAAAATCTAGTTAGCAAAAATAGCATTTTTTATCACTATTTTTCAATTATCAATAGAAACTAGTAACCAATTTAAATTTTTCATTCCACTAACAAGTTAATATCCTCTTTAAACTACATAATATAACCCTACTTAATTAATAAAACCATAACTTAATTTTATAACCCTAACTTGAATTTTAAAACTTGCAAATAGAATTAATTTATTAAATCTAAACATGCTTAAATGAAACATTTAATAACAATAAATCAAAAGAATAAGATTTATACCACCACAACATGAAATCTAAACATGAAAATAAGCCTCCAAAATAATGGTTTCCATCTCCAAGATCCATGCTAGGTTAGTAAAAAGAATGATGGTTAAAGGTTAATTAAGGAATTAATAGGATTTGTGTTGATTTTAGAATGGATTTGTATGAATTTTGAGAGGGAATTAGATAGAAATGAGAGAGGTAGAAGCAGCAACAGCAAGTAGGGAAGAGGGCACGAAATTTTTAGGAGAAAGAGAGTGGAGTATGTGTAGATGTTTCCACACTTATTACCCCTTTTTCTTTAATTTCTTTTTCTATTCAATTTGTAATGGACCAAGTGAAGAATTTGGACAGCCCAAATTGGTGAGCTCGGCCAAGTGAGGTGGAGAAAAATGAGAGAGAGGGGAAATGTGTAGAGTGATGTAGAAATATCAATAATTAATACATCTTTTAATCTCTTTTCAATAATTACTTATTTTCTTTTCTATTTTAACTTTTTTT
Organism: Agapanthus africanus; assembly: GCA_030015575.1. Classification (NCBI taxonomy): domain Eukaryota; kingdom Viridiplantae; phylum Streptophyta; class Magnoliopsida; order Asparagales; family Amaryllidaceae; genus Agapanthus; species Agapanthus africanus. Next base: position 203,639,676 of record JASDDO010000031.1, on the reverse strand, counting down.
TTCCTAATTTTCTGGAACCCTCTTAGTAACCCATTTTATTTCAAACACCACATGTTACCTTTTTTTTTAGTGTGTCATGATGCACAAAATTTGTTTCAACTCATTCCAGTTTGTAATTTTTCCTAATTAAATATATTAGTGACGGCTTAAAATAATATTAAAATAATTAATTTCGGAAAATTTTCAGAATTTTTGAAATTTCACCAGTGGCTCAATAAACACCAAATACTAGCAATTACATAGATAGAATATGTATATTTAATTTTAAAATAAAGATATTTGTATTTTGACTTTTTTACGGAACACCCCCTTATTTTACCGATTTTCCGAAATTTCACCAAAACGATTTTCAAAACGTTACAAAGAGTGTGAGAGAGCTAACCATGGTGAGTGAGTATCATATACTAACTCATGTAGAGACATAACCATGGCTAAATATATTGGTTAGGTTAATTAATATCCAAATCAAAACAAAAAGGGTTGAATTTGTCAAAGCACTTACTAGCTTCTACAAGCTTCATGCTTTTAACAAATATCCACTAATTTTGCATTTACTTTGAATATTAAAAACTATACCAATATATTTATAATGCTGTATGTCTCATACACCCATGATAGTTGTATAAACAACCATGATACAAAAAGAGCACAAATAAATATATATCACATATATATTAAGTTGTGCACAAGTGAGGAAAAAAAATGCTTAAGTGAACCAATGTTAGTTAATGTAAATTAGTATATCACATACACAATTATACAATAAATTATTAAATCAACACTTGACTTAATAATCCGGTTATATCACATATAACGGACTAACATCCAATATATCGACTTATCGAATCAACCCTTGATTCGATAACCTGGTTAAGTCGCGAGAATAGAATACGGTATCACATACACGCATTATTCTCGGTCATGCACATATCATATACGTGCTCCTATTTCGTTTTGCCTGAGCCGGTAAAACCTCTATGTAGGACTCTAAAGACTCGGCAAAACGTCGGCAGTAGGTGATGATCACATAAGGCACCCACAAGCCGTCAGCGGTACTAGCTGGACGTAACGGCCACCCAGGTATTGAGCGATCAGAAGATCAGCAAGCAAGCCTGCTCCAACTCCTGTAAAAGACTGCCGGTAACACTTCCCGTACAGTCCGGTCTCCTCGTATGATATGTCGCATATCAAGTCTAGGGGTGGTAAACGTCAGACCCCAATAACCGATAAGTCGTGCCGACATGAGGCTCATAACGGGTCGATAAACTACTGGTAACACTTACTGGTAAATCTCTATATCAGCCCTAGCCAGGGACTTCCCTGTTATGGCCAATCGAGCACAGCGCAACATCAACCCCCAATACCGAGAGAGACGAAACCCCTCCTATCGCTCATTGCCTCCATGTGACTCGGGACTGTACCCAAAAACCACCGTTTTGCATGCCCTCATGGACGTGGTAAGGTGGAAATCAAAGCACAGTGGGAATCACACAAGACTCTATGACAATCTCGGGTCTACAGGCTAACCTGCACAAGTGTCACCAGAGAACTGCCATCTGACGTGAGGTATAATACCATCTGGGAGTTCTCGGCGATTCCGTCCAGTGTATCCAGTCTCCACTGAGCACCCGTATACCATCTCTGATGTCAAACACCAATGGATATGGGATCATCCATCGCCCATCTCATGGGTCGAGAAGCATATACGCAAGTCTACTCTGGTATATCGATGCCCTGTCTCGATATACCTACGACTAGGAACATTAAAGGATGTACTTATGGACTACTCTATCCCCACTAGTATGATCTGCATCATAGTCCAGATAGTCAAGTACATATCCTAAGGGCTTTACCAACATGTAACTATAAGACAGTATCAAGAGACAAGTATACATGTTAAGATAAAGAGCAACCAGATAGCATACTATCATATCGAGTAAGAAAGTCCTCTCTATGTATGTCCAAGCATCCAATATAATATACATCATCTGTACAATACTGGCCTCTAGGGCATAGATACAACTAACAATCTCCCACTTGCACTAGGGCCAGCTGCTGTAGTATCGCATACCAAGCATCCCGAAGAGTCTCTCAAACTGTATCTGGGTAATGACCATCGTGAGTGGATCCGCTGTGTTGTTCTTAGAGTTTACTCTCCTAACCTCGATCCCCCGGAGATCAACCGTCTCCATGATTAGGTGACACTGCCTTAGAATATGTCTGGATCACTAATGGGACGGGCGTTCCTAGGCATAAGCCACAACTCCATTGTCACACAATGGAAGGAACGAAGTTTATCTCATGAACTAATATACACCCAGACTGCCTCTTTGGTAGTATCTTTGGTAGCGATATATCTAGCCTTTATCGTCTAGTATGCCACGGTATCTATCTTGGAACTCTTCCTACACACCATCCCTTTACTGAGGGTAAAGAAAATGCATGTGACTGACATTCAGTCATCCTTATCACCTTGGAACCCTTCAAGTGATTCTCCCCAGGATCAATTGATACCATCTCACTACAGCTAGTGAGTATCCTAAGATCCAATTAAATCTATCTCATAGATCCAAAACCCAGGATTTAGTAGGCATCACTTTGATCCTATGTGGAGAATCATTGTGATAAGCGGATATTGATCGAGCTTAGCATAAGAAACTCCTTCCCTATCAAGAGTATGTCATCCACGTACTCTACGAGGATCACCACCATACTCCCTACTACCTTTTTGTATATACAAGGATCATCTACCATTTTGATGAATTCAAACTCTTTGACTACCACATCAAAACAGACGTTCCAACTCCGCGATGCCTGCTTTATCCCATAAAGCAACTTGTACAGGCTTCCGCTGCTCCCACTGTCTACGAAGCCCTCTGGCTGTATACTTATAGACGCTCCCTTCCAAATCAACATTTAGAAAAGCAGTCATGACACCCAACCTCCGGATATCGTAGTCATGGTATGTAGCCGTGGCAAGTAGGATCTGGATGGACTTAAGCATAGCTACTTAGAAAAGGTTTCATCATAATCCATACCTGGTCAATGATGCAAACCTTTAACAAGTTTAGCTTTGAAAGTCTCAACTTTTCCATATACACCAAGTAATCTTCTCAAGATATACTTGCTCCTGATGGGGATTTAACCCTTCAGATAAGGCAACCAAAGTCCATACTTTGTTGGTGTATAAGGATTCCATCTCAGATCGTTAAGCGTCCAGCCATTCTTACAGAGTCCCACTCCTGATGGCCAGCTCGAAACTGGTTGGGTCATCATATCATGATGCAATCCTCGCTCCCACTGTCATAGAGAAACCGAAGTATCTCTCAAGTGGGTGAGGAACCCTACTAGATCGGCAGAGAGGCTGAGGTTCGTCGGAAACTATTGAATCCTTTGGTTCTGCCAAATCATCAGCTGCAGTTTGTATAGCTGGAACTCCTTCCAGTTCTAGCTCATGTCCACTAATTTCTTCACAAGAAATTCCTTTTACAAAGGTGTCATGTTGAGAAACAAAACATCTTTTGTTCCTCGGTTAGGTAGAAGATATTCCCTTGCAAATGCTTGGGATATCCAACAAACTTCTACAGAACTGACTTTGCTTGGAGCTTGTCCGGATTATGCTTTTAGACATAGGTTGGACAACCCCAAATCTTAACTAACTTAAGATATGAGCTCTTCCCTTTCCTTATCAAATATGGAGTGGTAGGCAACTGATTTGGTTGGAACGCCATTCAATAGGTATGCAGCTTCACAAGTGCATAACCCCCATAAGGAAATAGGTAACTTGGTAGTACTCATCATAGAGAACACCTTATCAGATAGGGTGTGATTGCTCCTCCCCAATACACCGACGTGCTGTGGTGTATACGGAGGAGTAATGCTGAGAGAGAATCTCATTCTTCTTTAGAATAGTCCAGGAATTCCGTGCTTAAGTATTCTCCTCCTTGATCACATCAAAGGACATAATACTTATACCCATTTTGGTTCTCTACTTCTAACTTATATTCTGTGAATATCTCAAAAGGTTCGGACTTGTGTTTCAACAGGAATATATGTCTGAATCTTGAGAGATCAACAGAAAATGTAATGAAGTACAAAGAACCGGTCTTGGCATTTGTAGACAGGGGACCTTCATACATCAACATGTATCATCCCAAAAGTTCACTAACACTTTCTCTGCTTCCAATAAACAGAGCTATGGTCATCTTATCTCTGTGACATGACCGGCAAGTTTCACAAGATGTAAATTCAAACTAATTTAAATATGCATCTATATGTAACTTCAGCTAGTCGGGTCGCATTGATATAACCTAGTCTACAATACCTCAAGAAGGATTCGTTCATTTATGAATTCTTCCTCTTGTGTGTGTTATGTATACTAAGAATTGTAGTTTGATTTAGAACATCTATACTTTTAGATAACGTGCCTAAACCGATCAACTCTTGATATAGGAAATGTACAAAACATTATCCAACAAAACAAAATTATATCCTTTCTTTACTAACAAAGAGACTGATATGATGTTGTATATGAGGTTCGGTATCTAATAACATTCGTTCAGAATCAATGTATTCTGGTAATTGTTCAGTTGATAAAAATGCACATTTAATATGACATTTTTCCTTTTATTTCTATATAATAAAAGGTGTTTATTATAATATATGATACATGTGAGGGTTTATCTGTAAAAATACTATTTTCATGTATTTATATGTTATAATTAACATTTGGTAGGAAAAAGTAAGCATATAATATCCATGTAACATTTGGCCCATTTAAATATGCTTACTTTATTAAATAACTTTGACTAATTCTTAATGGTTAAGTTAATATCTCAATAAAACAAACTCTATTAATATTATTTGTTGAGTTTGTTGTGCATAATTTTCAGGGCTGAAATCAAGGAAATCAAAGTTGTTAGAACAAACCTGCCTAATTAAGAAAGTAAACTAAAGAAATCAAGTCTGGCAGTGACGTAGAAAAGATTTTCAGTTTCCAGAGATGTCAAAAGATCACCAAGAGCTACATAGATGAAGCACCAGAAATTTAAGGCCAAGATCCCACCATAAGACCGCGGATCAGCGGTCAAACCCATCCAACGGCCGCGGTTCCGCCGCGGATTTGAGGAGTTGAGATATGAGATTTTGGTGGTTAGGATCCTAACAACTAGTTTCCATATTAGGAAACTAGGTTTCTAGCTTTGGGACTATAAATAAAGACCGAGAGCCTCTTGGAAAAATCATCAAGGCGACGAGATCACGAAGTCCAAGACGGCTCACGCATCCAGACTGATCATCAACTGTTCGTCTACCTCCTTAGAAGAGATCGAGAAGCAACTAGAAATTGTAATCATTTTCTAAGGATTCAAGTGTAATGAATATTGTTGATTAATAAAGGTATCTTTCTTTTTCTTATTCTATTTCTTCATAGTTAAATTATGCAATTTCTTTCCATCTCTTTTTCTCCCGACATGCGCGAGTAATTCTCCGCTTGTTAGGGTTCGTAGGTTTAGGGTAGGCTAATGGATGATGAACATCCCTAAACCCTTTTTAAGTCCTATAAAGTTTATGAACATTATCAAAAGAATCATTAACATCCTAATCGGGCGCGCTAACAATTCTTTGTTAGTTCCGACAGCGATTAGAGATTAGATTAATGATTGTTTTGGTAAAGGCTAGATATGAACGGAGTTCCGTGTCGAGATAAAGGTTAAGAGTGGGATTCCTTTTCCCTCCAGAAACCCTAATCTACACGCATCACCGTCGTTCTAGTTTTAAATCTATTAAAGGATAAAAAGGGTAACTTTTAATTAATCGTCCGTGACTACTAAATCCTAACGAACCCTACAAGCCCTCTTATTATATTAACTGCATCGCTAAAATCATCTAGATCTATATTTTTGCATTCTTGCTTAACGTAGATCTAGAAACCAATCTTCAAAATTCTTTATCCCTTCTCTCTCTTTCAACACATCTAAAGTAAGAATAAATGATTCAACGTTTCCCTGAGGACGACCCGTACTCACCTCGGTCTAGCTACACGCGACACCGTTCTGATTGCGGTTAACTACAAACACACTCTTTTGAGACCAATCAAATGGCGCCGTTGCCGGGGAGACATGCGTAATTTTTTATTCTTGCTATTTGTGTTGAATTCTTAGACGATTCATATCATTATTAAAACAAAACTGCAAATTGCATATTTAACGATTTGTGTGTGAATTTTGCGAGGGAATCTGGAGTCACGGACTTGAGGAAACAGGAGATCTAGGGTTTCACACTTCTCTGGTATCTTTCTTAACTCCTTCTCTCTCCTCTCAAATCAAATAAAATATATTTTCTGCAGGATTCTTTGCAAAATATCGCCGCTCAAAAATCTTTTTGCAAAGTTTGGTTTTGCGGTTTTTTTTTGCATATTTTAATACGGATTTTTAAGGGGCAAGAACAAATCCAGATTAGGTGGGGATTTCATCACCCTTCCTAAGCCCCACAAATCACAAACCAAGCATCCGCATCAACCCTGTAGGGTTCCTAGGCACCCTAGTGAGGTCTCCCAAGCCATCAACCATGGCAATTTCAAAAATTATGGTGCCTACAAACCCTAGTGTACGGATCTATATCTAGATGTCTAGGCGAATAATGAACTAGCTAACAACTTAGCTAAAGAGAATACGGAAATACAACCTTTGTAGATCCGTTTGCTCCACCTCCATAGCTCCGCAACGACGTCTTCTCGCTGTCCATCAGAAGTCCCGGGCTCTAGCGTCGGCTTCGTCGGAGAATGGGCAAGCTAGGTCGTCGATGTCCATGCCGAAGATGATCTACGTCGAGGCATCGCTAAATCAAGCTCCGACTTCACCAAGTCAAGAAACTTGTGAAGTAAACACACTCTACTACTTGGCAAGAGGTAGAGGATGAAGAAATAGGAAGTGGGTAGACTTTAGTTTTGGATTTCTCACTTGTTTCCATCAATCACCATTGATGGAGCTTGCTTTTTCTTCACTTGAAGAATGGAAGAAGAAGAAGAATATTATGATAAGTCTAATTAAAATATAAAAAGAAAACAATTCTTATCATAATATTAACTCTAGTTAAGTGTAGAGAATTAACTTAGGTTAGTTAAAATGGTTAGGGTTAAGTTTAGGATAAGAATGAAGACTTAGTCCAAGTTCAAGAAACTTCAACTAAATCCAAAAAAGCCACCATTTATCTTCCTTTTTCCTTTTTCCAAAAAGAATAAATAAGAAAGATAAATGAATAAATAAAAACAAAACCCTAACCCTTTCATTACCATGGTTCATTCTTTACACTTAACCAAGTTAGGCATGCATCATCAAACATGATACAAGCAAGTGCACAAAATCATATCGCATATGCAATGCGCACACCCGAGTGAGAAAATCCAATTTAAAGTGAACCCATACTAGTTAATGCAAAGTAATATATCAAATATATAATTATGCATTAAATCATTAAATCAACACTTGATTCAATGATCCGGTCATGTCGCACAAAAACCGACTGGTATCATTAGTAACAACTTATCGAATCAACACTTGATCCGATAACCCGGCTATATCGGATATAACCGATCAATGTCACATCGCGAGAATCAAATACAGTATCACATACTGGTATTATTCTCGGTCCCGTACATATCTCATATGCGCTCCTATTTCGTTTCGCTTGAGCCAGGAAACCTCTGTGTAGGACTCTAAAGACTCGTCAATACGCCGGCAGCAGATGATGATCATATCAAACACCCACAAGCCGCAAGCGGTCTGCTAAACGTAACGGCCACCCGGGTATTGAGCGATCTGAAGATCGACGAGCAAGCCCGCTCACACTCCAGTGAATCCGACCAGTAACACTACCGTACAGTCCGGTCTGATCGTCTGATATGTCGCATATCTCGCCTAGGGGTGGTAAACGTCAGACCCCAATAGCTAGATAAGTCGTGTCGATATGAGGTCTATAACACTTCGAGAAACTACTAGTAACACTTACCAGTAAATCTCAGCAACCCTGGCCAGGGATTCCTGTTATAGCCAATCGAACACAGCGCAACATCAACTCCCTATACCGGGAGAGACGAATCCCCTCCTATCGCTCATTGCCTCCATGTGACTCGGGACTGTACCCAAAAACCACCGTTTTGCACGCCCTCTTGGACGTGGTAAGATGGAAATCAAAGCACAGTGGGAACCACACAAGACTCTATGACGATCTCGGGTCAACAGACTACTCTGTACCAGTGTCACCCGAGAACTGCCATCTGACGTGAGGTATAATACTATCTGGGAGTTCTCGGCGAGTCCGTCCAGTGTACCCAGTCTCTACTGAGCACCCGTATATCATCTCCGATGTCAAACACCAATGGATATGAGATCATCCATCGCCCATCTGTATGGGTCGAGAAGGTACACGCTAGTCTACTCTGGTATATCGATGCCCCGTCTCGATACACCCACGACTAGGGACTTTGAAGGATGTACTTATGGACTACCATGTCCCCACTAGTATGATCCGCATCACAGTCCAGGTAGTCAAGTACACATCCTAAGGGCTTTACCAACATGTAACAGAGAGACAGTCAGTATACACGTTAAGGTAAAGAGTAACCAGATAGCATACTATCATGTCGAGCGAGAAAGTCCTTCCTATATATGTCCCAGCATCCACTACAATATACATCCTATGTACAGTAATGGCCTCTAGGGCATACATATAACTAACAAACCCTACATTAATTTAAAAAATATCTAGACCAGACTCAAAGGACTGTCGCGCTCATTAAGGACAGAGGAAGGTCGTGGGTAATCTATCGCTTATCCGCATTACTTTTGTGGTGTCTAGGAAAGTGTGTCTAAGGCGAGTGGTTACTTAATTAGGACCACTACTTTCGTAGTGGGGAGCCTCCCACTCACCTGGCACTTACCTGGCTACAAGGGTAGTAAAGAGGCGGTAGAGAATTTATCCTGCGGCTTGTCCTTAAAATGTCTAGGAGAGGTCTAGAGACTGGACCTAGGTAACCTTAGTTTCAAGGTTGTTTGTGCATTTTTGTGTGACTTGTCTAAATCCGTCATTTTTCAAAACAAACTAATTATTTTCTCCCCTTTTTACCCCTTCCCCCTTCTTCTCTTCTTATAATGGGTGACCTAAACAGAAGAACACTCGCCGAGCTTTGCTGTCCATAACCAGATATCTCTTGTTTTCATAATCCCTTCGGTATACCGTCCGGCTCTTCCATGTCCTTAAGAGATCATATAGAACAAGCAGGAAGAAACAGTTGGCCACCTCAGTCTAGGTCTTATCAACCGTATCCTAATCCTACACCTGTTTCGGTTCATACCCAGAGTGAGGAAGCCCCTAGACGAATGTCCATTCCTGAGCACATAGCTAGGTCTAGAGGCCAAAGTTTCAACCCGGACCAATATCAACCATCACCACCACTGTCCGGAGAAGAGTTTGATATGCGGTTTGTGGCATATAAGATGTCTGTTGAAAATAGCCAACCAACCAACCCATATCAATATTCTTCTTATCATAATATTGATCCTACTCCTACCCAAGTTCCGCAACAATTCTATTCCTATCAATCCAATCCGACTTTTCCACCTACTCTAGACAGTTCTTCTAATCAGTCATTTGGGAATTTTAATTATCCACAGGAATTTCAATCTTATACTGAAACCCCTTATCAACCCAAGACTAGTCTGGAGCAGACATTAGAAAAATTTCTGGAACTGTCGAACCAAATTAGGAAGGATTTGGGTAGTAAGACAGAACTGTACACCCTTCCTAATCAAACCTCCCCATTCCAAACTGAAATCCACAACTCCAGTTTCATAGATTCATCAAGTACACCAAATAGAATGTCTGATAAGTTGTGTGACTTTGTAGTGTTTGATTTACCCGACTGTGAAGGGTCCATTTCAAGTGAAACCATACCCAACCCTTATGATCTCTACACCTCCACTCTTGAACCAAAACTGATTGAAAACCATACTTTTGATGAGGTGTTTAAGAATTTTAACCTTCACTTGAATGAGGTGATTGACGCTGGGGATATATTGATTGATGAACCCAAAATTTTGGATGATTTTGTCGCACCAATTCATCAAATCCTTTCACTTCCTTGTGGTCATCTTTTGAACCTTTAATTCTTCCCGAACCCCAAATACGTCTTGAAGTTGATGATAACGGTATACCCGAAGATCAGACCGAAATACAGCCTCCATCTTCCACATCTGGTACAGCAGCACTCAACACACCAATTTGGTTACCCATTTCACCTTCTACTTTTTCCGGTTCTTCTTCTGTTCCTATAGTTTCAGTGAGTTTTGATGAATCATAATCTGTTAATTCAAGTTCAATAATACCAGAAATTTAACTTGATATGGATACTTTTGAAAATGAGGTAGATGAGTTTTTCGAGTCTTCTACCTCAATGATTTTTGATGAATCAAGTAGGATAAATTCTGGCAGAAAACTCTTTGACAGCAAAATGTTCAATCACACCATTGATAAAAGTTTTGAAGAACTTTTTGCTGAAGAACTTGAATTTTTAAACAATACGGATTTTGTGATTGATCAATCTCCACCTATAGAGGTTGAACCGTCACCATTCCTTCTTCCTAATCATTCACATTCATCATCATTCTTTCTTTTCTCTAATTTCAAACCCTTTCCAGACCACCTCTTATCCCTTCCCCATTTTTTCTTGACTCGATAGAACAAATTCTTCCACCGACCTATACGCTATACTGATAAAATCTTTGAATGGTTGGTGTTAACTTTTGGTCTTTGTAATGTCTTATTTTGACCAAATGACTCACCCCCTCTTAAAATGTTTCATATTGTCTAACTCATGTTTGAGGGGAGGTATATTTTTGGCTCTTGAACATAACTTTTGTCCTCAAATTTGTGAGCCAAAAATAAGTTTGAGGGAGGATTTTCACTTTCATATATTCTTGCTCCCATTAATAATGTCCTCCCAAGCTTACAGGTTTGTGTGATCCAGCAGATAGCAATAGTGAGGACACTGTTGAAAACAAGTTTGGGGGAGGATTGTGCTTATTTACGCATCAATTTGCATCATACTTTGCATAAGCACAACATTTTAAAAAAAAAATTAAAATTTTCTTTTATAACAAAAGAGTAGAAAGTGAAAAATTACACCAAAAAGATAGGAATAGTTTAAGAAAACCAAGAAAATTAGAAGTTTTCTTAAACGAACTGGTAATAAGTAGTTATGAGCCGTTGTCCCAAGGGTTAGTAAGATGAAGGAAGTCACTAATCCGAGGATAAAAATAAGTCTGAAAAATAGTTTCTATTCTGGAAGCCAAACATTTGAATGTTGATACCCTACTATTTGCACTTACACACGTCTTGAAACTCGGGATAGTAGAGGATACCTTGAAAAGCTCTTGTCTAAAAGACAAAGTATGAAGGAAATAATAAATGAAGGAAATAATAAATGAAGAAAATATAAAAATTGTGAAAAGAAAAATAAACACTGGTTTTGTTATCGCCAAGGCAGCAATAAAAAAATATAGCGAGGGTGCTTCATCACCTAGTGCCTTAGACCAACTGGTCTGGGAGTCACTGCTAAGCCTTAGGTGGTGCAAGACGAGGAAAATACTATCACCAAATCAGCAAGCACATGAGTAATCGGTCGGTTAGTACCTCAAGAAGTATTAACGGTCGCATGAAAATGTGTGAGCAAATCTAAATATTCATCAAATTAAAAAGTACTGAGGTAGATGGACAAGAGTATGATAGCTTGAATTGAATTCTCCGAGTGTAGGGATGTCCATTACACACACGTAGGGTTATATGATCGATGTTTGGATGAAAGATAGGAATGAAGAATAAAGACGATGTTTTATTGAGGGATGATGTGATTTCTAATATCTTTTCATGACTATTAAGATAGGGCTCATAGCAACTGAAAAGCTAGTGTAGTTGAAAACTCTTATTTTCAAGTTCTTTCTTTTATAGTTCTTATCTTTATATGTAACTTTCACCATCTCTCTTTTATTATAGGATTTTGTGGGTGTAATCCGCTGAAAACCGTCAGGAGACAACACTCCTTCTACTAGGTACACCTAGAGGTTTAACGGCTTGTTGCACGTGCTCAGTGCAATCGTGTTGCCTACGAAAGTGTGCTTAGCTTTCTCCTTTCCTTTTCTCCTTCTCTTGAATAAACTAGTTTGCTCGTGACGATCAAAGATAAGTTTGGGGGTATTTGTTCAGTTGATAAAACTGCACATTTAATATGACATTTTTCCTTCTATTTCTATATAATAAAAGGTGTTTATTATAATATATGATACATGTGAGGGTTTATCTGTAAAAATACTATTTTCATATATTTATATGTTATAATTAACATTTGGTAGGAAAAAGTAAGCATATAATATCCATGTAACATTTGACCCATTTAAATATGCTTACCTTATTAAATACCTTTGACTAATTCTTAATGGTTAAGTTAATATCTCAATAAAACAAACTATACTAATATTATTTGTTGAGTTTGTTGTGCAGAATTTTCAGGGCTGAAATCAAGGAAATCAAAGTTGTTAGAACAAACCTGCCTAATTAAGAAAGTAAACTAAAGAAATCAAGTCTGGCAGTGACGTAGAAAAGATTTTCAGTTTCCAGAGATGTCAAAAGATCACCAAGAGCTACATAGATGAAGCACCAGAAATTTAAGGCCAAGATCCCACCATAAGACCGCGGATCCGGGGTCAAACCCATCCAACGGCCGCGGTTCCGCCGCGGATTTGAGGAGTTGAGATATGGGATTTTCGTGGTTAGGATCCTAACAACTAGTTTCCATATTAGGAAACTAGGTTTCTGGCTTTGGGACTATAAATAAAGACCGAGAGCCTCTTGGAAAAATCATCAAGTCGACGAGATCACGAAGTCCAAGACGACTCACGCATCCAGACTGATCATCAACTGTTCGTTTACCTCCTTAGAAGAGATCGAGAAGCAACTAGAAATTGTAATCATTTTCTAAGGATTCAAGTGTAATGAATATTGTTGATTAATAAAGGTAGCTTTCTTTTTCTTATTCTATTTCTTCGTAGTTTAATTATGCAATTTCTTTCCATCTCTTTTTCTCCCAACATGCGCGAGTAATTCTCCGCTTGTTAAGGTTCGTAGGATTAGGGTAGGCTAATAGATGATGAACATCCCTAAACCCTTTTTAAGTCCTATAAAGTTTACTAACTTTATCAAAAGAATCATTAACATACTCATCGGGCGCGCAAACAATTCTTTGTTAGTTCCGACCGCGATTAGAGATTAGATTAATGATTGTTTTGGTAAAGGCTAGATATGAACGGAGTTCCGTGTCGAGATAAGGATTAAGAGTGGGATTCCTTTTCTCTCCAGAAACCCTAATCTACACGCATCACCGTCGTTCTAGTTTTAAATCTATTAAAGGATAAAAAGGGTAACTTTTAATTAATCGTCCATGACTACTAAATCCTAACGAACCTTACAAGCCCTCTTATTATATTAACTGCATCCCTAAAATCATCTAGATCTATATTTTTTCATTCTTGCTTAACGTAGATCTAGAAACCATTCTTCAAAATTCATTATCCCTTCTCTCTCTTTCAACACATCTAAAGTAAGAATAAAAGATTCATCGTTTCCCTGAGGACGACCCGTACTCACCTCGGTCTAGCTACACGCGACACCGTTCTGATTGCGGTTAACTACAAACACACTCTTTCGAGACCAATCAGTAATACAGGGTGATAGTGACCAACAGACTTGGCTGCAACACTTGCACCGTTTTCTATCTCATGAAACTTATCACCCGTTCTCAGTTCTCTACCTATCTGTAGCCCATGTAACATATTACATATGCGGGATTCTGATCCGGTATCTCATACCCAGGACGTAAAGGATACTGAGAAACAGTTCTCTGTAATGAACACACCCGAAGAAGATGCATCATCATGCACTTTCTTCGTTTGGGCGGCACGGGAATTCTGGTAATCCCCTAGTTCCTGCTCTGTCTTATAACATTTATAAGTTGGAGCGGGTCCAACGTTCCCCAGCTCAGTATAACAAGCTGGTTCGGTCAATACATCCATATTATTATCTTGATTAAGGCGTGATATGGTCGCTGCCTGGAGAGAGAGAAGAAAACACTCTGCATGCGCTCTTGCAAGATGAGATTGGTTATTAGTTTATCTAATCAGGATGGCTCCCACTGTTTTTATCAAATCTTCCTTCAAACCCTAAAAGGAAAGACTAGCCGGGATTAATTACACCCTACAACTTCATCAATCTTTCAGCCAGGCCAGTGTCGGTACTTTGAGGGAGGTTCCCCGTGCTTTCGCACGGACCTAATTAAAGTAAACCTCGTTTTGCCAGGGGCGTAACCCCGTTAACACCTTTCTAGACACCTACTTGATCGGCTAATTGTAATGTGTAAAACTCTCCCAGGAGTAACAATTACTCGCAGCGGGTATCGGGATCCAACTATCTCATATAAGGTATGCAATCTCATTGCAAATTTCAACACTTGAAATTCCCGATAATATTTTTCCCCTAACCCCTATCTCATATAAGGTATGCAATCTCATTGCAAATTTCAACACTTGAAATTCCCGATAATATTTTTCCCCTAACCCCTATGACCTTGACAAAGGCCAACAAATCATAGGATGCTAGTCAAGATCAACCCGTCATTTCTTGATTGAATCAAACCCACCCGCACGACCCTTGACAAAGGCCAACAAAGTCATACGACTTCCCCAAAACAATCTGCATCATATGCATAAGCAGATAAGCACCATTCAGCTTCCGCACACTACGCCTTGACAAAGGCCAACAAGAGCAGCACGAATACTAAACAGTTCCTATCTGAAATGACGGAGGGCTACGACAGGTTTTTCTGAAAACCTATTGCGTAATGAACTTGATATCGTTGTAAAATCGAGTGAATTTTTGAAATGGAGTGATTTTGAGGCTTTTATTAGTTTTGCTAAAGTGGTCACTCCCGGTGAAGGGATCTGGGCTCTTTCCTTACGGAATAAGGTGAAGGATATATCATATATATCGCTATGCAAAGCAAAAACTCCAAAAGCAATCAAAAACAAACCGAGTGTTGTAGCGTCTGCCAGTTTTGCTAAAGAGGTCACTCCAGGTGAAGGGATCTCGGCTCTTTCCTCATCGAATAAGGTGCGGGATATATCATATATATCGCTATGCAAAGCAAAAACTGTTGCTACCCTTTTTGAAAAATTTTATTCTACAACATCATTTAGGTTTCTTTTCTTTCATTAATCTTATTAATGAAGTCCCATCATTTAAGTCACCTAAACATCACAGATAAATACGACGTACACTTATGCCATCCGCATTCGCCTCGATGTCCCCTCGTGCACCGTTAGGTTAGGTAACTAACGACAGAGCGGGGCAGGGCTAGCGCGGGTGTAAAACATAAGTAACGTCTATATAATATATCATATATACTATATACAGTATCTATCACTGCATATCAAATGATCACATCACAGATATCGCAGCAGAAGAAACATATGAAACATTGGATATACTAGGACGTCCGTGTTTTATTTTGAGCCTCTATAAATACGAATTCCACGGTCGCGATGATTAGCCAAACCCACACCCCTAGACCCCTACGAGAGCGGCAAGCAACCCTACCAATTCTAGAGTTAGGAGACCTGGACTCGACTCCTCGAGTTGGTCTCCCACTGGACTCTAGAACTCGGTTACTTGTACTCTCCTCCTTGGGTCTATCCTAGTGCGGAAAATTAAATAATATACAAATGGTGACATCAACCTCATCCCGGAAGTGCCCCAATAAAAGAATATTACATACATTTAATTTTACATGAATGAAAATAAAAACCCTCATTTCACATAAAAACCCCCGGCTATTCATAACACGATGATCCAATATAACATATCCAGCAACACATAACATCACATATCATCAACGTAAGTAAATATGCGCATCCCAATTGTCGTTGACGTATAGCAATGAAACCATCGATAACACATATTACACTTACGGTCGCAGAAAATAAAGTGTAAAACTACCACATTTGGAATCCACAATCTCTTTAGACATCGTAAATCCGAAATATCACATACTTCGCATTTCATGCTTAACTATATGAATTCCACATATTGTATCACATTCCAGATAAAAAGACAGTATTAAACTTTCCGATCGAATAATCAAATACCCAAGATTTCCTAAACAGCTCAACACTTGAGCGGAGTTCAAAGATTCCAGAATACGTCACAGTAGCAACGGTCCAGCCGTAGAAGGGTCAAGCCAACGCCTCACATGTGGTACGCCGTACTGCTCCAAACCCTAAGGTTTAAAAGACAGTTCAAGATGGTCACATAATTGAGCTAAGGTTTGTTGTCTTCTAGAGCGTCCATCGCGTTACATGCACGTTTTTCCGAAATATTTAAACTCAAGAAAAAATTCAACACTTGAAAGTTTTTCGTGCCGGGAAATAATGAGTTAATGATATCCGTTCGAAAATTTTAATAGTTTCTAAATATCCGGAAAACATAACGAAATTAAATATTCCGATCGAATCAACGATTACAAAATAAACCCCAGAACACTCAACACTAGAGTCAGATTAAAACTACCCAGAAAATATTAACAACAGATACAAGTTTTATTGTGTAAAACACATGACCTAATCTCACTATACGGCCGCGGATCCGCGGCCCAAGCAGGGTATGGCCGCGGTTCCGCGGCCCAAGCAGGGTATGGACGCGGTTCCGCGGCATTACGTACGGATTACGTCATCGAGTTTCACAGTAATGCTTAGAAAACCCTGCTGAATGTTTTAGGTATTTTTAATTCAGAAAACTCATAGTTTTAAAAAAATGTACAGAGAGGGGGTTAACTTTGACATATCGGAGTTCGTTCGGAGTTTTAACTTCGTAAACACATTGCCTAATGCTCTAGCTAGGCTCTAATACCACTGTAGGGTTACTGGGCACTCTAATAAGGTTCTACAAGGCATCAACCATGCCCGATTAAAGTTTTAGCCATGCCGAATAACTTTAAACAAGATCTTTGCTAGATAATTAGGGTAAGACAAGCAAGATAAACTCTTTAACCCTAAGTGAATACGAAATACAACCTTTGCAGATCGGTCCTTCACTTCTAAAGCTCCTTGTAGTAGTCCCTTCGCTGCGATCATCGAACACCCGGACTTTTGGACGGCTCCATGAGAAGAGGCAACGGTATTTCTTGAAGTCTTCAAGGCCGAAGATGATCTACGTCGAGGGAATACAAACTCAAGCTTCTACTTCACTAACCAAAGAATTAGTGAAGAAAACACCCTAAACTAAAGTGCTAGTCTAGTAGAGGATGGTGAAATAGGAAATGGGTACACTTTAAAATTTCTTTTCTCACATTGTTTCTCTCTCTTTTTGAAACCCTAGAAAGAAAATCAAGGAGGAAGAAGACGAGCTCAAAATGAATATGAAAACTAATCAAGAGAGTGAGAGAGCTAACCATGGTGAGTGAGTATCATATACTAACTCATGTAGAGACATAACCATGGCTAAATATATTGGTTAGGTTAATTAATATCCAAAGCAAAACAAAAAGGGTTGAATTTGTCAAAGTACTTACAAGCTTCTACAAGCTTCATGCTTTTAACAAATATCTACTAATTTTGCATTTACTTTGAATATTAAAAACCATACCAATATATTTATAATGGTGTATGTCTCATACACCCATGATAGTTGTATCAACAACCATGATACAAAAAGAGCACAAATAAATATATATCACATATATATTTATTTGTGCACAAGTGAGAAAAACAAATGCTTAAGTGAACCAATGTTAGTTAATGTAAATTAGTATATCACATACACAATTATACACTAAATTATTAAATCAACACTTGACTTAATAATCCGGTTATATCACATATAACCGACTAACATCCAATATATCGACTTATCGAATCAACCCTTGATTCGATAACCCGGTAATATCGCATATAACCGATTGATACAAAAAGTCGCGAGAATAGAATACGGTATCACATACACGCATTATTCTCAGTCCCGCACATATCACATACGTGCTCCTATTTCGTTTTGCCTAAGCCAGTAAAACCTCTATGTAGGACTCTAAAGACTCGTCAATCACCGGCAGTAGGTAATGATCACATCAAGCACCCACAAGCCGTCCGTGGTACTAGCTGGACGTAACGGCCACCCGGGTATTGAGCGATCAGAAGATCAGCAAGCAAGCCCGCTCCAACTCCTATAAAAGCCTGCCGGTAACACTTCCCGTACAGTCCGGTCTCCTCGTCTGATCGTCTGATATCAAGTCTAGGGGTGGTAAACGTCAAACCCCAATAACCGATAAGTCGTGCCGACATGAGGCTCATAACGGGTCTAGAAACTACTGGTAACACTTACCAGTAAATCTCTATATCAGCCCTGGCCAGGGACTTCCCTGTTATGGCCAATCGAGCACAGCGCAACATTAACCCCCAATACCGGGAAAGACGAAACCCCTCCTATCTCTCATTGTCTCCATGTGACTCGGGACTGTACCCAAAAACCACCGTTTTGCATGCCCTCATGGTCGTGGTAAGGTGGAAATCAAAGCACAGTGGGAATCACACAAGACTCTATGACGATCTCGGGTCTACAGACTAACCTGCACAAGTGTCACCAGAGAACTGCCATCTGACGTGAGGTATAATACCATCTGGGAGTTCTCGGCGAGTCCGTCCAGTGTACCCAGTCTCCACTGAGCACCCGTATACCATCTCTGATGTCAAACACCAATGGATATGGGATCATCCATCGCCCATCTCATGGGTCGAGAAGCGTATACGCTAGTCTACTATGGTATATCGATGCCCTGTCTCGATATACCTACGACTAGGAACATTAAAGGATGTACTTATGGACTACTCTGTCCCCACTAGTATGATCTGCATCATAGTCCAGATAGTCAAGCACATATCCTAAGGGCTTTACCAACATGTAACTATAAGACAGTATCAAGAGATAAGTATACATGTTAAGATAAAGAGAAACCAGATAGCATACTATCATATCGAGCAAGAAAGTCCTCTCTATGTATGTCCAAGCATCCAATATAATATATATCATCTGTACAATACTGGCCTCTATGGAATACATACAACTAACAGATCGCAGCGAAGGGACTTCAATAAGGAGCTAAAGAAGTGAAGGACCGATCTACAAAGGTTGTATTTCGTATTCACTTAGTTGTAAATGCTATTTACTTGCATGTGAAACCCTAATTTTCTAGCAAAGATCTTGTTTAGGGTTGTTAGGCATGGCTAAAATTTTAATCGGGCATGGTTGATGCTTTCTTAACCCTTGATAGAGTTCCTAGTAACCCTACAATCGCGGCCCTGCCGTAAAACCATACGGTTTCTACACCTTTTTCCCGGTGCAGGGAAACTCTCTGTGTGGGACTCTAAATTCTCGACACTACGTTGGCAGTGGGTTTAACCACAGGCCGCAAGCGGTACTAGCTGTACGTAACGTGTAGGGTTGCTAGGCACATGCACAAGGGTCTACGAGGCATCAACCATGCCCGATTAAAATTTTAGCCGTGCCGAACAACTCTAATACGGATCTTTAAACTAGGGTTTAGGCGAAAACTAACATGTTAAACACTTTAACACTAAGTGAGAGGGATTACAACCTTTGTAGATCTGGTCCTTCACTTCTTAAGCTCCGTGTTGAGGTCCCTTCGCTGCGATCATCGTGTTCTGGACTCTCGAGAGGTTCCACGAAGAGAAAGATGCAGTCTTGGTTCCGATCTTCGATACAAAGATGATCTACCTTGAAGTTTCGTTAACACAAGCTAACACTCATAATATGAAGTGAACACCCTCATCTAAATGGCAAGGATAGATGAGGATGATGAAGTAGGATTTTTGCTCTCAATTAAAATCTTTTTCTAACTCACTTTCATCACAAAAGAAAGCTTTTTCATGAAGGAACTCCAAGAAGAAGAAGATGAATGAAGATGATAACTTAATCCTTTTGTGATGAACAATAAATTATTGTAGTGGTTACAAATCTAACCAAGGGTTAAGCATGAAAGAGTTAACCATTGTAGAGAGTTAACTAGAGTTAATGGTTTGGATTGGGTTAACATAATATCTCACAAAAATATCAAGCAACCACAAAGTCAAAGCTTCATGAAGCTTTATGGAAGCTTCATGCAAAAGCTAACCCTAATCCAAACCCTAACCAAGTTTAAACCCTAATCCAATGTTAAATTTGTAACCCTAATATGTTACAATATTATATATCACATATACAATATATTTTGTAACAATAGAAAATAATACAATTAACATATATCGCATATATATCAATATATTATCCCGTGAGAAAATGAATCTTTTAGTGAGATAATATTAGTTAATGTAATTTAATATATCATATATATTATTATACATTAAATTATCGATTCAACACTTGATCCGACAATCCGGCTATATCGCATATAACCGACTAATACGATGACCCGGCTATATCACATATACCCGGCCGATATCTCATATCGGGAGAATCCAATACGGTATCACATACCGCATTATCCCCGGTCCCGCACATATCACATATGTGCTCCTACTCCATTTTTCCTGAGTCAAGAAACCTCTGTGTAGGACTCTAAAGAATCATCAATACGCCGGCAGTAGGTGATGATCATATCAAACACCCACAAGTTACAAGCGGTCAGCTAAACGTAACAGCCACCCAGGTATTGAGCGCTCAGAAGATCAACAAGCAAGCCTGTACATTCTCCTGTGAATCCAATCAATAACACTCCCGTACAGTCCGGTCTCGTCGTCTGATATGTCGCATATCTCGCCTAGGGGTGGTAAACATCAGACCCCAGTAGCTCGATAAGTCGTGTCGATATGTGGTCTATAACAGTTCGAGAAACTTCTGATAACACTTACCAGTAAATCTCAGCAACCCTGGCCAGGGATTTCCGGTTATAGCCAATCGAACACAGCACAACATCAACTCCCTATACCGGGAGAGACGAATCCCCTCCTATCGCTCATTGCCTCCATGTGATTCGGGACTGTACCCAAAAACCACCGTTTTGCACGCCCTCTTGGACGTGGTAAGGTGGAAATCAAAGCACAGTGGGAATCACACAAGACTCTATGACGATCTTGGGTCAACAGACTAACCTGTACTAGTGTCACCGGAGAACTGCCATCTGACGTGAGGTATAATACCATCTGGGAGTTCTCGGCGAGTCCGTCCAGTGTACCCAGTCTTCACTGAGCAACCGTACACCATCCTTGATGTCAAACACCGATGGATATGGGATCATCCATCGCCCATCATATGGGTCAAGATGCGTATACGCTAGTCTACTCTGGTGTATCGATGCCCTGTCTCGATACACCCTCGACTAGGAACAGTTATAGGATGTACTCGTAGACTACCGTGGCCCCACTAGTATGATCTCATCATAGTCCTAGTAGTCGAGTACATATCCTAAGGGCTTTACCAACATGTAACAGAGAGACAATCAGTGTACACGTTAAGGTAAAGAGTAACAAGATAGCATACTATCATGTCGAGCAAGAAAGTCCTCCCTATATATGTTCTAGCATCCACTACAATATACATCGTATGTACAGTAATGGCCTCTAGGGCAAACATATAACTAACAATCTCCCACTTACACTAGGGCCATCTGTTGTGGTATCACATACACAACAATTAGCTATGGTTGAAGTATCTCATACTCAACCATCCCATAAACGTCTCTACTGGGAAAAAGGCCTTTGTGAGTGGATCCGCGCTGTCGTCCTCTGTGTCTACTCTCCTAACCTCGATCTTTCTGGAGATGAACCATCTCCATGATCAGGTGATACCGCCTAAGAATTATATCTGGATTTCTGATTTGACGGTATTTCCTTGGCTAAAGCCACAACTCCATTGTCACACAATGGTAGGAATGAAGTTCATCTCATGAACTTATATATATATGTATATATATGTATATCCAGACTGCCTCTTTGGTAACGATGTATCTTGCCTTTAATCGTCTAGTATGTAACGGCATCTAGCTTGGAACTCTTCCAACATTCCGTCCCTACACTGAGGGTAAAGAAAATACCCGCGACTGACATTCAGTCGTCCTTATCACCCAGGAACCATTCCGGTGATTCTACCCATGATCAATTGATACCATCTCACTACAACTAGTGAGTATCCTAACATCCAATTAGATCTATCTCATAGATCCAAAATCCAGGATTCAGGAGGTATTACTATGATCCCTTATGGAGAATCTTTGTGATAAGCGGAGATTGACCGATCGTAGCATAGGAAACTCCTTCCCTATCAAGAGTATGTTATCCACGTACTCTACGAGGATCACCACCATACTCCCTACTACCTTTTTGTTTATACAAGGTTCATCTACCATTTTGATGAAGTCAAACTCTTTGACTTCCACATCAAAACAGATGTTCCAACTCCGCGATGCCTGCATTATCACATAAAACATCTTGCTCACGTTTTCGCTGCTCCCACTGTCTATGAAGTCCTCTGGCTATGTACTTGTAGACTCTCTCTTCTAAAACATCATTTAGAAAAGCAGTCATGACACCCAACCGCCATATATCGTAGTCATGGTATGTAGCCGTGGTAAGTAGGATCTGGATGGATCTTAAGCATAACTACTTAGAAAAGGTTTCATCATAATCCATACCTGGTTAATGATGCAAAGCTTTAACAAGTCTAGCTTTTAAAGTCTCAACTTTTCCATGTACACCAAGTAATCTTCTCAAGATATACTTGCTCCTGATGGGAATTTAACCCTTCAGATAAAGCAACCAAAGTCCATACTTTGTCTGTGTATAAGGATTCCATCAAAGATCGATAAGCATCCAGCCATTCTTACAGAGTCCTACTCCTGATGGCCAGCTCGAAACTAGTTGGGTCATCATCTCATGATGCAATCATCGCTCCCACTGTCATAGAGAAACCGAAGTATCTTTCAGGTGGGTGAGGAACCCTACTAGATCGGCGGAGAGGTTGAGGTTCGTTGGTTACTATTGAACCTTTGGTTCTACCAAATCATCAGCTGTTGTTTGTATAGCTGGAACCTTTCCAGTTCTACATAACAGACCTTGCCTCGAGCTTGTCCAGATTTTGCTTTTAGACATAGGCCGGACAACCCCAAATCTTAACAAACTTAAGATATGGGCTCTTCCCTTTCCATATCACATATGAAGTGGTAGGCAACTGATTTGATTTGAACCATTTTCAATAGGTATGCAGCTTCTCAAGCGCATAACACCCAAAAGGAAATAGGAAACTCAGTAGTACTCATCATAGAGCACACCATATCACATAGGCTGCTATTGCTCCGCCCCGATATACCATCGTGCTATGGTGCATACGGAGGAGTAATGCTGAGAGAGAATCTCATTCTCCTTTAGAATAGTCCAGGATTTCCGTGCTCAAGTATTCTCCTCCTTGATCACATCAAAGGACATAATACTTATACCCGTTTTGGTTCTATACTTCTAACTTATATTCTGTGAATATCTCAAAAGGTTCAGACTTGTGTTTCAACAGGAACATATGTCTGAATCTTGAGAGATCATCAGAGAATATAATGAAGTACAAAGAACCGATCTTGGCATGTGTAGATAGGAGACCATCATACATCAGCATGTATCAATCCCAACAGTTCACTAACTCTTTCTCTGTTTCCAATAAATGGAGATGTGGTCATCTTATCTCCGTGACATGACCGGCATGTTTCACAAGATGTAAATTCAAACTAATTTAAATATGCATCTATATGTAACTTCAGCTAGTCGGGTCGCATTGATATGACCTAGTCTACAATACCTCAAGAAGGGTTCGTTCATTTCTGAACTCTTCCTCTCATGTGTGTTCTGTCTACTAAGAACTGTAGTTTGATTTAGAACGTCAATGCTTTTAGATAACGTGCCTGAACCGATCAACTCTTGATATCGGAAATGTTCTAAACATTATCCAACAATACAAAATTATATCCTTCTTTACTAATAAAGAGACTGATATGATGTTGTATATCAGGTTCGGTATCTAACAACATTCGTTCAGAATCAATGTATTCTGGTAATACAGGGTGATAGTGACCAACAGACTTGGCTGCAACACTTGCACCGTTTTCTGTCTCATGAAACTTATCACCCGTTCTCAGTTCTCTACCTTTCTGTAGCCCATGTAACAGATTACATATGCGGGATCCTGATCCGGTATCTCATACCCAGGACGTAAAGGATACTGAGAAACAGTTCTCTATAATGAACACACCCGAAGAAGATGCATCAGCATGCACTTTCTTCGTTTGGGCGGCACGGGAAATCAGGTATTCCCCAATTTCCTGCTCTGTCTTATAACAATTATAAGTTGGAGCGGGACCAACGTTCCCCAGCTCAGTATAACAAGCGGGTTCGGTCAATATATACGTTTTATTATCTTGATTAAGGCGTGACATGGTCGCTACCTGGAGAGAGAGAGAGAAGAAAACACTCAGCGTATGCTCATGCAAGTTTAGATTGGTTATCTAATATATCTAATTAGGATGTCTCCTACTGTTTTAGTCAAATCTTTCTTCAAACCCTAAAAGGAAAGACTAGCCGGGATTAATTACACGCTACAAGTTCGCCAATCTTTCAGCCAGGCCAGTGTCGGTACTTTGAGGGAGGTCCCCCGTGCTTTCGCACGAACCTAATTAAAGTAAACCTCGTTTTCCCAGAGGCGTAACCCCGTTAACACCTTTCTAGACACCTACTTGATCGGCTAATTGTAATGTGTAAAACTCTCCCAGGAGTAACTCTTACTCGCAGAGGGTATTGGGATCGAACTATCTCATAGAAGGTATGCAATCTCATTGCAAATTTCAACACTTGAAATTCCCGATAATATTTTGCCCCTAGCATCTTATGACCTTGGCTAAGGTCAACAAATCATAAGTGCTAGCCAAGTTCAACCCGTCATTTCCCGATTGAATTAAACCCACCCGCACGACCCTTGGCTAAGGTCAACAAAGTCGCACGACTACCCTAACTCAATCGCATCATATGCTTATACAGATAAGCACTAATCAGCTACCGCACACTACACCTTGGCTAAGGTCAACAAACGCCACACGAATACTAACCAGTACTTATCTGAAATGACGGAGGGCTACGACAGGTTTTTAAGAAAACCTTTTGCGTAATGAACATGATATCGTTCTAGAATCGAGTGATTTTAAAATGGGGTGTTTTTTAGGCTTTTCTAGTTTTGCTAAAGGGGTCACTCCCGGTGAAGGGATCGTCGGTCCTTTCCTCATCGAATAACGTGCATGATATATCATATATACCGCTGTGTAAAGAAAAAACTCCAAAAGCAATCAAAAGACAAACCGAGGGGTGTAGCATCTGCCAGTTATTGCTAAAGGGGTCACTCCCGGTGAAGGGATCTCGGCCCTTTCCTTATCGAATAAGGTGCAGGATGTTCTACAAGGAACACCGCGATGCAAAGCAAGAACCGTAGCTACCTGTTTTTGAAAATTCGATTCCACAACATATTTTAGGTTTCTTTTCTTTCATTAATCATATTAATGAAGTCCCATCATTTAAGTCACCTAAACATCACAGATAAATACCACGTACACTTATGCCATCCGCATTCCCCTCGATGTCCCCTCGTGCACCGTTAGGTTAGGTAACTAACGGCAGAGCGGGGCAGGGCTAGCGCGGGTGTAAAACATAAGTAACGTCTATATAAGATATCATATATACTATATACAGTATCTATCACAACATATCAAATGATCACATCATAGATATCGCAGCAGAAGAAACATATATGAAATATTGGATATAATAGGACGTCCGTGTTTTCAATACGAGCCTGTATAAAACACGGATTCCACGGTCGCTGATTGGTACAGATTCTGCTTGTTCAAGTTTAGTTAATTACCGCAATCAAAACGGTTTCGCTTGTAGCTAGCCGGTTGAGTACGGGTCGTCCGCAGGGAGATGGGAATCTTTTTCTATTTGCTTTAACGAGTTAAGTCCAAAAGTCCAGATTTGTTTGTGATTAACTAAGTGTTAAAATGATATGTAAAGAGAGCATGTTAGGGTTAGGATTAGGTTAGTTTGAGTTAGGAGTCGCTCACTTCTTTCGGTGCCACTCTTAATATCGGTGTTACGGTAATCGGCAACAACGGGGATTAGCACGACTAGGAAGGAACTTGCGAGTATAAGCTAGGCTTTCGAAAGCATAAGTTCTTCCTCTTGGTGCTTGTCTTTCCGTTCTTGGCTCTTAGCCATAACCTCCGGTTAATTCAACCACAACCGGTCTCACTACGGAATCACCGCTATCATGTAGGATAGAGTGCCGTAGGGAGCGGATTGTGGTTTAATTAACGGTAGTTCGAATCAAGATGTTGGGCAAGGAAAGAGTGATAGAGATTTCCTTCTCTCAAACTTCCCTTATCCTACCCTAACAAGTATGGAAACTACTCACACATCATAACAAAAAGAAACTAAAACAAAAGAGGAAGGTAGAAAGAAAGAGGTTAGAAGATTACAACTAGCTATTTGCGACCTCACCTCGGCAAGGATCAAGCGTAAGCATCATGGTTGTTTAAGGATAAAGGAAAAGAGAACAAGAAAGAAACAAACACAAATAACAACAACTAATTTAGCAAATGAAAAATTACAAGCAATAATAGTTAACAAAATAAAAAGACAAGCATAGAAAATAAAAAAGACAAGCAATAATAGTTAACAAGAACTCCTTTATTCATTCTTCATTCACAAAAGCTCACTACAAGTTTTTAATGGAGAAGAGATGAGAGGAGGAAGAAGAACAATACATGTATTCTAAAATTCTAAATACAACATCTGGACCCCTTGGCTTCACAAGGTTCTGGGCTATTTATAGGCTGGAAAATGAAAACCTACGGCAACATTCTGAACCATCATGAAAAGACCAAACAGCCCCTAAAACATCTTCAGCCGACAAGCCTAAACGGCCGCGGAACCGCGGCCTAGACCCCCTATTGGCCGCGGTTCTGCGGCCCTATAGTTGAGTTGGGGTCTCTGCTTTTTTGTGCTTCCCTGGTCTTCTATGTCCTTTATTCTGGTACATGTTTTTTCTCATATTTTCTTCACGATTTTTCCAGAATTTCTGTTGAGCAAAAAGTGATTTGATGTGGATCTTTTTCTCATGATTTCCTCGAGCTCCGCGTAGATTTCTTGGATCTTGTGTTGCCATGGAGCCTTGTGCTTGAAAATGACATTGTTTTGCCATTTTGTCTCTTAAACTGGTGTGTGGCAACATACGGATAGAGAGCGGAGAACCGTGTTTTATCTGTGGTTGGCAATAATCCGGATTTTGTCGTGTTTTTCCATGAATTTCACCGTTTAGAGCCGAGAACCTGTATCCTGCAATTGACTAGCAAACACGGCTCAAGAGTACCTACCGATAACCAATGTGATAAAAATTGGGCGGTATAAAAATGCAAAACTCTGATATGAACAAATACCCCCAAACTTATCATTTGCTCGTCCCGAGCAAAGCCAATTTATTCACAAAAAATTTCCTAACCTCACTTTCGCAGGGAACGCGATTGCACTGAGCATGTGCAACAAGCCGTTAAACCTCTAGGTGTCCCTAGTAGGAGGAGTGTTGTCTCCTAAGGGTTTTCAGCGGATACTACCCACAAAATTCGGTCAAGCTAGTTTTGCAAAATAACTATTATTAAAACCCCTAAAGTTTTTGTCTCAGAAAATAACAATTCTATGATCCTAAGTCTAGACTATTGAACCTTTATTTTTCACACCTCGCTTCTTATTTAACTTAAGATTTTATATGTCTTTACGTGCAGTGTAAATAGTGCCGTTAAGTTCCAGAAGGATCGATTAAAGTTATCATGTCACACAATAAAGCCCAGATAACAATTTTAAAAGGATCACATAAGTTTTATAAAGAGTTAAGTATTTTTCAAGTGTCGTTTTCTAGTAAGGTTTGAACTTCAGAATTTCTATCTTCCTTAACAAGAAACTAGGTCTTATTTTTCACTCCACCTTTTTCTTGTTTTCATTTCATACACACCTCTGTGAACGTGCAATAGTCTTTATCATAGAATAAAACCTTTATATCTCCGCTAAATTTTTTTTATAAAAGCCTGTCTTTTATCAAGATTATTATAACACAAAGAACCGTTAGGAATTTTAACTCGGAGAGAACACTTGCTTGACTTTTTTTTTAATCTGGACTTTCTAGGCTTCTTAGCGAGCTTTGGGCCAATGCACCCAAACCAGTTGGTTTTAGGGCATTAGGTATAGAAACACCCCAGCGGACTTAATTACTCAAGTTACCTAGGTCCAAAAACAAAAGACATTTTGGCATGAAAAATCATGATGATTTAATACGAACGGAGATATAACCTGCAGTTCAATTAATTTTATTTTTTTTTGGATAAAAGACGTGTTTAGTGGGTTTGGTGTGTAATCATTCCAATCAAGTTCCAGATGGGTTAGACTTAGTTCCAATTAAGGCATCACTAACATTCCTTCATATTCACTTCACTTCATAACTATTCTTGATATTACTTATTTCAGAACAAACCTATTTGATCCTCAGAGAATCATTTATCTATTTAAACATTTTTAGACATAAAAGACTTGTCATCTAATTTCCAAAACTCACGACACGTGTAGTGTGATGTAAAAATGTATATCAGCTATAGTTAACTTCAAAGGAGAGTTATCTTTCAGGTTTTAAAAATCTAAACATAAGATTTAGTTATTCTTATTTTATCAAACAAAACCGTCGAAATGTTGAATCAGAGCCCTCCCACTAGCTAACTTGACAGAAAAGTTTTTATGCTCTTAGAAAATTTTCAGATTTTTATGGATTTTATGGATTTTAATATGCAGATGCAAAATATACATATGAATGCGAAAGTTAGAAATGCGTACCGAGCGTACCCCCAAACTTAAACTGGACAGTGTCCTCACTGTCATCGCATGAAGAGATCATTTGAAGGGTCAAAATTGTCGGTTAGATATACACAATTTTTTTAAATGTTTTTAAAGAGTAAAGAAAAAAGGAAAAGAATATCCACAAATAAATACAAAAAGGTATATACATACCCCCAAACTTATTTGGAACAGTGTCCACTGTTCTTGGCTGGATAACCGAAGTTTGGTGGTAGGCAGAGGAAGATTATGCAGGGTAAACCGGCTGCTGTAAGACCAGGAGCTCCTCTGTTGGTTCGGCGCTAAGGTACGGTTTTAGTCGGTATCCGTTCACTTTGAAAAATGAACCGTCCTTTGGATTCTCCAAATCCACAGCGCCCTGCGGATACACATTCCGCACAAAATACGGCCCTTTCCAGCGAGATCTGAGCTTTCCTGGATGGAAGTGTAGCCGGGTGTCATAAAGCAGTACCTGCTAACCAGGTACGAAGGTTTTGCGCAAAAGGTGTTTATCGTGAAACACCTTCGTTTGATTCTTAATGACAACGGCGTTATCGTAAGCCTCATCCCTAAGCTCGCTCAATTCGTTCAGTTGCAACTTCCGATGGCTGCCCGCATCTTCGAGAGACAGATTCAGCTCCTTTATCGCCCAAAATGCGCGATGCTCTATTTTGACAGGTAGATGGAAAGACTTTCCGTGCACAAGCCGATAGGGAGACATGCCAAGATCGGTCTTATAGGCGATTCGAAATGCCCAAAGGGCATCAGTGAGTTTCAGCGACCAATCTTTTCGGTTCTTGGAAACCGTCTTCTCCAGTATCTGCTTGATTTGCCGATTTGAAACTTCGGCCTGCCCGCAGGTTTGGGGGTGGTAGGGCATAGAGAGCTTATGATTAATTGAATATTTCCGCATCAAGGCCTCGAAAGTCTTATTGCAGAAATGAGTTCCATTGTCGCTAATGATCGTTCGGGGGTGCCCAAAACGGGAGAAAATGTTTTCTTTAAGAAACCTAACGACAACCTTGTTGTCGTTAGTCCGGCTGGGCATAGCCTCGACCCATTTAGAGACGTAATCAACAGCGAGAAGGATGCACAAGTTCCCAAAAGAGCTGGGATACGGCCCCATGAAATCTATCCCCCAAACGTCGAAAATCTCCACAACCAAGATCGGTTGGAGCGGCATCTCGTTCGTCCGGGATATCCGGCCCAAGTGTTAGCACCGGGAGCAAGTCTTGCAATAGTCATGAGCGTCTTTGAAGAGTTGTGGCCAGTAGAAACCACATTGCAAGATCTTCTCAGCTGTCTTTCTGGGGCCAAAATGCCCGCCACATGCTTGATCGTGGCAAAATGACAGCACACTCTTGAATTCCTCGTCAGGGACACACTGACGAATAATCTGGTCGGGACAGTACTTGAACAGATAGGTTCATCCCAGTAAAGTGTTTTACATGGGATAAGAATCGAAGTCTGTCCTGACTTGACCATTCAGGCGGTAATAACCCTGTATCCAAATAGTTCACAATGTCTGCGAACCAGGGTTCGTAAGATACCGTCAAGAGTTGTTCATCCGGGAAAACGTCGTTGATCGGAATTTGAAGCGAAGGCGAAGAAGGAAGTCGTGAGAGATGGTCGGCAACTACGTTTTCACATCCTCGTTTGTCCTTAATGACAAGGTCAAACTCTTGAAGCAAGAGGATCCAACGTATTAGCCGAGATTTTGCATCTTTCTTCGCAAAAAGATGGCGCAGAGCAGAATGGTCTGTGTAGACAATGACTGGAGAGCCGATGAGGTAGGGCCTGAACTTTTCTAAAGCAAATACAACAGCCAAGAATTCCTTCTCAGTTGTTGTATAATTGAGTTGGGCGTCGTTCAGGGTTCGGCTCGCATAATAGATTACGTGCGGCATCTTGTTGATGTGTTGTCCAAGGACAGCACCAATAGCAAAGTCGGATGCATCGCACATAATCTCAAATGGGTGCGTCCAGTCAGGTGAAGAAAGAACCGGAGCAGAAGTGAGTGAGCTTTTCAATGACTCGAACGCAGTCACACAGCTCGAGTTGAAGTCGAATGGCGTGTCCTTAGCCAGCAAAAGAGTCAAGCGCCTAGAAATCTTGCTAAAGTCCTTGATGAACCGTCTATAGAAACCGGCATGGCTAAGGAAGGCTCGGATGTCTCTGACGCATCTGGGAGGAGGGAGATTGGAAATGACCTCAATCTTCGCTTTGTCAACCTCTATACCATTTTGCGAAATGATATGTCCTAAGACAATACCTTCGCGCACCATGAAGTGGCACTTCTCCCAATTTAAAGTGAGGTTCTTGTCCTTACATCGGGTAAGGACAGCGTCAACATGCAGCAAACAGTCGTTTAAGGAATCGCCGAAGATGGAGAAATCATCCATGAAGATCTCCAGAAATTTTTCCACCATGTCTGAGAAGATTCCTATCATACACCGCTGGAAGGTAGCGGGCGCATTGCATAACCCAAAGGGCATGCGACGATATGCAAACGTGCCGAAAGGACAAGTGAAAGTGGTCTTGTCCTGGTCTTTTTCGGCGATGGGAATTTGATTATAGCCGGAGTAGCCATCAAGAAAGCAGTAGTACTCGTGTCCGGCCAATCGTTCAAGAATTTGGTCAATGAAAGGTAGCGGAAAGTGGTCTTTCCGCGTTGCGGCGTTGAGTTTTCTGTAATCGATGCATACTCGCCGCCCAGTTTGGGTGCGAGTAGGGATTAACTCGTTCGCCTCGTTGGTTATGACCGTTATACCTGATTTCTTGGGGACAACGTGAATGGGGCTAACCAACTGGCTACCAAAGGTAGGGTAAATGATACCACTATCCAGACATTTTACGATCTCCTTCTTCACAGCCTCTTTCATGACTGGGTTGAGACGTATTTGTGGATCTCTGGCTGGTTTGGCATCATCCATCAGATTAATGTGATGTTCAACGATCAGGGGACTAATCCTCTTGATGTCCGCCATGGACCAGCCAAAAGCTTGCCTATTGCTGTGCAAGACTGCAAGAAGGGCTTTCTCTTGCTCTGAAGCTAGAGAAGCCGAGATGATAACCAGGAGGGTCTCGTTCTCACCCAAGTAAGCGTACTTAAGGTGAGACGGCAAAGGCTTGAGTTCGAGCGTTGGAGGTGAAACGATTGAAGGCAAGATTGGTGCAAAGGTCTCGAAATCAAAAGATTCCAGCAAAGGTTCAAAACGAGTGTAAGAGACCGAGTTTGATGGTTCAGGTAACTCATCTGGAAATTCGAAGGATTCAAACTCGGGTTGTGAGCGGCTAAGATCGTTCGAGAACGTGAAACACTCGTAGTCGTTGTCGGGCGAAGAAACAGCAGTAGGTTCGAAGAGGAACGCACTAGTGGCGTTAAGGTTATCGTGTTCGAACAGAAACTCCTCGAATTCACACTCTTCAGGAGTGATCTCCTGGATTGAGCAAACGTCCAGTATATGAGCATTAGGTTCGGAAGGCTGATTCCCCAACCTAAAAATGTTGAGTTCAATTGTCATGTTTCCAAAAGAGAGGTTCATCGAACCATTGCGACAATTGATCACAGCATTTGAGGTTGCAAGGAATGGGCGACCGAGTATCACCGGAATTTGATTCCGGGGGTTAGCTACAGGCTGTGTGTCTAATACAATGAAGTCAACGGGGAATATGAAGTCCCCGACTTTGATTAACACATCCTCTAGCTCACCCCTAGGATGGGTGATCGATCGGTCGGCCATTTGGAGAGTACAATGTATGGGTTTCAGCTCTCCTACGCCTAATTGCTCGTATACTGAGTACGGAAGCAGCTTAACACTGGCACCAAGATCTAATACTACGCGGTTGATGTTCTTATCCCCAATCGTAATAGAAATCGTAGGATAGCCAGGGTCCTTCCGTTTTTGTGGTAAAGATTGGGTAAGAGCATCACTCACAGCACTAGCCAAGAAAACTTTCTTGGGTACCTGAGACTTCCTCTTTTTCGTGCACAAGTCCTTTAAGATTTTCGCGTAGGACGGGACTTATTGGACAGCATCTAAAAGAGGAATGTTAATGTTAACCTGCTTAAATAACTCCAGAATCTTCTCCATTTGTGGATTTTGTTTATTGGACCTCAACCGGTTTGGAAATGGAACGTTTTGAAAATTGGTTGAGTCCAATGCTTGTGGAGGAGATTGTGGAGCTGGAGCGGATCCCAGAACTGGTGTTTTCGTGGAGTGAGAAGTAGGTCCGTTCAGAGCAGAAAAAGAAGAAGAAAAAGAAGAAGAGCCTTTTGAAGAATGGAGAATAGGCTCAGAAGACGAAGACGAAGAAGAAGAAGAAGAAGAAGAAGAAGTGGCCGGGGTGTCATCGTTGATCCGTGTGCCGATGTTGTTTTGCAGCATCCTTCCCGATCTCAATGTAGTCACGGCACTCACATTATGGTTCTGTTGTTCAAGAGCAACATGTACATTATGTGGGTGACCGGGATTTGGGAGTGGCAGGGACGGGAGCTTCCCCTTCTCTCGCTCGCTTAAGGCCACATTCAGTTGTGCTATCTGGGCTTCGATGGTTTTGATGCTTTGCCCGTGAGCGGCAGTGTGTTGCACCAAGGACTGAATGGAAGACTGGATGTTGGCAGTGGATTGTGTCGATTGTTTAACGAACGCCTCCAGACTTCGTTCGAGCGAGGAAACCTTATCGTTGTTTGACGGAACAAAGTTGTTTTGGGGAAAAGAATTGTTGGGTGCAAAGTTGTTCGTCTGACTATGAAAAGGTTGGGGTTGGAACGGCTGCTGAAATTGATGTTGAGTTTGTTGTTGCGCTTGTTGTTGCGGTGGAGGTGGCCTCTGGAAGTTGTTGCCTTGGAATTGATTCTGATTCTGATTCCAGGAGAAATTGGTGTGGTTCCTCCAACCGGGATTGTAGGTGGAAGAGTATGGATCATTCCTCGGTCTTTGCTGAAATGCAGCATTAACCTGATCCTGTCCTTGAGATGGTGGATTGTAAGGACACTCTTCGGTTAAGTGAGAAGGATCGGAACAAAAAGCGCAAATGGTACGAAGGGGAAGAACATGGGTAGGAGCAGGAGAAGAAAATTTGCTCTCTATCGCATCAAGCTTTCTCGTTATTGCAGCCATTTCAGCTTTCATCGCAATAGAGACATCAAGTTGGTGAATTCCTACCCTAGACTGACCGGTACAAGTTGAGGTAGAAGAAGAAGAAGTCGGTCTGGTGCTCTTCCATTGTAGCGTTTGCTCCGCAAGGTCGTCGAAGAATTTCCACGCTTCCTCGTCAGATTTCTATAGGAAGTGGCCCTGACAAATAGTTTCTAACAACTGCTTGGTTGCTGTGTTCAGGCCCTCGTATAAGGTTTGGAAAAGTTGCCATCTCTCGATACCATGGTGAGGACACTGAACAAGAAGGTCTTTATACCGGTCAAACCACTTCCAGAAGGGTTCAGAAGGAAGCTGAGAGAATTGGTTGATTTCGTTACGGATCCTTGCGGTTTTATGATTCAGATAAAATTTCTTGAGAAACGCTTTCACAAACTCGTCCCAACTGGTTATGGAGTGGGAAGCGGTGCTATACAGCCATTTTTCAGCAAGATCGCATAAATTGAACAGAATGACCCGTAGCCGTATAGCATCGCCCGACAGCTGGGTGGTTTTCATCATGGCACAAACATTTTGGAACTTATTGATGAAGATATAGGCATCTTCAGATTCAAGCCCATGAAATCGCGGAAGCATGTTGATGAAGTGGGGCTTAATTTCAAAGTTATCCCCATTGGCCGGTGGAAGAGAAAGACAGGTGGGAAGTGCAGAACGAGTGGGATAGAAACGATCCTGGAGCGCGATTCGCTGCGGCGCTACAACAGGCGGTGGTGGTGGGTTATTCGTATCCATAGGAGGTCGAATCAATCCCGGGGGAGTTGTAGGTATGTTTGGATTAAATCCTGACATCGCGGAAGAAGAGGTTGGTGATGGTGAAGGTGAAGATGTATGAACAGAATTCCGGTCAACGTCGGTGTTGGACGGCAAAGGTAAGGGTGAAAGAGGCGTGGACGGAGTTTCGACGTCTGAGTCGATCGCGTAGTCGGTAGCGACTAACGTAACGCGGACTAGGCGGGCGCTAGTGTCCCGAGTCCAAGCGGACATACACTAAACGAGTTTAGTATAGTCAAAGCGGAGAAGGTGAGGGTAAGAAAACGTCAATGGAGAAATACGATGGGTGGTGGGTGAAAAAAATGGATTTTGGCGACAAAGGGCAAGTTTTTATAAAAGTTTTTGATTTTTTTCTTTTTTTTTCTTTTTAGAAAGAGATTTACAGAAATATGTACGGAATTACGGCTTCAAGCAATCACAAACAAGATATGCACAATCACACCTAGATCTAGGGTCACCTAGGTCAGCTAGACAGCTCCTAACTGTTCCAAAGGGCTAGAAACAGGACCTCAAACCGCCTCTTCTCCAACAATCGCTGCCAGGTAAGTGCCAGGTAAGTGGGAGGCTCCCCACTACGTAAGTAGTGGTACTAATTAAGTAACCACTTGTCTTCGACACACTTGCCTAGACACCGCAAAAGTCAGGATAGGGTAAACGGCCGATGCCTGTAATTAGTCCTCTGTCCAATTGAGCGCGAAGTCCTTAGGGCTGAGTCTAGTATTTTTTAATTTAACAATGGTCAATGCATATGCTTTTTGTGATTTCTGGGGTCCTGGGAAGGGTGATGAAATCCCCACCCAATCTGGATTGGTTTCAAGCCCCTTAAAGTCCGTATTAATAAATGCAAAGCAGTAACAAATCAACTGCAAACAATTTTTATTTTAGCGCGGCGCAAAGAATCCTGCGCAAAAACAGTTTATTGGAAGGGGGAAGAGAGTTTGCGCAAAGAATGCTGCAGAAAACACAGTTTAGTGGAGTCCAGAGGAGTGGGGGAGATGAGAGAGAGTTACCAAAATTTTGGGCCACTGAAGCCAACAAATGGTCGCGGTTCCGCGGCCAAACACGTGCTAAGGCCACGGTTCCACGACTGTAGGGAGGGATTGGGCTTCCAAAAATTTTGGGTGTGCTTCTGTGTTTGTCCTCTGCTTGTCTGGATTTGCTGAATCTTGATTTGCTTACTGTATCTGCTCTAGATTTTTACAGTAGACCGTTTGCTTCGTTTTGATCCGTCGCGGTGTAGCCGTGAGATGTGGGTCTATCTTCCCACGTCTTTGGCACTGAACTCGAACTTCGTATTATCCTGCACACTTGCACAAAAACTAATCAAAAATAACAAGATGATTTTTTACAATGTATATTTTTTTTTGTTTTTCGGTTATATTTATATTCATAAATTAACCCGAAATTACACAAAGAAATAAACTACCGTCTCCCCGGCAACGGCGCCATTTGATTGGTACAGATTCTGCGTGTTCAAGTTTAGTTAATCACCGCAATCAAAATGGTTTCGCTTGTAGCTAGCCGGTTGAGTACGGGTCGTCCGCAGGGAGATGGGAATCTTTTTCTATGTGCTTTAACGAGTTAAGTCCAAATGTCCATATTTGTTTGTGATTAACAAAAGTGTTAAAATGATTTGTAAAGAGAGCTTGTTAGGGTTAGGATTAGGTTAGTTTGAGTTAGGAGTCGCTCACTTCTTTCGGTGCCACTCTTAATATCGGTGTTACGGTAATCGGCAACAACGGGGATTAGCACGACTAGGAAGGAACTTGCGAGTATAAGATAGGCTTTCGAACGCATAAGTTCTTTCTTTTGGTGCTTGTCCGTCCGTTCTTGGCTCTTAGCCATAACCTCCGGTTAATTCAACCACAACCGGTCTCACTACGGAATCACCGCTATCATGTAGGATAGGGTGCCGTAGGGAGCGGATTGTGGTTCAATTAACGGGAGTTCGAATCAAGATGTTGGGCAAACAAAGAGTGAGAGAGATTTCCTTCTCCCAAACTTCCCTTATCCTACCCTAACAAGTATGGAAACTACTCACACATCATAAAAAAAAGAAAATAAAACAAAAGAGGAAGGTAGAAAGAAAGAGGTTAGAAGATTACAACTAGCTATTTGCGACCTCACCTCAGCAAGGATCAAGCGTAAGCATCATGGTTGTTTAAGGATAAAGGAAAAGAGAACAAGAAATAAACAAACACAAATAACAACAACTAATTTAGCAAATGAAAAATTACAAGCAATAATAGTTAACAAAATAAAAAGACAAGCATGGTAAGAACAAGAACACCTTTATTCATTCTTCACTCACAAAAGCTCAATACAAGTTTTTAATGGAGAAGAGATGAGAGGAGGAAGAAGAACAATACATGTATTCTAAAATTCTAAATACAAGATCTGGACCCCTTGGCTTCACAAGGTTCTGGGCTATTTATAGGCTGGAAAATGAAAACCTAGGGCAACATTCTGAACCATCATGAAAAGACCAAACATCCCCTAAAACATCTTCAGCCGACAAGCCTAAACGGCCGCGGAACCGCGGCCTGGATGTAACCCTTCGAAAATCGTTTAGGCAGTTTTTCAGTAATCGGCTAATTTTTCGGCTTTTTCCGTAAAAAGTCGAAATAGGTATTTTTCACTGTAGATCTAATTATACAAAATTTAGATAAGATATTACTATAATTTTGTCACTAAAATGTCACTTATAATTTTCTAGTTAAATAATTTTTTTTCGTAATTAATTAATTTTTTTTATTATTTTAAGCTTTTTAAAATACATTTAATTAGGGATAAATACAAATTTAATTAGGTAAACTTCTTAATTAGGAGTCTTTATAAACTGAAATATGGTGTTAATAAAATTGTATCATGTCTTGCAAACTTTTGGTTTAAAGGTGGGAAATTTAATGAAAAATGAGGTAAAAAATGGGTTTTTTTGCAAAAAGGTTGACATGAAAGCATTAAATGATAATATGGTGTGTTATTTGACCTAGAATCTTCTCAAATTTTCCCCACCACCTCACCCTTGCTGCTGGCCGACCCCTCTTCCTGCAGAATTCCTCACTTCATCACTTCATTTTGCTTCTTTTTCTTTGCTAAAAATCCATTTAAATTCACAAATTTCCACCTCCATTCAAACCCAAACCCTAAACCACTCTCTCTTCTACCCAAATTGGTTCAAAAACTAGATGAAAGGAGGCTTCTTGGTGACTTGATCAAGCTAGGGTTCAAGCTTGAGAGGTGAAAATTCTAATCTTTTTGTTAACTTGTGGTTTAATTATGCTAGAATTGAAATTCTAAATATTAGTTTAGTGGTAAATGTTGTTTAGGAAAGATCAAGAGAATGATTGATTTTAAAACTAGGGTTTGAAGCATAGTTGTTAGGATTAAATTAGGGCTTTGGGTTTCTAATTGGTTGTAGTGGTTAATGGTGTATCTATATGCTCGCTAAATCGTTAAATTTCGATGTTTGCATTGAATCGGCGTTGAATTTGCTTGCTAGATTTTTACGAAAAATAGAATGCGTTCAATTTGCGTTAGGTTAGCAATATTATTATCTTCGTATAGGATTATTAGAATGCGCGAATGCGGGGTTTCGTCTAGTCGGGTTGTAGTTTTTTCGATTTCCCCGAAATGACGATTTTAGTTAAAGGTTAGCGATTTTTCATGCGTTTTTCCGCACACCGAGCTTATGCTATGAGTGATTTGAGAGCGTCGATATTTGTATAACGTGACTTTCATCGTTTTAGGTTATGTAATCTTATACTTGGTGTTGTGCAATATAGGATCGGTCAGAGAAACATCGGACACGGCGCGTAAAGGCAAAGCGGTGGCCGGATCAGATTAGCGGGGATTTCTGGTGAGTAGATATATTCATCTATGGGGGAATCGTCTGGATGGCGCGAGGCGCCCCCCTAGTTAGGATTACCCTACTTTTGCAAGATTTATATATTAGCTAACTTATCCATTCATGTACACCGCATACCCTTATAGCGAACAGTATATTACATTTCATGGACATTCATCTATACTTATGCGATATCACTTCGTAGGGCACGAACACCATTACCATTGGCATCTGTAGCACGCGCACTAATCATGTGACACACACGCCTTTGGTAATTGCCATGCCACGTGCACTATAGAACCTGTTTAACTTAATAACGTCATTGCATTCATACATGATATATGGAGTTGCAGAGCATGCATATACCTCGCATTACCATCATATCTACATAGATTTCTAGCCAAAACTCACATCATATACATTGATATCATAGACATTTATCATATATTCATGTGAACATTATGATTTTCTCGAGAATTTCAGTGTTTCTGTGATTTCTGGATTTTTGGGGAAAACCGCAAGAATTTAACAAAAGCTTATATTTATCGTTTTTAACACAAAGTTGCGGTTTTCTCGTGATGTACGTGTCGTCGACCATGAGTTTTCATGTTTTCTGTTGGATTTCGAGACCCGATTCGAGGAGTGGATGAACCGTCTCGGGTACATGGTGGGCCCGGTATGGTACCCCGGGGCAAGAAGATCGAGTTGTAGATGATGAGCCTGGCAGGGGAAGACTACCTACCGGTGATGTCTGGCGCGGCGGATATCCGGAGGATACCGACCGTTGTCGTTAGATTTACGATATGGGCCGATCCGGACTGACGGAGCCCGATATTGAGACAGATATGATTCCTATTTGGTGTCGATGCTTGACACGGGTTTTCAGATGATTTCTTGATGATACTTAGCTATTGTACAGATATTCATTTTCTAAAAGTTAAGAATGCAGTAACCTTAACGTTTAAAACACTTAAAGAGTTAGAAAAGACTTTGCATACATGTTCATGCATACTAGAGATATTGTATCACATATGGACATACATGTTGTTCCGCATTGCGGGCATTCTCACGATTGCCTTACTAGATGTTATATTTACTCACGAGATGGCAACTCACCCCCGTTGTGCCACAGTGTCTTGCAGGTCGGACCCGTCACTCTTGTAGCGGCGGCTATCTTATCATCAGCTCCTTTTGTGCAGACTCGCGACATCGCCCGTAGGTGGGTTGCGAGCATATTTTATATCTTTTGCTTTATCATTGTATCTAGTATTCTCCATCTACCACTTTATATATTGTATATGCGACATAGTGATGAGACTGAGGGATTTGTATATTGGTGGTTTCTTTTGGGTCGAGCTCACTTGAGCCGGCGTTACGTTTTCTGATATTTTGGGTTTCTTCTATGCTCTTTTCTTGGTATTGCTTATATATTGCATGTGGTTGTGATCCGCCTTGGGCGAAGAGCTAGCTCCCGCTTGGGGATGCCATTTTTATGATTTCATATGTATTATCTTGTTGTACCCATTTTGGGGGATAGGAAATACATGGGAGACTCTGCCGAAATTTTTGGAAATTTTTGATGTTTTAAAAAGGGATTCCATGCAACTTAAATGATTTTAAAACCGTTTTCATTAAAGGTTTTCCTTCACTCTCTTTTGATTTTGGTTTAGATTTTTCTAGGCTTTGGCTGACTTAGGTTACGGTACGCCTTTAGACGTCTCGTAATCTAAGTGCCAGTCACGTTCCGTACCTTCGGGTCGTGACAAAGTTGGTATCA
Organism: Agapanthus africanus; assembly: GCA_030015575.1. Lineage (NCBI taxonomy): Eukaryota > Viridiplantae > Streptophyta > Magnoliopsida > Asparagales > Amaryllidaceae > Agapanthus > Agapanthus africanus. The sequence continues at coordinate 203,599,059 of JASDDO010000031.1, read as the reverse complement.
GAGCATAGGTTTTACCTTTCTGAGTGTAGGACGACCTTGGTAGATGGAGTAGGTGACTTAAGCAGAGTGGCGTAGCATGGGTATGGTCCGCGGCATACTTACGATACGGTACTCCGCCTAAGTGACCTTAGGACATAATTGCTTGTATTTCCTTTCTTGATTCCTTGCATTCCTTGATTCAATTGCAATGTTCTTATCAGTCCTTTTTCTTATTCTAGCTTCGATGCCGCCCAAGACTACGAGAGCTCAGCGGGCTGCCGCTAGGGATGAGATTCGGGCGGGCCCGTCTGAGGCGAGGATCGAGCGGGATGATACGCCTATCCCTCAGGGTCATACTGATCCACCTTATCCAGACCGTATTGCCAGACTAGAGGCCAGCATGCAAGAGTTGCGACAGATGATGGGATCTTTAGTTGAGTCCAGCCGGGCACAGAGATCCGAGGACGTTCCTTCCATCGGACAGACCACGATCGTACCTACTGCACAGATGGTCACTCCTGCTGCTACTGCGGAGACTATCCCTGTTTCACTACAGGAGTTCATGAGATTGAGACCTCCAGCTTTTACCGGTACAGATGCGACAGAGGATCCACAGGCATTTCTGGATAGGATGGCTCGGATTTGCCGTTCGTTGAGGTGTTCTGATGATAGATTGGTGGAGTTTGCGAGTTTTCGTCTGGAGGGTCTTGCCCAGACATGGTACGATTCAGTAGAGAGAGGCCGAGCTGCAGGTCTGCCTTTTATGACCTGGGATGAGTTTACATCTGCATTTCTTCCCCGTTTTCTTCCGGAGAGTGTCCGAGATGCTCGCGCCCGTAGTTTTGAGTCTTTGCGCAAGACTCCTGGGATGACGGTGTCGGAGTATGATATACAGTTTACCCAGTTGTCTCGATATGCTCTGTACCTAGTCGACACAGAAGAGAAGAGAATAAAGAGGTTCGTGCGAGGTCTTGATACACAGCTATTCCTTGCCATCGGCACCCAGCATTTTGACAAATACGCAGCCGCGATGGATGCAGCCTTACTTTTGGAGGAGCGTATTTCTGAGACTCCGGTCGTTTCTGGGCCGTAGAGGATCCGTACCGATACGCCAGCTCAGCGGCAGATGGGTAGACACCGTGATAGATTGTTTCCGAGAGATGGTGGAGGCAGAGGATTGAGACGAGGTCAGTTATTTGGTTCATATCCACAGACCCAGCAGTCGTCTCCAGGATGTTTTCGGTGTGGGAGTCAGTACCACCGTGTTAGAGACTGTACCATGGGATGCCAGGGCGCGGCGACAGTCCCGCATGTGACTTTACCACCCTCACCACCTTCTCAGAGAGCTTTACTTCCTACTCCTGATGATGCTTCACACCAGTCAGATGCTTCTAAAGGCCGTGGGCGTGGCGGTCCGGTTCCGAGAGGACGAGGCGACAGAGGCAGAGACAGAGGCCGAGGTAGAGGCAGAGGACAGCCAGCTATTAGTGGTGGACAGGCCCGAGTGTTCACGTTGACTCCTCAGGATGCACAGGCATCCAATGCCGTCGTGACAGGTACTCTGCCAGTATGTTCTTTTGATGCACGTGTATTATTTGATCCAGGCTCCACACATTCCTATGTTTCCACGTACTTTGCACCGAGGTTGGGCCGAGAGTCTTCTCCGTTAGATCAGCCGCTTGTTGTTATTACCCCGGTAGGCGAGTCTTTTGTTGCCCGTTTCGTATACCGATCATGTTCCGTTCGTATCGGGGAGAGAGATTCTTCAGTTGATTTGATTATCCTCGATATGCTAGACTTTGACGTTCTTCTTGGTATGGACTGGCTAGCCACCTGTTATGCATCCGTGGACTGCCGTGAAAAAGCAGTCAGATTCAGTTTTCCTGGTGAGCCGGTACTTATTATTCAGGGAGATCGTAGCGCTACCCTTCCCAGCTTGATTTCTTCTCTTCGCGCTGGTCAGCTCTTAAGGAAAGGGTGTCAGGGATTCTTAGCTTATGTTTGTGATACTAGCTCCACAGAGGTTCCGTTGGACCAGGTCCCTGTTGTGAGAGAGTTTCCTGATGTATTTCCTGACGAGCTGCCTGGTCTGCCACCAGAGCGCGAGATTGAGTTCTGCATTGACTTGATCCCCGGCACGGGGCCTATCTCTATACCGCCTTATCGGATGGCCCCGGCGGAGCTGAGAGAGCTAAAGGATCAGTTACATGACTTGCTGGACAAAGGGCTTATTTGACCGAGTGTGTCACCTTGGGGTGCTCCCGTCTTGTTTGTTAAGAAGAAGTACGGAAGTATGCGCTTATGCATTGATTATCGTCAGCTGAACCGGGTTACTGTGCGGAACAGGTATCCCCTACCCCGCATTGATGACTTATTTGATCTGCTCCAGGGTGCAGGGTTTTTCTCGAAGGTTGATTTACGGTCAGGTTATCACCAGTTGCGGGTTCGGAAGGAGGATATTCCGAAGACAGCTTTTCGTACTCGATATGGTCATTATGAGTTCTTGGTGATGTCGTTCGGGCTCACCAATGCCCCGGCAGCGTTTATGGATTTGATGAACCGCGTATCCAGGCTGTATCTCAATCAGTTCATCATTGTGTTCATTGACGACATCTTGGTTTATTCTCGGAGCCGGGAGGAGCATGAGCAGCACTTACGTGTCACATTGCAGACTTTGAGGGAGCATCAGCTGTTCGCCAAATTCTCCAAGTGCGCATTCTGGTTAGACAGTGTCGACTTCTTGGGTCATGTGGTAACGAGAGATGGTATTTGTGTGGACCCGAAGAAGATCGAGGCAGTTCAGCGTTGGCCTAGACCAGTATCAGTTACAGAGGTTCGCAGTTTTCTAGGTCTGGCCGGCTATTATCGACGTTTTGTCCAGGATTTCTCCCGCATTGCTGCACCGTTGACCGGGTTGACCCGGAAGGGGGTTCCTTTTGATTGGACCCAGGCATGTGAGGATAGCTTCCAGCAGTTGAAGACTCGTCTGACTACTGCACCACTGTTAGCATTGCCTTCAGGATCAGGCGGGTTCGTGGTATATTGTGATGCTTCTAGAGTGGGGCTGGGCTGTGTATTGATGCAGCACGACAGAGTTATCGCGTATGCTTCTCGGCAGCTGAGGAAACACGAGCAGAACTACCCCACCCATGATTTAGAGATGGCTGCAGTGGTATTTGCACTCAAGATCTGGAGACATTACCTATACGGTGAGTCGTGCCAGATATTCACTGACCACAAGAGTTTGAAGTATATCTTCCAGCAGCGAGATCTGAACCTGAGACAGCGCCGTTGGATGGAGTTGGTGAAGGATTATGACTGCGAGATTCTATACCATCCGGGCAAGGCGAATGTGGTGGCAGATGCTTTGAGTAGGAGGCCCGGAGGTAGCCTATCTTGTTTGAGCGCAGTACAGATGCAGTCGACGGCGGATTGGCAGGTGTTATGTGACAGCAGAGTGCAGTTCAAGTTTACTTCTTCAGGGGGACAGCTGGCCCATTTCAGAGCACGCCCACAGTTATTTGACCGTATCCGCGAGGCACAGTCCGGCGATACCCGTATCTTAGAGATTATTGAGCAGATTCGGCAGGGCAGAGTTTCCGAGTTCGTGATTGATGATCAGGAGATACTTCGATTTGGCACTCGACTGTGCGTGCCAGATTAAGAGGGACTGAGGCGTGATATTCTCGAGGAGGCACATGGATCAGTATACAGTGTGCATCCGGGTTCCACCAAAATGTACCGTGATTTGAGAGAGGTTTACTGGTGGGACGGGATGAAGAAGGATATTACAGACTTTGTGTCGAGATGCCTGACTTGTCAGCAAGTCAAGGCCGAGCATCAGAGGCCAGCCGGCGAGTTACAGCCTTTGCCCATCCCTGAGTGGAAGTGGGAGCAGGTCTCCATGGACTTCATTGTGGGTCTACCCAGAACCAGTCGAGGGTATCACTCTATTTGGGTGATTGTGGATCGACTGACGAAAGCGGCTCACTTTCTTCCAGTGAAGACCACTTTTGGATTTTCTCAGTACGCCCAGGTTTATATCGATGAGATAGTGCGACTGCATGGCGTTCCGACTTGCATCGTGTCCGACCGTGGCACCCAGTTTACCAGCCGATTGTGGCAGAAACTCCAGGAAGCTTTGGGCACCCGATTGAGTTTTAGCACAGCCTTTCATCCTCAGACTGACGGTCAGTCGGAGCGTACGATTCAGACTCTTGAGGACATGCTCAGAGCTTGTGTTTTGGATTTCGGTGGTAGCTGGGATCATCATTTGCCTTTGATCGAGTTTTCCTACAATAATAGCTTCCAGGAGACGATTCAGATGGCACCTTTTGAGGCTTTATATGGGAGGAGATGTCGATCGCCTGTATGTTGGACAGAGCTTAAGGAGAGCAGTATTTTAGGGCCGCAGATCGTACAGGAGACGACCGAGAAGATACAGCTGATTCGGGATAGGATGAGAGCGGCACAGAGCAGGCAGAAATCATATGCTGACAGGCGCCGTCGCCGACTCGAGTTCGCTGTTGGCGATCATGTTTTCCTGAAGGTCTCTCCGATGAAAGGTGTGATGAGATTTGGGTGGAAAGGGAAACTGAGTCCTAGATATGTTGGTCCTTTCGAGATCCTAGAGCGTGTTGGTCCAGTCGCTTATCGGTTAGCTCTTCCGCCCAGCTTCCCCGATGTTCACCCCGTATTCCATGTCTCGATGCTCCGCAAGTACCTTCATGATCCTTCCCAGGCGATTCAGCACCAGACGTTCCAGCTAGAGCATGATCTTTCTTTCACCGAGCAGCCGGTGGTCATTTTGGATCGGCAGGTGAAGAAATTAAGGTCGAAGGTTATACCGTCCGTCAAGGTCCTTTGGCGTGGCCCGAACAGCGAGGAGGTCACCTGGGAGACCGAGGTCGAGATGAGGAAGAGACATCCCCATCTTTTTGAAGGTACGTGTAGTTAAATTTTAAATTCGGGGACCGAATTTCTTTAAGGGGGGAAGATTGTAACCCTTCGAAAATCGTTTAGGCAGTTTTTCTGTAATCGGCTAATTTTTCGGCTTTTTCCGTAAAAAGTCGAAATAGGTATTTTTCACTGTAGATCTAATTATACAAAATTTAGATAAGATATTACTATAATTTTGTCACTAAAATGTCACTTATAATTTTCTAGTTAAATAATTTTTTTTTCGTAATTAATTAATTTTTTTATTATTTTAAGCTTTTTAAAATACATTTAATTAGGGAAAAATACAAATTTAATTAGGTAAATTTCTTAATTAGGAGTCTTTATAAGCTAAAATATGGTGTTAATAAAATTGTATCATGTCTTGCAAACTTTTGGTTTAAAGGTGGGAAATTTAATGAAAAATGAGGTAAAAAATGGGTTTTTTTGCAAAAAGGTTGACATGAAAGCATTAAATGATAATATGGTGTGTTATTTGACCTAGAATCTTCTCAAATTTTCCCCACCACCTCACCCTTGTTGCTGGCCGACCCCTCTTCCTGCAGAATTCCCCACTTCATCACTTCATTTTGCTTCTTTTTCTTTGCTAAAAATCCATTTAAATTCACAAATTTCCACCTCCATTCAAACCCAAACCCTAAACCACTCTCTCTTCTACCCAAATTGGTTCAAAAACTAGATGAAAGGAGGCTTCTTGGTGACTTGATCAAGCTAGGGTTCAAGCTTGAGAGGTGAAAATTCTAATCTTTTTGTTAACTTGTGGTTTAATTATGCTAGAATTGAAATTCTAAATATTAGTTTAGTGGTAAATGTTGTTTAGGAAAGATCAAGAGAAGGATTGATTTTAAAACTAGGGTTTGAAGCATAGTTGTTAGGATTAAATTAGGGATTTGGGTTTCTAATTGGTTGTAGTGGTTAATGGTGTATCTATATGCTCGCTAAATCGTTAAATTTCGATGTTTGCATTGAATCGGCGTTGAATTTGCTTGCTAGATTTTTACGAAAAATAGAATGCGTTCAATTTACGTTAGGTTAGCAATATTATTAGCTTCGTATAGGATTATTAGAATGCGCGAACGCGGGGTTTCGTCTAGTCGGGTTGTAGTTTTGTCGATTTCCCCAAAATGACGATTTTAGTTAAAGGTTAGCGATTTTTCATGCGTTTTTCCTCACACCGAGCGTATGCTATGAGTGATTTGAGAGCGTCGATATTTGTATAACGTGACTTGCATCGTTTTAGGTTATGTAATCTTATACTTGGTGTTGTGCAATATAGGATCGGTCGGAGAAACATCGGACACGGCGCGTAAAGGCAAAGCGGTGGCCGAATCAGATTAGCGGGGATTTCTGGTGAGTAGATATATTCATCTATGGGGGAATCGTCTGGATGGCGCGAGGCGCCCCCCCTAGTTAGGATTACCCTACTTTTGCAATATTTATATATTAGCTAACTTATCCATTCATGTACACCGCATACCCTTATAGCGAACAGTATATTACATTTCATGGACATTCATCTATACTTATGCGATATCACTTCGTAGGGCACGAACACCATTACCATTGACATCTGTTGCACGTGCACTAATCATGTGACACACACGCCTTTGGTAATTTCCATGCCACGTGCACTATAGAACCTGTTTAACTTAATAACGTCATTGCATTCATACATGATATATGGAGTTGCATAGCATGCATATACCTCGCATTACCATCATATCTACATAGATTTCTAGCCAAAACTCACATCATATACATTGATATCATAGACATTTATCATATATAACATGTGAATATTATGATTTTCTCGAGGATTTCAGTGTTTCTGTGATTTCTGGATTTTTGGGGAAAACCGCAAGAATTTAACAAAAGCTTATATTTATCGTTTTTAAAACAAAGTTGCGGTTTTCTCGTGATGTACGTGTCGTCCACCATGAGTTTTCATGTTTTCTGTTGGATTTCGAGACCCGATTCGATGAGTGGATGAACCGTCTCGGGTACATGGTGGGCCCGGTATGGTACCCCGGGGCAAGAAGATCGAGTTATAGACGATGAGCCTGGCAGGGGAAGACTACCTACCGGTGTTGTCTGGCGCGGCGGATATCCGGAGGATACCGACCATTGTCGTGAGATTTACGATATGGGCCGATCCGGACTGACGGAGCCCGATATTGAGACAGATATGATTCCTATTTGGTGTCGATGCTTGACACGGGTTTTCAGATGATTTCTTGATGATACTTAGCTATTGTACAGATATTCATTTTCTAAAAGTTAAGAATATAGTAACCTTAACGTTTAAAACACATAAAGAGTTAGAAAAGACATTGCATACATGTTCATGCATACTAGAGATATTATATCACATATGGACATACATGTTGTTCCGCATTGCGTGCATTCTCACGATTGCCTTACTAGATGTTATATTTACTCACGAGCTGGCAACTCACCCCCGTTGTGCCACAGTGTCTTGCAGGTCGGACCCGTCACTCTTGTAGCGGCGGCTATCTTATCATCAGATCCTTTTGTGCAGACTCGCGACATCGCCCGTAGGTGGGTTGCGAGCATATTTTATATCTTTTGCTTTATCATTGTATCTAGTATTCTCCATCTACCACTTTATATATTGTATATGCGACATAGTGATGAGACTGAGAGATTTGTATATTGGTGGTTTCTTTTGGATCGAGCTCACTTGAGCCGGTGTTGCGTTTTCTGATATTTTGGGTTTCTTCTATGCTCTTTTCTTGGTATTGCTTATATATTGCATGTGGTTGTGATCCGCCTTGGGCGAAGAGCTAGCTCCCGCTTGGGGATGCCATTTTTATGATTTCATATGTATTATCTTGTTGTACCCATTTTGGGGGATAGGAAATACAGGGGAGACTCTGCCGAAATTTTCGGAAATTTTTGATGTTTTAAAAAGGGATTCTATGCAACTTAAATGATTTTAAAACCATTTTCATTAAAGGTTTTCCTTCACTCTCTTTTGATTTTGGTTTAGATTTTTCTGGGCTTTGGCTGACTTAGGTTACGGTACGCCTTTAGACGTCTCGTAATCTAAGTGCCAGTCACGTTCAATACCTTCGGGTCGTGACACTGGACCCCCTATTGGCCGCGGTTCCACGGCCCTATAGTTGAGTTGGGGTCTCTGCTTTTTTGTGCTTCCCTGGTCTTCTATGTCCTTTATTCTGGTACATGTTTTTTCTCATATTTTCTTCACGATTTTTCCAGAATTTCTGTTGAGCAAAAAGTGATTTGATGTGGATCTTTTTCTCATGATTTCCTCGAGCTCCGCGTAGATTTCTTGGATCTTGTGTTGCCATGGAGCCTTGTGCATGAAAATGACATTGTTTTGCCATTTTGTCTCTTAAACTGGTGTGTGGCAACATACGGATAGAGAGCGGAGAACCGTGTTTTATCTGTGGTTGGCAGTAATCCGGATTTTGTCGTGTTTTTCCATGAATTTCATCGTTTAGAGCCGAGAAACTGTATCCTGCAATTGATTAGCAAACACGGCTCAAGAGTACCTACCGATAAGCAATGTGATAATAATTGGGCGGTATAAAAATGCAAAAATCTGATATGAACAGTCGCGATGAATAGCCAAACCCACTTCCCTAGACCCCTACGAGAGCGGCAAGCAACACTGCCAATTCCAGGGTCAAGAGACCCGGTCTCGACTCCTCGAGACGGTCTCCCACTGGACCCTAGAACCCGGTTACTTGTGCTCCCCGCCTTGGGTCTACCTAATGCGGAAAAGTAAATAATATACAACGGTGACATCATCCTCAGCCCGGAAGTGCCCCAATAAAAGAATATTACTTACAAATGAATTTTACATGAATGAAAAAGAAAAAACTCTCATCTCACATAAAACCCCCAGCTATTCAAACGCGACGATCCAATATAACATATCCAGCAACACATAATATCTCATATCATCAACGTAAGCAAGTATGCGTATCCCGATTATCGTTGACATATAGCAACGAAACCGGCGATATCACATATTACACTTACGGTCGCAGAAAAGAAAGTGTAAAACTACAACAGTTGGAATCCGCAACCTCCTTAGACATCGCATGCCTAAATATTATAAACCCCGCATTTTAGTCTCTATATCGAAAACAGTTTTCAATATTTAATTTGGCAATTCAACAAGATTCCCGATATCCTGATCGAATGCTCGTCGCAAACTTAAGTAGACGACCGCACCCCCGATGCCGTCGACGAAGTGCACTAAGGCGGAACACCGCTACCGCGAACACCCGAACGGATGCTTTTGGCGACAGGGTTCTCCTACAGTCACTTGATCGGGGCTATGGGGCATGGCTGTCTATTAAGTTTACCCGGCGAGTATCCGCATACGCTACGTGATTGCGACGGACTTTTGATCGCATCAAAATTCCGTGGCAACCGATCATTTGAGACTAAACTGCTATGTTTATAACATCCAAATTAGTTATCTCATAACTACCTGTGGATTCCAAATATTGTATCACATTCCAGATAAATAGACAATATTAAACTTTCCGATCGAATAATCAAACACCCAAGATTTCCCCAATATATCTCAACACTTGAAATCAGTTTAAAAACATCCATCACATGCCACAGTAGCAATGGTCCAGCCGTAGAAGGGTCAAGCCAACGCTTCACATGTGACACGCCGTACTGCCCCAAAACCCAAAGGTTCGAAAGGCAGTTCGAGACGGTCACATAATCGAGTTAAGGTTTGTTGTCTTCTAGAGGGGGTCCAGCGCGTTACTTGCACGACTTAGAATGTTCTTAAACTCGAGAAAAAACCCAACTTTTGAAAAAATTTCCGACAGGGGAAAAAGTGAGTTATTCATATCCGTTCGAACTTTTTAACAGTTTTTAAAAATATCTGGAACAAACTAAACAAAGTTAAATTATCCGATCGAATCAACGAGTCCCCAATACAACCCTAGAAAACTCAACACTTGAGTGGAATTAAAAAATTCCTAGAAAAAATTGCCAAGAAAGGACCTAAGAATAAATTCATGAAATTCCAGGGACTGAGTCATAATTTTGACCGCGGAACCGCCGCCAAACCCTTGGTTTGGCCGCGGTTCCACGGTCAAATAGTTGACTCGGTGAACCGTACTTCACAGTAATTCTTAGTTCTTACTTCTTGTTTTTCTGAGCATTTTTAATTCATAAAAAAGCACAGTTTTGAAAAATGTACAGAGAGGGGTTAATATCGGGTATTCGGAGTTCGATCGGACATTAAACATCGCCTAGACTTTCCCTAAAGCTCTAGCTTGGCTCTGATACCACTGTAGTGTTGCTAGGTACGCGCATAAGGGTCTACGAGGAATCAACCATGCCCGATTAAAATTTTAGCCGTGCCGAACAACTCTAATACGGATCTTTAAACTAGGGTTTAGGCGAAAACTAACATGTTAAACACTTTAACACTAAGTGAGAGGGATTACAACCTTTGTAGATCCGGTCCTTCACTTCTTAAGCTCCGTGTTGAGGTCCCTTCGCTGCGATCATCGTGTTCTGGACTCTCGAGAGGTTCCACGAAGAGAAAGATGCAGTCTTGCTTCCGATCTTCGATACAAAGATGATCTATCTTGAAGTTTCGTTAACACAAGCTAACACTCATAATATGAAGTGAACACCCTCATCTAAATGGAAAGGATAGATGAGGATGATGAAGTAGGATTTTTTCTCTCAATTATAATCTTTTTCTCACTGACTTTCATCACAAAAGAAAGCTTTTTCATGAAGGAACTCCAGGAAGAAAAAGATGAATGAAGATGATAACTTAATCCTTTTGTGATGAACAATAAATTATTGTAGTGGTTACAAATCTAACCAAGGGTTAAGCATGAAAGAGTTAACCCTAGTAGAGAGTTAACTAGAGTTAATGGTTTGGATTGGGTTAACATAATATCTCACAAAAATATCAAGCAACCACAAAGTCAAAGCTTCATGAAGCTTCATGGAAGCTTCATGCAAAAGCTAACCCTAATCCAAACCCTAACCAAGTTTAAACCCTAATCCATTGTTAAATTTGTAACCCTAATATGTTACAATATTATATATCACATATACAATATATTTTGTAACAATAGAAAATAATACAATTAACATATATCGCATATATATCAATATATTATCCCGTGAGAAAATGAATCTTTTAGTGAGATAATATTAGTTAATGTAATTTAATATATCATATATATTATTATACATTAAATTATCGATTCAACACTTGATCCGACAATCCGGCTATATCGCATATAACCGACTAATACGATGACCCGGATATATCACATATACCCGGCCGATATATCATATCGGGAGAATCCAATACGGTATCACATACCGCATTATCCCCCGTCCCGCACATATCATATGTGCTCCTACTCCGTTTTTCCTGAGTCAAGAAACCTCTGTGTAGGACTCTAAAGAATCATCAATACGCTGGCAGTAGGTGATGATCATATCAAACACCTACAAGCTGCAAGCGGTCAGCTAAACGTAACAGCCACCCAGGTATTGAGCGCTCAGAAGATCAACAAGCAAGCCTGTACATTCTCCTGTGAATCCAATCAATAACACTCCCGTACAGTCCGGTCTCGTCGTCTGATATGTCGCATATCTCGCCTAGGGGTGGTAAACATCAGACCCCAGTAGCTCGATAAGTCGTGTCGATATGTGGTCTATAACAGTTCGAGAAACTACTGATAACACTTACCAGTAAATCTCAGCAACCCTGGCCAGGGATTTCCGGTTATAGCCAATCGAACACGGCACAACATCAACTCCCTATACCGGGAGAGACGAATCCCCTCCTATCGCTCATTGCCTCCATGTGATTCGGGACTGTACCCAAAAACCACCGTTTTGCACGACCACTTGGACGTGGTAAGGTGGAAATCAAAGCACAATGGGAATCACACAAGACTCTATGACGATCTCGGGTCAACAGACTAACCTGTACCAGTGTCACCGGAGAACTGCTATCTGACGTGAGGTATAATACCATCTGGGAGTTCTCGGCGAGTCCGTCCAGTGTACCCAGTCTTCACTGAGCACCCGTACACCATCCTTGATGTCAAACACCGATGGATATGGGATCATCCATCGCCCATCATATGGGTCAAGATGCGTATACGCTAGTCTACTCTGGTGTATCGATGCCCTATCTCGATACACCCTCGACTAGGAACAGTTATAGGATGTACTCGTAGACTATCGTGGCCCCACTAGTATGATCTCATCATAGTCCCAGTAGTCGAGTACATATCCTAAGGGCTTTACCAACATGTAACAGAGAGACAATCAGTGTACACGTTAAGGTAAAGAGTAACCAGATAGCATACTATCATGTCGACCAAGAAAGTCCTCCCTATATATGTTCTAGCATCCACTACAATATACATCGTATGTACAGTATTGGCCTCTAGGGCATACATATAACTAACATAACTGTCCCCAAGTAGATGTCGATAAGAAGGACGATGAGGAAACCCATCCGAACTCCTACTGAGCCAGATGTGACAATCTCCGTACAGTCCGGTCTGTTCGTCTAGGACTATCGCATATCGGGCCTAGGGGGCGGTAAACGTCAGACCCCTAATAGAGGTATAAGTCGTGTCGGAGTGAAGCCCATTACACCTTGAGAAACTACTGGAAGCCTACCAGTAAATCTCGCTTGCCTTTGCCATGGACTTTGCATAATGGCTCTCCATACACAGCGCGATATCAACCCCCAATACCGGGAGAGACGAATCCTGTCTAACCGCCACTGCCTCCAAGTGCTTTAGGACTGCACCCAACTACTACCTATTTGCACGACTCCTTTGAGCCGTGGTAGGGTAGTAATCTAAGTACAATAGGAACACAACCGAGGCGAAGTAGCAGTGTCAAGTCGACGGACTAAGCTGTACTTATGTCACCTGGGAACTGCTATCTGACGATGGGTATAGAACCAACCTGCAGTTCCCGGCGAGTCCTGTCCGGTGTACTCGTAACCTAACGACCACCTGCATACTATCTCCAGTACGACGTACTGATGGCTATGGGACAGACCATCTCCACAACTGGGATGTGAAGAGTACACACCAGTCTACTCTGGAGTATCGATGCCCCGTCTCGATAATCCTACGACCAGGGACCTGTATTGGATGTTGCTTATAGACTACCCAGCCCCCACTAGTGTGACTGCCATCACAACGCTGGTAATCAAGCAAAGATCTCAAGGGCTCTACTAATATGTATAAGCGATATGTTAAAAGAAACATATGCACATATTAAAGTAGAAACAAACCAAGTAGCATACTACCATTTTTAGCAAGACTACCAATACAACTGTGAATATCCCAAGCTTCCATTAAGTAATATACAAACTAGTATGATACAGTAATGGCCTCTAGAGCATAAACACTAACACCATCCATCCGACTTCCCCCGTAGATATACATCTACTCACCTGGCCGCCTTGGCTAAACTGCTCCGATTTCAGCTCTGTCCTTTCCGCGCCACATCCGACGCCTCTGCACCCGATCCTAGAAATGTACACAAGTAAAAAGAGAGTAAATAAAATTAGTTGTGGACACAACCAATAGAAGTCAACCACGCGCCCTAACCAGACGCGCACAGCGCTTGGTGCACAAAACGCGCTCGCGACAATGCCACAAAACACAACTAGGATCGCTATACGTGGCAACTACCAAACCAAAAACCCAATAGCACCAATCGGGCGTTCACAACACATCATAAATTATATGAAATAGGTTATAATTCACCAAAACCTCAACTTCATTTAAAATCGATTTAACCCAAAAACCTAGTAAGCATCTTTTAACCGTTTTAGTACTAACTTGATGTTTTAACAATTTTAGTGGCCACAATGCTCACTAAATATCTTAATTAGGTCACATATATATTTACTAGATTTTAATCTCACATATTTTCATTAATCCTAAAATCTAGTTTACAAAATTACACAATTCGGACAATTTAGGAGCAACAATTAGTAACTTAACAATCTAGATTAGATTTTACATGCCTTGATGTGTTAAGCTACACTTTATAACCATGAAAAATTGATAAAAACCCTAACTTGATTTCAACCCTTCACTTTAATTCACAAACTTGCAAACTAGAACCTTAATAATATCTAAATAAGTTAGCTTTAATCAATTAACTAACAAATTAAGTGTTGGGTTAAGATTTATACCTCACAAACAATGAATCAAGCTTGCAACCTAGCCTCCTAAACTTGCTTCCGTGCTCCAAGATCCATGATTGAATGGCCAAGGAATAATGGGTAAGGAATGGATTTAGAGTTCGTGGGATTTTGTTTTGATTTTTGATGAATTTCTTGAGATTTTTTAGTGAGGTTAGCATGAAGTAAGATGGAGAAAGGGGGGAATGGGGCTGCCCATTTCGGTTGCAGCAAGGAGGGAGAGGGAGAGAGAAAGTGTGGCGTGGAAAAATAATTGACACTATACCCCAAGTCAAACTTGACCATACCTCTTTCATACTTGCTTTCTTTTCTTTCTTTTTTTCTTTTATTCTTTTCTTTTCTTAATTTAGTGTGGGAAATTTGGGGAGTGGGGGCAGCCATGGGTTTGGCCAAGCTTGAAAATGGGTGAGTGTGGGTTTGGGTAGGAGTTCCCAAGTCAAGAAAAACCTCTCTTAGCTCAAAAATGCAACATACAACATAATTCTATTTTAATTTTATTTTATTTCAAATTTCCCTTTATCATTTCTATACAAATAAACTAGAACCATCCAAATATGTTTCTTTGAAAGAACATGTTGCAATATGTGTTTAGATGTGTCATTGTCACGACCCGAAAATGGCACGTAATGGCCCTTAAACTACGCAACGTCTACAGGAGTAACGTAATTTAAATAAGCCGAAAACCCAGCAATCTAAACCATCAAAAGTAGTAAGAATTAATAGAAGTTTTAAAACATTTGAAATCTCAACCCAAATTCTTTAAAAGTCCAACTTTATTTCCTTTAAAATTTGGCAGCACCTCCTTTGTAAAAACCAGTCCCAAAATGGGTACAACATAAATATAAGTATAGCATCCCCAAATGGGAGCAAAAACACGCCCAAAGGCGGAAAACAACCACCACAACAGATACACAACGCCGTAGCGAAGAAATAAAAGACGATAGATGTAAAACTGCATAAAAGACATCCAAGTCTCAAAATAACATACATCGTCCTCACATCAAGTCTCTAAGTCAAACATGAAAGTAGTAGATGGAGAGTAGAACGATACAACGAATATACAATACAACATTGAATAAACACAAAACCCACCTAAGCAAACTGCACACTGTGAGCCGATGCGGTATCCTCAGCAAAAGATGATAAGATAGATGAATAGCCTGCCTCAACTACTCTAGGGAACAACCTGCAAAACCCTGTGCCACAACGGGGGTGAGTTGCCAACTCATGAATAGTAAATTACATATGCAGGTAATCTCAAGTATGCACGTACAACGCGAATCTAACATATGCAACTAATAGCAACAAAAGGTCATATGAATGCAATGGTCATGAAAGGTACACTAACGGTTACTACAAATACATGAAGCAATAATATAACAATCGGTATGCAATAATCATGCAATAATAATATGACAATGTATATATGCAACAGTCAAGAAAGGTACTCTAGCAGGTACAACTAACACATGAAGTAATGCATATAAAATAGAAGTATGTAAATGCAACAGTCATGGAAGGTACTCTATCAGGTACTACTAATACATGAAACAATGCATAAACAATAAATTTCGAGTATGGGGTGAAACATGTCATTTCTGTTAGTTGTATGTATGCCCTAGAGGCCATTATTGTACATGAGATGTATATGATAGTGGATGCTGGGACATATATAGGGAGGACTTTCTTTCTCGACATGATAGTACGCTATCTGGTTGCTCTTTATCTTAACATGTACACTTATTGTCTCTCTGTTACATGTTGATAAAGCCCTTATGATGTCTACTCGACTTCAAGGATTATGATGCAGATCATACTCGTGGGGCCTGGGTAGTCCATGAGTACATCCTTCAATGTTCCTAGTCATGGGAATATCGAGACGGGGCATCGATATTCCAGAGTAGACTAGAGTATATCTTCTCGACCCATGTGATGGGCGATGGATGATCCCATATCCATTGGTGTTTGACATCAGAGATGGTATGCGGGTGCTCAGTGGAGACTGGGTGCACTGAACGGACTCGCCGAGAACTCCCAGATGGTATTATACCTCATGTCAGATGGCAGTTCTCTAGTGACACTGGTACAACTTAGTCTATTGAACCGAGATCGTCATAAAGTATTGTGTGTCTCCCACTGTGCTTTGATTTCCACCCTACCACGGCTCTACTGAGTCGTGCAAACAGGTGGTTTTTGAGTACAGTCCCGATTCACATGGAGGCAATGAGCGATATTAGGGGATTCTTCTCTCCCGGTATTGGGGGTTGATGTTGCGCTATGCTCGACTGGCCATAATTGGAAATCCCTGGAAAGGGTTGCAATGATTTACTGGTAAGTGTTATCAGTAGTTTCACGCTTGTTATGGACCATACATATCAAGCTACTGCGGTCTGACGTTTACCACCCCTATGCGAGATATGCGACATATCAGACGAACAGACCGGACTGTGCGGTAAGTGTTACTGATTGGATTCGCAGGAGTGTGAGCAGATTTGCTCGTTGATCTTCTGATCGCTCAATACCCGGGTGGCCGTTACGGTTTGCAGACCGCTTGCGGCTTGTGGGTGACTGATATGATCACCACCTACTGCCGGCGTATTGACGAGTCTTTAGAGTCCTACACAGAGGTTTCCTGGCTCAAGCGAAACGAAATAGGAGCGCATATAAGATATGCGCGGGACCGAGAATAATACCAGTACATGATACTGTATTCTATTCTCGCGATTTGTATCATCTGTCGGTTATATGTGATATAGCCGGGTTACCGAATCAAGTGTTGATTCGATATATTGATACACTAAATATTAGTCGGTTATATACGATATGACCGGATCATTAAATAAAGTGTTGATTTAATGATTTATTGTATAATTATATATTTGATATATTAATTTACATTAACTAGTATTTGTTCACTTAAGATTGATTTTCTCACTTAATGTGCACATGTTGTATATATGATATATGTTTGTGCACTAGATTGTATCATGCTTGATGATACATGCAAACTTGGGTGTATGAGTGACTTATACCATATTTAAGTTAGTGGTAAAGGTTTATATTTATTTTTTAATTCAAAATTAGTGTGCACTTTGTAATGCTTGAAGCTTCATGAAGCTTTTAGCATCATTTGACCAAGTCCACTAATTTTGTCTCACTAAAGATATTTATTAACCAAACCACTAACTTAAACTATGGTTTAGTCTCTACAATGGTTAGTTGATGACACTAACTCACCCATGGTTACATTATGATATTTTTCTTCACTTATTATTCTTTTCATATTATCCATTCTTTCTTCTTCTTCTTGTAGAGTTGCTAGGCACGCGCACAAGGGTCTACGAGGCATCAACCATGCCCGATTAAAATATTAACCGTGCCGAACAACCCGAATACGGATCTTTAAACTTGAGATTAGGCGAAAACGAATATGTTAAAATCTTTAACACTAAGTGAGAGGGATTACAACCTTTGTAGATCCGGTCCTTCACTTCATATGCTCCGTGTTGAGGTCCCTTCGCTGAGATCATCGGGTTCCGGGCTCTCGAGAGGTTCCACGAAGAGAAAGATGCAGCCTTTGCTCCCGATCTTCGATACAAAGATGATCTACCTTGAAGTTTCGTTAACACAAGCTAACACTCATGAAATGATGTGAACACCCTCATCTAAATGGCAAGGGAAGATGAGGATGATGAAGTAGGATTTTTGCTCTCTTTATTTATCTTTTTCACATATTTATTCATCACTTGGAAAAAGCTAGTAAGCTTTTTCCATGAAGAAAGAAGAAGGAAGAAGATGAAGATGAATAATCATTATCCTTTTGTGATGAATAGAAAGAATTAATATGAAAAATAATGCAACCATGGTCAAGCAAACTCATGTAGAGAATTAACTAGGGTTAGGGTTTGGGTTAGGTTAAAGCATGAGTCACTTGAAAATATCTTTCACAAAACAAAACCAAAACCTTCTAGAATCATTTAAGAAAGCTTAACCCTAATCCAAACCCTAATCATGTTTAAACTCCACTAAACATGTTGCATTAGTTATCATATCATGTTACAATATTATATATCACATATATAATATTTATCGTAACAAAATAAAATAATACAATTAACATATATCGTATATATATCAATGTATTACCCGAGTGAGAAAAAGAATCTTTTAGTGAGCTAATATTAGTTAATGTCATTTAATATATCATATATAATATTATACATTAAATTATCGAATCAACACTTGATCCGACAATCCGTCTATATCGCATATAACCGACTAATATTTATCCGTACCGATTCATCGAATCAACACTTGATCCGATGACCCGGCTGATATCAAATATCGCGAGAATAAAATACGATATCACATACCGCATTATCCTCGGTCCCGCACATATCACATACGTGCCCCTACTCCGTTTTGCCTGAGTCAAGAAACCTCTTTGTAGGACTCTAAAGAATCGTCAATACGCAGGCAGTAGGTGATGATCATATCAAACACCCACAAGCTGCAAGTGGTCAGCTAAACGTAACAGCTACCCAGGTATTGAGCGCTCAGAAGATCAACAAGCAAGCCTGTAACTTCTCCTGTGAATCCAAACAGTAACACTCCCGTACAGTCCGGTCTCGTCGTCTGATATGTTGCATATCTCGCCTAGGGGTGGTAAACGTCAGACCCCAGTAGCTCGATAAGTCGTGTCGATATGAGGTCTATAACAGTTCGAGAAACTACTGATAATACTTACCAGTAAATCTCAGTAACCCAGGCCAGGGATTTCCGGTTATAGCCAATCGAACACAGCACAACATCAACTCCCTATACCGGGAGAGACGAATCCCCTCCTATCTCTCATTGCCTCCATGTGATTCAGGACTGTACCCAAAAGCCACCTTTTTGCACGCCCTCTTGGACGTGGTATGATGGAAATCAAAGCACAGTGGGAATCACACAAGGCTCTATGACGATCTCGGGTCAACAGACTACTCTGTACCAGTGTCACCGGAGAACTGCCATCTGACGTGAGGTATAATACCATCTGGGAGTTCTCGGCGAGTCCATCCAGTGTACCCAGTCTCCACTGAGCACCCGTACACCATCCTTGATGTCAAACACCGATGGATATGGGATCATCCATCGCCCATCATATGGGTCAAGATGCGTATACGCTAGTCTACTCTGGTGTATCGATGCCCTGTCTCGATACACCCTCGACTAGGAACAGTTATAGGATGTACTCGTCGACTACCGTGGCCCCACTAGTATGATCTCATCATAGTCCCAGTAGTTGAGTGCATATCCTAAGGGCTTTATCAATATGTAATATAGAGACAATCAGAGTACATGTTAAGATAAAGTACAACCAGATAGCATACTATCATGTCAAGCAAGAAAGTCCTCCCTTTATATGTCCAAGCATCCATTACAATATACATCGTATGTACAGTAATGGCCTCTAGGGCATACATATAACTAACAATCTCCCACTTGCACTAGGGCCATCTGTTGTGGTATCACATACCCAACAATTAGCTGCGGTTGAAGTATCTCATACTCAACCATCCCATAAAAGTCTCTACAGGGAAAAAGGCCTTTGTGAGTGGATCCGCGCTGTTGTCCTCTGTGTCTACTCTCCTAACCTCGATCTCCCTGGAGATCAACCATCTCCATGATCAGGTGATACTGCCTAAGAATTATATCTGGATTTCTGATGGGACGGTAGTTCCTTGGCTAAAGCCATAACTCCATTGTCACACAATGGTAGGAACGAAGTTCATCTCATGAACTTATATTTAACCAGACTGCCTCTTTGGTAGCATCCTTGGTAACGATGTATCTTGCCTTTAATCGTCTAGTAAGTCACGGTATCTAGCTTGGAACTCTTCAAACATACCGTCCCTCCACTGAGGGTAAAGACAATGCCTGCGACTGACATTCAGTCGTTCTTATCACCCTGGAACCTTTCCAGTAATTCTCCCCAGGATCGATTGATACCATCTCACTACAACTAGTGAGTATCCTAACATCCAATTAGATCTATCTCATAGATCCAAAACCCAGGATTTAGGAGGTATCACTTTGATCCTATATGGAGAATCCTTGTGATAAGCGGAGATTGACCGAGCGTAGCATAGGAAACTCCTTCTTTATCAAGAGTATGTCATCCACGTACTCTACGAGGATCACCACCATACTCCCAACTACCTTTTTGTATATACAAGGTTCATCTACCATTTTGATGAAGTCAAACTCTTTGACTACCACATCAAAACAGATGTTCCAACTCCGCGATGCCTGTTTTATCATATAAAACGTCTTGCACACGTTTCCGCTGCTCCCACTGTCTACGAAGCCCTCTGGCTGTGTACTTACAGACGCTCTCTTCTAAAACATCATTTAGAAAAGCAGTCATGACACCCAACCACCAGATATCGTAATCATTGAATGTAGCAGTGGCAAGTAGGATCTGGAAGGACTTAAGCATAGCTTTGAAAGTCTCAACTTTTCCATGTACACCAAGTAATCTTCTCAAGATATAATTGCTCCTGATAGGGATTTAACCCTTCAGATAAAGCAACCAAAGTCCATACTTTGTTGGTGTATATAGATTCCATCTCAGATCGCTAAGCATCCGGCCATTCTTACAGAGTCCTACTCCTGATGGCCTGCTCGAAACTAGTTGGGTCATCATCTCATGATGCAATCCTCGCTCCCACTGTCATAAAGAAACCGAAGTATCTATCAGGTGGGTGAGGAACCCTGCTAGATCGGCGGAGAGGCTGAGGTTCGTTGGAAACTATTGAATCCTTTGGTTCTACCAAATCATCAGCTGCAGTCTGTATAGCTGGAACCAATCCAGTTCTACATAACAGACCTTGCCTTGAGCTTGTCCGGATTTTGCTTTTAGACATAGGCCGGACAACCCCAAATCTTAACAAACTTAAGATATGGGCTCTTCCCTTTCCATATCATATATGAAGTGGTAGGCAACTGATTTGATTTGAACCCTATTCAATAGGTATGCAGCTTCTCAAGTGCATAACTCCCAAAAGGAAATAGGAAACTCAGTAGTACTCATCATAGAGCACACCATATCACATAGGGTGCTATTGCTCCGCCCCGATACACCGACGTGCTTTGGTGTATTCGAAGGAGTAATGCTGAGAGAGAATCTCATTCTCCTTTAGAATAGTCCAGGAATTCCGTGCTCAAGTATTCTCCTCCTTGATCTCATCAAAGGACATAATACTTACACCCGTTTTTGGTTCTCTACTTCTAACTTATATTCCATGAATATCTCAAAAGGTTCGGACCTGTGTTTCAACAAAAACATATGTCTGAATCTTGAGAGATTATCAGAGAATGTAATGAAGAACAAAGAACCGGTCCTGACATGTGTAGACAGGGGACCTTCATATATCAACATGTATCAATCCCAAGAGTTCACTAACTCTTTCTCTGTTTCCAATAAACAGATCTGTGGTCATCTTATCTTTGTGACATGACTGGCAAGTTTCACAAGATGTAAATTCAAACAAATTTAAATATGCATCTTAATGTAACTTCAGCTAGTCGTGTCGGATTGATATGACCTAGTCTACAATACCTCAAGAAGGATTCGTTCATTTCTGAACACTTCATCTCTCGTGTGTGTTCTGTATACTAAGAACTGTAGTTTGATTTAGAAAACGTGCCTGAACCGATCAACTCTTGATATAGGAAATGTTCAAAACATTATCCAACAATACAAAATTATATCACTTCTTTACTAATAAAGAAACTGATATGATGTTGTATATCAGGTTCGGTATTTAATAACATTCGTTCAGAATCAATGTATTCTGGTAATACAGGGTGATAGTGACCAACAGACTTGGATGCAACACTTGCACCGTTTTCTGTCTCATGAAACTTATCACCCGTTCTCAGTTCTGTACCTTTCTGTAGCCCATGTAACAGATTACATATGCGGGATCCTGATCCGGTATCACATACCCAGGACGTAAAGGATACTGAGAAACAGTTCTCTGTAATGAACACACCCGAAGATGATGCATCAACATGCACTTTCTTCGTTTGGGCGGCACGGGAAATCTGGTATTCCCCAATTTCCTGCTCTATCTTATAACAATTATAAGTTGGAGCGGGACCAACGTTCCCTGGCTTAGTATAACAAGCGGGTTCGGTCAATATATCCATTTTATTATCTTGATTAAGGCGTGATATGGTCGCTACCTGGAGAGAGAGAGATGAAAACACTCAGCGTATGCTCTTGCAAGATTAGATTGGTTATATAATATATCTAATCAGGATGTCTCCCACTGTTTTAATCAAATCTTCCTTCAAACCCTAAAAGGAAAGACTAGCCGGGATTAATTACACGCTACAAGTTCGCCAATCTTTCAGCCAGGCCAGTGTCGGTACTTTGAGGGAGGTCCCCCGTGCTTTCGCACGAACCTAATTAAAGTAAACCTCATTTTCCCAGGGGCGTAACCCCGTTAACACCTTTCTAGACACCTACTTGATCGGCTAATTGAAATGTGTAAAACTCTCCCAGGAGTAACTCTTACTCGCAGCGGGTATCGGGATCCAACTATCTTATAGAAGGTATGCAATCTCATTGCAAATTTCAACACTTGAAATTCCCAATAATATTTTGCCCCTAGCGATCTATGACCTTAACTAAGTCAACAAACCATAAATCGCAAGTCAAGTTCAACCCGTACATTTCCCGATTGAATTAAACCCACCCGTACGACCCTTAACTGAGTCAACAAGGCCGTACGAATACCCTAATCCAATCACATCTCATATTTTAGCAGATAAACATTACTTAGCTACCGTACACTATGCCTTAACTAAGTCAACAAACATAGCACGAATACTAAATAATATCTATCTGAAATGATGGAGGGCTACGTAGGTTTTTCAGAAAACCCTGAGCGTAATGAACTTGATATCGTCGTAGAATCGAGTGATTTGAAATGGAGTGTTTTTAAGGCTTTTCTAGTTTTGCTAAAGGGGTCACTCCCGGTGAAGGGATCGTCGGCCCTTTCCTCATCGAATAAGGTGCAGGATATTTCACAAATACCACTATGCAAAGCAAGAACTATAGAAGCAATCAAAAGACAAACCGAGTTTGTAGCATCTGCCAGTTATTGCTAAAGGAGTCACTCCCGGTGAAGGGATCTCGGTCCTTTCCTTATCGAATAAGGTGTTGGATGTTCTATAAGGAACACCGCTATGCAAAGCAAGAACTAGAGCTACCAGTTTTTTTTTTAAACAAGTTTCTACAACATCTTAGGTTTCTTTTATTTCATTAATCTCATTAATGAAGTCCCATTTTATTATGCTTCACAAGCATCTCTTTTGAAACGAAATCTGCAATATAACATATATCTCATATATATAATATAAACATTCATCTCAGGCAGTAATATGATCTCATCACAGAACATTGCAGCAAAAGAACATATATGAAATATTGGATATACTAGGACGTCCGTGTTTTAGTACGAGCCTGTATAAAATACGGATTCCACGGTCGCGATGAATAGCCAAACCCACATCCCTAGACCCCTACGAGAGCGGCAAGTAACACTGCCAATTCTAGGGTTAGGAGACCCGGTCTCGACTCCTCGAGATGGTCTCCCACTGGACCCTAGAACCCGGTTACTTGTGCTCCCCGCCTTGGGTCTACCTAATGCGGAAAAGTAAATAATATACAACGGTGACATCTTCCGCTACCTGGAAGTGCCCCAATAAAAGAATATTACATACAAAAGAATTTTACATGAATGAAAAAGAAAAACTCTCATCTCACATAAAACCCCCGGCTATTCAAACGCGACGATCCAATACAACATATCACAGCAACATATAATATCTCATATCATCAACGTAAGCAAGTATGCGTATCCCGATTGTCGTTGATGTATAGCAACGAAGCCGGCGATACACCACATACTACGCTTACGGTCACAGAAAAGAAAGTGTAAAACTACAACAGTTGGAATCCGCAACCTCCTTAGACATCGCATGCCTAACCAAATGAATTCCTTAGACATCACATGCCTAACAATTATAAACCCCGCATTTTAGTCTCATTATCGAAAACTCTTTTCAATATCAAGTCGGGTAATTCAACAAGATTCCCGTTGTCCTTATCGAATGCTCGTCGCAAACTTTAGTAGACGGCCGCACCCCCAGATGCCGTCGACGAAGTGCACTAAGGCGGAACACCGCTGCCGCGAGCACCCGAACGGATGCTTTCGGCGACGGGGTTCTCCTACAGTCACTTGGTCGGGGCTTTGGGGCATAGCTGTCTATTAAGTTTACCCGGCGAGTATCCGCGTACACTACGTGATTGCGACGGACTTTTGATCGCATCAAAATTCCGTGGCAACCGATCAAGTGAGACTAAAGTGCTGTGTTTATAACATTCATATTAGTTATCTCATAACTACCTGTGGATTCCAAATATTGTATCACATTCCAGATAAATAGACAAAGTTAAACTTTCCGATCGAATCATCAAACACCCAAGATTTCCCCAATATATCTCAACACTTGAAATCCGTTTAAAAACATCCATCACATGCCACAGTACCAATGGTCCAGCCGTAGAAGGGTCAAGCCAACGCCTCACATGTGGCACGCCGTACTGCCCCAAACCCTAAGGTTCAAAATGCAGTTCAAGACGGTCACATAATCGAGTTAAGGTTTGTTGTCTTCTAGAGGGTCCACCGCGTTACTTGCATGACTTAGAACGTTCTTAAACACGAGAAAAAATCCAACTTTTGAAAAAATTTCCGACAGGGGAAAAAGTGAGTTATTGATATCCGTTCGAACTTTTTAACAGTTTCTAAAATTATCCGGACAAAACTAAACAAAGTTATAATAGCCGATCGAATCTTTAAGTCCCCAATATAACCCAGAAAACACAACACTGGAATGAAAATAAAAAATTCCCAGAAGAATCAGGCATCACCTACGGAGATTACTGTAGAAACAGAATTCCCTGATCCTTACATACGGCCGCGGAACCGCCGCAAAAACCAGGTTATGGCCGCTGTTCCGGGGCTCTACAGTGGATTCAGGGGGTCGTTTTCTACAGTAATACTTATATTTACCTGCTCTATTTTCTGAGCATTTTTAATTCACAAAAAATCACATTTTAGAAAAATTTCCAGAAACTAGGGTATATCGGGTTTTCCGGGTTCGATCGGACTTTAAACTTCGTCTAGACTTCGCCTAAAGCTCTTGCTTGGCTCTGATACCACTGTAGGGTTGCTAGACATGCGCACAAGGGTCTACGAGGCATCAACCATGCCCGATTAAAAAATTAGCCGTGCCGAACAACCCGAATACGGATCTTTAAACTTGAGATTAGGCGAAAACGAATATGTTAAACTCTTTAACACTAAGTGAGACGGATTACAACCTTTGTAGATCCGGTCCTTCACTTCATATGCTCCGTGTTGAGGTCCCTTCGCTGCGATCATCGGGTTCCGGACTCTCGAGAGGTTCCACGAAGAGAAAGATGCAGCCTTTGCTCCCGATCTTCGATACAAAGATGATCTACCTTGAAGTTTCGTTAACACAAGCTAACACTCATGAAATGATGTGAACACCCTCATCTAAATGGCAAGGGAAGATGAGGATGATGAAGTAGGATTTTTGCTCTCTTTATTTATCTTTTTCTCATATTTATTCATCACTTGGAAAAAGCTAGTAAGCTTTTTCCATGAAGAAAGAAGAAGGAAGAAGATGAAGATGAATAATCATTATCCTTTTGTGATGAATAGAAATAATTAATATGATAAATAATGCAACCATGGTCAAGAAAACTCATGTAGATAATTAACTAGGGTTAGGGTTTGGGTTAGGTTAAAGCATGAGTTACTTGAAAATATCTTTCACAAAACAAAACCAAAACCTTCTAGAATCATCTAGAAAGCTTAACCCTAATCCAAACCCTAATCATGTTTAAACTCCACTAAACATGTTGCATTAGTTATCATATCATGCTACAATATTATATATCACATATATAATATTTATCGTAACAAAATAAAATAATACAATTAACATATATCGCATATATATCAATGTATTACCCGAGCGAGAAAAAGAATCTTTTAGTGAGCTAATATTAGTTAATGTCATTTAATATATCATATATATTATTATACATTAAATTATCGAATCAACACTTGATCCGACAATCCGGCTATATCGCATATAACCGACTAATATTTATCCGTACCGATTCATCGAATCAACACTTGATCCGATGACCCGGCTGATATCAAATATCGCGAGAATACAATACGATATCACATACCGCATTATCCTCGGTCCCGCACATATCACATACGTGCCCCTACTCCATTTTGCCTGAGTCAAGAAACCTCTGTGTAGGACTCTAAAGAATCGTCAATACGCCGGCAGTAAGTGATGATCATATCAAACACCTACAAGCTGCAAGCGGTCAGCTAAACGTAACAGCTACCCAGGTATTGAGCGCTCAGAAGATCAACAAGCAAGCCTGTAACTTCTCCTGTGAACCCAAACAGTAACACTCCCGTACAGTCCAGTCTCGTCGTCTGATATGTTGCATATCTCGCCTAGGGGTGGTAAACGTCAGACCCCAGTAGCTCGATAAGTCGTGTCGATATGAGGTCTATAACAGTTCGAGAAACTACTGATAACACTTACCAGTAAATCTCAGCAACCCTGGACAGGGATTTCCGGTTATAGCCAATCGAACACAGCACAACATCAACTCCCTATACCGGGAGAGACGAATCCCCTCCTATCGCTCATTGCCTCCATGTGATTCGGGACTGTACCCAAAAGCCACCTTTTTGCACGCCCTCTTGGACGTGGTATGATGGAAATCAAAGCACAGTGGGAATCACACAAGGCTCTATGACGATCTCGAGTCAACAGACTACTCTGTTCCAGTGTCACCGGAGAACTGCCATCTGACGTGAGGTATAATACCATCTGGGAGTTCTCGGCGAGTCCGTACAGTGTACCCAGTCTCCACTGAGCACCCGTACACCATCCTTGATGTCAAACACCGATGGATATGGGACCATCCATCGCCATCATATGGGTCAAGATGCGTATACGCTAGTCTACTCTGGTGTATCGATGCCCTGTCTCGATACACCCTCGACTAGGAACAGTTATAGGATGTACTCGTCGACTACCATGGCCCCACTAGTATGATCTCATTATAGTCCCAGTAGTCGAGTACATATCTTAAGGGCTTTATCAATATGTAATATAGAGACAATAAGAGTACATGTTAAGATAAAGTACAACCAGATAGCATACTATCATTTCGAGCAAGAAAGTCCTCCCTATATATGTCCAAGCATCCATTACAATAAAGATCGTATGTACAGTAATGGCCTCTAGGGCATACATATAACTAACACTTCTTCTTCTTCATCAAGAAGAAAAAGCTTGCAAGATTTTTCTAAAGTGAAGAAATAAAGTGAGAAATCCAAATCTAAAGTGAACTCATTTCCTATTTCATCATCCTCTACTTTAGGGTGTTCTCTTCACAAAGTTCTTCACCTAGTGAAATGGAAGCTTGAGTTTGAGTCTTCTCGACGTAGATCATCTTCGGCCTCGAAGTCAACGAGCTAGCCCATTCATTTCTCCGGGAAAACCATCACTAGAGTCCGGGATCTCGATGATCGCAGCGAAGGGACATCAAAACGGAGCTTTAGAAGTGAAAGACCGGATCTACAAAGGTTGTATTTTCTTTCACTTCTCTTTGTAATGTTAGATTACAAGTTTTGTTACCCTAGTTTTCTAATATGATCTTTAGGTTGATTGCTTAGCACCCCCTCAAATTTTTGTTGTGGCATGTGTGTTGCTTGCAAACCCTAGGCTAGGTGCTAAGGAATCCCAACAATTTCCACGGAATCCTAACATCGTGGTAGGATCAAAATCCATCAAGACAATCCAAATCCCAATTTCCTCAAATCAGCCCCCAAATTGGCTCTCATATCATATAAGTCTCACAAATCCTGAATGTACAATATCAAGTAAATCTCATATATCCTGAATGTACAAAATCAAGTAAATCTCAAATGTCCTAAATCCAATATCAAGTGAATCTCTTATATCCTAGGTAAATTTGCATGAATAATTATGATGAAATATATGAATTTATATGTATACATATATATTAGCGTCCCACTCCACTAATATATATATATATGCATATATAACAGCGTCCCACTCCACTGTTATATATACTTAGGAGTAAAATATCATGAAAACAATGTGTCAAGCATCGATACAGAAATGGTGATCTATCAGGTGCTGTCACCCCGACTGGCACCTATGTATCATACGCTATACCGAAAGCTCGTGTGCCTAGCTCTAACCCTCGCTTCTCGACGTATCCATATGCACATGACTCCCATCAGTATCCCCACGATAACCGCCGAGTCATTGGTAATGTCACCGGATGGTATGGTTCCCCTGCCAGGCTAATGTGCATGTTACATCGACTCTTGCCCCGGGATACCTCCAGGGCCCCACCATGTACCCTCATACAGCCCACGACGCTCCTCGCATGGAGTACATATATCAGAACCGATAAATCTCATGATGGATGCTGAAATATCATATCAAGAGGAACCGGGTTTTTCAAATAATGCATAATTTCATGAAACTACCACGGTCCTCAAATCCAGAAAACATCATGAAAAATTTATATCTCAATGCGAAAATCCATGAATATAATATATGCAACATAAAACTGTAATGTAAGCATATAAAGGAAAAGCCGCTAATTAACTGCAACAAGTTAAAATATATAACATGCGTTTCCTAATTTCTCAAATTCTAAATAACATTAAGTAAAGGTAAACATGTAGCTATAACCAGATATATGTGTAAACATAAAGGTATAGCAAGATATATGTATCAACCTTTTAGTTGTGATGTGATATACCCTCCGGGTATAAGTGAAGTATGCAAGCAAGGTATACAGGTATGCTATATGTCATATGCATAAAGAAATATGAATCAATGTCTCAATATCCCTAACCAAACAATATTATATAGGTATGTGTGTTGTGCGTAACATGGCAATTATTGACGGTGTGTGTGGCATACAATCAGTGCTCGTGCAACATGATCCGTCAATAATATGTGTAGTGTCCTAAGAGAAATAGTCCAAGCACAACAAGTAACTAAGCAATTAGGTGAATGCACAACTCTAAATATGAAATAGAATATGCGACATGTCATGTCATCTCTAGCCCAGACGCATAACGCCATGCGGGTGATTCCCCTGTAGATGTTAAATATACTCACCAACGCTCCCGGCTAAGTGAAGCCAACCACCTGTTTTCCCTTTGTCGCAGCGTCCGATGTCCCCGCCTGCGAACCTAAAACAATAAAATGATAAAACAAGTGTATATTAGTAATAGACCCAAAACACGTACAAACTACGTTTAACCGACGCAACAACACAAAACTTACTCTCAAGTGTCCGTATTGTGGCTAACGTGCGTAGCGACACGACGAAAACAACTCAAGAGAAAAACCACACAAAGTGCATGATCCGTGTCGTATAACGTATCGCGCTTAGACATAACACAAGAAACTACCTAGGTGCTCCCAGATTTTGCATACAGAGAAAACCTAACAAACAAACAGAACCAAACACACCTAAACCAAAGCATAGACCTACCCACAAAAACCCAAACCCCAACTCCTCTCCAAAACCGAGGTCGCCGGATCTCCCTTCAGACGTCGCCGGCCAAGGTCCGAGCAGGGGGTCTCGTTCTTCAGGTGAAGTCCTATGGTCTCAGGTACAACACAACAACATTGTTTGGTTTTCTAGTAAACTTTCTGGGTCACAGCAGATCACAAATGTCACATATAGGCACTAAAAATACGATATTTGCATGAAACGATACAAAACACTATCTAAACTGAAATTAACCAGCTAAGCTACACAATAAACACATAAACAACGGAAAGAGATCATTACCTAACCAAAAGAACTCAAAGATCCAAGCTTTGCAAGCTCCAAGACATCCAAGAGGCAAATCCAAGAAAAAGATGTGATTTTGGGTGAGATTTGTGAAGGATTGTGATGAAATGGAGAGTGTTCAGTTTGAGTGAATGGAAGAGATGAGAATATGAGCAAGAGATAGAGAAAATGAGAGAGAGTGAATGATAAAGGGAGAGGGAGGTGAGTGTAGGGTGAGAGGTAAGTGCACCATCAGCATTAATTCTCCATTAATACTTTCACACACACCTCATAAAGCCACCTCCTCACTACAAAAGAAATATCTTTCTCCCACAAAAGATCTTGAGGTTTAGGGTTAAGGATTGGATTAAGCAAAGAAATTAGACAAATGGTCAAGTGTCATGGTTGCTAAGAACAAGATTAGCATAAACAAAGCCTCACATTAACGTGCACACGTGCGTGCATGCCATAACAAATAATAATAAAATTATTAATTAAATATTATAAAATGTGAGGAACCCGAATTAGTAAACTTTTTACAGTAAACCCGCATTAACGTCTAAATTAGTACTAACCGAAATCTAAGGCGTTACAATCTCCCCCCTTATAAAAATTCGTCCCCAAATTTAAAATTTTCACTAAGCGTACCTTCAAAGATAAGATTACAAAACTCTCAAATCTCACTCGCAGCCTTCCAAGTGATCACTTCACTATGCGGCCACGTCCAAGAAAAACCCTCCACAGATGGCAAGACCCTTGACCGAAGTTTCTCCAACTGTCGAGCCATTAACACAATTGGCTGCTGGTGAACGAAAAGATCGAGTCCAAGCTAAATGGTCTAGTGCTGAATCTAGTGAGAAAGTCATGAAGGTAATTGCAATGTATCCACATAAGGAATACGGGGTGAGTACTAAATAATTTGGGCGGAAGTGCCAAGTTATATGAAACGAAACTAACTCGCTTGAGGATCTCATAAGGACCTACAATCCTGGGATAGGCTTCCCAAAACACAACACGTCATTCATCGGAAAATCCATAGGAATACATGATCTCCCACTGCAAACTTAAGTCTGCGCCACCACGGTCGGCATAAGACCTCTATCTGCACTGGGCTACCTCATCCTGACCTGAACCAACTGGATCATTTCCGAAGCCTCTAGACAAGCTGGGGTCCAAAAATCCTACTTACGCAGAGTCAGAGAAACAGACTGGAGATCGACACCACCTAACAACAAAACCTAAAGGTTGCCAATTGGAGTGTCTCCTGATAACAGCTATCGAAGGAGAACCCTAACAATGGCAAGTGAGGATTCCAACTGCCGACAACAATTAGTATGTACGCACAAGCATATCCTCCAGAGTCGGTATAGCCCGCTCTCACAAACCCATCATCCTGCGGATGGAAAAACGGAGCTAAAGCTCAACCAGTACCCAAGGCTTCCTGAAACTCCTGCCCAAGACGGCAAGTGAACAGGGTGCCTCTATTGGATACAACACATGAAGGAACTCCGTGCAAACGCAACAACTTAACAAAGAAAAACTGAGCAAACCGAGTATAACCGGACAAAAAACACCAAAATGGAGTCACACCCTGACTAAACCTGGGTAGACGCCTCAACGAATATGTATGGAGATCTGCTCCCATTCCCACTTCGGAACGGTTAAAGGTTGCAACTCTCCAGCCGATCTCAGATGCTCAACCTTAGCTCACAACAAGACGGACACTTTGAAACGAAATCTGAAACTTCACTCTTCATCACTGCCCACCCGTAACTATCTCACAAGTCACGTCAAATGTTGGTGGAACTTGAATGAACACAGAAAGCTGACTGATGTGCCTGCTCTAGGATTTCGCGTCTCTACCTATCAGTAACAGATACACACAAACGTGCCTCTAAATGTAGCACACCTTGGTCACAAATTAAGGACTCCGAATCTTTACCCAGCCGAGTATGCTCAGAATCTCAGACAATGAGCATCAGCGGGCAGTACCTCACGAAAGCGATTAAGGAAAAGAGGTCGGGCGCGGACATGAGCAAGCTGTCCCCTCAGTAAAGGCGAACTTAAGCTGTACTCCACGATCGCACAAGAACAGTAAATCTGCAGAAGACTGTCTCAACAATCAAAACCCGCTGCAGGAAGATGTACATTAAGCTCTGATAGTTCATGAAAATCTGACACGACTCTCCGAACAAGTAGTGTCTCCAAATCTCCAACTCACGACCACCGCGGCCATCTCCAGATCATGAGTAGGATATCCTGCTCATACTTTCTCCAACTTTCGGGAAGCAAAAGCGATAACTCTATAGTGCCACATCAGTACACAATCGAGCACCACTCGCGAAACGTCACAGTTACACAACAAAGTCGCCCGAACCAGCAAGCAATAAAGAACTGGTGCAGTTGTCAACCGAGTCTTCAACTGCCGAAAACTCCATACGCATGCCTCATTCCAAAGAAAAGAACCTCCTTTCCGGCCAGTTCAGTCAACGGTGCAGCGATACACTAGTAATCCTGCACGAAACGGCGGTAATAACCTGCTAAGCCCAAAAATCTACGGACTTTCGTCACGTACACAAGTCTAGGCCAAAGCTGTACGGCCTCGATCTTCCTCGGGACCATAAGAAAACCATCTCCCGTAACTACAAGATCTAGGAGTCGACACAATCAATCTTGAAGGAACACTTCGAGAATTTAGCAAACAGCTGGTGCTCTCCCAGTATCTGCAAAACAAATTCTCAAGTGCTGCTCCTGTTCCTCACGACACATTGGAATAGACCAGAATTTCATCAATGACACAACAATAAACTGGTCGAGGAACGGCCTGAGGAAACCTGGTTCATCATATCCACGAATGCTGCTAGGGCATTGGTGAGTCCAACGACACCACCAAAAACACAAACTGCCCGTAGCGCGCACAAAAGCAGTCTTCGGAATGTCATCACTCCGAACCCGCAACAATGATGACCTGATCCCAAACAAACTTAGAAAAAGTCTCGCACTCTAGAGCTGATCGAAGAAATCGTCAATGCGAGGTAAAGGATACCTATCCGCACCATAAGCCGGTTCAATTGACGATCCATCAATACACAACCTCAAACTTCCGTCTTTCTCCTTGACGAACAGAAATAGGAGCTCCCCAATGCGAAACACTCAAACGCACTAGCCCCCCAACAAACAACTCTGCAGCTGATCCTTAAGCTCCCTAAGCTCCACCGGCTCATCTGGAACAACGTCGAAAAACTCTCGCACGATAGGAATCCGGTCCAACAAACCCACTGTTGTTCCGGTATCATGAATGAACGCCAAGAATCCTCGACATCCTCTCCCCAAAAGTCGACTAGCGAAAAAGGCTGAATTCAAGCTGTGAGAGGCGGCACCACTGTCCCTCTGCACAACAAGAACTGACTCGCCGGGAAAACAAAACCTGACTGTTTTCTCGCGGCAGTCCACAGACGCCTAGCACGTAGCTAACCAGTCCGTGCCCAGGAGAACATCAAATCCAACATCTCTAGAAGGATCAAAACGACGGACGAAAATCTATCTCCTATCCGATTGGCACACGACCAAAACACGTGTCGCGCAACAAAAGAATCGCTGACAGAAGTTAACACAACAAACGATTGATCTAGCTAACACGTCACTCCTCGTCCCAAGCCTCCGCTACTCCTGCGACGGTCACAAAATCTGTCTCGACGGCTATGCCTCTGTCTCTAGGCTGGTACACCGGTATGAGTCCTCCACGGTCCTCGAATTTCAAAAGTCTCAAGAAGACGTGCCTCGTCAACTGGAGATGCATCCACTGCTGCTATGTAGGTGGCGGAATGGTGAGTGCCGATCGCAAAGAACAACTGGGTAACATGGGTGACAAGCTCCTGTCGCTGCGCTTGAATGGCCTCAACCAATGAACTCATCGTTTGGCGCATGTCCTGCATCTCTGCCACAACCCTAGCGATGCTATCTGTCGAAGGCGGATCCATCTGCTCCTGTACAACGAGCGCGCCATCCTACTCAGTCCTCGTCCCACTCGAGTCCAACCTGACCTCGGCTCTCGCTGCAACATTCTGAGTCCCTATAGTCATCGGCGGCAAAGGCTAAAAATGGAAAAAGGATTCGATATGAACACGGAAATCGAATCACAAGGATAAGTATCATCAAGGAAGGAATTTCAAGCAATTGGTACTTAGGTCACTTTAGGCGGAGTACCGCATCGTGAGTATGCCACGGACATACACACACTACGTTACTCTTCTTAAGTTACCTTCTCCATCATACCAAGGTCATCCTACACTCCGAAAGGTAAAACCTAGCTCTCTGATACCAACTTTGGCACGAACCAAAAATGGCACGTGATGGCCCTTAAACTACGAAACGTATACAGGAGTAACGCAATTTAAGTAAGCCGAAAACCCAGCAATCTAAACCATCAAAAGTAGTAAGAATTAATAGAAGTTTTAAAACATTTGAAATCTCAACCCAAATTCTTTAAAAGTCCAACATTATTTCCTTTAAAATTTGGCCGCACCTCCCTTGTAAGAACCAGCCCCAAACATGGGTACAACATAAATATAAGTAAAGCCTCCCCAAACGGGAGCAGAAACACGCCCAAAGGCGGAAATCAACCACCACAACAGATATACGACGCCGTAGCGAAGAAATGAAAGTCGATAGATGTAAAACTGCATAAAAGACATCCAAGTCTCAAAATAACATACAACATCGTCCTCACATCAAGACTCTAAGTCAAACATGAAAGTAGTAGATGGAGAGTACAAGGATACAACGAATATACAATACAACATCGGATAACCACAAAACCCACCTAAGCAAACTCCATACTGTGAGCCGATGCGGTATCCACAACAAAAGATGATAAGATAGATGAATAGCCTGCCTCGACTACTCTGGGGAACAACCTGCAAAACTCTGTGGCACAACGGGAGTGAGTTTCCAACTCGTGAATAGTAAATAACATGTGCAGGTAATCGCAAGTATGCACGTACAGCGCGAATCTAACATATGCAACTAATAGCAATAAAAGTTCATATGAATGCAATGGTCATGAAAGGTACACTAACGGTTACTACAAATACATGAAGCAATAATATGACAATCGGTATGCAATAATCTTGCAATAATGATATGGCAATGTATATATGCAACAGTCATGAATGGTACTCTAGCAGGTACACCTAACACATGAAGTAATACATATAAAATTGAAGTATGCAAATGCAACAGTCATGGAAGGTACTCTATCAGGTACTACTAATACATGAAACAATGCATAAATAATAAATGTGGAGTATGGGGTGAAACATGTCGTTTCCGCGGAATCCTGACATCGTGGTAGGATCAAAATCCATCAAGACAATCCAAATCCCAATTTCCTCAAATCAGCCCCCAAATTGGCTCTCATATTATATAAGTCTCACAAATCCTGAATGTACAATATCATGTAAATCTCATATATCCTGAATGTACAAAATCAAGTAAATCTCAAATGTCCTAAATCCAATATCAAGTGAATATCTTATATCCTAGGTAAATTTGCCTGAATAATTATGATGAAGTATATGAATTTATATGTATACATATATATTAGCGTCCCATTCCACTAATATATATATATATATATATATATATATATATATATATATGCATATATAACAGCGTCACACTCCACTGTTATATATACTTAGGAGTAAAATATCATGAAAACAACGTGTCAAGCATCGACACAGAAATATTGATCTATCAGGTGCTATCACCACGACTGGCACCCTGATAGGTAGGTATCATACGCTATACCGAAAGATCGAGTGCCTAGCTCTGACCGTCTCCTCTCGACGTATCCATACACACATGACTCCCGTCGATATCCTCACGATAACCGCCGAGTCATTGGTAATGTCACCGGATGGTATGGTTCCCCTGTTAGGCTGATGGGCATGTTACATCGACTCTTGCCCCGAGGTACCTCCGGGCCCCACCATGTACCCTCATACGGCCCACGACGCTCCTCACATGGAGTATATATATCAGAACCGATAAATCTCATGGTGGATACTGAAATATCATATCAAGAGGAACCGGGTTTTTCAAATAATGCATAATTTCATGAAACTACCACAGTCCTCATATCCAGAAAATATCATGAAAAATCCATATCTCGATGTGAAAATCCATGATGTAACATTTCAGAAAATATAAAATATTATTTTTGGAATTTAATATTAAAATAATATATTTCCCGAAAACTGCCCGATTTGCGAAATTTGGGTTTCCGAAAAAGGTTATAAATATATACCAATAATTGTGAAATAATTGGAAATTAATATGATTTATTCATTTAAAAATATATTTAAAGGATTTGGCATTTTTAAAATTTATTATATGCAGTTTTGATAAAAACACGATTAGTGCACTGTTAATCGCGATTAAGCTAAATCCGTGTTTCTACAATTTTCCATGGCTAGTGGACCATGATATGTTACATGTTGTTTCATTTCATTTGTGTTATGGTTTTATTGTGGTGAGAAAAGAAAAAAGAAAAGAAAAATGTGTCATGATGAGTTGGAGAGAGAAAGGGGACATAATGATGACTTGGAAAGTGAGTGGGTGAGAATAATTGAGAGAGAGGGGGGGCTGCCTCATACTTTTTCCCCACCATTTCTTTTTGCATCTCCTTCTTCATCTTCCTCACCTCATCTCCCTCCACCTTCAACCCCTAAATCCACCTACAAAACTCCATCAAAACCGTATACCCTTTCACAAAAAAATGATCATCTCCTCACCCACATCGCGATGAACCAAGAAAATGTAAGTCCATGTCACGCACCCCACGAACTTGCGGGGAGGCGGAATATATGAAAAACGATTATCAAAGCTTCGTAACACGGACGTGAGAGCATGAATCGTATCTAAACCGTTACTAGCAAACTACGAGAGGTTTAATTACTCGGATTCGAAGTTATACCTCACGTTACTTGTCCTTCGGGTCTTCATCGCTGTACTCCACTCCTCGTAGGCTCCTTGGAACATCGGCACCTCAACAGCCTCCTCGAGTCAAAGACGATCCACCCGAGAGCTCCTACGCCAAGCTTGATCTCTAACTTGAGATAACTATATTGCTCAAAGTGCTAATCTAAGCTACCTAGGGGATATAGAGTGAGGTTATGGATGTATTAGTCTGGCTAACCTTTGATCTCAACACATGAGAGGTTAGGGTTAGGGTTTCAAGAATGAGAGAGCTTGAGGAGAGAGAAGGTGATGATAAGAATGATATTGAAAAATGAACTCATTAGAATATATCAACCATAACAATTTATCAAATAAATAATATATATGATTAATCATCATGGTTGATGCATTCACCTTGTGTGATTCATCTCATGAGTCATTAGCTCAATAAATGAAGCATTAACTCCATGGATGAATCACACAAATGAGTCATTAAGCAATAAATGCTTATGCCACATTAACCCCCAAGTCACCATGCATCTAGAAGCTTCCCGGAAAATTACGAGAACGCCCCTCCAATCCGTGAAAACACGGAAAAACTTTAGACTGTATAAATCAAATAACCTGATACTAGAATCTGGCTTAAACCAAAGCCGACTAGTAAAAATTGTCCGAACGCCGTACGTGCGTTTAAACACGTATGCGTCCAAACCCTTGTCGTAAAACCATACGACCTCTATACCGTTTCTCCTGGAGCAGGGAAACTCTCTTTGTGGGACTCTAAAGACTTGACACTACGCTGGCAGTGGGTTTAACGACAGACCGCAAGCGGCACTAGCTGTACGTAACGGTCCCCAGGTAGATGTCGATAAGAAGGCCGATGAGGAAACCCATCCGAACTCCTACCGAGCCTGATGTGACAATCTTTGTACAGTCCGGTCTGTTCGTCTAAGACTATCGCATATCCATCCTAGGGGGCGGCAAGCGTCAGTCCCCTAATAGCGGTATAAGTCATGTCGGAGCGTAGCCCATTACACCCTGAGAAACTACTGGAACCTACCAGTAAATCTCGCTTGCCCTGGCCAGGGACTTTGCGTAATGGCTCTCTGACACAGCGCGATATCAACTCCCAATACCGGGAGAGACGAATCCTTTCTAACCGCCACTGCCTCCAAGTGGTCGGGACTGCACCCAACTGCTACCTGTTTGCACGACTCCTTTGAGCCATGGTAGGGTAGCAATCTAAGAACAGTGGGACACACTCGAGGCGAAGTAGCAGTGCCAAGTCTGCGGACTATGCTGTACTCATGTCACCTGGGAACTGTTAACTGACGACGGGTATAATACCAACCAATTAGTTCCCCTGCCAGTCCTGTCCGGTGTACCCGTAACCTAACGAGAACCTGTATACTATCTCCAGTACGACGTACTGACGGCTGTGGGACAAACCATCTCCCCAACTGGGATGAGAAGCGTACACACTAGTCTACTCTGGAGTATCGATGCCCTGTCTCGATACTCCTACAACTCGGGACAAGTATAGGATGTTGCTTATAGACTACCCAGCCCCCACTAGTGTGACTGCCATCACAATGCTGGTAATCAAGCAAAGATCTTATGGGCTCTACTAATATGTATAAGTGATACGTTACAAGAAACATATGCACATATTAAAGTAGACACAACCCAAGTAGCATACAACCATTTTTAGCAAGACTGTATATACAACTGTGAATATCCCAAGCTTACATTAAGTAATATACATACAAGTATGATACAATAATGGCCCCTAGGGCATATACAATAACAATCTCCCACTTGAACTAGGGCCATGAGCTGGCATATCGTAGACCTATCATCTCGAATAGCCTCTCGAACTGCGTCTGAGGAACATGGACTTGGAGTCATCTTTGTCACTCTCGAAGCCGGAGTCGGAAAAGGCCTCAATCTGGAGGTCTTTTCCGCCATACACCAAGAACATATCTTTAGTCCTTCTCAGGTACTTGAGAATGTTCTTTATTGCTATCCAGTGATTCTCCCTTGGGTTTGCCTGATACCGGCTTACAACGCTCAATGCATATGCTACATCTGGTCTGGTAAATAACATCGCATATATTATAGAGCCTACCGCTGAAGCGTAGGGTATAATCGACATGCGATCCCTTTCCAAATCAGTCTTGGGAGACATATCTTTGGAGAGGGTGATTCCGTGACGAGCCGGTAGGTTACCGCGCTTCGAATCTTCCATACTGAATCTCTTCACTATGGTGTCTATGTACCTGGACTGCGAAAGTCCCAACATCCTCTTTGATCTATCACGATAGATCCGGATCCCTAGAATGTACGTGGCACCACCCAGGTCTTTCATGGAGAATTTCTGTGATAAGAATCTTTTGACTGACTGTAACATAGGAATATCATTTCCTATTAGGCGAATGTCATCCACGTACAAGACGAGGAATACTATAACTCTCCCTACAATCTTACTGTATATGCATGGTTCATCCGGATTTTTGATAAATTCGAATTCTTTGACAGCATCATCAAAACAGATGTTCCAGCTCCGCGATGCCTGCTTTAGTCCATAAATAGACTTAAGCAACTTGCATACTTTACCGCTACTCCCACTCTTAATGAATCCATCTGGCTGATCCATATAGACGCTCTCTTCTAAATTACCATTTAGAAAGGCCGTCTTTACGTCCATCTGCCATATTTCATAATCGTGGAAGGCAGCAATAGCAAGAAGGACCCGAATGGATTTAATCATAGCCACTGGAGAAAAGGTTTCGTCATAGTCCAAACCAGGTCTTTGACGGAAACCCTTTGCAACAAGTCTAGCCTTGTAGGTTTCAACCTGTCTATCTACACCAATCTTCTTTTTGAAGATCCATTTGCATCCTATGGGTTTTACCCCATCTGGAGCAATGTCCAAAGTCCATACTTTGTTAGTGTACATGGACTCCATTTCGGTCCGCATTGCATCCAGCCATTTTACCGAGTCGGCGCTCTGAATGGCTTGCTGGAAGCTAGTAGGGTCATCATCATTAATGACGCAGTCCTCTCTATCCCCATCTATGAGAAAACCGTAGTATATCTCAGGCGGATGAGACTGCCTACTACTCCTGCGGAGTGGCGTCGGGATGTCCTGTTCTCCGGAACCTTCTGGTTCTTCCAAGCTTTCAGTAATAGCTTGTGGTTCTGGAATTTCTTCCAGGTCTACTATGCTCCCACTTGTTACTTTTTCCAAAAACTGATGTTCCAGAAAGTTGGCATGACGAGAAACAAAACCCTTTTGTTCCTCCGCGTAATAGAAATAATATCCTTTGGAATTCTTCGGATATCCCACAAACTTACACTGTACTGATTGTGCCTCGAGCTTGTCCACATGCTGCTTTTTTACAAAAGCTGGACATCCCCATATCTTAAAATGTTTTAGACAGGGTTTGGTCCCACTCCACATCTGATATGGTGTGGTAGGCACAGTCTTGGTGGGAACCTGGTTCAAAAGATATGCAGCTGATTCTAGTGCATATCCCCAGAATGATCGCGGTAACTCAGTGTTACTCATCATGGAACGAACCATATCTAATAGGGTTCGATTCCTCCTTTCTGATACACCGTTGTGTTGTGGTGTGTATGGAGGAGTAAGCTGATAGAGAATTCCATTCTCTTTTAAGTAACCAGGAACTCGGCACTTAAGTATTCACCACCTCGATCAGATCTCAGTGTCTTTATACTCATGCCTGTTTGTTTTTCTACTTCATTCTTGTATTCTTGGAATTTCTCAAAAGCCTCGGATTTATGCTTCATTAAGAAGACATATCCAAAACTAGAGAAATCGTCCGTAAAAGTAATGAAGTAAGAATAACCACCTCACGCATGTGTAGACATTGGACCGCACACATCACTGTGTATGAGTCCCAAGAGCTCGCTTGCTCTTACTCCGTGTCCAGTGAACAGAGTTTTTGTCATCTTTCCTTTGAGACAAGATTCATAAGTAGCATAAGATTGATATTCGAACGGATTCAAATATCCTTCTCTATGTAACTTAGTCAACCTTCTCTCATTGATGTGACCAAGTCTACAATGCCATAAGAAAGCCTGATTTATTTCTAGAGACTTTCTTTTAAGTGTGTTCTGGACATTGAAAACCTGAGCTTGACTCAATACGTATATACCGTTATCTAATGTACCGGACCCAATCAGAACTTGATTTAGGTGGATGTGAACTACATCACTTGCGAATGTAAAATCATATCCCTCTCTTGAAAGTGAGGACACTGATATGATATTACAAGTCATACTAGGTACATATAGACAATTACGTAGAATCAATATCTGTCCACTTGTCAAACTTAGGCGATATTCTCCCACGGATTCAGCGTCCATGCTTATTCCGTTTACAACTCTGAGAGACCAATCACCTACCATTATAACTCTACGGTTTCTCAAAGCATGTAATGAATTACAGATATGAGATCCTGCTCCGGTATCAAGTACCTAGGAAGTAGAGTTAATTGACAAACAGTTCTCAATAACAAATACACATGAGGCCGAAGCGATAATATGCTTCGTATCCTGCCTACTAGCTTCTAAAGCCCGGCAATCTTTCTGCCAATGCCCAGTCCCATAACAATAGGAACGTTCCTCTTTTACTACATTCAGTCCCGAAACTTTTGCCCTTCTCTTTCTTTCTTCTTCCCTGGTTTACTTCATGGTAGAAGGCAGAGACTGTAGAATCAAGTCAGTATTTGACTCGTTTCCCAACGTGGTCTCCAGGTCCTGGAGCTCATCAATACAGCTAGTCATTGTAAGGACGTTGTCCCCTACAGATGACCCGAAATTCAACATCGCTTGAATTAATTCATTCGAGGTCTCATATCTTGCGATATGAGTTTGCACTCCATATAAATCTTTGTTATGGAGAAAGATGGAAACTGAGTCCATCTTCTCGTGCTGCTTCTGGTATACACCATCAACTAAAGCTAACATGAGGCATTTGGCTTTCGCTTTATCTTTTTCCCTTGTCTGACGGATTTCCATATCCGTGACAGTGGAAACTGGACCTGGGACGGCGGGATCTTGAGTAGTAATAGGGTAGTCCAGCTTATCATAGGCAATGGACATCTGGACAGACCTTTGCCAGTCATATAAGTCAGATTCAGTCAATTTG
Source organism: Agapanthus africanus (assembly GCA_030015575.1). Lineage (NCBI taxonomy): Eukaryota > Viridiplantae > Streptophyta > Magnoliopsida > Asparagales > Amaryllidaceae > Agapanthus > Agapanthus africanus. The sequence goes on along the minus strand of JASDDO010000031.1, from coordinate 203,556,729 downwards.
TTATCTAGATGTAACCTATGTGTGGTCACAAGGTCGCTGCAATGAGAGAAAGAGAAGAAAACATTTTAGCATGATGCTCTTGTAAGTTTAGATTGGTTTTTAGTTTATCTAAACAGGATGGCTCCCACTGTTTCTCGAATCCCTCCTCAAACCATAAAAGAAGAATTAGCCAGGACTATTCTCACCATACAATTCTTGCTTAACCGTTCAGCCAGGTCAGTGTCGATACTTCAAGGGAGGTTTTCCAACGCTTTCGCGAAGTTTCTTAATTAAATAACCTCTTTTCTCTGGGGGCATAGCACCGCTGACACCTTTCTAGGCACCTACTTGGTTTATAGCATTGATCGTTAAGTAGCGAATCTCCTGATAAGTAGTATATACTCACGGTAGGATCGGGTTCCAAAATATCATCGTATGATAATGTTGAAGGAATCCTACCAACATTCATTAAACTCCAAAATGGTATGCATCTCTCTGCAAATTTCAGTTTCTTTAGAAATTCCTGATATGGATTTTTGCCCCATGCTCTTATGACCTTGACTAAGGGCCAAAATTTTTTAAGTCACATGTCAAGTTCTACCTGTCATTATCCAGGTTAATTTGAACCAACCCGTATATACTCTTGACTAAGGGCCAAGAAAAGTAATACGACTGTCACAAACCAACGCATCTATCTATGCAACAAATGAATACCCCAGCAGCTACCAAACACTATGCCTTGACTAAGGGCCAAAATACATAGCTTGAATACTACTGAATACCCAAATGAAATGACAGAGTGCTACGAATGGTTTTGGCAAAACCGTGAACGTAGTGAACTTGATATAATCGAAGGAACCTGATACTTTTTAAAAGGAGTGGTTAAAGTTCCGCAATTAAAAAATCTGATCTTTTAAAATAACCGAGTGGTTTTTAAATTTGTTCCAACGATTGAACTTTGGTTTATTTTCTTTGCATTATAATAATGCGTCCCATCATTTATCCTATCATTGCAGAAAACAACGAAAATACCACGTTCTCTTATGCCATCCGCATTTTCCACGAGGTCCCGTCATCACCCGTTATGTTACTTAACTAACGACAGAGCGGGAGCTGGGCTAGCACGGGTGTAAAACATAAGTGACGTCTAATAGCTATCATATATAGATATTGTACATTCGTCAGACGCAATAATAAGCATTCCAGATCACTGATGAACTTTATTGGATATACTAGCAATCCGCATTTGCTTTGAGCCTGCAATAAAAGATGGATTCCACAGTTGTGATGAATAGCCATTACCCCAACCCTAGACCCCTACGGGTACGGCAAACTACCCGCCAAGTACCAAGCGGTCTCCCTCAACAACGTGAGTAGGCCACTAAACACTTCAACGTACCCGGTAGTTTGTGTACCCCGCCTTGGGTCTATCCTAGGAGCAAAAAACAGTAAAAAGAAATAATACAACGGTGGCTACAACCGCAACCTTGATGCGCCCCGCAAAAGAGTATTACATCATATTACATTTACATCGAATGAATGAATATTAAACCCATCTCAAAACCCGGCTAATCATCACAACACTCCAATCAAGTCCAAATACACAAACAGTAAACATTACAAAAATGTGCAACCCCCTGCCAACCGACATACTAGCAGTTTGGGGAGGTTTACGAACACATTAAATATTACAGATAAAAACCCAATTAGCAAATATCGTAGAACATCGATCGACAACCATTTTCTGTGTCTACCCCAATTGCAAGCTAGCACAGAAGTAACCTGGGTAGAAACAGAACATACAGGAAAACAAAACTCCAAACAATATGAATTACTGGGCAAATCCGAGTCAACTCGGAGTTGACTCGGCGGCGGATCCGCGGCCAAAAGCACCTTCTTGTCGCGGATCCGCGGCCGTCTTGCCGAGTTAGGGGCTCGTATTTTCCCAGTATTCTTATATTTCCCTGCTGTGAATTTTAAGGCATATCATATAATTTTTTAGACATGTTTAAAATTAACAAAAACTGTTAGGGTTCCGGGGTTTCGTTTTCGTGTTTTCCGTCGATCGAACTTCTAATTAGTTGCTAACAAGCTAGTAATGGTTTAGTTGACTCTGATACTACTGTAAATCCATGTCACGCACCCCACGAACTTGCGGGGAGGCGGAATATATGAAAAACGATTATCAAAGCTTCGTAACACGGACTTGAGCGCATGAATCGTATCTAAACCGTTACTAGAAAACTACGAGAGGTTTAACTACTCGGATTCGAAGTTATATCGTACATTACTTGTACTTCGGGTCTTCATCGCTGTACTCCACTCCTCGTAGGCTCCTTGGAACATTGGCACCTCAACGGCCTCCTTGAGTCAAAGACGATCCACCCCAGAGCTCCTACGCCAAGCTTGATCTCTAACTTGGGATAACTAGGTTGCTCAAAGTGCTAATCTAAGCTACCTAGGGGATATAGAGTGAGGTTATGGATGTATTAGTCTGGCTAACCCTTGATCTCAACACATGAGAGGTTAGGGTTAGGGTTTCAAGAATGAGAGAGCTTGAGGAGAGAGAAGGTGATGCTAAGAATGATATTGAAAAATGAACTCATTAGAATATATCAACCATAACAATTTATCACATAAATAATATATATGATTAATCATCATGGTTGATGCATTCATTTTGTGTGATTCATCTCATGAGTTATTAGCTCAATAAATGAAGCATTAACTCCTTGGATGAATCACACAAATGAGTCATTAAGCATTAAATGCTTATGCCACCTTAACCCCCAAGTCACCATTCTTCCAGAAGCTTCCCGGAAAATTACGAGAACGCCCCTCCAATCCGTGAAAACACGGAAAAACTTTAGACTGTATAAATCCAATAACCTGATACTAGAATCTGGCTTAAACCAAAGCCGACTAGTAAAAATTGTCCGAACGTCGTACGTGCGTTTAAACACGTATTCGTCCAAACCCTTGTCGTAAAACCATACGACCTCTATATCTTTTTGCCTGGAGTAGGGAAACTCTCTGTGTGGGACTCTAAAGACTCGACACTACGCTGGCAGTGGGTTTAACCACAGACCGCAAGCGGCGCTAGCTGTACGTAACGGTCCCCAGGTAGATGTCGATAAGAAGGCCGATGAGGAAACCCATCCGAATTCCTACTAAGACTAATGTGACAATCTCCGTACAGTCCGGTCTATTTTTCTAAGAATATCGCATATCCAGCCTCGGGGGCGGCAAGCGTCAGTCCCCTAATAGCGGTAAAAGTCATGTCGGAGCGTAGCCCATTACACCCTGAGAAACTACTGGAACCTACCAGTAAATCTCGCTTGCCCTGGCCAGGGACTTTTCATAATGGCTCTTTGACACAGCGCGATATCAACTCCCAATACCGAGAGAGACGAATCCTTTCTAACCTCCACTGCCTCCAAGTGCTCGGGACTACACCCAACTGCTACCTGTTTGCATGACTCCTTTGAGTCGTGGTAGGGTAGCAATCTAAGAACAGTGGGACACACTCGAGGCGAAGTAGCAGTGTCAAGTCAGCGGACTATGCTGTACTCATGTCACCTGGGAACTGTTAACTGACGACGGGTATAATACCAACCAATCAGTTCCCCTGCGAGTCATGTCCGGTATACCCGTAACCTAACGAGCACCTGCATACTATCTCCAGTACGACGTACTTACGGCTGTGGGACAGACCATCTCCCCAACTTGGATGAGAAGCGTACACACTAGTCTACTCTGGAGTATCGATGCCCTGTCTCAATAATCCTACGACTAGGGACAAGTATAGGATGTTGATTATAGACTACCCAGCCCCCACTAGTGTGACTGCCATCACAACACTGGTAATCAAGCAAAGATCCTATGGGCTTTACTAATATGTATAAGTGATACGTTACAAGAAACATATGCACATATTAAAGTAGACACAAACCAAGTACCATACTACCATTTTTAGCATGACTGTATATACAACTGTGAATATCCCAAGCTTCCATTAAGTAATATACATACAAGTATGATACAATAATGGCCCCTAGGGCATATACACTAACAGAAAAGTGGGATCTTGACAACAAGGAGACTTCTAGGGTTTGCTTAAGTGACATCCATGAGGTAAAATTTCTTCCATTAGTTTAGTTTCAAGTTTTCCTAGCTTTTGTTTAAGTTTAGAGTTCTTTTAATGGTGGATTGGTGATACTTAGGAATCGTAGTGAGGGTTTGAGTGAAATTGTGGTTTGGTGATGATTGAGTGGCTATTGAGTTGCTGTGTAAGACTTGGGAATGAGTATGGGAAACCAAAATACAAACTTTAGAATTGATCCATGTCGATTTTGTGAAGATATAGGGTGTGCAGAGAAATCTGGAGCAACCCGGGGAACTTTTGAGGAAATCAAACAATACCAGGGACCAAATTAGGGTACTAGGAGACCACCCCGACCACACGGACCAAAACAGAGGCCATGGGGCCGAGGAGGCCGGAATTTTAAGCCAAGTGGCCGGCCACTTGGTGGCATTTGGGTTCCAGGTCATTCCAGTAGCTCAAATACCCCATATACAATACCCTATACTTGTTTGTTCATCCAAATTTCACCTGAGTCAAAATCTGGAAGTATTTTGGTGTTTTATTGGCTATGTTTTCCGTATTTTGAAATGCTAATTTTTCATATTTGGATTTGTATTTGGTTGTTGGATGTTTGTACATTAACGATTAGGGTTGTTTGGTTGATTTTGTACGCTATAGGTTCTAACCTATGAGCAATGCGGGTGCCGTTTTGGATTTCAGAACTTGATTTTAATAGCGTTGCGATGTGTGTTGTTATTGTAGGTACCTTCGTGTGGATTCTGAAGCGACGGGGCATGGCATCAACGATTTCGGCAAGAGAAGACTACGGTGAGTAGATCTATATCTACCGTGGAAGTCGGGTGGATGGCGTATAACACCCCCGCAAAGTCTTGATGGAAACTGATTTATAGAATATGGTTAAGGAAACCAAGATTTGGAAACTAGGGTTAGAGTTAAATGATAGTTAGTGAAACCATATTAGAAACTAAGGATAGTTAGAAGTGATATAATATGGCTAATATGTGATGACGAATTTGAGGATGACGTTTAACGATATTGCCGTTTATGGTACTATAGGACTAGATAGTCGACGTACATGTGTCATCCAAACCATACCTATTTCTAAACTGAAGAATCGTATGCATCTTTTAAACAGATACCTTGGGGGACGTTACGGATTTTCAAATGATATCTTTTCCTAAAAAATACCCTAACCCCTTTTTTCAAAACTACGATTCGCTTCTTTAAACATCTGATTGTATAGTTCGGGTGTGTATGTTAGATTAGATACTTATACTTATAGTAGAGATAGAATGTTTATGTAAACTCGACTTGATGTGAGATATAAATGCGATGACAAGAATATAAGACGAATATGATGATCTGATGATATGTTGGTATACGGATGCGAGTTGATCGAGATGATTTATACCCTGTCGGTCCCCTGATATGAGATTATTGCGGATGTGACCTGGGACATAGGTATATATATATATATATATAGAATGTTGTGAATCATGGATGATAGGCCGTACGTGATATTAGGTCGTACCCTCATTTGTCTTATAGGATGATAGGATCCCTATTAGCTTAATGCCGCCGTACAATGATTTTCCGTGCGTGATGAGTTTGACTTGATGATGGATCCATACCCTTGACTAGAGGTTGTCGTACGATGGATTATACCGTACGCGATGTTGTTAGGATGGATGCCGATTGATAGATTCACCGACTCGATCGTGTTAGATATGTATACCTTATAGCTTCTAGCTGACGATTTACCTTATGATGCTTTCATGTTATTCACATTGTATTACTTATACCTGTGATAGTACACCAGCACCATTATCGATGAAGCGTATGTTACACGTACACAGATCATAGGCTCACACACTTCATCATCGATAATTGCCATGTCACTACACAGTATGATCGCTGCATCATGATATGACTCTTCGCATAATATGCTTGCGTATATACCACTTGTACCCTCATATTGGCGCACATATCGTACACTCATGCTTGCGTATATACCACTTGTACCCTCATGTTGGCGCACATATCGTACACTCATGCTTGCGTATATACTACTTGTACACCCATATTGGCGCACACACATATTGTACACTCATGCTTGCATATATACCACTTGTATACCCATATTGGTGCACATATACATTGATACATCCATACTTGCACATATACACATTTGTATATCATTATTGGTGCACACATACATTGGTACATCCATACTTGCGCATATACACCTTGCATACCCATATTGGCGCATATACACATTGGTACCTCTATACTTGCGCATATACATATTGTGCCTACATAGATAACTAGTTTTATTGGGAAATTGGGAACCGCATGTTATATTTTAAAAACTGGAATCATTTAAAAGAGCGGTTTTCCCTTAATATGTCATATCACTGTTCCATGTTGCATGATATACGTATATGCTTACATTTCTGTTATATGTCGCCTACATCATGCTCTATGATTTTACTCATTGAGATATGTCGTTTTCATGAGATTTCTGTATTTGAGAACCGTGGACATTTTAAAAGAGATTATGTGTTCTTTTAAAAACCGGTTTCTTTTGATATGATATTTCAGTGCGTCCACCATGCGTTTTCTCGGTTCTGAGACGTGTGGCATGTGAAACCCGATTCGAGGAGGCGGATGAGGCCGATTGCGGGTACATCGTGGACCCGGTATGGTACCCTGGGGCAAGAAAGGGATGCTGTGTATATAGACGGTGAGCCTGGCAGAGGGACTACTACCTACCGTTGATAGTATTTGGGCTCGACGGATATCCGGAGGATACCGACCGGAGTCGAGGGAGGATATGGGCCGATCCGGACTGACGGAGGCCGTGGGCCAATCCGGACTGACGGAGCCCGATATATGAGGATTTACGTGCCGATGCTGGGCACGGTTTTCATGATGTTTCGAGTGTCGATGCTAGGCACTCAGGTTCCATGATTTTGATGTGTCACGTGGGACACGCGTTGATTTATATCCTCATATCTTCATTCTTATGCTTTTATGATACTTACATTGATGATATGGTTGGACGAGGTCTACATGCATACAGACATTGATTATATGGTTGGACGAGACCTACATGCATACAGATATTGGTTATATTGTTGGATTATATCCGCATTCACATAGGTATTGATTATATTGTTGGATTATATCCGCATTCACATATGTATTGATTACATTGTTGGCACATATGATGACCCGGTCACACTAGATATCATAGTATTACCCTTATGATATAGTTGACCTAGGAGTCGTTGTTTATTCGATTTCTACATGTAGATGTTTTTCTACTCACGAGTTGGCAACTCACCCCCGTTGTGCCAAAGTTCTTACAGGTTGACCGCACGAATTAGTAGCGGCATCGCTGGTACATAGCTTCAATTGGGTGTTTTGCTTTGGTAGGTGGGACCTTGTATCGTACCCACTCTTGTATTTATATTTCATATTGTATCTAGTGTTAGTTATATGTATGCCCTAAAGGCCATTACTGTACATGCGATGTATATTGTAGTGGATGCTTGGACATATATGGGAAGGACTTTCTTGCTCAACAAGATAGTATGCTATCCGGTTGCACTTTATCTTAACATGTAAACAAATACTGTTTTGTGATCACATGTTGATAAAGCCCTCAGGATGAGTACTTGACTACCATGACTATGATGTAGATCATACTAGTAGGGGATGGGTAGTCGATAAGAACATCCTTCAAATGTTCCTAGTCGTGGGAGTATCGAGACAGGGCATCGGTACTCCAGAGTAGACTAGCGTATGCGCTTCTTGACCCATGTTATGGGCGATGGATGATCCCATATCCATTGGTGTTTGACATCAAAGAAGGTTTACGGGTGCTCAGTGGAGACTGGGTACACTGGACGGACCCGCCGAGAACTCCTAGATGGTATTATACCTATCGTCGGATAGCATTTCTCTGGTGACACCGGTACAGGTTAGTCTGTAAACCCGAGATCGTCATAAAGTCTTGTGTGATTCCCACTGTGCTTTGATTTCCACCATACCACGGTCACGAGATCGTGCAAAACGGTGGCTTTTGGGTATTTTCCCGAATCACATGGAGGCAATGAGCGATAGAAGGGGTTTCGTTTCTCCCTGTATTGGGGGTTGATGTTGCGCTGTGTTCGATTGGCTATAACTGGAAATCCCTGGCCAGGGTTGCTGAGATTTAATGGTAAGAGTTATTAGTAGCTTCTCGAACTGTTGTGGACCTCATACCGACACGACTTATCAGTTACTGGGGTCTGACGTTTACCACCGCTAGAATGTGATATGCGACATATCAGACGAAGAGACCGGACTGTACGGTAGTGTTACTGATTGGATTCGCAGGAGTTATAGGAGGCTTTCTTGTTGATCTTCTGATCGCTTAATACCCGGGTGGCCGTTACGTTTAGCAGACCGCTTGCGGCTTGTGTGTGTTTGATATGATCATCACCTACTGCCGGCGTATTGACGAGTCCTTAGAGTCCTACATAGAGGTTTCCTGGTTCTTGCGAAATGGAGTAGGAGCACATATGTGATATGTGCGGGACCAAGATTAATACGAGTATGTGATACCTATTCTATTCTCGCGATATGTGATATCGGCCGGTTATATGTGATATAGCCGGGTTATCGGAACAAGTGTTGATTCGATGAAATAATATATATATATTATATATATTATATATTACATTCTTACTTAAATATTTATTGTTCTCACTTGTAATACATTTAACATATATATGATATATGTTTATTGTATTGTTTTTCTTTTGTTGCATAAATATTATATATGTGATATATAATATTGTGACATGCTAGGTTATACATGCAACATGGATGTATGAGAATTATACCATGCTATATATTATGTTTGAGTTTAAATTCATAAGTAATTCAAAAAGGAAGAATTGAGTCATTGTGAAGCTTCATGAAGCTTCATGATAAACTTTGACAAAGTCTTCTCTTTTTGTTTTGCTTAAGATATTTCTAAACTCAACCATGACACATAGCAATGGTTAACTCTCTATAAGAGTTAGTGGATGACATACACTAACGTAGGGTTGCATTTCTAACCTCATCTCTTTCATTATTCATCTTCTTCCTCATTTTGATTTTTGCTCTCTAGATTTTGAGTAAAGAGAAGAAAATAGTGAGAAAGTAAACAATAAAGTTTGCAAAATTCCTAGTTCATCATCCTATACTATTAGCCATTTAGTATAGGGTGTTTGATTCACTAATCTACACAATTAGTGAAGAGATAGCATGAGCTAGTGTCTCCACGACGTAGATCATCTTCGGCCTCGAAGACTTCGAAGCAAGCTTGTTCGTTTCTTCGCGGGTGCCTCTCTAGAGTATGGATGATCGTGATCACAACGAAGGACTTCTACGCTGAGCTATTGAAATGAAGGACCGGTCTACAAAGGTTGTATTCCTTGTTCACTTAGATGTAAAGTGTTTACATATCTTGTTTTACCCTAAGTCTCTAGTTAAGATCTTGGTTAGAGTTTGTTTAACACCCCAAAAATTTTAAAGTACCATGATTGATGCTTGCCAAAACCTTGCTAAGGTGCTAAGGAAACCCTACAGTGGTATTAGAGCCAAGTTAGAGCATTAGGCGTTGTCTAGACGAAGTTAAAAGTCCGATCGAACCCCGAAACATTATTTTTGACCCCCTCTCTGGAAATTTTCTAAAAAGTTGGTTTTTTCCATATTAGAAATACTCAGAAAATTAAGCAGGTGATTCTATGGATATCCGAGAAGTATGACTCCCTGAATCCATCAAGCCACCGCGGCCAAACCAAGCTATTGGCGGCGGTTCCGTAGCAGAACTTGAGGATTGAGGGATCGTACTTCAACAGCTGATCCTTAGGTATTACATCATGCTTCTGGGAATTCTTAATATTACTCAAGTGTTGAGTTTTCTAGAGATCTTTAGTATTCATTGATTCGATCAGAAAGTTTAACATCGTTTAGTTTTTCCGGGTAATTTAGAACGTGTTAAAAGGTTCATAAGGATATCAATAACTCACTTTTTCCCCTGTCGGAAAACTTTCAAGTGTTGGATTTTTCATGAGTTTAAAACTTTCAGAAAATCATGCAACCAAATCTGTGGACCCTCTAGAAGAACATAACCTTAACTCGAGTATGTGACCGTCAAAACCACCACTGAACCATATGGTTTGTGGTAGTTTAGCGTTGCCACATGTGAGGCGTTGGTTTGACCCTTCTACGGCTGGTTCATAGCGGCTGTGACATGTTCTGGGACTTTTTGAATTCCGCTCAAGTGTTGAGTTGTTAGGGAAATCTTGGGTGTTTGTTTATTCGATCGGAAAGTTTAATATTGTCTATTTATCTGGAATGTGATACAATATGTGGAATTCATTTGGTTAGGCATGAAATGCGAAGTATGTGATATTTCGGATTTAAGATGTCTAATGTGATTGTGGATTCCAAATGTTGTAGTTTTTCACTTTCTTTTCTGCGACCGTAAGCGTAATATGTGGTGTATCGCCGGTTTCGGTGCTCTTTGTCAACGACAACTGGGATACACATATTTACTTATGTTGATGATATATGATGTTATGTGTTGCTGTGATATGTTAAATTGGATCGTCGCATTTTGAATAGCCGGTTTTTTTTTGAGATGAGAGTTTTTCATTTTCATTCATGTAAAAGCTTGTATGTAATATTCTTTTAATGGGGCACTTCCGGGTTGAGGATGATGTCACGTTGTATATTATTTACTTTTCCGTATTAGGATAGACCCAAGGCGGGGAGCACAAGTAACCGGGTTCTTGGGTACAGTGGGAGACCATCTCGAGGAGTCGAGACCGGGTCTCCTAACTCTAGAATTGGTAGGGTTGCTTGCCGCTCTCGTAGGGGTATAGGGGTGTGGGTTTGGCTATTCATCGCAACCGTGGAATCCGTGTTTTATACTGGCTTAACTTAAAACACGGAATTCCTAGTATATCCAATATTTCATATGTGATTCTTCTGCTGCAATGTTCTGTGATGTGATCATATTATATGCCTGAGACGAATTCCTATATATTATATATATGCGATATAATGAATACTGTTTCTTTCGTTTCTTCTGTGATACTTAGGAAGCATAAATAAATAGGACTTCATTAATGAGATTAATGAAAGAAAAAGAAACCTAAAGATGTTGTAGAAACTTGTTTAAAAACTGGTAGCTCTGGTTCTTGCTTTTCATAGAGGTATTCCTTGTAGAATATCCAGCACCTTATTCGATAAGGAAAGAGCCGAGATCCCTTTACCAGGAGTGACCTCTTTAGCAAAACTGGCAGATGCTACAAACTCACGGTTTAGTTTTTGATTGCTTCTATAGTTCTTGCTTTCCACAGCGGTATTTATGAAATATCCTGTACCTTATTCGATGAGGAAAGAGCCGAGATCCTTTCACCGGGATTGACCTCTTTAGCGAAACTAGAAAAGCCTAAAAAACACTCCTTTTCAAAATTCACTTGATCCTACAACGATATCAAGTTCATTATAGCCCTCCATCATTTTAGGAAATAGAGTACTTAGTATTTGTGCTGCGTATGTCGACTATAGCCGAGGCGTAGTGTACGGTAGCTAAGTGATGTTTTTCCTATACAACATATGATGCGATTAGTTAGGACAGTCACATGATTATGTCGACCATAGCCGAGGGTCATGTGGGTGGGTCTAATTAACCACGAAATGACGGATAGAACTTGACTAGTGCTTATGATATGTTGATCATAGTCAAGGTCATAGATACCAGGGGTATAAAATATTATCGGGAATTTCAAGTGTTGAAATTTGCAATGAGATTGCATACATTCTATGAGATAGTTGGATCCCGATACCCACTGCGAGTAAGAGTTAATCATGGGAGAGTTTTACACATTACAATTAGCCGATCAAGTAGGTGTCTAGAAAGGTGTTTACGGGGTTACGCCCCTGGGAAAATGAGGTTTATTTTAATTAGATCCGTGCGAAAGCACGGGGAACCTCCCTCAAAGTACCAATACTGGCCTGGCCGAAAGATTGGCGAACTTGTAGCGTGTAATTAATCCCGGCTAGTCTTACCTTTTAGGGTTTGAAGGAAGATTTGACTAAAACAGTGGGAGCCATCCTGAGTAGATAAAATTATAACCAATCTAATCTTGCAAAAGCGCACGCAGAGTGTTTTCTTCTCTCTCTCTCTCCTGGTTGCGACTATGTCACGCCTTAATCAAGATAATAATATGGATTCATTGACCGAACCTGCTTATTATACTGAGCTAAGGAACGTTGGTTCCGCTCAATCTTATAACTGTTATAAATCCGAGCAGGAAATTGGGGAATATCTGGATTCCCTTGCCACCCAACCGAAGAAAGTACATGTTGATGCATATTCTTCGGGTGTCCTTATTACCGAGAACTGTTTCTCAGTATCCTCAACATCCTGGGTATATGACACCGCATCAGGATCCCGCATATGTAATATGTTACATGGGCTACAGAAAGGTAGAGAACTGAGAATGGGTGATATGTCTCTAAGTGTTAGAGAATGGTGCAATTGTTGCAGCCAAATCAGCTGGTAGATATCACATTGTATTAATACATTGATTCTGAACGAATGTTATTACATGCCGAACCTGATATACAAAATTACATCATGTTCTTTACTGAGTTAAGGAAGGGTATAATTTTGATTTGGAGGATAATGTTGTGAACATTTTCCTGAATCAAGAGTTGATTCGATCAGGCACGCTATATAATAGCATATACGTTCTAGATCAAACCACAGTTCAAAGTATATAGAACACCGACAAGAGGAGTAGTTCACGAATGAACGAATCCTTCTTGAGGCATTGTAGACTAGGTCATATCAATGCGACACGACCGGCCAAGTTACATAAGGATGAATACGAGAATCTATTTTAATTTTCATCTTATGCAACTTGCTAGTCTTGTCTCAAAGATAAAATGACCAATACTCCGTTTACTGGAAATAGAGAAAGAGTTACTGAACTCTTGGGACAGATACATGCTGATGTATATGGTCCCATGTCTACAAATGCCAAGGTTGGTTCTTTTGAGAACCAAACGGGTAAAAGTATTAAAGTCCTACGATGTGATCGAGGAGGCGAATACTTATGAATGGAGTTCCTGGTGTTCCTAAAAGGAGAATGTGATTCTCTCTCAGCTTACTCCTTCGTATACACCACAGCACAACGGTGTATCGGGGCGGAGGTATCGCATCCTATGAGATATGGCGCGCTCTATGATGTGTACTATTGAGTTACCTGTTTTCTTTTGGGAGTTATGCACTTGAGAAGTTGCATACATATTGAATAAGGTTCCATCCAAATCAATGCCTACCACTACATATAAGATATGAAATGGGAAGAGACCATGTCTTAAACGAGTTAAGATATAAGGTTGTCCGGCCTATGTTGAAAAGCAAAAACCGGACAAGCTCGAGGCAAGGTCAGTTGTGTAAGTTTGTCAGGATATCCCAAAAGATTAGTGAGGGAATATCTTCTACCACTCTGAGGAGCAAAAGGTGTTTTGTTTCTCAGCATGCCACCTTTTTGAGAAAAGGTATTTCTTGTGACAAAATTTGTGGACATGAGGTAGAACTGGAAGAAGTTCCAGCTAGACAAACTAACAGCTGATGATTTAGTAAAACCAAAGGATTTAATAGTCTCCCACGAACCTCAGCCTCTCCGAATCTGATAGGGTTCCTCATCCAATCGAGAGATACTATGATCTTCTCGGTGACAGTGGGAGAGAGTATTGCATCATGAGATGATGGGCCAAACTGGGTTCAGGAAGTTGGAACGTATGTTTTGTTGTGATAGTCAAAGAGTTTGACTTCATCAAAATGGCAGATGAACCTTGTATATACAAAAAGGGTTGTAGAGAGTAAGGTTGTCTTCCACGTATTGTACGTAGATGACATACTCCTGATAGAAAATGGTTTCCTATGCTACACTCGGTCAAGCTCCTTTTATCATGAGGATTCTCAAAGAAAGATCTGGATGATACCTACTACATCTTATGGATTATGATCTATGGTGATAGATCTATATGGATGTTGGGAGTGTCCCAAATCCAGGTATATTAACACCATACTAAAGGGGTTTAGTATGGAATATTCAAAGCGTGGTGGTTCGCCCGCTTACTCTTGGATCACTCTCTCCAATATTGATTTGGAGAGAAATCGCATGCAAAGGATACCCTATGCTTCGGCAGTAGGCTCTATCAGATTGTGCGATGTTATGTACCGGACCAGATGTAGATGACTCACTAGGTGTAGTGATCAGGAATCAATCGGATCTTGGGAGAATCACTGGATAGCTGTGGAGGACATTCTTAAGTACTTGAGAAGCACTAAAAGAAAGTTCTTGGTTCGAGCTTCCAGAGTGATAAAGTCGACTGAGGGTCAGTCACATGCATTTTCTTTACCCTCAGTGCAGGGACGGTATGTTGGAAGAGTTCCAATCTAAATATCGTGGCAGGCTAGACGATAAAGGCTGAATACATTGCTACCAACGATACTACCAAAGTGGTTGTCTGGACATTTCTTGTTCATAAGATGAACAAGATTCCTATCATTGAGCGTCCAATAACTGTTATTGTGACAATAATAGAGTTGTGGCTTTAGACTAGGAACACCCGTCGCATTAAAGATCGAGACATATTCTGAGGCTAGTATCACCTGATCTGGGAGATGGTTGATCTCCAAGAGATTAAGGTTAGGAGAGGAGACCAGAAGGTTGACACAGCGGATCCACTCACAAAGGCCTTACACCTAGAGAAACTTCTCTACAATGGTTGAGTATGGGATACTACAACCTCTACTATATTGTTGGGTATTGGATATTACAACAAATGGCCTTAGTGCAAGTGGGAGATTGTTAGTTATATGTATGCCCTATAGGCCATTACTGTACATGCGATGTATATTGTAGTGGTTGATTGGACATATATAGGAAGGACTTTCTTGCTCGACATGATAGTATGCTATCTGGTTGCACTTTATCTTAACATGTAAACAAATATTGTTTTGTGATCACATGTTGATAAAGCCCTTAGGATGAGTACTTGACTACCATGACTATGATGTAGATCATACTAGTAGGGGCTTGGTAGTCGATAAGTACATCCTTCAAATGTTCCTAGTTGTGGGAGTATCGAGACAGGGCATCAGTACTCCAGAGTAGACTAGTGTATGCGCTTCTTGACCCATATGATGGGCGATGGATGATCCCATATCCATTGGTGTTTGACATCAGAGAAGGTATACGGGTGCTCAGTGGAGACTGGGTACACTGGACGGACCCGCCGAGAACTCCTAGATGGTATTATACCTATCGTCAGATAGATTTTTCTGGTGACACTGGTACAAGTTAGTCTGTAGACCCGAGATCGTCATAGAGTCTTGTGTGATTCCCACTGTGCTTTGATTTCCACCATACCACGGTCAAGAGATCGTGCAAAATGGTGGCTTTTGGGTACAGTCCCGAATCACATGGAGGCAATGAACGATAGGAGGGGTTTCGTCTCTCCCGGTATTGGGGGTTGATGTTGCGCTATGTTCGATTGGCTATAACTGGAAATCCCTGGCCAGGGTTGCTGAGATTTACTGGTAAGAGTTATCAGTAGTTTCTCGAACTGTTATGGGCCACATATCGACACGACTTATCGGTTACAGGGGTCTGACGTTTACCACCCCTAGACTGTAATATGGGACATATCAGATGAAAATACCGGACTGTACGGTAGTGTTACTGATTGGATTCGCAGGAGTTATAGCAGGCTTGCTTGTTGATCTTCTGGTCGCTCTATATCCAGGTGGCCGTTACGTTTAGAAGACCGCTTGCGGCTTGTGGGTGTTTGATATGATCACCACCTACTGCCGGCGTATTGACGAGTCTTTAGAGTCCTACATAGAGGTTTCCTGGTTCACGCGAAACGGAGTAGGAGCACATATGTGATATGTGCGGGACCGAGATTAATACGAGTATGCGATACCGTATTCTATTCTCGCGATATGTGATATCGTCCTGTTATATGTGATATAGCCGTATTATCGGAACAAGTGTTGATTCGATGAAATAATATATAATATATATATATATATATATTATATGCTCACTTAAATAGTTATTATTCTTACTTGTAATACATTTAACATATATATGATATATGTTTATTGTATTGTTTTTCTTTTTATTGCATAAATATTATATATGTGATATATAATATTGTGACATGCTAGGTTATACATGCAACATGGATGTATGAGAATTATACCATGCTATATATTATGTTTGAGTTTAAATTCTTAAGTAATTCAAAAGGGAAGAAATGAGTCATTGTGAAGCTTCATGATAAACTTTGACAAAGTCTTCTCCTTTTGTTTTGCTTAAGATATTTCTGAACTCAACCATGACACATAGCCATGGTTAACTCTCTACAAGAGTTAGTGGATGACATACACTAACCTAGGGTTGCATTTCTAACCTCATCTCTTTCATTATTCATCTTCTTCCTCATTTTGATTTTTGCTCTCTAGCTTTTGAGAAAAGTGAAGAAAATAGTGAGAAAATAAACAATAAAGTGAGCAAAATTCCTACTTTATCATCCTATACTATTAGCCATTTAGTATAGCGTATTTGCTTCACTAATCTACACAATTAGTGAAGAGATAGCATGAGCTAGTGTCTCCTCGACGTAGATCATCTTCGTCCTCGAAGACTTCGAAGCAAGCTTGTTCGTTTCTTCACGGGTGCCTCTCTAGAGTCCGGACGATCGTGATCGCAGCGAATGGACTTCTACACGGAGCTATTGAAGTGAAGGACTAGTCTACAAAGGTTGTATTCTTTGTTCACTTAGATGTAAAGTTTTTACATATCTTGTTTTACCCTAAGTCTCTAGTTAAGATCTTGGTTAGAGTTTGTTTAGCACCCCAAAATTTTTAAAGTAGCATGATTGATACTTGCCAAAACCTTGCTAAGGTGCTATGGAAACCCTACATCTAGTAAACTCCATCAATCACAATTTGTAAATTATATAAGTAAGGAGACTTAGTGAGACTTGTAGTTGCGAGATTTGAGCGATGGGTGTTATATTCGCCTTTGGGGTTATGTCTTGCTTATTTTCTTATCTTTTGTGATGATCTTCTCCGTTGGGCGTCGTATACTGATATTTACTGTTTTACGTGGTTGTGATCCGCCGTTTGGCGAAGAGCTAGCTCCCGCTTGGGGATGCCTTTATTATTATTATGTATTTGTAGTTTTGGATCAAAATATACAAAGGATATGCCGCCCAAATTTTCAAAAGGACGAAACATGTTTTTTTAAACTTGCATAATCCACTTGCATTTTCATGTTCCTTTTCTATGCATTTAAGTACACTTGATTTCATTATACCTTTATTTCAAAAACTTCACCTCCTTTATTTTCTTAAAAAGGTTTAGATTTCTGGGTTTCAGCTTACTTGAATTACGTTACGCCTTTAGACGTTGCGTGATTTAAGTGCTGGTCACGAGCTAATATTTCGGGTCGTGAAAAAGTTGGTATCAGAGCGTTAGGTTTAACCTTGTTTCGAGTCTATGTTTTACTATACGGAGTCTAGGGTGGGTATGTATTCCGGAACCTAGGCTTGACCTTACGGAACTTTGACTTGAACGGGGAAGTGGGGGGTATTAGACCCGAACTTTCGTTTCATAGGCTGTTCCTGATTGATGGAGTAAGTAGCTTGAGTAGAGTGACGTACCGTACGTATGTTCCGCGGCATATTTACAATACGACACTCAACTTAAGAAACCTTAGAATGTACATATTTTGAGACCAGTGAATCTCTTCGTATCCATTATTATACAACCATTTGAGATCCTTGATTTTATTTGTTCCATGATCATACTCTCATTGATGTTGTTCCTTCTTATGATCTTGTATCCATTCTGGATCTGTCGTTTGCTTTCATGCCGTTGATCTTCTTTCTTCGATACTCGATTGAGGTTCCTATCACCATGTCTGAGCGCAGATTGAGCTGCTGCTAGTGTTGCGGTCAGGGCGAGCTCGTCTGGTACGAGGGCCGACTATTGTCTTTTCTAGTGACATGGGAACGTCTCGATGTAGTGTTGTGTTGTGACCTCCTGTTGAGGCGAGTGTTTGGTTTTGCACGGGATGATCGGGCCATCGATAGAGCTGCCAGTTGCGAGAGGACTGTTGATGTACAGGATACCTCAGAGATTTTGATGTCGCCTACTGTGCAGACAGATGACGCAGCTGTTGTTGAGATTGATGGAATGTCGCTTCCTGAGCTTACAAGCTGAAATCGCCGGAGCTTTCGGGCAGAGTGCGACAGATGATAGCTAGTCTATCCCGAGTTGAGAGACGAAGGTGATTCGTCAGATTGATGCGTCGATGCAGGACCAGTTGAGTTGAAGATTTCCATTGTGGAGAGAATCTTCCTCAGACCTAGAGCAGACCGATCCGGAGATAGCCGTTGATGTCTCGCCTTTCCTGGAGCATTGAGGCATTGCTTGGCATGCGGGCGAAGGGTATTCACATGTTGTATAGGAGAAGTTAAAAAGGTTCGAACGAGTGTCTGGAAACCATTTTTCCCAAGTTTAAAGTGTTCGTAGGAACATGCAGGTAATTCTGTGGACCCTCTAGAAGAATGAAACCCTAACTCAACATGATGACCATGGAACTGCTTTTGAACCTTAGGGTTTGCAGCAGTTTAGCGGTGACATCAGTGAGGCTTGGGTTTGCCCTTCTACGGTTGGTCCAGAGGTACTGCGGTATGTACCAGATATTTTTAGACTGTGCTCAGGTGCTGAGCATTCGGAAATTTTGGGACCTCGATGACTCAATCGAAAAGTTTGACGTCGTCCAGATATCATGTGATAAGAGATCAGTAAGCATACCAGCTTCAGATAGAGGACCTCACCCAGATGCGTTATGAGTTGATCGAGAGCGAACGAGTATTGAGTATTCCTCCGATGGTTGGGACGAGTTCCCGAGGACGTGTTCGGCCAGATATCTTCTACAGAGTGATGAAGATACCGAGTTCGTGCCTTCGAGTCCATGTGAGAGACTTCAGATTGACCGTGGCCGAGAACTGTTGCAGTACATAGATAGCAAGACGTGACGTCAAGGTGGACGATGATAAAGGCAAGTGGAGCCAGAGGTTCATGCGAGATAAAGACGAGCTACAGCTACTCCCCATCGAGATTAGAGATCTGATATGCATACAGAGGCGTTGGGATACGACCAATTCCCGAGAAAACGTTGTGCTAAAACGCAGATGTCCAGAAAATGAGAAAAAATTATATAAGAGTACCAGCCTCTGTACAGTTCGTCATAGGCGAGATCGGAAGATACCTTGGGCAGGATTCCTTCCAGGACACTGCTGCAATGAGATTTGCACCCAGGATCAGTTGTGTCACGTGTATTCATAGGACCAGAGGCCGACGCCAGTAATATGCTGCTTTACGAGTGGTCATGATGATTGACCGAGAGATGGCCAGAGAAGTGCCATAGCGGAATCGTCCCTGTTAGCACACCTGACAGGGCCGATGAGCCGATGGGTTGCGAGATTTGTAATCCGAGGAGAAGATGAGTACCCAGAGATAGAGGACGCCAGACCGTGAGCAGGAGGTGAGCGGATATTCTTGTTCTGCCGGTTTTAGGCGCACTGGTTCATTTTTCAACATTGTAAGACGTGTACCTCAATGTCCGTTGTTGCGATTTACGTTTGTGATCTGTGTATCACGCTTATATCGCTTGGATTTGAGTTTTGATGACGAGTTTTCTGATATTGATTTCGTGCACCATGGCTGCACCTACTGGGTATTTACATTTGGTGCATAGTTATTGCACTTGAGATATGTTTTTATACACCATTGTGTTGGTTTTTGATTTGTGCATATTTATTGCACTTCATATTGGTTTTGTTCCTTGGTTGCACATGTCTATGAATTCGTGGATTTCATACGGTGATTTGATTTTGTGCTTGTGGTACGCACTCGATGCGATTTTTGCACTTGGTATAGCTTATATGTGCTTGTAGTGCATTGATATGCGTTTTGTGCACGCAGTTGCACACATTTATGATTCTATACACCTTGGTACACTCGGTGTTGCTGTTTATGTATTTGAGTTATTGATCGGTATTTTGTGCATAGGATGCACTGTATTAGTATTTTGTGCACTGGATGTACTGGATTTGTATTTTTTTTGTTTTGCATTGGATGCACTGTATTCGTATTTCGTGCCCTGGATGCACTGTATTCGTATTTCGTGCACTGGACCAGATTAGAACTTCGTGCACTTGTTGCACTAGGTTTTCATTTCATGCAATTGTCGCACCAGATTTATATTTTGTGCATTTGCTGCACCAGATTCGTATTCCGCACATTAGTGGCACTAGATTTGCATTTCTTGCATTTGTTGCACTGGACGGGTATTTATGCGTTTGTCGCATTGGATTTATACTCCGTACCTTGGTTGCACCCGATTTATGTCCTTGAGCATTCGTTTTTGTCACGACCCAAAAAATGGCCCGTGACGGCCCTAATACTACGCAACGCCTAAAGACGTAGCGCAGTAAAAGAAAGCAAAAACCCAGAAATCTAAACCATAAAAATACGGAAAAGATAATATAAGTTTTTTGAAACATTTGAAATCGCCACCCAAATTCTTTAAAAGTCCTACTTTATTTCTTTAAAATTTTAGCAACACCCCTTTTTTGTAAAAACCAGCCAAGATGAATACAACACAAAAATATGAAGCTATAGCGAAGAAATAAGGACAATAGAGAGAAAGCTGTATATAAAAGACAACAAATCCACAAATAATATACAGCAACGTCCTCACCAAGTCTCTAAGTCAACAATACAATAGTAGATGGAGAGTACAAGATACAACGAATGAACAATGCAAAAAACAGATGACCACCAAAACCCACCTAAGCAAAATAGTACTGTGAGCTGATGCAGTATCTGTAGCAAAAGATAATAGCTGAAAAGTGGAACAGCCTGCCTCGACTACTCTGGGGAACAACCTGAAACACCTGTGGCACAACGGGGGTGAGTTGCCAACTCGTGAATAATAGATAACATATGCAGTTAATCGTAGGAATGCACGTACAGCATGAATCTAAGATATGCGATTACAGTAATAACATGTCATGCAAATGCTGAATAAAGGAAAGTACACTAGCAGGTACAATCAATATGTGAAGCAATAGTAACATGACAATAATATGCAATAACCATGCAATAGGGATGTGGGAATGTAAATATGCAACTATCATAAGGGTACACTAACAGGTACTACCAATATATGAATCTGTGCATAAAATAGGTAAGTGTGAGGTATGGGGTGGAATATGTCATTTCCACGGAAACCTGACATCGTGGCAGGATCACAATCCATCAAGACACTCAAATCCACAGTTCCTCAAATCAGCCCCCAAACTGGGCTCTCACATCATATAAGTCTCACATCTCCTCAATGTACAATATCGAGTAATCTCCTATATCCCGAATGTACAATCAACAATCTCTTTCATATCAAATATCCAATCTCAATGAATCATCTATATCCCAAGTCGAATCTCAAGTAAGTTTTCTAACATCCTAAAGGTATATATATATATATATATATATATATATATATTTGCAGAAATAAATATGATGGGGGCAATACATATATATTAGCGTCCCATTCCACTAATATTAGTGTAAGGGTATATATAACAACGGCTAATCCCCTATTATATATACAAAGGTATTACAAGAAATATCATGAAAACAATGTGCCAAGCATCAACACAGAAATCCTGATAGGTACGTATCATACGCTGTCCCGAAAGCACGAGTGCCTAGCTCTGACCCTCGCCTTTAGACGTATGCATACGTGCATGACTCCCAACGGTGTCTCCATGACCCCCGCCGAGTCATCAGTACTGTCACCGGTAGGTACTAGCCCGCCTCCAGGCTCAATCGGCAAAATCCATCGATCTTCTTGCCGAGGGGAACCATACCGGGCCCCACCATGTACCCTCTACGGCCTCGACGCCTCCTCGTAGGGGTATATACATATCAGCACCGATAAAGCTCATGGTGGATGTGCAAATATCATATCAATGAAACCGGGTTTTTCAATGTATGCATAATTTCATGAACTCCCGCGGTTCCCAAATCCAGAAAACATCATCTAAAATCCCAATAACAATGCGCAAATCCAGGAATAAATATATGCGATATATCTGAAATGTGAGCATATAAATGAGAAAATGTAGCTGAAACCAGATGTATGCGAAACCAAATAAGGTACAGCTAAGTAACACCAGTAAAGGTAAATATGTAACTGCAACTGAATATGTGTGTAACATACAGGTGTAGCAATGTATAGGTATCTATCTATAGGAACTGATGTCGTATACCCCCCTGGGTATAAGAAGAATATGAGTAAGATATCCCCCCGGTATAAGTAAAATATGTAAAAGGTATACCTGTAGCTGTATCGCAAGGTGTAAATGTACCTATCACTAAAGGTATGATACACTATAGGTATACCGGTAAGCTAGATGACATGTGTAACAAGCAATAGTATCTATAAGGGGTAGTGTGTGACATGGCAATTATTGACGGTGTGTGTGTAGCATACAATCCGTGCTCGTGCAACATGAACCGTCAATAATATGTGCAGTGTCCTACGGCTGCTAGTCACAGTATAACTGCATCAAAGAAATAAAGTAAAGGCTCAATTCTACGATGACGTAGAATGAGCGACAGGTATTTGAATCCTAGCCCAGACGCATAACGCCATGCGGGCGATTCCCCTGTAGATGTTAAATCTACTCACCTACGCCCCACGCTAGGTGAATCCTACCATCTGCTTCCCCCCTGTAGTAGTGTCCGTAGTCCCTGCCTGCAAACCTTCAAATAAGACATGGAAATCATATATAAGCCAAATATTCCGCAAAACGCGATATCGAACCAAAACGAGAAACTCGCGTCACGAACTAAACGCGCGTGTGCACGATACGCTGAATCGTGTGTATACGCGTCTAAAACCATCGCGACACTCCGCGATACGCTGGATCACAGAACCCACTCACGTATCGCGCGTATCACGCAAACACAACAGACACAAAAATGATATTTGATCCCAGATTTTCCTACAGATCAAAACTTACAAAACTAGACATGCCAAAGCACTATACAACACAGAAGAGAGCCCTACACAAAAACCCAACACCTAACTCCTATTCCTGGCCGCAAATTGCGGCCAGATTGATAAAATTGGCGGTCGGGGATAGGAATGGGCGGCTCGTGTTCATGTGGTGTGCTCTATACCTAGTGTACATGCTCCAGTCTTCTCAATTTTAACCTGAAGATCCTGGGTCAAAAGCAGATTTACAGATTGCCAATATATCGTATAAAAACGACAATTTGCACAAAACACAACCCTATGGTATTTTAGTGTAATCTGGGGTTAAACTTAGTTAAGGTGACCCTAACAACACTTAAATAGATAGGGTTTGTCAACACAATCATCACTTAGACAATATCTCACACAAATCACCATAATTAGCACAAAACTAGCTAATTAACACTAACCGACACCAAACCATACAAGCTAAGCAAACTAGGAAATTGGGTTAAGGAAATATACCCAAAAGGACCCTAGAGAGCAGGTGAAGAGGTGGAGAAGAACTTCTGCAAGTGCTGGGGTTCCTGTTGCTGCTGTTGCTGCTGCTTCTGATGATGAAGATGATGTCTGCTGCTGCTGCTGATGGATGCTGCTGCTGCTACTGAAGGCTGCTGCTTCTGCTGTTATGGCTGCTGCTGCTGCTGCTGTTGTTGTTGTTATGGCTGCTGCTGCTGCTGCTGCTGTTGTTGTTGTTATGGCTGCTTCTGCTGCTGCTGCTGCTGCTGTTGTTGTTGTTGTTTCTGCTGCTAGTTGCTGATGATGATGAGGCTGCTGCTGAAGCTTCTTCAGGTGAGTGTGTGTGTGTGTGTGTGTGTGTGTTCGAGAGAGTGAGGGAAATGAGAGTGAGAAGTGAGAATGAGAGAAAAACCAACAACCCCTCCCATTCTCATTCTCTTTCATCATAATAAGGCATGGCTCACACCATCAAGCCCATGCTTCTCTCTCTCTCAAAGTCAATACCTCAAACTAACAAAGAAAATCAATTTAAAACCCTTATTATTTTAACAACCATAACTCTTAAACTAATCATAAAACTAACTTAAGACAAATGGTTAGCTAACCATGATTGCTAATCATGTTTAACCCCAAAAACAACCCTAGTTATCATGCACAAGTGTGTGTGTGCCTAACAAAATTCTAATAAAACACTCATTAAATAAGATAAAATATTTAAAACTTAATTTGGTAAACTTTTTATTAAAAACCATACATTAAAATATAATTAGCTACAAAACACATTCTAAGGTGTTACAGTTTTACCCGATTTGTATTTTCGTTCGCGTTGGCACTTGCCGTTCGTTTTCGTCCATGCTACTGCACTATATGCTTTTATGGACCCGACGCGCTTTGGTTGGATTTTTGCGCATATTAGGCGCTTGATTTTGGATTTTTGTGCGCATCGGATGCACTTGAGTGAGATTTTATTCGTGCATGTTTGATGCACATGATTTAGATTTCTTTCGTGTATGATGAATGCACCTGATTCGGATTTTCGCGCATGTTGGGCGTAAGATATGAGATGAGATTTTGTGCACACCAGATGCACACGATTTGGGATTTTTTATTCGTGCATGTTAGTTGCACCTGATGCACTCTAGATGCACTAGACGATGTTGTCGTGCACACCCATTGCACTGGACAGATGCTTTCGTTCACACCCGTTGCACTTAGTTTTTGCTTTTGTGCATGTTGTGGCACCTGTATTTGGATTTGATTTCCGTGCGCACGAGACGCACGTGATGGTTAGATACGCCTTTTGAGGATGATTTTCCTTTTGAGCACTTTGTTTTCATAATGGGCACTATGTTATGTAGTAGCCGAATAGGATTGATCCAAGGACAGTACCTTAGTACTTTGCATGCATTAAAATTTTACCAAAAGCTTTCTGAAAAAGAGCTATAGTCTCGCTATTTCCTACGTGTCCGTGAGCGACACGAACATTTATAAAGGAAAACCTTTTGGGATATTTTGAAAACGACGGAACGTGTAGACATATATTATTATTTTACATACGAGCGTCCGTCACTTATGCCGTGAGTTACGCATTCACGCGGCGATTTAGAAAAGATTTTTGCATGAGTTTATTCAGTTCTTGAAAGTTTTCCAAAGGTGCGTACTATATACATATTATAGTATTTGACTAGTGTATATTGTATTTCGGTAGTGGATTTCGAGATCTGTATCCCTATTGTAACTCCGAGGATATGCGTGCAAATCTGATGATTTTCATGACGTTTGACAGAGTTCGATTTTGAGTTTTGTACTCGTTTTCATGCGAACTTGACGCGCTGTGTTGTTTCTGCATCTTCCGTGATTTCGGAGCCCCGTTGATTTGAGCTGATTATCGAAATGTTTTAGATTTTGGGGGTTTAAATTTAAATTTGGGGACCGAATTTATTTAAGGGGGAAGACTGTAAAATTTCAGAAAATATAAAATATTATTTTTGGAATTTAATATTAAAATAATATATTTCCCGAAAACTGCCCGATTTGCGAAATTGGGGTTTCCGAAAAAGGGTATAAATATATACCAATAATTGTGAAATAATTGAAAATTAAAATGATTTATCCATTTAAAAATATATTTAAAGGATTTGGCATTTTTAAAATTTATTATATATGCAGTTTTGATAAAAACCCGATTAGTGCACTGCTAATCGCGATTAAGCCAAATCCGTGTTTCTACAGTTTTCCATGGCTAGTGCACCAGGACATGTTACATGTTGTTTCATTTCATTTGTGTTATGGTTTTATTGTGGTGAGAAAAGAAAAAAGAAAAGAAAAAGGTGTCATGATGAGTTGGAGAGAGAAAGGGGACATAATGATGACTTGGAAAGTGAGTGGGTGAGAATAATTGAGAGAGAGAGAGGGGGGGCTGCCTCACACTTTTTTCCCACCATTTCTTTTTGCATATCCTTCTTCATATTCCTCAACCTCATCTCCCTCCACCTTCAACCCCTAAATCCACTTCTAAAACTCCATCAATACCCTATACCCTTTAACAAAAAATTATCACCTCCTCACCCACATCGCGATGAACCAAGAAAAGTGGGATCTTGACAACATGGAGACTTCTAGGGTTTGCTAAGTGACATCCATGAGGTATTATTTCTTCCATTAGTTTAGTTTCAAGTTTTCCTAGCTTTTGTTTAAGTTTAGAGTTCTTTTAGTAGTTGATTGGTGATACCTAGGAATCCTAGTGAGGGTTTGAGTGAAATTTTGGTTTGGTGATGATTGAGTGGCTGTTGAGTGGCTGTGTAAGACTTGGGAATGAGTTTGGGAAACCAAAATACAAACTTTTGAATTGATCCATGTCGGTTTTGTGAGGATATATGGTGTGCAGGGAAATCTGGAGCAACCCGGGGAACTTTTGAGGAAACCAAACGATACCAGGGAGCAAATTAGGGTACTAGGAGACCACCCTGACCACACGGACCCAAACAGAGGCCATCGGGCCGAGGAGGCCAGATGTTTAGGTCAAGTGGCCGGCCACTTGGTGGCATTTGGGTTCCAGGTCGTTCCAGTAGCTCAAATACCCCATATACAACACCCTATACTTGTTTTTTCATCCAAATTTCACCCGAGTCAAAATCTGGAATTATTTTGGTGTGATATTAGCTATGTTTTCCATATTTCGGAATGCTAATTTTTGATATTTAGATTTGTATTTGGTTGTTGGATGTTTGTACATCAATGACTAGGGCTGTTTGGTTGATTTTGTACGCGTAAGCTATAGGTTCTAACCTATGAGCAATGCGGCTGTTGTTTTGGATTCCAGAACTTGATTTTAATAGCGTTGCGATGTGTGTTGTTATTATAGGTACCTTCGCATTGATTCCGAAGCGACGGGGCATGGCGTAAACGATTTCGGCAAGCGAAGACTACAGTGAGTAGATCTATATATTAGAGATAGTGCCCTCAGAGTCAATTATTGGATCACAGGCACGTGATTGCAATGGTTGAAGGAGGACCTATTCCGGTAGGACAGTCTTACTCAAGATTATAGTATGCTATCTGGTTTACCTTTATCATCGTGTACTGCTTTAGGTGACCTTACAGGTCACTATTGCACGTTGATAGAGCCCCTAGGATTCTTGCTTGACCACCAGCAGTATGAGGGCGATCATATACGTGGGAGCTGGTAGTCTATAAGCACATCCTTAAAAGGTCCCTAGTCGTGGGAGTTTCGAAATAGGGCATCGATACTCCAGAGTAGACTAGTGTGTACATTCGAGACCCCGACGAAGGGCGGTGGCCGGTCTCACAAGCCACTGGTGTCAGTTCGTTCACCTAAGATGTTTACAGGTGCTCATTGGGTAATGAGTACACCGGACAGGACTCGCCGGGAACATGCTAGTTGGTCATATACCATACGTCAGATGGCAGTGTTAGTTATGTATATGCCCTAGAGGCCATTGTTGTACATATGATGTATATTATGATGGATGCTTAGATATATACAGAGAGGACTTTCTTGCTCGTCATGATAGTATGCTATTTGGTTTCACTTTATCTTAACATGTTGACTTGTATTGGTTTACTGTTTTACTCTCACATGTTGATAAAGCCCTTAGAACTTGTACTCGACTACTGGGACTATGATGAGATCATACTAGTGGGGCCGCGGTAGTCGATGAGTACATCCTATAACAGTTCCTAGTCGAGGGTATATCGAGACAGGGCATCGATACACCAGAGTAGACTAGCGTATACGCATCTTGACCCATATGATGGGCGATGGATGATCCCATATCCATCGGTGTTTGACATCAGAGATGGTGTACGGGTGCTCAGTAGAGACTGGGTACACTGGACGGACTCGCCGAGAACTCCCAGATGGTGATATACCACACGTCAGATGGCAGTTCTCTGGTGACACAGGTACAGGGTAGTCTGAAGACCCGAGATCGTCATAGAGTCTTGTGTGATTCCCACTGTGCTTTGATTTCCACCTTACCACGTCCAAGAGGGCGTGCAAAACGGTGGCTTTTGGGTACAGTCCCGAATCACATGGAGGCAATGAGCGATAGGAGGGGATTCGTCTCTCCCGGTATAGGGAGTTGATGTTGTGCTGTGTTCGATTGGCTATAACTGGAAGTCCCTGGCCAGGGCTGATATAGAGATTTACTGGTAAGTGTTACTGGTAGTTTCTCGACCCGTTATGAGCCACACATCGACACGACTTATCGGTTACTGGGGTCTGACGTATACCACCCCTAGACTTGATATGCGACATATCAGACGAACAGACCGGACTGTACGGGAGTGTTACTGATCGGATTCACAGGAGAATGGACAGGCTAGCTTGTTGATCTTCTGATCGATCAATACCTGGGTGGCTGTTACGTTTAGCTGACCGCTTGCAGCTTGTGGGTGTTTGATATGATCATCACCTGCTACCGGCGTATTGACGATTCTTTAGAGTCCTACAAAGAGGTTTCTTGGCTCAGGCGAAACGGAGTAGAGGCACATATGTGATATGTGCAGGACCGAGAATAATGCGATATGGGATACCGTATTATATTCTCGCGATATTTAGATATGAACCGGGACATCGGATCAAGTGTTGATTCGATGAATCGGTACATGATATATTAGTCGGTTATATTCGATATAGCCGGATCGTCGGATCAAGTGTTGATTCGATGATTTAATATATAATAATATATATGATATATTATTATATTAACTAATATTGGCTTGCTTTATTATTTCATTTTCTCACTGGATGATACATTGATAAATATGCGATATATGTTAATTGTATTATTTTCTTTTGTTGCAAATATATAATATATATGTGATATATATTATTGTGACATGATATGATTAATTGTTAAGCATGTTTCAGGATGATTAATTGAGGTTAAGGTTTGATTAGGGTTGGATGCTTCAAGTTCCTTCTAGAAGCTTTCTTTCTTTTGTCATTACAAAGATCTTTTGTGATGACACATTCTAAACCAAACCAAACCCTAACCCTAGTTGTTTCTCTACTCATTCTCATCCACTCATCCTTGACCATGGTTTACAATTCAATCATATATTCTTTCTATTCATCACAAAAGGTTTTTAATTATTATTGATTTTCCATTATCTTCTTCTTCTTCTTCTTGAAGAAGCTCTCTTGAAAATCCTTAAGTGATGAAATAAAATGAGAAAATGATATTAAAAGAAAGCAAAATCACTACTCTCTCATCCTCATCTCATCTAGCCCATGTGATTAGGGTGTTCTTCTCTTTTGAGTGAGAAAGCTTGAGTCGAAGCAACTTCAAGGTAGATCATCGGAGATTTGGAATACGACAAGCTAGAATGGATCGTTCGAGTCGTGGAGCCTCTCATGAGTCCGGGAGATCGTGGATCGCGGCAAAGGGACTTCTACTCGGAGCTTGTGGAGTGAAGGAGCGGACTACAAAGGTTGTAATCCCTCACACTTAGATAAAAGTTATCATATTGCATGTTAAACCCTAATAATCTTGCAAAGATCCCGGCTTTGGGTTGTTCGGCACGTCTAAAATTTAATCCGGGCATGTTAGAATGCCTTATGAACCTTCACAAGAGTGCCAAGGAACCCTACTGTGGTATCAGAGCCTAGCTAGAGCATTAGGCGATGTGTTTACGAAGTTAAAACTCCGATCGAACCCGAAACGAACAAAATGGACCCCTCTCTGGAAATTTTTTAAATTTTGGGATTTTTCAGAATTAAAAATGTGTAAAAAAATCAGCAGGTAATTCTAAGAATTACCATGAAACATGTGCCCACAATTCAACCCACTGAGCGCGGATCCGCGGCATTAACATGGATCTTGCGGCGGTTCAGCGGCGGCACTGTAGGATTGGGACACGTGGCTTCATGGTTTTAACCGTAGGTACTTGCTGACTATTCTGGGTATTTTTAATCTGTTCCAGGTGTTTAAAATTCTGGGGTTTGTTTTGTAATAGTAGACTCGATCGGAAATTTTAAATTCGTATTTCTTTCTGGATATTTAGAAACTGTTAAACTATTTGAACGGATATCATTAACTTACCGTTTCCCGGTATGGCAAACTTTCAAGTGTTGAAATTTATTCGGGTTTAAATCTTTCGGGAAAATTGTACAAGTTAAGCGGTGGACCCTCTAGAAGACAAAAAACCTTAACTCGATTATGTGACCGTCTTGAACTTCCTTTTGAACCTTCGAGTTTGGGGTAGTACGGCGTGCCACATGTGAGGCGTTGGCTTGACCCTTCTACGGCTGGATCACCGGTACTGTAACATATTCTGGGATTATTTGAACTCCGCTCAAGAGTTGAGCACTTTAGGAAATTTTGGGTGTTTGATTATCTGTTCGGAAAGTTTAATACTGTATATTTATCTGGAATGTGATACAATATGTAGAATTCATAGAGTTAGGCATGAAATGCGGAGTATGTGATATTTCGGATTTATGATGTCTAAAGTGATTGTGGATTCCAAATATTGTAGTTTTACACTTTCTTTTCTGTGACCGTAAGTGTAATATGTGATATCGCCGGTTTCGTTGCTATATGTCAACGACAATTGGGATGCGCATATTTACTTACGTTGATGATATAAGATATTATGTGTTGCTGTGATATGTTATATTGGATCGTCGCGATCAGAATAGCCGGGGGTTTTATGTGAGATGAGGGTTTTTATTTTCATTCATGTAAAATTCATTTGTAATGTAATATTCTTTTATTTGGGGCACTTCCAGGTTGCGGTTGCTGTCACCAGTGTATATTATTTACTTTTCCGCATTAGGTAGACCCAAGGTGGAGAGCACAAGTAACCGGGTTCTAGGGTCCAGTGGGAGGCCATCTCGAGGAGTCGAGACCGGGTCTTCTAACCCTAGAATTGGCAGTGTTACTTGTCGCTCTCGTAGGGGTCTTGGGATGTGGGTTTGGCTATTCGTCGCGACCGTGGAATCCGTGTTTTATACAGGCTCGTATTAAAAACACGGACGTCCTAGTATATCCAATATTTCATATATGTTCTTCTGCTGCAATGTTCTGTGATGAGATCATATTACTGCCTGAGACGAATGCTTATACTATATATATATATGCTGATATATAAATATTACTGCTTTCGTTTCTTCTGTGATGCTTAGGAAGCATAAGCTGATGGGATTTTTATTAATGAGATTAATAAAAGAAAAGAAATCTAAAGATGTTGTAGAATCAAAAACTTTATAAAAAGGTTAGCTACAGTTTTGCTTTGCACAGTGACATATATGATATGTCCCGCACCTTATTCGATGAGGAAAGGACCGAGATCCCTTCACAGGGAGTGACTCCTTTAGCGAAACTGGCAGATGCTACAAAACGCGGTTTGTTTTTTAGATTGTTTTTAGTGTTTTGCTTTGCACAGCGGTATATATGATATATCCTGCACCTTATTCGATGAGGAAAGGGCCGACGATCCCTTCACCGGGAGTGACCCCTTTAGCGAAACTAAGAAAAGCCTCAAAAACACTCCTTTTCAAAAAAACACTCGATTCTACGACGATATCAAGTTCATTACGCTCAGGGTTTTCTGAAAAACCTGCGTAGCCCTCCGTCATTTCAGATAAAGACTAGTTAGTATTCGTGCTACGTTTGTTGACTATGTTAAGGCGTAGTGAGCGGTAGCTAATTAGTACTTATCTGCTAAAACATGAGATGTGATTGAATTAGGGTAGTTGTGCGACTTTGTTGACTATGTTAAGGGTCGTGCAGGTGGATTTAATTCAATCGGGAAATGACGGGTTGAACTTGGCTAGCAATTATGATTTGTTGACTATGTTAAGGTCATAAATTGCTAGGGGCAAGTTATTATCGGGAATTTCAAGTGTTGAAATTTGCAATGAGATTGCATACCTCCTATGAGATAGTTGGATCCTGATACCCACTGCGAGTAAAGGTTACTCCTGGGAGAGTTTTACACAAGACAACTAGCCGATCAAGTAGGTGTCTAGAAAAGTGTTAACGAGGTTACGCCTCTGGGAAAACGAGATTTACTTTAATTAGGTCCGTGCGAAAGCACGGGGAACCTCCCTCAAAGTACCGACACTGATCTGGCTGAAAGATTGACGAAATTGTAGGGTGTAATTAATCCCGGCTAATCTTACCTTTTAGGGTTTTAAGGTAGATTTGATAAAAACAGTGGGAGACATCCTGATTAGATAAGATAATAACCAATCTAATCTTGCAAGAGCATACGCTAAAGTGTTTTCTTCTCTCTCTCCAGGTAGCGACCATTTCAGGCCATAATCAAGATAATAATATGGATGTATTGACTAAACCTGATTATTATACTGAGCTAGGGAACGTTGGACCCGTTCTTTCTTATAAGAGTTATAAGACTGAACAGGAAACAGGAGAATATCTGGATTCTCACACCGCCCAAAAGAACATGCATGTTGATGCATCTTCTTCAGGTGTGTTTGTTATTGAGAACTATTTCTCAGTTCACCCTACGTCCTGGGTATTAGATACCGGATCAGGATCCCACATATGCAAACAGTTGCATGGGCTACTTAAAGGTAGAGAACTGGGAAAGGATGATCATTCCGTTCTAGTAGGGAACGGTGCAAATGTTGCAGCCAAAGCAGTTGGCGAATATCACCTTGTATTGCCGAGTCGTAATACACTGATTCTAAATGAGTGCTATTATATACCGAACATGATGTACAACATTATATCAGTCTCTTTATTAAGTAAAGAAGGATATAATTTTGTAGTAAAGGATAATGTTATGAACATATTCCTAGATCAAAAGTTGATTGCATCAGGCTCGTTACATAATGGCATATTCATTTTAAATCAGAATACAGTCCTGAATATACAAAACACACACAAGAGGAAAAGTTCAGATATGAACGAATCCTACTTGTGGCATTGTAGACTTGGTCATATCAATGCGACACGACTGGCTAAGTTGCATAGAGTTGGTTATTTGAATTCGTTCGAATTATCATCTTATGATACTTGCCATTCATGTCTCAAAGGAAAAATGACCAAAGCTCCGTTTAGTGGACACGGAGAAAGAGTTACCGAACTCTTAGGACTGGTACATAGTGATGTATGCGGTCCCATGTCTACGCATGCCAGGAACGGTTCTTCCTACTTCATTACATTCACTGACGATCTCTCTAGATACGGACATGTGTTTCTGATGAAACACAAGTCTGAAGCTTTTGAGAAATTCAGAAAATATAAGCACGAAGTAGAGAACCAAACGAGCAAAAGTATTAAGATTCTTCGATCTGATCGAGGAGGCGAATACTTAAGCGGTGAGTTCCTAGATTATCTAAAAGAGAATGGGATTCTCTCTTAGCTTACTCCTCCTTATACACCACAGCACAACGGTGTATCGGAACGAAGAAATCGCACCCTATTAGATATGGTGCGCTCGATGATGAGTACAGCTGAGTTACCTATTTCCTTCTGGGGGTATGCACTTGAAACAGCAGCGTACCTATTGAATCAAGTTCCGTCTAAATCTGTGCCTACCACACCGCATGAGATATGGAGTGGGAAGAAACCATATTTTAAAAGAGTTAAGATATGGGGTTGTCCGGCCTATGTCAAAAGACAAAATCCAGACAAACTCGAGGCACGATCAGTTCTTTGCAAATTTGTGGGATATCCTAAGAATTCTCAAGGATATATTTTCTATCACGCTGAGGAACAAAAAGTGTTTGTTTCTCAATATGCCACCTTTTTAGAAAAGGAATTTCTTTCAAAAGAAATTAGTGGCAAAGAGGTAGAGCTGGAAGCGGTTTCAGCACCACAGACTACAACTGATGATTTATTGGAACCAGAGGATTCAGTAGTACCCGACGAACCCCAGCCTCTCCGCAGATCTAGTAGGGTTTCTCGTCCACCTGAGAGATACTACGGTTTTCTCATTGATGGTGGAAGCGAGGATTGCATCATGGATGATGATGAACCAACTAGTTTCGAGCAGGCCATCACGAGTGGTGACTCTGTGAATTGGCTAGATGCAATGCGATCTGAGATGGAATCCATGTACACCAATAAAGTATGGATTTTAGAAAATGCTCCTGAAGGGGTAAAACCCATTGGGAGCAAGTGGATTTTTAAAAAGAAATTTGGTGTAGATGGAAAAGTTGAGACTTTCAAAGCTAGACTTGTAGCAAAAGGTTTTCGTCAAAGACCAGGTGTGGACTATGACGAAACCTTTTCTCCAGTGGCTATGCTTAAGTCCATCCGGATCTTACTTGCCATTGCTGCATACCATGATTACGAAATCTGGTAAATGGATGTTAAGACCGCCTTTCTAAACGGTGATTTAGAAGAGTGCGTGTACATGACTCAGCCAGAGGGCTTCGTAGATAGTGGGAGCAGCGGAAAGGTGTGCAAGCTGCTTAAATCCATTTATGGGTTAAAGCAAGCATCGCGGAGTTGGAACATCTGTTTTGATGTTGTAGTCAAAGAGTTTGACTTCATCAAAAATATAGATGAACCTTGTATCTATAAGAAGGTAGTAGAGGGTAAGGTTGTCTTCCTCGTATTGTACGTGGATGACATACTCTTGATAGGAAATGATATTCCTATGCTGCAATCAGTCAAGCTCTTCTTATCACAGAGATTCTCAATGAAAGATCTAGGTGATGCCTCCTGCATATTGGGAATCATGATCTATAGAGATAGATCTAAACGGATACTGGGATTGTCCCAATCCAGGTACATTGACACCATACTAAAGAGGTTTAGTATGGAAGAATCCAAGCGTGGGAATCAGCCCACGATCTCTGGACTCACTCTCTCCAAAGAGATGTCTCCCAAGACTGATTTGAAGAGAGCTCGCATGCAAGGGATACCCTATGCTTCGGCAGTAGGCTCTATCATGTATGCGATGCTATGTACCAGACCCGATGTAGCATACTCACTAAGTGTAGTAAGTCGGTATCAAGCAGATCCTGGAGAGAGTCATTGGACAGCAGTGAAGAACATTCTCAAGTACTTACGAAGGACTAAGGAGATGTTCTTGGTGTATGGTAACGGAGAACTCCAGGTGGAGTCCTTTACCGATTCAAGCTTCCAAAGTGATAAGGACGACTCTAAGTCGCATTCGGGTTTTGTCTTTACCCTCAATGGAGGGGCGGTATGTTGGAAGAGTTCCAAACAGGATACCGTTGCAGACTCAACGATGGAGGCTGAATACATCACTGCCAACGATGCTGCCAAAGAGGCTGTCTGGATCAAGAAGTTCATTAGTGAACTTGGTGTGGTTCCATCCATTGAGCATCCAATACCTCTGTATTGCGATAACAATGGAGCTGTGGCTTTGGCCAAGGAACCCAGGTCCCATCAGAAGTCCAGACATATTCTGAGGCGGTATCACCTGATCAGGGAGATAGTTGATCGCCGGGAGATCGAGGTCAGGAGCGTAGATACGAAGGACAAAACTGCGGATCCATTCACGAAGGCTATTCCCCAGATACAGTTTGAGAGATTATTCGGGATGCTAGGTATGAGATACTACAGCAGCTGGCCTTAGTGCAAGTGGGAGATTGTTAGTTATGTATATGCCCTAGAGGCCATTGTTGTACATATGATGTATATTATGATGGATGCTTAGATATATACAGAGAGGACTTTCTTGCTCGTCATGATAGTATGCTATTTGGTTTCACTTTATCTTAACATG
This sequence comes from Agapanthus africanus, assembly GCA_030015575.1. Classification (NCBI taxonomy): domain Eukaryota; kingdom Viridiplantae; phylum Streptophyta; class Magnoliopsida; order Asparagales; family Amaryllidaceae; genus Agapanthus; species Agapanthus africanus. The sequence continues at coordinate 203,520,732 of JASDDO010000031.1, read as the reverse complement.
TTGACTTGTATTGGTTTACTGTTTTACTCTCACATGTTGATAAAGCCCTTAGGACTTGTACTCGACTACTGGGACTATGATGAGATCATACTAGTGGGGCCGCGGTAGTCGATGAGTACATCCTATAACTGTTCCTAGTCGAGGGTATATCGAGACAGGGCATCGATACACCAGAGTAGACTAGCGTATACGCATCTTGACCCATATGATGGGCGATGGATGATCCCATATCCATCGGTGTTTGACATCAGAGATGGTGTACGGGTGCTCAGTAGAGACTGGGTACACTGGATGGACTCGCCGAGAACTCCCAGATGGTGATATACCACACGTCAGATGGCAGTTCTCTGGTGACACAGGTACAGGGTAGTCTGAAGACCCGAGATCGTCATAGAGTCTTGTGTGATTCCCACTGTGCTTTGATTTCCACTTTACCACGTCCAAGAGGGCGTGCAAAACGGTGGCTTTTGGGTACAGTCCCGAATCACATGGAGGCAATGAGCGATAGGAGGGGATTCGTCTCTCCCGGTATAGGGAGTTGATGTTGTACTGTGTTCGATTGGCTATAACTGGAAGTCCCTGGCCAGGGCTGATATAAAGATTTACTGGTAAGTGTTACTGGTAGTTTCTCGACCCGTTATGAGCCACACATCGACACGACTTATCGGTTACTGGGGTCTGACGTATACCACCCCTAGACTTGATATGCGACATATCAGACGAACAGACCGGACTGTACGGGAGTGTTACTGATCGGATTCACAGGAGAACGGACAGGCTAGCTTGTTGATCTTCTGATCGATCAATACCTGGGTGGCTATTACGTTTAGCTGACCGCTTGCAGCTTGTGGGTGTTTGATATGATCATCACCTGCTACCGGCGTATTGACGATTCTTTAGAGTCCTACACAGAGGTTTCTTGGCTCAGGCGAAACGGAGTAGAGGCACATATGTGATATGTGCAGGACCGAGAATAATGCGATATGGGATACCGTATTATATTCTCGCGATATTTAGATATGAACCGGGACATAGGATCAAGTGTTGATTCGATGAATCGGTACATGATATATTAGTCGGTTATATTCGATATAGCCGGATCGTCGGATCAAGTGTTGATTCGATGATTTAATATATAATAATATATATGATATATTATTATATTAACTAATATTGGCTTGCTTTATTATTTCATTTTCTCACTGGATGATACATTGATATATATGCGATATATGTTAATTGTATAATTTTCTTTTGTTGCAAATATATAATATATATGTGATATATATTATTGTGACATGATATGATTAATTGTTAAACATGTTTAAGGATGATTAATTGAGGTTAAGGTTTGATTAGGGTTGGATGCTTCAAGTTCCTTCTAGAAGCTTTCTTTCTTTTGTCATTACAAAGATCTTTTGTGATGACACATTCTAAAGCAAACCAAACCCTAACCCTAGTTGTTTCTCTACTCATTCTCATCCACTCATCCTTGACCATGGTTTACAATTCAATCATATATTCTTTCTATTCATCACAAAAGGTTTTTAATTATTATTGATTTTCCATTATCTTCTTCTTCTTCTTCTTGAAGAAGCTCTCTTGAAAATCCTTAAGTGATGAAATAAAATGAGAAAATGATATTAAAAGAAAGCAAAATCACTACTCTCTCATCCTCATCTCATCTAGCCCATGTGATTAGGGTGTTCTTCTCTTTTGAGTGAGAAAGCTTGAGTCGAAGCAACTTCAAGGTAGATCATCGGAGATTTGGATTACGACAAGCTAGAATGGATCGTTCGAGTCGTGGAGCCTCTCATGAGTCCGGAAGATCGTGGATCGCGGCAAAGGGACTTCTACTCGGAGCTTGTGGAGTGAAGGAGCGAACTACAAAGGTTGTAATCCCTTACACTTAGATAAAAGTTATCTTATTGCATGTTAAACCCTAATAATCTAGCAAAGATCCCGGCTTTGGGTTGTTCGGCACGTCTAAAATTTAATCCGGGCATGTTAGATGCCTTATGAACCTTCACAAGAGTGCCAAGGAACCCTAGAGGCAGTTCCCTGGTGACATGTGTACAGGTTAGTTCATCGACCTGGGGATCGTCATTTGTCTCGTGTGAGTTCCCACTGTACTTTGATTACTACCCTACCACAGCTCAAAGGAGTCGTGCAAACAGGTTTTAGTTAGGTACAGTCCCGAGCCACATGGAGGCAGTGAGCGCATCTTCAGGGGTTCGTCTCTCCCGGTATTGGGGGTGAGGTCGCGCTGTGTCTAGGAGAGCCATTACACGAAGCCCTCGGCCGAGGCAGGAGATTTACTGGTAGGTATTCCAGTAGTATCTCAGGGTGTTCTGGGCTACACTCCGACACGACTTGTACCGCTTTTGGGGATCTGACTTTTACCAACCCCCTAGGCCCGCCATGCGATGCTCATAGACGAACGGACCGGACTGTACGGATATTGTCACTGACAGGCTCAGTAGGGTGTCAGGATGAGTTCGCTCATCGACGTCCCTTTTGGTCAATACCTGGTAGCCCGTTACGTATTGGCTTATACCTCTGACGTGCTAGTGGTTAAATCCACAACCAAGGTGTTGACGAGTCTTTAGAGTCCCCCTCATTCAGTTACTCAAGCTTTCGGGCGAAAAGCTGTAGAGGCCGTATGGAGATATGGCAAGGTCCGATCAGATACGTGCGGTATTGCACGGATCAGGATCAGACAGTTTGTACTACAGGCCGTATGGATATATGGCAGGGTTCGATCAGATACGTGCGGTATTGCACGGATCAGGATCGAACGGATATTACTACCCGGCTTTGGTTTAAGCCGGATCCTAGTATAGTACAGTGTAGATTTTGTCTCATTGCATATGTATTTCGGTCGGAATACAAATGCGGGTGTGTATGCACAGTATCGGGGTTTTCCTGTAATTTATTACGGGACCAGTTTTCTGGAGTTGCCAGTTTGCTTTCCGTTTAGGCCATTCTCATTTGTATCTTTCAATGGCCGAAGATTGGTGGAGGAGGGCTTATTTGCATTTGTGCAAATAAGTATTTGTGGAGGGGTTCTTTGCATATTCTTGTCTCATGATGGTTGCACCATTCTTTGACCTTGACTTCTTCTTCTATCATGATTGCTTGACTTTGTGAGGTGATGATGGTGGTGTTGGAGTGTTGGTTCATTAGCTATCATGGTTGTTGATTGGTTGGTGGAGTGAGGGTTTGCTTTGTGATCATTGTTTGTCATCATCACCCTTTCTCTCTCTTGCTTGATTGGTTGGCTCACACTCTCACAACTTCACAACCTCTCTCATTCTCTCCATTCTATTAGCATGGCCGGCCAAGTTAGAGGAGGGGCTGCCCATTATTTTGGTGGGGTGATTTGGTTCATTTCGTGCTCCCAAATATCACCAAGTTCCTCCACATAATTCTTGTATCATCCCTCCACCAAAATGGCACCTCCATGAACCCCAAATGAGATACATGTTTCTACACTACATTCTACAGTAAATCTTGGGCACGTCGAATAGCCAGCTTCGTGCCTGAGTTGCCTCGGCATTGAGGTGGGAGCCCGTAAAAGATGTAGGCGATGTGGTGCACTTCCGGCGACGAGGTGGAGACATAACATTCCGCGGGAGATCGGGACGACGACGAGAAGACCGGAGGACTCGGATCAGTCGGTATATCTCACTTCCCCATCTTGTAGTTAGCTAGGACTAGTTAATGGTTCGATCCGGGTGTTTAGTGCGCGGTGGTGCCGGTTTGCTAAGTTCGCAAAATTAAAGTTTATCACCGCTTCCGCATTGCGGCGTCGGATTGACGGCCGGGGCGCCGCCGTGCACTTACAGTGGTATCAGAGCCTCGCCATTAAGTTAGTCTAGCTTTGTTTAAAGTGTATACATTTCCGATCGACCAAAATTCCAAAATCCGCATTTTTGTTCACATCAGTTTTCTGTTGAAAGTTTTTGGAGTCGAAATTTTTTTCAGGTTGCAGAAAAGTGATGTACTGGAAGTTTTAAGAGTTCTGTAAAAATTCGACACACTAACTCGACTGAAAGAGCGCGGAACCGTGGCCAAACACCCCTTTGGGCCGCGGTTCCGCCGCATTCTGTTGATATCACTGTGTCAAATTTCTACAGTTGCCTCCTGAGTGGATTTTAGGGTTTCTGGAATGTTAATTTTGGGCCCAGAATTTCTTGATGTGCTACAGTAGTACTTGGGGGCCCACTTATTAAAATTTGATCGATCGGATATTTTAAACACATTATTTCACAGTATTTACATTATATCTGCGACCGTGAATGTCACTTGATCGGTAAATCCTGTCTGACTGCTATAGCCCGGTTAGACGGATTTGCGAACGTGACTTTCACGTTGATGTTCTGTGTTATGCTGTGATGTTGCGGATCGGTCATGGGGGATAGCCTGGATGCAATGATAGTACAGATTTGGTTGTATTATGTACATTTGATATTGCGGGGCGAGCGTCCGACATGTGGACTGCCGTCACTGCCTGATTGTATTATTATTTTTGGGGACGACCAGGTTGCGGTCGATGTACCCGTTGTATGTATATTTTACTTTCTGTACTAGGATTACCCCAGGAGGGGTGCACGGATAGCCGGGTTCTAGAGGGCAACAAGCCCGCATCTCATGGCAATGAGACGGAGGGGGCTTCACTCTAGGATTGGCGAGCTATTCGCCGCACCCGTAGGGGGTACAGGTTGACCCAGGAGGGGTGCCCAAGTTACCGGATTCCGTGAAGTGTTGGGTGGTCCATTCACGGTACTGAAGGGGGCTGCCTCGCTTCAGGTTTTGGCGGGTGACTTGCCGCGCCCGTAGGGGTCTAGGATTCATTGCACAGGCTATCCACACGACCAGGGGAACGTCGGGTTTCAGTAGTGGCTCTGTGAAACCCGGGGATCCCAGATATCTGTATTGTTCTGTGATGCTGTACATTTCTGTGATGTTGCATTTCTTATCACGCCTTGAGCGAAATATAATATATTGGTATATATATTAGTAGATGTTGTATATGTTTTACATCCGCGCTAGTCCAGTCCCCGCTCTGTCGTTAGTTAGCTAACCTAACGGGTAATGACGGGACCCAGTGGCGAATGCGGATGGCATATACGTACGTCATATTATTTTCGTTCTTTGTGGTGAGATCAATTGATGGGACTGCGTTGATTCAGATCAATGCAAGACAAATAAAAAAAAACCTAATCTGATGTTGTTGGAACACTTTTCAAAAAGGCTGTTATTGCAAGGACGTTTACTTTTGTTTTGCATCGTGGTATTCAGATGGAATACCCTGCTCCTCAGTCGACGAGGCAAGTGCCGAGATCCCTTCACCGGGAGTGACCCCTTGGACAAAAGGTTTGCGTCAGGGCAATGACTTCACTATAGCCGATTACTTTTGCTTTGCACCGTGGTATTCAGTTGGAATATCCTGCACCTCATTCTACGGGGAAAGAGCCGAGATCCCTTCACCGGGAGTGACCTCTTTAGCAAAGGTTTCCGCCACTATATTTTTATAAAAGCTATCCAGTTCCTTCAACGATATCAAGTTCATTACGTTAAAGGTTTTCGCCAGAAACCATTCGTAGCCCTCCGTCGTTTCAGACGGGTAGCACGTAGTATTCATACTATGTTTGTTGGCCTTCGTCAAGGCATAGTGTATGGTAGCTGCTTGTTACCTTTCTGCTGCATAGATAGATGCGTTGGTTTGGGACAGTCGTATAGCCTTTTTGGCCTTCGTCAAGGGCTTGTACGGGTGGGTTCAAATTAACCTGGACAATGACGGGCAGAACTTGACATGTGACTTATGATTTGTTGGCCTTCGTCAAGGTCATAAGTGCATGGGGTAAAAATCCACATCGGGAGTTTCAAAAGAACTGAAACTTGCCAGATATGCGCATACCTTCTGGAGTGTGATGACGTGAGCGGATTCCATCATGTTATCATGCGATGATAGTTGGATCCCGATTCCCACTGATGAGTTAGTTTACTCCTCGGGTGACTCCGACTAATTCTTCTTTCAGGTTTGGAGGAGAATTTGACGGTACAGTGGGTGGTTTCCAGATTAGATAAATTGGTAACCATTCTGATCTAGGTAAGAGTGCACGCTGAGTGTTTCTTTTCTCTCTCTCTTTGGCAGCGACCATTGACCCGACCCTAAGACTATGACTCAGTGACCAAGTTGACCGAACCTTCTTAACACTGGCTTTTGGATTATCAGAGTTGCGAACCTCATTGCCACTCCTATTTTCACCCTTTTTCTCCAGGACACCCCGTATTACTATGAACGTCCAATTCCATTGGACAAAACCATCGTATGGTTAGATACGAACTCGAAAGATTTTATTCGAGGATGGTTTCAGGTTCTGGAGGAAACGGATAGGACTATTCAGTTGTCTTTTCCTTTTACCTTCTCTCAGGTTGCGAGTACTCCTTGGTTTAGGATTAGTACACCTATTACGCAAATTGGATAGTCTTCTTCCAAACCTTAGGATGGTGCCGACCAGTAGGGAATGAAGAAAACCAATTAGCCTAATGATGGTGTACAGAAGGTATTAAGTTAAGACAAAGCAAGGGATTAGTAAGAGGGCAAAGTAAATTGCCACTGCTATTCACGACCAAACCAAGTATTTCTTCGCCATTCCTAAATCACCTTTGTATTTCTCCAGGACACTCCGTATCACTACGAAGATCCACAGTTTATTGGATACTCCATCGTATGGTTATATACGAACTCGAAAGGAACTTGTTCCAGTTCGGGGATGGATTATGGTTCAGGAGAAATAGGAATAAGGTTTATTCGGTTGTCTTTTATCCTCACCTCCTCTCGCATTGCGAGTGTTCCTAGGATTAGGACAGTACACCCATTATGCTTATTGGATATTTTTCTTCCAAACCATAGGTTGGTGCCGAACGGTAGGGAAGGAAGAAAACCAATTGGCCTAAAAGGGTGTACAGAAGGTAATGACTAAAGACATATAAAGGGATTTGGAGACGTGGCAAAGAATTATACGGTTACAGTTGTGAATCTGAATAATGGAAGTGGCATTACTTGGAATACCAGGATACCCCATCGAAACATTTCAATGTTTCAGTTTCACTGTGTACTGTTAAAGGAAGACTGATTTCCCGATTAGATACTTACTCCATGGTATGTATTTACTAGGTATGATTCTCACATCTGTATGGTTTTATGGATGATAAGTGGGAGTAAGTTATTGGGAATTAGGTGATCGTCCTCATTATATCGGGATTCGTTGTAATCGGTGATATTTGAGGAAATCACCTGGGCTGTTTGCCGGTCGGCAAATATTTGGTTTTGAATATCCGCTGTTATGTACCAATTTCAAATCGATATATCTGTACGTCTATTTTCATAGAGTGAGATATACTTTTTGAAATTATGTCGATGACATTTACCTATATCAGTGGATGGTTAGGTAAGGAGCATTAAACAGCGGTGTAATTCTTCTTAACCATAAGTACAGTTTTCAACCTACGACACACAGTGAATGAGTTATCAGACTCAAAAGACTTATACAGAGTATTGTATGTTGTCCAGGGTCCATCAGGACAGAGGGGTTGGTCCTCGTACTATATTCGGTTTACTTATGACTTCTCTAGTTTTTAGACAAGTGTTTCGTGGAAACACAGGGTCCGAATTTTTAGAAGTTATAGGTATTTGAATAAAGTAGAGAACCAGGTATCGCAAGTATCGGGATTCTTCAAAGTAAAGAAGATGTAGATACTTGTGTATGGTATTCAGTTGATAGTAATGACTAAGAGAACTTGCTTCTCTTTCAGGTTACTCATAGTTGGAAGCATTCCTAAGTTGAGTAACGCTGATCGGCCTCTTTCCATTTAGTTGACATGCACTGGAGACAGCTGCATGATTTGAATCTGGTTCAATTAAATCAGTGCCTCTGGTTCTATATTGGATATAGAACAGTTCATATCTTAATGATGTTAAGGTACGGGGAGTTGTCCGGCTTATGATTAAAACCAGACTCTGGATAACTCAAGGCACGTTTCTGTAATGGCTGTTTGTGGGTTGACCCAGGCTATGACGAGGGTTGACTTTCTACCATCAGGAAGATCAATAGTGATATTGTTCTCTACTCGCCACAGTTTTATTAAAAATGGATTTTTTCAGAAAACAGTAGTGGGAGTATGGTAGAACTGGAAGTGATTCCAGAACCGCAAACGATTACTGAAGATTTGATAAGGAACCTAAAGATTCAATCTGGATTGACATTCCATTGGCCACTCCGAAGATAAGGTGGGTAACTTCAGGCACCCGAGAGGTACTCCGGTAGCCTCAAGGACGGTGTCAGGGAAGTTCTTGTTTACCCACACTTGCCATTGCTGTTGTTCCAGATTGTGAGACCCGGCGGGAGGATGATTATAGCGTCGTTCTAAACTAGTTTTAGAAATGTACGTGTATATGACTCTGGCAGAGGGTTGTCGTAGTCAGTGGGAGCAGCGGAAGCATTGGTGGACAGTTGGCTTATGTCTATTTATAGACTAAAGCAGATATAGCGGAGATAGATCATCAATTTTTGATGTGACAGTCATAGGTTTGACTTCATCAGAATAGGGGATGGATCTGTTGAGAAGGTAGTAGGGTGTGATGTCATGGTATTTGGATGACATATACAGAATAGGAAAAGAAACTCCTATACTACGATCGGTTATATTTTGGTCGTCACACAGTAGTTTCTCCACATGGGACTTGGACATTATATCAGACATACTGGTTACTAGATCTATGGTTTAAGATCTAGATTTGGGTGGTTTCCCAATCTGGGTACTTAGACAGCATTCTAAGAGTATTTAGAATGGATGACTCCTGGCACGGTAGTGTACCTGCGGGTGATGGAGTCACCCTCTCTAAAGGTGTCTTACAGACTAAAGGGGAGAGGGATGTGCATGATTGGCAGATCACTTGCTCAGGTAATTGAGTCAATCATGAGATGTCAAGTACCACACCAGATGTTGTTCTTGCACTAGATGCAATAAGTTGACATTGATCCAATCCTGAAGAAACAGTCGGGAGCAGCTTTAGAACATAAGTGGATGTTCTAGGGATATGATAACGACAGCCTCATTCGGGAGACAGTTATCATTCCAGGCTTCCAAGGTGACATGGACGACAATGAGGTTGTCGGGGTTATAGTTTTTCTTCTGACGAGGGGCAGTATTTTGGACAGGTAGTCCAAGGCAATACTGAGGGTGGCATGGCGCAGGATACTGATTAAGTTCAGTTGACGATACAGTCTAAGAAGTTTGGATTTGGAGTTCATTTATGAGCTTGGTCCCATCAGACATCCAGACACATTCTAAGACAGATATTGCTCATTTCGGGAGATGGCTTTCTTCGCGAACTTGAGATATAGAGAGACATAGAAAGAAACATCAAGGCGGATCCACTCACTGAGGATATATCTCGAACGCAATAGTTTCGCAAACGAGTTTTTTGAGACTGACTAGTAGAGAAGTTGTGTGTTCGGTATCACACGGGCTGTGAGTATGCGACATCGCAATAATTAGCCTTGAGTGCAAGTGGGAGATTGTTGGAGATAGTGCCCTCAGAGTCAATTATTGGATCACAGGCACGTGATTGCAATGGTTGAAGGAGGACCTATTCCGGTAGGACAGTCTTACTCAAGATGACAGTATACTATCTGGTTTACCTTTATCATCGTGTACTGCTTTAGGTGACCTTACAGGTCACTATTGCACGTTGATAGAGCCCCTAGGATTCTTGCTTGACCACCAGCAGTATGAGGGCGATCATATACGTGGGAGCTGGTAGTCTATAAGCACATCCTTAAAAGGTCCCTAGTCGTGGGAGTTTCGAGATAGGGCATCGATACTCCAGAGTAGACTAGTGTGTACATTCGAGACCCCGACGAGGGGCGGTGGCCGGTCTCACAAGCCACTGGTGTCAGTTCGTTCACCTAAGATGTTTACAGGTGCTCATTGGGTTATGAGTACACCGGACAGGACTCGCCGGGAACATGCTAGTTGGTCATATACCAGACGTCAGATGGCAGTTCCCTGGTGACATGTGTACAGGTTAGTTCATCGACTTGGGGATCGACATTTGTCTCGTGTGAGTTCCCACTGTACTTTGATTACTACTCTACCACGGCTCAAAGGAGTCGTGCAAACAGGTTTTAGTTGGGTACAGTCCCGAGCCACATGGAGGCAGTGAGCGCATCTTCAGGGGTTCGTTTCTCCCGGTATTGGGGGTGAGGTCGCGTTGTGTCTAGGAGAGCCATTACACGAAGCCCTCGGCCGAGGCAGGAGATTTACTGGTAGGTATTCCAGTAGTATCTCAGGGTGTTCTAGGCTACACTCCGACACGACTTGTACCGCTTTTGGGGGTCTGACTTTTACCAACCCCCTAGGCCCGCCATGCGATGCTCATAGACGAACGGACCGGACTGTACGGATATTGTCACTGACAGGCTCAGTAGGGTGTCAGGATGAGTTCGCTCATCGACGTCCCTTTTGGTCAATACCTGGTAGCCCGTTACGTATTGGCTTATACCTCTGACGTGCTAGTGGTTAAATCCACAACCAAGGTGTTGACGAGTCTTTAGAGTCCCCCACATTCAGTTACTCAAGCTTTCGGGCGAAAAGCTGTAGAGGCCGTATGGAGATATGGCAAGGTCCGATCAGATACGTGCGGTATTGCACGGATCAGGATCGGACGGTTTGTACTACAGGCCGTATGGATATATGGCAGGGTTCGATCAGATACGTGCGGTATTGCACGGATCAGGATCGAACGGATATTACTACCCGGCTTTGGTTTAAGCCGGATCCTAGTATAGTACAGCGTAGATTTTGTCTCATTGCATCTGTATTTCGGTCGGAATACAAATGCGGGTGTGTATGCACAGTATCGGGGTTTTCCTCTAATTTATTACGGGACCAGTTTTCTGGAGTTGCCAGATTGCTTTCCGTTTCGGCCATTCTCATTTGTTTCTTTCAATGGCCGAAGATTGGTGGAGGAGGGCTTATTTGCATTTGTGCAAATAAGTATTTGTGGAGGGGTTCTTTGCATATTCTTGTGTCATGATGGTTGCACCATTCTTTGACCTTGACTTCTTCTTCTATCATCATTGCTTGACTTTGTGAGGTGATGATGGTGGTGTTGGAGTGTTGGTTCATTAGCTATCATGGTTGTTGATTGGTTGGTGGAGTGAGGGTTTGCTTTGTGATCATTGTTTGTCATCATCACCCTTTCTCTCTCTTGCTTGATTGGTTGGCTCACACTCTCACAACTTCACAACCTCTCTCATTCTCTCCATTCTATTAGCATGGCTGGCCAAGTTAGAGGAGGGGCTGCCCATTATTTTGTTGGGGTGATTTGGTTCATTTCATGCTCCCAAATATCCCCAAGTTCCTCCACATAATTCTTGTATCATCCCTCCACCAAAATGGCACCTCCATGAACCCCAAATGAGACACATGTTTCTACACTACATTCTACAGTAAATCTTGGGCACGTCGACTGGCCAGCTTCGTGCCTGATTTGCCTCGGCATTGAGGTGGGAGCCCGTAAAAGATGTAGGCGATGTGGTGCACTTCCGGCGACGAGGTGGAGACAGGACATTCCGTGGGAGATCGGGACGACGACGAGAAGACCGGAGGACTCGGATCAGTCGGTATATCTCTCTTCCCCATCTTGTAGTTAGCTAGGACTAGTAAATGGTTCGATCCGGGTGTTTAGTGCACGGTGGTGCCGGTTTGCTAAGTTCGCAAAATTAAAGTTTATCACCGCTTCCGCATTCCGGCGTCGGATTGACGGCCGGGGCGCCGCCGTGCACTTACACTATATCTACCGGGGAAGTCGGGTGGATGGCGTATAGCACCCCCGCAAAGTCTTGATGGAAACTGATTTATAGAATTTGGTTAAGGAAACCCAGATTTGGAAACTAGGGTTAGAGTTAAATGATAGTTAGTGAAACCATATTAGAAACTAAGGATAGTTAGAAGTGATATAATACGGCTAATATGTGTTAGTGTTTATGCCCTAGAAGGCCATTACTGTATCATACTAGCTTGTATATTACTTAATGGAAGCTTGGGATATTCACATGTATATAACAGTCTTGCTAAACATGGTAGTATGCTACTTGGTTTTTCTATCTTAATATGTGAGTATACGTATTGATAGAGCTCTTAGGATCTTGCTTGTCTACCAGCGTTGTGATGGCAGTCACACTAGTGGGGGCTGGGTAGTCTACAAGCACATCCTTATTCAGGTCCCTGGTCGTTGGATTATCGAGACAGAGCATCGATACTCCGGAGTAGACTGGTGTGTACGCTTCTCATCCCAGTTGGGGAGATGGTCTGTCCCATAGCCGTCAGTACGTGGTACTGGAGATAGTATACAGGTGCTCGTTAGGTTACGGGTACACCGGACAGGACTCACAGGGAACTGTTGGTTGGTTTGATACCAGTCGTCAGTGAACAGTTCCCAGGTGACATGAGTACAGCGTAGTCCGCAGACTTGACACTGCTACTTCGCCTCGAGTGTGTCCCACTGTTCTTAGATTGCTACCCTACCACGGCTCAAAGGAGTCGTGCAAACAGGTAGCAGTTGGGTGCAGTCCCGAGCACTTGGAGGCAGTGGCGGTTAGACAGGATTCGTCCCTCCCGGTATTGGGAGTAGATATCGTGCTGTGTCAGAGAGCCATTACGCAAAGTCCCTGGCCAGGGCAAGCGAGATTTGCTGGTAGGTTCCAGCAGTTTCTCAGGGTGTAATGGGCTTCACTCCGACACGACTTATACCGCTATTAGGGGACTGACGCTTGCCGCCCCCCTAGGCCCGATATGCGATAGTCATGGACGAACGGACCGGACTGTATGGAGATTGTCACATCAGACTCAGTAGGAGTTCGGATGGGTTTTCTCATCGGCCTTCTTATCGACAACTACCTGGGGACCGTTACGTACAGCTAGTGCCGCTTGCGGTCTGTGGTTAAACCCACTGCCAGCGTAGTAGTCGAGTCTCTAGAGTCCCACACAGAGAGTTTCCTACTCCAGGCGAAACGATATAGAGGTTGCATGGTTTTGCGACAAAGGGTTCGGACGCATACGTGTGTTTACGCGCGTACGACTTTCGGACAGATTTTACCAGTCGGCTTTGGTTTAAGCCAGTTACTGGTATCCGGTTATTGGATTTTTACAGTCTAAAGTTTTTCCGTATTTTTACGGATCGGAGGGGCGTTCTCGTAATTACTCGAGAAGCTTCTAGAAGATGTGACTAAGGAGGTTTCTTTTGGATAAGAGAGTGAGTCATAGTGGTGATTCATTCACTTCATTAATGCACATTTATTGCTTAATGACTCATGTTAATGAATCATCACAAGATATTTTGTGAAGCATGCTTATTCATTTCCTTTATTGATTATTTGAAAAGAAGAATGCTTCATAATATTATGATACACTCTCTCTCTTCTCTCATTATTATATCACACATTCTCTCTCCTCAAGCTCTCATCTTCTAACCCTAATCCTTAATCCTCATGTGTTGAGATCAAAGGATTAGTTAGACTAAACAATCCATAACCTTCACTCTATATCATCCTCTCATCTTTGATTAGCAATTAAAGCTGATTAGTTACCTCAAGTTAGAGGTTTAGCTTGGAGTTTCGCTCTCGGGTGGATCGTCTACTACCTAGAGAAGGCCGAGGAGAACAAAGGAGGACGTAAAGAAGAAGGACCGGTTTCATTAGGTATAATCCCTAATCACTTGTGAGATGAAACTTTAGAATACGGTTATTTAGAGTTTAGCTTCGATTCAAGCGGTTAGTCGATGTTCGTTGTTTAAACTTGATAAGTTTTTGTAAATTCCGCCTCCCCATAAGTACTGGGGTGTACTACATCGACTTACAGTGGTATCAGAGCCTCGCTAAACACTAAATAACTTAATCGCAAATTTGTACGAATTTCGAACGAAAAAACGAAGCCGGAAAACCCTAATTCTGTTTAGTTTCTGTCGAACTTAAAATGAAGTCCTAAAATTTTTCTGGTGTGTTCAGAGAGCTTGACATGACCACAGGAGAACACCCAAGAAATTCGAGCCAATGATTCGACTAAAGCGCCGCGGAAGCGCGGCGGATCCCACCGATCCGCCGCGCTTCCGCGGCCGAGTTGCCGAGTCATGGGCTCAATTTTTTTGGGTGGGTCCCCTGTGATATTTGGGGTTTTCTGGAATATTTAATTATTGCTCAGGTTACTGTTTAACAGAGCAGATTTTAGAGCAATATTGATGTTGTTTATTCGATCGAATTGTACAGTATTTGCGTATTGGATTATATCTGTGATTGTTTAATGTGTTCGTAAACCTCCCCCAACTGCTAGTATGTCGGTTGGCAGGGGGTTGCACATTTCTGAAATGGTTATATCTGTTTGTGCATATAAACTGTATTGGACTGTTGTGGTGTATAGCCGGGGTTAGCAAAGGGTTATTGATTAATTCATTTGTTGTAAATGTAATTTGTTGTAATATTATTTTCGCGGGGCACTTCCAGGTTGCGGTCGTAGCCACCGTTGTATTATTTCATTTTACTGTTTTTGCTCCTAGGACTGACCCAAGGTGGGGTACACAGACTGCCGGGTGGGTAGTTTGCCGTACCCGTAGGGGTCGAGGGTGGGGTAAACGGCTATTCATCACAACTGTGTAATCTGTCTTTTCTTGCAGGCTCAAAAGAAATACAGATTGCTTGCAAATCCAATATTGTTTATCTGTGTTCTGGAATGAATATCATTGCGTCAGACGAATGTAAAATATCTATATTTATTATAGCTATTTAGACGTCACTTATGTTTTACACCCGCGCTAGCCCAGCCCCCGCTCTGTCGTTAGTTAAGTAACCTAACGGGTGATGACGGGACCCCGTGGCGAATGCGGATGGCATAAGAGGACGTTATATTTTCGTTGTTTTCTGCAATGATAGGTTAATGATGGGACGCATTATCTATAATGCAAAGTAAAACAAACCAAAGTTTCAATCGTTGGAACAATTTAAAAGAAACCACTCGGTTATTTTTAAAACAGATATTTTTAAATGCGGAGTCTTAACCACTCCTTTTAAAAGCTATCAGGTTCCTTCGGTTATATCAAGTTCACTACGTTCACGGTTTCGCCAAAACCATTCGTAGCCCTCCGTCATTTCATCTGGGTATTCAGTAGTATTCAAGCTATGTATTTTGACCTAACGCCAAGGCATAGTGTTTGGTAGCTGCTGGATATTCATTTGTTGCATAGATAGATGAGTTAGTTTGGGACAGTCGTATTATCATTTTGGCCGAACGTCAAGGATATATACGGATGGGTTCAAACTGACAGGATAATGATGGGTAGAACTTGACATGTGACTTATGACATTTTGACCTAACGCCAAGGTCATAAGAGCATGGGGCAAAAAAAAACTTATATCGGGAATTTCTAAAGAAACTGAAATTTGCAAAGAGATGCATACCATTTGGAGTTTGATGAATGTTGGTAGGATTCCTTCAACATTATCATACGATGATATTTGGATCCCGATCCAACTGTGAGTATATGCTACTTATCAGGATGTTCGTCGCTTAACGATCAATGCTATAAACCTAGTAGGTGTCCAGAAAAGTGTCAGCGGGGTTACGCCCCCAGAGAAAAGAGGTTATTTAATTAAGGAACTTCGCGAAAGCGTTGGAAAACCTCCCTCGAAGTATCGACACCGGCCTGGCTGAACGGTTAAGCAAGTATTGTACGGTGGGAATAGTCTTGGCTAATTCTTCTTTTATGGTTTGAGGAAGGATTCGAGAAACAGTGGGAGCCATCCAGTTTAGATAAACTAAAAACCACTCTAAACTTGCAAGAGCATCATGCTAAAGAGTTTTCTTCTCTCTCTCCTAATTGCAGCGACCCTGAAAATGACTGGACTTAAGTTACTTTTAGAGAAAAATATACTGACAGGGCCAAACTATAAAGATTGGCTGCGGAATGTCAAGATGGCTTTGACCTATGACAAACTGGGGTACGTCCTCACCGCTACAGCACCTGCTGTCCTTGGTCCCAAATCCAGCAATGCGGATAAGGAAATCCGTAAAACCTGGGATTTAGATTGCGCGAGAGCCAAGTGCATCGTGCTTGCCTCAATGAACAATGAACATCAGAGGAGGCACGAGGATATGTCCCTTGATGGCATATTTCTCCATACAAAGGAACTTTATGGAGAGCAATCTCGTATAGCAAGATACGAGACCTCTAAGAAACTGTTTCGAGCGAGGTTGGCTGTCGGGTCATCGGTAGGTGAACATGTCCTACAGATGATCGGCTATATTGAAGAGCTCGCAGACCTTGGGACGACTTTGGATAATGAGCTCTATACAGACCTTGTTCTCCAGTCCCTTCCTCCCACCTACGCCCAGTTTATCCTCAACTTCAATCTTCAAGGAAAAGAAGTTGAACTTGCAGAACTCCTGAACATGTTAAGGAGTGCAGAGGGCACCTTGCAGAAGGCAAGGGAAACACCCGCTATGTTTGTTGGCGGTTCATCTTCTTCCGGGTCCAAGGCTAGGGCCAAAGGAAGGAAGAAGAAGGCCGCACCCAGACCTAGAGGAGGTGTTAGTAAGGTGGGAAAGAAGGGAAAGAAAAAGTTTACAGCACCGGTAGTTGGCCTGGATGAGTGCTTCCATTGTGACAGGAAAGGGCACTGGAAGAAGGATTGCAAGGCGTGGAACGCCAAGAACCAGGAACCGAAGCAAGCTGTGGCTTCGACTTCAGGTGTGTTTGTAATTGAGAATTGTCTGTCGATCAACTCTACTTCCTGGGTATTGGATACCGGGTCAGGATCTCATATTTGCAATTCATTGCAGGCACTGAGAAACCGTAGAGTGCTGAAGGAAGGTGATATGATCCTCAGGGTTGCTAACGGAGCTAGCGTGGGAGCTGCGTCCGTCGGGGATTATCACCTAGGATTGACGAGTGGACACATTTTGGTTTTACATAACTGTTATTTTGTACCCAGCTTAACGTGTAATATCATATCAGTTTCCTTGTTATCAAATAAAGGTTATGATTTCACGTTTGTAAGAGATGTTGTCAACATCCACCTTAATCATGGTTTGATTGGGTCTGGTACTCTAAATAACGGCATATATGTGTTAAACCAACTCCAAATTTTCAATGTCCAGAACACACTAAAAAGAAAGTCTCCAGATTTAAATAAAGCTTTCTTATGGCATTGTAGACTGGGTCACATCAATGAGAGAAGGTTGACTAAGTTGCATAGAGAAGGATATTTGGACACGTTCGAATATCAAACTTATGACACTTGTCAATCTTGTCTCAAAGGAAAGATGACAAAGACTCCATTCACTGGACAAGGAGTAAGAGCGAGCGAGCTCTTAGGACTCATACACAGCGATGTATGCGGTCCAATGTCTACACATGCGAGAGGTGGTTATTCCTATTTCATTACTTTCACGGATGATTACTCAAGATACGGATTCATTTATCTGATGAAACATAAATCCGAGGCTTTTGAGAAATTCCAGGAGTATAAGAATGAAGTAGAAAACCAAACCGGCAAAAGTATTAAGACACTTAGATCTGATCGAGGTGGTGAATACTTGAGTGCCGAGTTCCTAGGTTACCTAAAAGAGAAAGGAATTCTCTCTCAGCTTACTCCTCCGTACACTCCACAGCATAATGGTGTATCGGAGAGACGGAATCGAACCCTATTGGATATGGTACGATCCATGATGAGTAATACTGAGTTACCGCGATCTTTCTGGGGACATGCGCTAGAATCAGCGGCATATCTTTTGAACATGGTACCTACCAAGACTGTGCCTACCACTCCATATCAGATGTGGAGTGGGAAGAAACCCCATCTACAGTATATAAAGATTTGGGGATGTCCAGCTTTTGTTAAAAAGCAGCATGTGGACAAGCTCGAGGCACGATCAGTAAAATGTTTGTTTGTGGGATATCCAAAGCACTCCAGGGGATATCTATTCTATTACGCAGAGGAACAGAAGGTATTTGTTTCTCGTAATGCCCATTTTCTAGAACATCAGTTTTTAGAAAAGGAATCAAGTGGGAGCGAAATAGAACTGGAAGAAATTCCAGAACCACAAACTGCTACTGAAAGTTTGGTAGAACCAGAGGTTCAAGAAGAACAGAACATTCCCGCACCCCTCCGCAGGAGTAGTAGGCCGTCTCGTCCGCCTGAGAGATACTACGGTTTTCTCATAGACGGGGATAGAGAGGATTGCATCATAGATGATGATGAACCTACTGACTTCCAGCAGGCCATCCAGAGCGGCGACTCGGTACGATGGCTAGATGCAATGCGGACCGAAATGGAGTCCATGTACACCAACAAAGTATGGACTTTGGACTTTGCTCCAGATGGGGTAAAACCCATAGGATGCAAATGGATCTTCAAGAAAAAGATTGGTGTAGATGGACAGGTGGAAACCTATAAGGCTAGACTTGTTGCAAAGGGTTTTCGTCAAAGACCTGGTTTGGACTATGATGAAACCTTTTCTCCAGTGGCTATGCTCAAATCCATTCGGGTCCTTCTTGCTATTGCTGCCTTCCATGATTATGAAATCTGGCAGATGGACGTAAAGACGGCTTTTCTGAATGGAAATTTAGAAGAGAGCGTCTATATGGATCAGCCAGAGGGTTTCAATCAGAGTGGGAGCAGCGGGAAAGTATGCAAGCTGCTCAAGTCCATTTATGGACTAAAGCAGGCATCGCGGAGTTGGAACATCTGTTTTGATGAGACAGTCAAAGAATATGACTTTATCAAAAATCCAGATGAACCGTGCATATATAGTAAAGTTGTGGCCAGAAGTGTCGTATTCCTCGTCTTGTACGTGGATGACATTCTATTGATAGGAAATGACATTCCTATGCTACAATCTGTCAAAGGATTCTTGTCACACAGGTTCTCCATGAAAGACCTGGGTGATGCCTCTTACATTCTGGGGATCCGGATCTATCGTGATAGATCCAAGAGGATGTTGGGACTTTCGCAGTCCAGGTATATCGACACTGTACTGAAAAGATTCAGTATGGAAGATTCTAAGCGCGGTAATCTACCGGCTTGTCACGGAATCACCCTCTCCAAAGAGATGTCTCCCAAGACTGATTTGGAAAGGGAACGCATGTCTATTATACCCTACGCTTCTGCGGTAGGCTCTATAATGTATGCGATGTTGTGTACCAGACCAGATGTAGCTTACGCACTGAGCGTGGTAAGCCGGTATCAGTCAGACCCAGGGGAGAAACACTGGATAGCAGTAAAGAACATTCTCAAGTACCTGAGGAGGACTAAGGAGATGTTCTTGGTTTACGGCGGAAAAGACCTCAGGTTAGAGGCCTTTGCTGATTCCGGCTTCCAGAGTGATAAGGACGATTCCAAGTCCATGTCGGGTTATGTCTTTACCCTCAATGGAGGGGCGGTGTGCTGGAAGAGCTCCAAGCAGGACACCGTTGCTGACTCGACGATGGAAGCGGAGTATATAGCTGCTTGCGATGCCGCAAAAGAAGCAGTCTGGATGAAGAAGTTCCTAACAGAACTTCAGGTGGTTCCTACCATAGTTGATCCAATACCTCTGTATTGCGACAACAACGGAGCTATAGCTTTAGCGAAGGAACCAAGGTCCCATCAGAAGTCCAGACACATCTTGAGGCGGTATCACCTGATCAGGGAGATCATTGATCGTCAGGAGATCGAGGTTCGGAGAGTTGCTTCAGAAGAGAACATTGCTGATCCATTCACGAAGGCCCTTCCTCAGATTCAGTTCGAGAGGCTACTCGAGATCATTGGTCTACGATATGCCAGTACATGGCCCTAGTGCAAGTGGGAGATTGTTAGTGTTTATGCCCTAGAAGGCCATTACTGTATCATACTAGCTTGTATATTACTTAATGGAAGCTTGGGATATTCACATGTATATAACAGTCTTGCTAAACATGGTAGTATGCTACTTGGTTTTTCTATCTTAATATGTGAGTATACGTATTGATAGAGCTCTTAGGATCTTGCTTGTCTACCAGCGTTGTGATGGCAGTCACACTAGTGGGGGCTGGGTAGTCTACAAGCACATCCTTATTCAGGTCCCTGGTCGTTGGATTATCGAGACAGAGCATCGATACTCCGGAGTAGACTGGTGTGTACGCTTCTCATCCCAGTTGGGGAGATGGTCTGTCCCATAGCCGTCAGTACGTGGTACTGGAGATAGTATACAGGTGCTAGTTAGGTTACGGGTACACCGGACAGGACTCACAGGGAACTGTTGGTTGGTTTGATACCAGTCGTCAGTGAACAGTTCCCAGGTGACATGAGTACAGCGTAGTCCGCAGACTTGACACTGCTACTTCGCCTCGAGTGTGTCCCACTGTTCTTAGATTGCTACCCTACCACGGCTCAAAGGAGTCGTGCAAACAGGTAGCAGTTGGGTGCAGTCCCGAGCACTTGGAGGCAGTGGCGGTTAGACAGGATTCGTCCCTCCCGGTATTGGGAGTAGATATCGTGCTGTGTCAGAGAGCCATTACGCAAAGTCCCTGGCCAGGGCAAGCGAGATTTGCTGGTAGGTTCCAGCAGTTTCTCAGGGTGTAATGGGCTTCACTCCGACACGACTTATACCGCTATTAGGGGACTGACGCTTGCCGCCCCCTAGGCCCGATATGCGATAGTCATGGACGAACGGACCGGACTGTATGGAGATTGTCACATCAGACTCAGTAGGAGTTCGGATGGGTTTTCTCATCGGCCTTCTTATCGACAACTACCTGGGGACCGTTACGTACAGCTAGTGCCGCTTGCGGTCTGTGGTTAAACCCACTGCCAGCGTAGTAGTCGAGTCTCTAGAGTCCCACACAGAGAGTTTCCTACTCCAGGCGAAACGATAT
Source organism: Agapanthus africanus (assembly GCA_030015575.1). Taxonomy (NCBI): domain Eukaryota; kingdom Viridiplantae; phylum Streptophyta; class Magnoliopsida; order Asparagales; family Amaryllidaceae; genus Agapanthus; species Agapanthus africanus. The sequence continues at coordinate 203,499,773 of JASDDO010000031.1, read as the reverse complement.
AGAGGTTGCATGGTTTTGCGACAAAGGGTTCGGACGCATACGTGCGTTTACGCGCGTACGACTTTCGGACAGATTTTACCAGTCGGCTTTGGTTTAAGCCAGTTACTGGTATCCGGTTATTGGATTTTTACAGTCTAAAGTTTTTCCGTATTTTTACGGATCGGAGGGGCGTTCTCGTAATTACTCGAGAAGCTTCTAGAAGATGTGACTAAGGAGGTTTCTTTTGGATAAGAGAGTGAGTCATAGTGGTGATTCATTCACTTCATTAATGCACATTTATTGCTTAATGACTCATGTTAATGAATCATCACAAGATATTTTGTGAAGCATGCTTATTCATTTCCTTTATTGATTATTTGAAAAGAAGAATGCTTCATAATATTATGATACACTCTCTCTCTTCTCTCATTATTATATCACACATTCTCTCTCCTCAAGCTCTCATCTTCTAACCCTAATCCTTAATCCTCATGTGTTGAGATCAAAGGATTAGTTAGACTAAACAATCCATAACCTTCACTCTATATCATCCTCTCATCTTTGATTAGCAATTAAAGCTGATTAGTTACCTCAAGTTAGAGGTTTAGCTTGGAGTTTCGCTCTCGGGTGGATCGTCTACTACCTAGAGAAGGCTGAGGAGAACAAAGGAGGACGTAAAGAAGAAGGACCGGTTTCATTAGGTATAATCCCTAATCACTTGTGAGATGAAACTTTAGAATACGGTTATTTAGAGTTTAGCTTCGATTCAAGCGGTTAGTCGATGTTCGTTGTTTAAACTTGATAAGTTTTTGTAAATTCCGCCTCCCCATAAGTACTGGGGTGTACTACATCGACTTACAATATGTGATGACGGAATTTGAGGATGGCGTTTAACGATATTGCCGTTTATTATAGGACTAGATAGTCGACGTAGATGTGTCATCCGAACCATACCTATTTCTAAACCGAAGAATCGTATGCATCTTTTAAAACACGTCGCCTAATGCTCTAGCTAGGCTCTGATACCACTGTAGGGTTACTAGGCACTCTAACAAGGTTCTACAAGGCATCAACTATGCCCGATTAAAATTTTAGCCATGCCGAACAACCCTAAACAAGATCTTTGCTAGAATATTAGGGTTTCACATGCAAGTAAACATCTTTACTATCTAAGTGAAGAATAAAATACAACCTTTGTAGATCGGTCCTTCACTTCATAAGCTCCTTGTAGTAGTCTTTTCGCTGCGATCATCGAACTCCCAGACTCTCGGACGGCTCCATGAGAAGAGGGCAACGGTTTTGCTTGAAGTCTTCGAGGCCGAAGATGATCTACGTCGAAGGAATACGAACTCAAGCTACCACTTCACCAAAGTGAAGCAAACACCCTATGCTAAAGTGCTAGTCTAGTAGAGGATGGTGAAATAGGAAATGGGTTCACTTTAGAATTTCTATTCTCACATTATTTTTCTCTCTTTATCAAACCCTAGCAAGCATTTGAAGGAGGAAGAAGATGAGCTCAATCAAATGAGAATGAAAAACTAATCAAGAGAGAGAGTGAACCATGGGTGAGTTTATATCATATATTAACTCATGTAGAGACATAACCATGGCTACATTACAATGGTTAGGTTAATTATTATCTCAAGTAAAACAAAACTAGTAGACTAAGTCAATGCAACCCTAATCTTCATGAAGCTTCATGCATGTGAGCTCATCATCCACTAATTTTAGAATTACTTTAAATATAAAAACCTAACACTATAATTAGTATGGTATAAGTCTTATACACCCATGAAAGTTGTATCAACAACCATGATACAAAATGAACACAAATAAATATATATCACATATATATTAAGTTGTGCACAAGTGAGAAAAACAAATGCTTAAGTGAACCAATGTTAGTTAATGTAAATTAGTATATCACATACACAATTATTAAATCAACACTTGACTTAATAATCCGGTTATATCACATATAACCGACTAACATCCAATGTATCGACTTATCGAATCAACCCTTAATTCGATAACCTAGTTATATCGCATATAACCGATCGGTACAAACATCGCGAGAATTGAATACGGTATCACATACTCGCATTATTCTCGGTCCTGCACATATCACATATCCGCTCCTATTTCGTTTTTCCTGAGCCAGTAAAAGCTCTATGTAGGACTCTAAAGACTCGTCAATACGCCGGCAGTAGGTGATGATCATATCAAGCACCCACAAGCCGTCAGCGATACTAGATGGACGTAACGGCTACCCGGGTATTGAGCGATCAGAAGATCAGCAAGCAAGCTCGCTCCAACTCTAGAAAAAGCCCGACAGTGACACTATCGTACAGTCCGGTCTCCTCGTCTGATATGCCGCATATCAAGTCTAGGAGTGGTAAACGTCAGACCCCAATAACTGATAAGTCGTGCCGATATGAGTCTCATAACTGGTCGAGAAACTACTGGTAACACTTACCAGTAAATCTCTAAACTAGCCCTGGCCAGGGACTTCCATGTTATGGTGTAACGTTTTGAAAATCGTTTCGGTGAAATTTCGGAAAATCGGTAAAATAAGGGGGGTTTCTGTAAAAAGTCAAAATGCAAATATCTTATTATAAAAATTAAATATACATATTCTAGCTATGTAATTGCTATTATTTGGTGTTTATTGAGCCGCTAGTGAAATTTCAAATTTTCTGAAAAAAATATTATTTTATTATTATTTTAAGCCGCCACTAATACATTTAATTAAGGAAAATTATAAATTGGAATGAGTTGAAACAAATTTTGTGCATCATAAAACATTAAATAAAATTCTATCATGTGGTTTTTGGAACGAAATTATTTGCCAAAACGGTTTAGAAATTATTGAAGAAAAAAGGGTTTTTTTTAGCGTAAATGGATGTTTGGGATATTGTATTTATCATTTTTCATCACCCCACACCAGTACCCACACCCACACACACCCATTCACTTCTCCCCTTGGCTGAATTCAGCAGCCCCATCTCTTGTCCCCACTTGGTTTGCAAAAGAAAGAAAAGAAAAGAAAAGTGTAGAAAATGATAAGAAATGAATGGACTTTGACTTAATGCAAATTCCCCACCTCACTCTCTCTCCTCACTCACCCACCCCCCCACTAATTCTGGCTGAAATTCATCCCTACAGCAGCAGCCCCCTCCCCAAGTTCTCACTCTATTTTTGCATCAAAAAAAATCCACAAAAATCACTTCAAATCCATACAAATTCAACTCTAAATCCAAATCCAACACCTACCCATTTTAGCTTAGCCCGTATAGCATGGATCCTTGTGAGAAGAGAGCATTTTGGAGGGCGATGGATGCTTGTGGATCTTCAAATGTTTTTGGGTATAATTCTAACCTTTTTTTAAATTGTGCTAATTGTTTCATTTTAGCTTAATTAGGTTTTTTTAATTAGTTCTAGGTGCTTGAATTAAAATTCAAGAGAAGGGTTTTGAATTAATGATTAGGGTTTGTGATCAAGTGAGGTTTTCATCATTTGTTTATGGTTGTAATGAGGAGATTAACATGTAGTTGTATGCAAAATCTAAGTTAGTTGCTATTTGCTAATTTGTTAATTTAAAATTGTGATAACTTTGCTAATTGCTAACTAGGTTTTTATAATTAGTCTAATTATTAGGTTTAAAAATCTAATTATGGTTTCATAGCATTATTAACATTATAATGAGTGGTTTAATACCTTAGGTTATGCAAATCTAAGCTTAATTCTTAAATCGAGAATTTTTGCTTGAAAAATGTCCAAATTAAGCTTTTTGTTGCAAACTAAGGTTTTTGATTTAATTCGAAATATGAGATTAAAAATATGGTTAGGGTTTTTATCATATTATTAACTTTATTAAGTGTAGTTTAACACTTTAGTTCATGGAAATCCAACCTAAATTGTAGTTTGTGCATTTTGCTATGAAATTGTTAAAAAGGGTATTTTGTAAACTAGAATATTAGGGTTTTTGGAATTTAATGAGATTAAATTCCGGAAATTGTTTCTATGACTTATTTAAGATATTTAATAAGTATATTGGCCGCTACCTTCATTTAAACATCATGTTTTGTACAAAAACGGCGAATTGTGCTTGCTAGATTTACGGAAAAATGACTTTTTAAGTGGAATTGGGGTTTTTGTGAGTTTTAACCTAGTTTATATTAAAATTAGTGTTCGTGAATGTGCAAATGAGTGTGATTGGATTTTTCTCGATGGTTTGACGTTTGTACATCGACATCGAGGGTTGGTTTGACTATTCTTGCATGCGTAGGCGATAGGTTTGGACCTATGCGTGATACGCGTGCCGATTTGATTTTTCTTATGCCGTTTCGATTTCGAATTTAGTTTTAATGCGATAAGGTGCGTTATGATATGTAGGTACCCCATGTGGACTTCGAGACGACAAGCAAGGGCGTGGCGACGTCGGCACCGGCTAGCGAGGACCAGGTGAGTAGATTTATATCTACGGGGAGAAGTCGGGTGGATGGCGTATAGCACCCCCGCAGTCCGTGGTGGTGTATACGGATGCGTATACACAGCAACAATTATTATATGTTATTTGGGATTAATAACGATGCTTAGGATGGATATTGGTGTGTTGGATTATTTTAGCGTTGCGAACCCTAGGGTAGTGTTGCACTACACATACACACATACATACTTGCATACTTTTCTATTGATATGTGCTCATGGGATTCTTTATCGTTATGTGTTCACATGGGTATGGGACTATGTGTTCACATACGGATTGAGGATGATACTTAGGATTGAGCTGAGTCGATGAGATTTGATCTGAGGCCGTGAGATCGGTGATATAGCAGGGTTCGTATCTTGGATACGACATGACGTTGTAGCGGGTCCTTGACGTAGTTTTTACACACGTGCATGCATACTTAGGCGATATCAGTATTGTACTAGACGTAGATCAGTACCAGATCATGATATTGATAAAGTGGATACCAGGTGAATAGTATGATGAATGTGATTTTGACCCGTACCCAGAATTGGGGGATGTCGTACGACGGATTTACGTACGAGCTATATCTTGATGATTGATCCGCACTCTTGACTTGGGATGTCTGATTATAGACATGGTATCGGCTATGATATTATTGAGGCGGGATCACCGACTATACATATACAGGTAGGTATATGTATTGACTCAGATGTTAGGCGGTTTCCTTACCTGTAGTCCAGCTTATTAGCTTAACCCTTTAGTTTAGTTTAGTTGTTAGATTAGATTCGATTCTTACCTATTTCAAAACTAACGAATCGTGGGTATTTTAAAAGATAGGTCAAGAGATCCTACGGATATTTCAAAAGACGTATCTTTTCATAAAAACACCGTAACCCCTATTTTCAAAACCCCATGATTCGTGTTATTTCAAAAGGCACCATTTGTAGGACTTATATTAGATTAATACTGATTAGTTATCGTTGTGTCTAGTATTCAGCTCCCGCACATTATTGCTGTTCGCTCTGCCTCGCATACTTATTTTGCTGCATATTCCATTATTGATATCATACTGTTAGGACACCAGCACCATTACCGATGATGCGTATGTACCACGTACACCTACTTGCCGGCTCACACACATCTTCATCGGTAATTGCCATGTCACGTACACTTTAGAGAATATATTTGCTTGACTTAGCTTGTTAGCTAGTAGTTTTGACATGATATTAGTGTACTTCCCTTATATGCCATATTAGACATTGTAGTTATTACCTGCTACTTCATGCATACTGTTATTCAATTGTTCATGCCTAGTTTATTAATCATACATTGCAACTTGGTTATTGATACCATATGCATTCGTTATCATTGACATATGCACTTGTGATGATTTCTTGATTTTTATGATATTTCTGGATTTCGGGGAAAGCCGCAAAATTTACAACTTATGAACTTTTAAAATATAAAATGTTGCGGTTTTCTAGTGATGTAAAGTGTCGTCCACCATGAGTTTGCCGTGGTTTTCGAGATCCGTGTCGAGGAGTGGATGAACCGTCACTGGTACATGGTGGGCCCGGTATGGTACCCCGGGGCAAGAGGAATGTGGTGTTGACGTTGAGCCTGGCAGGGGAGCACTACCTACCGGTGATTTTACCCGACGCGTCGGATATCCTGAGGATACCGTCGTGGTCTTGAGATGGATGGTAGGGGCCGGTCTGGACTGACGGCGCCCTAGATATTGTGATTTGAGATATTGAGATACAGCGATTGTGATACAGAGATATCGAGATATTTGGACACTTGTTTTGTGTCGATGCTGGGCACTGTTTTTATGCTGATTTCATTTATGGTACCACACTTTTAAAATACAGAAATCTCACTGATTTATGAAAGCAGTTTTCATCTGTACAAGCATTCTGTTTCATGCATTCATACATCACTCATATGATATATTGCTACCTGAGGCACTGACACGGGCACATGAGTTTACACTCGGGTTAGATATTTACCCTAGCCATTGTTATAGGCTGCATGTTATATACATTTTTTGAGGATATATTATGATCATTGACCTAGGATTGCGTTATTTATGCGATTTTTGTGCGTAGATGTTTTTCTATTCACGAGTTGGCAACTCACCCCCGTTGTGCCCCAGTTTCTTGCATGTTTTGCCGTACATGTTTAATTACGGCTTGGCGGGCTCAGTTTCATTCGGGTGACTTGCTAGTAGGTGGGTTTTTCTTGTATCGTACCCTTCATATTACCTTGTATAATATTATTCCGTTGTATCTAGTAAATTCCATCAACCAAACATGTATTTATTGTGATAGAGACCAGTGTTGTTTATTCTTTCGACCTTAGAGTCGCTCGTTATATTTCTGGTGGTTTTGAGTTTCCTTTTGAGTTTTGATCCTCGCCGTTGGCGTTGTATATTATATTGCTTGTGTGGTTGTGACCGTCGATTGACGAAGAGCTAGCTCCCGCTTGGGGATGCCTTTTTCTTGATTTCGTATACGATTCATGTTGTATACCGTTTGGGGGTCAGTATTTACACAGGAGACTCTGCCGAAATTTTCAGTAAATTTTTGATGTCTTAAAAACCGCATAATTCGGCTTATGCTATTGAAACTACTTGCTTTAAGTTGGTTTTTCCTGCACTCTACTACTTTTCTTGGTTTGGATTTCTGGGTTTTCGGTTTACTTAGATTACGTACGTCTCGAGACGTTCATAGTTTAAATGTCGGTCTTGTTCCGTACCTTCGGGTCGTGACAAAGTTGGTATCAGAGCGTTAGGTTTTACCTTCGGAGCGTAGGATGACCCTTGGTTGATGGAATAGGTGACTAAAGTAGAGTGTCGTACCGTGGGTATGTTCCGCGGAATACTTACAATACGCCACTCCACTTAAGAAGCCTTAGGATGTACATTTCTTTGTTCAGTATTATATTCATTCCTGATCTAGCCTCATCGGTACCAGTTATGGTTTTGCTGCCACGATTATGGGCAGGGAGAGCTACGGCTAGAGTTGCGGTCAACACGAGCTCGTTACGAACGAGGACAGACCAGGCCGTAATTCCGGCGACACACGATTGCAGAGATGTGTCTTTCTGTTGTGTTTTCACGCCACGAGCGTTTGGATAGATCGCTGTACGAGATTTCTCGGATGTGCTGATCAGTACCAGAGGATCGAGCCAATGATAGAGGCCAACCAGATTTTGAAGACCGTTGGTGTATTGCTTATTCATGATGTTTGAGGCACTGTTCAGCGTGCAGACGAGTGAGCTAGTTATTGCTGCGAACGACGAGATATCGCCCCAGATGTTGGAGCAATTACAGTACGAGTTGTACTAAGAGATGATAGAAGGTCGCTAGTCACCCGATGATGAATGACTAGGACAGGTGGTTCGTTCGCTACCCCGATGCGAGGTCATCAGATAGATTGATTCCAGCTAGAGACGACTTCACGCGGAGACGTTTGGAGTCGACAGAGACGATCGAATGTCAGAAACCCACTATTCCAAGTTTAAAGTATTCGGAAAGACATGCAGGCAATTCTATGGTCCCTCTAGAAGAATGAAACCCTAACTCGACTTAATGACCGTGTGAAAGCCTTTGAACCTTCGGCTTTGCGGCAGTTCTGCGGCGCCATTAGTGAGGCTTGGGTTTGCCCTTCTACGGCTGGACCACCGATGCTGTGGTATGTACTCGATACTATTAAATTGTGCCCAAGATGTTGAGCCCGTGGCGGATTATGAGGTTTTGACGACTCGATCGGATGGCTCGACTTAATTCGGATGTTAGGTGGTGAGATGCATTTCTTGGGAGACTCCCGATACGAGGATAGCCGTTGGAGCTCAGTCCATGCAGCCACGATGAGACGAGTCCAAAGCAGACGACATTAGAGAAAAGTGAAGTAAGTGGTTCGTACCAGATCTAGATGAGATGGCGTTCCACTCCGCCGACATCAGAGATGCGATGCGCATGCCGAGGCATGGTACTTGGATTTACCTTCCAGAAGGAGTCGCGATGAGTATGCAGTCGTTCCAGAGCAAGATGCAGATATAGGAAAGGACGATGACTTCTGGACAGTTGGTAGAGACGAGACATGGAAGAGACCGTGAGCAGGATTCCTTGCAGGACACTGCTGCAATGATACTTGCACCCAGGATCAGATGTGTCATGTACATTCAGAGAGCCAGAAGCCGACGCCAGTGATTTGCTGTTTTACGAGTGGTCGTGATGATTGACCGGGAGATGACAAGAGACGTGCCAGAACTGGATCATCCCCGTTAGCACACCCGACAGGGCCGATGAGCCGATGGACCGAAAGATTGGTAATTCATAGTGAAGACCTTGACCCGGGAGTGGTCATGGTTATGCACATCAGCAGGACAGAGTTCATGATCATCGACGAGACGTCCCACTAGTGACCGTGACAGTTGGCTGAGATTCTTAGAGGATGCGCTTGAGCGGTACTGTTCCGCCATTATTGATTTCGATGTTTTGGGTGATTTATTCGTATGATTTGATTTTGATGATTGAGGATTTACGAAATTTGCACAGTGTTGCACTTGATATCGTTTTCGAGCTTTAGTTTCACATGTTTGTGATTTTACGGTTTTAAACAGTTGAGTTGGTTTTGTGCGTATGCATGCACACAAATTGGTTCCTGCAGTCTGTATAGTTATTATATGCTTGCAGTGCAGTGATACGCCTTTTGTGCACTTAGATGCACTGGACTTCGATTTCGATTGTGATACTCGATATTTGTTTTGTGCACCTTGTGCACCTGATTGATTTTGCGCACGTTCGGCGCTTGATATTGGATTTCATGATTTTCGTGCATGTCAGATGCACCTGATTTTGCTGTCAGGCACACATTTTGTTGTTTCTGTGCGCATGTATGGCACATTCATGGATTTTGATTTCCGTGCGCACCAGACGCACATAGCATTCATGTGCATATTTTGGGATTGATTTCGTATAGAGCAATACGTTTTTATGATATTGCTATGTGTTTTCGTACTGAGCAAGACTGGTCAGAGGACAGTACCTGAATATATTTTTGCATGCATTGATAGTTATTGAAGGGATTTCCAAAAGCGAGCTATAGCCTCAGTATTTACCTACGTGTCTGATATGACACGAAATGTTTAAAACAAGGAGACCCGTCTAAATTGTTTCCAAAATGGCGGAACGTACATTTCAAACAAAGGTATATATGTATATAGTTATTTTCTTTTGATAGACGTCCGCCACTGTGCAGTGTTATACGCGTTGCACAGCGACTTAAAGAGATTTGGCATTGATGTCTTCTCCATTACTCCGATGATTGCGGGATGCTTGACGGAGTTTTGATTTGAGTTATATACTCATTTTTCAAGCGCATGCGCTGCGCTACGATTTGTTTTATGTATTTACAATTTCGGAGCCCCGACGACTTGATGGTTTTCTTAGATGTTTTAGTATTTGGGGGAGTTTGAATTTAAATTCGGGGACCGAATTTCTTTAAGGGGGGAAAATTGTAACGTTTTGAAAATCGTTTCTGTGAAATTTCGGAAAATCGGTAAAATACGGGGGTTTTCTGTAAAAAGTCAAAATGCAAATATCTTATTATAAAAATTAAATATACATATTCTAGCTATGTAATTGCTATTATTTGGTGTTTATTGAGCCGCTAGTGAAATTTCAAATTTTCTGAAAAAAATATTATTTTATTATTATTTTAAGCCGTCACTAATACATTTAATTAAGGAAAATTACAAACAAATTGGAATGAGTTGAAACAAATTTTTTGCATCATAAAACATTAAATAAAATTTTATCATGTGGTTTTTGGAACGAAATTATTTGCCAAAACGGTTTAGAAATTATTGAAGAAAAAAGGCTTTTTTTAGCGTAAATGGATGTTTGGGGTATTGTATTTATCATTTTTCATCACCCCACACCCGTACCCACACCCACACACACCCATTCACTTCTCCCCTTGGCTGAATTCAGCAGCCCCCTCTCTTGTCCCCACTTGGTTTGCAAAAGAAAGAAAAGAAAAGAAAAGTGTAGAAAATGATAAGAAATGAGTGGACTTTGACTTAATGCAACTTCCCCACCTCACTCTCTCTCCTCACTCACCCAACCCCCCCACTAATTCTGGCCGAAATTCATCCCTACAGCAGCAGCCCCCTCCCCAAGTTCTCACTCCATTTTTGCATAAAAAAAATCCACAAAAATCACTTCAAATCCATACAAATTCAACTCTAAATCCAAATCCAACACCTACCCATTTTAGCTTAGCCCGTATAGCATGGATCCTTGTGAGAAGAGAGCATTTTGGAGGGCGATGGATGCTTGTGGATCTTCAAATGTTTTTGGGTATAATTCTAACCTTTTCTTAAATTGTGCTAATTGTTTCATGTTAGCTTAATTAGGTTTTTTTAATTAGTTCTAGGTGCTTGAATTAAAATTCAAGAGAAGGGTTTTGAATTAATGATTAGGGTTTGTGATCTAGTGAGGTTTTCATCATTTGTTTATGGTTGTAATGAGGAGATTAACATGTAGTTGTATGCAAAATCTAAGTTAGTTGCTATTTGCTAATTTGTTAATTTAAAATTGTGATAACTTTGCTAATTGCTAACTAGGTTTTTATAATTAGTCTAATTATTAGGTTTAAAAATCTAATTATGGTTTCATAGCATTATTAACATTATAATGAGTGGTTTAATACCTTAGGTTATGCAAATCTAAGCTTAATTCTTAAATCGAGAATTTTTTCTTGAAAAATGTCCAAATTAAGCTTTTTGTTGCAAACTAGGGTTTTTGATTTAATTCGAAATATGAGATTAAAAATATGGTTAGGGTTTTTATCATATTATTAACTTTATTAAGTGTAGTTTAACACTTTAGTTCATGGAAATCCAACCTAAATTGTAGTTTGTGCATTTTGCTATGAAATTGTTAAAAAGGGTATTTTGTAAACTAGAATATTAGGGTTTTTGGAATTTAATGAAATTAAATTCCGGAAATTGTTTCTATGACTTATTTAAGATATTTAATAATTATATTGGCCGATACATTCATTTAAACATCATGTTTTGTACAAAAACGGCGAATTGTGCTTGCTAGATTTACGGAAAAATGACTTTTTAAGTGGAATTGGGGTTTTTGTGAGTTTTAACCTAGTTTATATTAAAATTAGTGTTCGTGAATGTGCAAATGAGTGTGATTGGATTTTTCTCAATGGTTTGACGTTTGTACATCGACATCGAGGGTTGGTTTGACTATTCTTGCATGCGTAGGCGATAGGTTTGGACCTATGCGTGATACGCGTGCCGATTTGATTTTTCTTATGCCGTTTCGATTTCGAATTTAGTTTTAATGCGATAAGGTGCGTTATGATATGTAGGTACCCCATGTGGACTTCGAGACGACAAGCAAGGGCGTGGCGACGTCGGCACCGGCTAGCGAGGACCAGGTGAGTAGATTTATATCTACGGGGAGAAGTCGGGTGGATGGCGTATAGCACCCCCGCAGTCCGTGGTGGTGTATACGGATGCGTATACACAGCAACAATTATTATATGTTATTTGGGATTAATAACGATGCTTAGGATGGATATTGGTGTGTTGGATTATTTTAGCGTTGCGAACCCTAGGGTAGTGTTGCACTACACATACACACATACATACTTGCATACTTTTCTATTGATATGTGCTCATGGGATTCTTTATCGTTATGTGTTCACATGGGTATGGGACTATGTGTTCACATACGGATTGAGGATGATACTTAGGATTGAGCTGAGTCGATGAGATTTGATCTGAGGCCGTGAGATCGGTGATATAGCAGGGTTCGTATCTTGGATACGACATGACGTTGTAGCGGGTCCTTGACGTAGTTTTTACACACGTGCATGCATACTTAGGCGATATCAGTATTGTACTAGACGTAGATCAGTACCAGATCATGATATTGATAAAGAGGATACCAGGTGAATAGTATGATGAATGTGATTTTGACCCGTACCCAGAATTGGGGGATGTCGTACGACGGATTTACTTACGAGCTATATCTTGATGATTGATCCGCACTCTTGACTTGGGATATCTGATTATAGACATGGTATCGGCTATGATATTATTGAGGCGGGATCACCGACTATACATATACAGGTAGGTATATGTATTGACTCAGATGTTAGGCGGTTTCCTTACCTGTAGTCCAGCTTATTAGCTTAACCCTTTAGTTTAGTTTAGTTGTTAGATTAGATTCGATTCTTACCTATTTCAAAACTAACGAATCGTGGGTATTTTAAAAGACAGGTCAAGAGATCCTACGGATATTTCAAAAGACGTATCTTTTCATAAAAACACCGTAACCCCTATTTTCAAAACCCCATGATTCGTGTTATTTCAAAAGGCACCATTTGTAGGACTTATATTAGATTAATACTGATTAGTTATCGTTGTGTCTAGTATTCAGCTCCCGCACATTATTGCTGTTCGCTCTGCCTCACATACTTATTTTGCTGCATATTCCATTATTGATATCATACTGTAAGGACACCAGCACCATTACCGATGATGCGTATGTACCACGTACACCTACTTGCCGGCTCACACACATCTTCATCGGTAATTGCCATGTCACGTACACTTTAGAGAATATATTTGCTTGACTTAGCTTGTTAGCTAGTAGTTTTGACATGATATTAGTGTACTTCCCTTATATGCCATATTAGACATTGTAGTTATTACCTGCTACTTCATGCATACTGTTATTCAATTGTTCATGCCTAGTTTATTAATCATACATTGCAACTTGGTTATTGATACCATATGCATTCGTTATCATTGACATATGCACTTGTGATGATTTCTTGATTTTTATGATATTTCTGGATTTCGGGGAAAGCCGCAAAATTTACAACTTATGAACTTTTAAAATATAAAATGTTGCGGTTTTCTAGTGATGTAAAGTGTCGTCCACCATGAGTTTTCCGTGGTTTTTGAGATCCGTGTCGAGGAGTGGAGGAACCGTCACGGGTACATGGTTGGCCCGGTATGGTACCCCGGGGCAAGAGGAATGTGGTGTTGACGTTGAGCCTGGCAGGAGAGCACTACCTACCGGTGATTTTACCCGACGCGTCGGATATCCTGAGGATACCGTCGTGGTCTTTAGATGGATGGTAGGGGCCAGTCTGGACTGACGGCGCCCTAGATATTGTGATTTGAGATATTGAGATACAACGATTGTGATACAGAGATATCGAGATATTTGGACACTTGTTTTGTGTCGATGCTGGGCACTGTTTTTATGCTGATTTCATTTATGGTACCACACTTTTAAAATACAGAAATCTCACTGATTTATGAAAGCAGATTTCATCTGTACAAGCATTCTGTTTCATGCATTCATACATCACTCATATGATATATTGCTACCTGAGGCACTGACACGGGCACATGAGTTTACACTCGGGTTAGATATTTACCCTAGCCATTGTTATAGGCTGCATGTTATATACATTTTTTGAGGATATATTATGATCATTGACCTAGGATTGCGTTATTTATGCGATTTCTGTGCGTAGATGTTTTTCTATTCACGAGTTGGCAACTCACCCCCGTTGTGCCCCAGTTTCTTGCATGTTTTTCCATACATGTTTAATTACGGCTTGGCGGGCTCAGTTTCATTCGGGTGACTTGCTAGTAGGTGGGTTTTTCTTGTATCGTACCCTTCATATTACCTTGTATAATATTATTCCGTTGTATCTAGTAAATTCCATCAACCAAACATGTATTTATTGTGATAGAGACCAGTGTTGTTTATTCTTTCGACCTTAGAGTCGCTCGTTATATTTCTGGTGGTTTTGAGTTTCCTTTTGAGTTTTGATCCTCGCCGTTGGCGTTGTATATTATATTGCTTGTGTGGTTGTGACCGTCGATTGACCAAGAGCTAGCTCCCGCTTGGGGATGCCTTTTTCTTGATTTCGTATACGATTCATGTTGTATACCGTTTGGGGGTCAGTATTTACAAAGGAGACTCTGCCGAAATTTTCAGTAAATTTTTGATGTCTTAAAAACCGCATAATTCGGCTTATGCTATTGAAACTACTTGCTTTAAGTTGGTTTTTCCTGCACTCTACTACTTTTCTGGGTTTGGATTTCTGGGTTTTCGGTTTACTTAGATTACGTACGTCTCGAGACGTTCGTAGTTTAAGTGTCGGTCTTGTTCCGTACCTTCGGGTCGTGACAAAGTTGGTATCAGAGCGTTAGGTTTTACCTTCGGAGCGTAGGATGACCCTTGGTTGATGGAATAGGTGACTAAAGTAGAGTGTCGTACCGTGGGTATGTTCCGCGGAATACTTACGATACGCCACTCCACTTAAGAAGCCTTAGGATGTACATTTCTTTGTTCAGTATTATATTCATTCCTGATCTAGTCTCATCGATACCAGTTATGGTTTTGCTGCCACGATTATGGGCAGGGAGAGCTACGGCTAGAGTTGCGGTCAGCACGAGCTCGTTACGAACGAGGACAGACCAGGCCGTAATTCCGGCGACACACGATTGCAGAGATGTGTCTTTCTGTTGTGTTTTCACGCCACGAGCGTTTGGATAGATCGCTGTACGAGATTTCTCGGACGTGCCGATCAGTACCAGAGGATCGAGCCAATGATAGAGGCCAACCAAATTTTGATGACCGTTGGTGTATTGCTTATTCATGATGTTTGAGGCACTGTTCAGCGTGCAGACGAGTGAGCTAGTTATTGCTGTGAACGACGAGATATCGCCCCAGATGTTGGAGCAATTACAGTACGAGTTGTACTAAGAGATGATAGAAGGTCGCTAGTCACCCGATGATGAATGACCAGGACAGGTGGTTCGTTCGCTACCCCGATGCGAGGTCATCAGATAGATTGATTCCTGCTAGAGACGACTTCACGCGGAGACGTTTGGAGTCGACAGAGACGATCGAATGTCAGAAACCCACTATTCCAAGTTTAAAGTATTCGGAAAGACATGCAGGCAATTCTATGGTCCCTCTAGAAGAATGAAACCCTAACTCGACTTAATGACCGTGTGAAAGCCTTTGAACCTTCGGCTTTGCGGCAGTTCTGCGGCGCCATTAGTGAGGCTTAGGTTTGCCCTTCTACGGCTGGACCACCGATGCTGTGGTATGTACTCGATACTATTAAATTGTGCCCAAGATGTTGAGCCCGTGGCGGATTATGAGGTTTTGACGACTCGATCGGATGGCTCGACTTAATTCGGATGTTAGGTGGTGAGATGCATTTCTTGGGAGACTCCCGATACGAGGATAGCCGTTGGAGCTCAGTCCATGCAGCCACGATGAGACGAGTCCAAAGCAGACGACATTAGAGAAAAGTGAAGTAAGAGGTTCGTACCAGATCTAGATGAGATGGCGTTCCACTCCGCCGACATCAGAGATGCGATGCGCATGCCGAGGCATGGTACTTGGATTTACCTTCCAGAAGGAGTCGCGATGAGTATGCAGTCGTTCCAGAGCAAGATGCAGATATAGGAAAGGACGATGACTTCTGGACAGTTGGTAGAGACGAGACATGGAAGAGACCGTGAGCAGGATTCCTTGCAGGACACTGCTGCAATGATACTTGCACCCAGGATCAGATGTGTCATGTACATTCAGAGAGCCAGAAGCCGACGCCAGTGATATGCTGTTTTACGAGTGGTCGTGATGATTGACCGGGAGATGACAAGAGACGTGCCAGAACTGGATCATCCCCGTTAGCACACCCGACAGGGCCGATGAGCCGATGGACCGAAAGATTGGTAATTCACAGTGAAGACCTTGACCCGGGAGTGGTCATGGTTACGCACATCAGCAGGACAGAGTTCATGATCATCGACGAGACGTCCCACTAGTGACCGTGACAGTTGGCTGAGATTCTTAAAGGATGCGCTTGAGCGGTACTGTTCCGCCATTATTGATTTCGATGTTATGGGTGATTTATTCGTATGATTTGATTTTGATGATTGAGGATTTACGAACTTTGTACAGTGTTGCACTTGATATCGTTTTCATGCTTTAGTTTCACATGTTTGTGATTTTACGGTTTTAAACAGTTGAGTTGGTTTTGTGCGTATGCATGCACACAAATTGGTTCCTGCAGTCTGTATAGTTATTATATGCTTGCAGTGCAGTGATACGCCTTTTGTGCACTTAGATGCACTGGACTTCGATTTCGATTGTGATACTCGATATTTGTTTTGTGCACCTTGTGCACCTGATTGATTTTGCGCACGTTCGGCGCTTGATATTGGATTTCATGATTTTCGTGCATGTCAGATGCACCTGATTTTGCTGTCAGGCACACATTTTGTTGTTTCTGTGCGCATGTATGGCACATTCATGGATTTTGATTTCCGTGCGCACCAGACGCACATAACATTCATGTGCATATTTTGGGATTGATTTCGTATAGAGCAATACGTTTTTATGATATTGCTATGTGTTTTCGTACTGAGCAGGACTAGTTAGAGGACAGTACCTGAATATATTTTTGCATGCATTGATAGTTATTGAAGGGATTTCCAAAAGCGAGCTATAGCCTCAGTATTTACCTACGTGTCTGATATGACACGAAATGTTTAAAACAAGGAGACCCTTCTAAATTGTTTCCAAAATGGCGGAACGTACATTTCAAACAAAGGTATATATGTATATAGTTATTTTCTTTTGATAGACGTCCGCCACTATGCAGTGTTATACGCGTTGCACAGCGACTTAAAGAGATTTGGCATTGATGTCTTCTCCATGACTCCGATGATTGCGGGATGCTTGACGGAGTTTTGATTTGAGTTATATACTCATTTTTCAAGCGCATGCGCTGCGCTACGATTTGTTTTATGTATTTACAATTTCGGAGCCCCGACGACTTGATGGTTTTCTTAGATGTTTTAGTATTTGGGGGAGTTTGAATTTAAATTCGGGGACCGAATTTCTTTAAGGGGGGAAAATTGTAACGTTTTGAAAATCGTTTCGGTGAAATTTCGGAAAATCGGTAAAATAAGGGGGTTTTCTGTAAAAAGTCAAAATGCAAATATCTTATTATAAAATTTAAATATACATATTCTAGCTATGTAATTACTATTATTTGGTGTTTATTGAGCCGCTAGTGAAATTTCAAATTTTCTGAAAAAAATATTATTTTATTATTATTTTAAGCCGTCACTAATACATTTAATTAAGGAAAATTACAAACAAATTGGAATGAGTTGAAACAAATTTTTTGCATCATAAAACATTAAATAAAATTTTATCATGTGGTTTTTGGAACGAAATTATTTGCCAAAACGGTTTAGAAATTATTGAAGAAAAAAGGCTTTTTTTAGCGTAAATGGATGTTTGGGGTATTGTATTTATCATTTTTCATCACCCCACACCCGTACCCACACCCACACACACCCATTCACTTCTCCCCTTGGCTGAATTCAGCAGCCCCCTCTCTTGTCCCCACTTGGTTTGCAAAAGAAAGAAAAGAAAAGAAAAGTGTAGAAAATGATAAGAAATGAGTGGACTTTGACTTAATGCAACTTCCCCACCTCACTCTCTCTCCTCACTCACCCAACCCCCCCACTAATTCTGGCCGAAATTCATCCCTACAGCAGCAGCCCCCTCCCCAAGTTCTCACTCCATTTTTGCATAAAAAAAATCCACAAAAATCACTTCAAATCCATACAAATTCAACTCTAAATCCAAATCCAACACCTACCCATTTTAGCTTAGCCCGTATAGCATGGATCCTTGTGAGAAGAGAGCATTTTGGAGGGCCATGGATGCTTGTGGATCTTCAAATATTTTTGGGTATAATTCTAACCTTTTCTTAAATTGTGCTAATTGTTTCATGTTAGCTTAATTAGGTTTTTTTAATTAGTTCTAGGTGCTTGAATTAAAATTCAAGAGAAGGGTTTTGAATTAATGATTAGGGTTTGTGATCATGTGAGGTTTTCATCATTTGTTTATGGTTGTAATGAGGAGATTAACATGTAGTTGTATGCAAAATCTAAGTTAGTTGCTATTTGCTAATTTGTTAATTTAAAATAGTGATAACTTTGCTAATTGCTAACTAGGTTTTTATAATTAGTCTAATTATTAGGTTTAAAAATCTAATTATGGTTTCATAGCATTATTAACATTATAATGAGTGGTTTAATACCTTAGGTTATGCAAATCTAAGCTTAATTCTTAAATCGAGAATTTTTGCTTGAAAAATGTCCAAATTAAGCTTTTTGTTGCAAACTAGGGTTTTTGATTTAATTCGAAATATGAGATTAAAAATATGGTTAGGGTTTTTATCATATTATTAACTTTATTAAGTGTAGTTTAACACTTTAGTTCATGGAAATCCAACCTAAATTGTAGTTTGTGCATTTTGCTATGAAATTGTTAAAAAGGGTATTTTGTAAACTAGAATATTAGGGTTTTTGGAATTTAATGAGATTAAATTCCGGAAATTGTTTCTATGTCTTATTTAAGATATTTAATAAGTATATTGGCCGCTACATTCATTTAAACATCATGTTTTGTACAAAAACGGCGAATTGTGCTTTGTAGATTTACGGAAAAATGACTTTTTAAGTGGAATTGGGGTTTTTGTGTGTTTTAACCTAGTTTATATTAAAATTAGTGTTCGTGAATGTGCAAATGAGTGTGATTGGATTTTTCTCGATGGTTTGACGTTTGTACGTCGACATCGAGGGTTGGTTTAACTATTCTTGCATGCGTAGGCGATAGGTTTGGAACTATGCGTGATACGCGTGCCGATTTGATTTTTCGTATGCCGTTTCGATTTCAAATTTAGTTTTAATGCGATAAGATGCGTTATGATATGTAGGTACCCCATGTGGACTTCGAGACGACAACCAAGCGCGTGGCGACGTCGGCACCGGCTAGAGAGGACCAGGTGAGTAGATTTATATCTACGGGGAGAAGTCGGGTGGATGGCGTATAGCACCCCCACAGTCCGTGGTGGTGTATACGGATGCGTATACACACCAACAATTATTATATGTTATTTGGGATTAATAACGATGCTTAGGATGGATATTGGTGTGTTGGATTATTTTAGCGTTGCGAACCCTAGGGTAGTGTTGCACTACACATACACGCATACATACTTGCATACTTTTCTATTGATATGTGCTCATGGGATTCTTTATCGTTATGTGTTCACATGGGTATGGGACTATGTGTTCACATACGGATTGAGGATGATACTTAGGATTGAGCTGAGTCGATGAGATTTGATCTGAGGCCGTGAGATCGGTGATATAGCAGGGTTCGTATCTTGGATACGACATGACGTTGAAGCGCGTCCTTGACGTAGTTTTTACACACGTGCATGCTTACTTAGGCGATATCAGTATTGTACTAGACGTAGATCAGTACCAGATCATGATATTGATAAAGAGGATACCAGGTGAATAGTATGATGAATGTGATTTTGACCCGTACCCAGAATTGGGGGATGTCGTACGACGGATTTACGTACGAGCTATATCTTGATGATTGATCCACACTCTTGACTTGGGATGTCTGATTATAGACATGGTATCGACTATGATATTATTGAGGCGGGATCACCGACTATACATATACAGGTAGGTATATGTATCGACTCAGATGTTAGGCGGTTTCCTTACCTGTAGTCCAGCTTGTTAGCTTAGCCCTTTAGTTTAGTTTAGTTGTTAGATTAGATTCGATTCTTACCTATTTCAAAACTAACGAATCGTGGGTATTTTAAAAGACAGGTCAAGGGATCCTACGGATATTTCAAAAGACGTATCTTTTCATAAAAACACCGTAGCCCCTATTTTCAAAACCCCATGATTCGTGTTATTTCAAAAGGCACCATTTGTAGGACGTATATTAGATTAATACTGATTAGTTATCGTTGTGTCTAGTATTCAGCTCCCGCACATTATTGCTGTTCGCTCTGCCTCGCATACTTATTTTGCTGCATATTCCATTATTGATATCATGCTGTTAGGACACCAGCACCATTACCGATGATGCGTATGTACCACGTACACCTACTTGCCGGCTCACACACATCTTCATCGGTAATTGCCATGTCACGTACACTTTAGAGAATATATTTGCTTGACTTAGCTTGTTAGCTAGTAGTTTTGACATGATATTAGTGTACTTCCCTTATATGCCATATTAGACATTGTAGTTATTACCTGCCACTTCATGCATACTGTTATTCAATTGTTCATGCCTTGTTTATTAATCATACATTGCAACTTGGTTATTGATACCATATGCATTCGTTATCATTGACATATGCACTTGTGATGATTTCTTGAGATTTATGATATTTCTGGATTTCGGGAAAAGACGCAAAATTTACAACTTATGAACTTTTAAAATATAAAATGTTGCGGTTTTCTAATGATGTAAAGTGTCGTCTACCATGAGTTTGCCGTGGTTTTGGAGATCCGTGTCGAGGAGTGGAGGAACCGTCACGGGTACATGGTGGGCCCGGTATGGTACCCCGGGGCAAGAGGAATGTGGTGTTGACGTTGAGCCTGGCAAGGGAGCACTACCTACCGGTGATTTTACCCGACGCGTCGGATATCCGGAGGATACCGTCGTGGTCTTGAGATGGATGGTAGGGGCCGGTCTCGACTGACGGCGCCCTACATATTGTGATTTGAGATATTGAGATACAACGATTGTGATATAGAGATATTGAGATATTTGGACACTTGTTTTGTGTCGATGCTGGGCACTGTTTTTATGCTGATTTCATTTATGGTACCACACTTTTAAAATACAGAAATCTCACAGATTTATGAAAGTAGTTTTCGTCAGTACAAGCATTCTGTTTCATGCATTCATACCTCACTCATATAATATATTGCTACCTGAGGCACTGACACGGGCACATGAGTTTACACTCGGGTTAGATATTTAACCTAGCCATTGTTATAGGCTGCATGTTATATACATTTTTTGAGGATATATTATGATCATTGACCTAGGATTGCGTTATTTATGCGATTTCTTGTCACGTCCCGAAAGTACAGAACATGACTGGCACTTAAACTACGAAACGTCTCGAGGCGTACGTAATCCAAGTAAGCCGAAAACCCAGAAATGCAAACCAAGAAAAGTAGTAGAGTGAAGGAAAACCAATTTAAATAAGTAGTTTTAAAAGCATAAGCCGAATTATGCGGGTTTCTAAAAACATCAAAAATTTCCTGAAAATTTCGGCAGAGTCTCCTTTGTAATTACTGGCCCCCAAACGGGATACAACATGAATAGTATACGAAATCAATAAAAATGCATCCCCAAGCGGGAGCTAGCTCTTCGTCAATCGACGGTCACAACCACACAAGCAATATAATATACAACGCCAACGGCGAGGATCAAAACACAAAAGAAAACTCAAAACTACAAGAAATCTGCAGAAATATAACGCGCGACTCTAAGGTCGAAAGAATAACATCACTGGTCTCTATCTCAAAAATAACACATGTTTGGTTGATGGAACTTCTAAATACAACAGAATAATAATATAAAAGTTATATAATGGGGGTACGATACAAGTAAACCCACCTACTAGCAAATCACCCGAAGGAAACTATGCCCGCAAAGCCGTAATGAAACCTGTACGGCAAACCTGCAAGAAACTGGGGCACAACGGGGGTGAGTTGCCAACTCGTGAATAGAAAAACATCTACGGAAAGAAATCGCATAAATAACGCAACCTAGGTCAATGATCATAATATATCCTCAATTATATATATAACATGCAACCTAAACCAAGGCTAGGGTAAACATCTAACCCGAGTGTAATCTCATGTGCCCGTGTCAGTGCCTCAGGTAGCAAAATATCATATGAATGAGGTATGAATGCATGAAAACAGAATACATGTAAGCGAAGAACTGTTTTCATAATTTAGTGAGATTCCCTTTGTATTTTTAAAATGAGGTATCATAATGAAATCAGCATAAAACAGTGCCTAGCATCGGCACAAAACGTAATCCCAATATCTCGATATCTCTGTATCACAGTCTCTGTACCTCAATATCTCGAAATCTCAATATCTCAATCACAATATCTAGGGCGCCGTCAGTCCAGACCGGCCCCTACCATCCATCTCAAGACCACGACGGTATCCTCCGGATATCCGACGCGTCGGGTAAAATCACCGGTAGGTAGTGCTCGCCTGCTAGGCTCACATCGTCATCATCACGCGCTTCTTGCCCCGGGGTACCTTACCGGGTCCACCATGTACCCGAAACGGTTCATCCGTCTCCTCGAATCGGGTCTCGAAATCCATCAGCAAACTCATGGTGGACGACTCATACATCATGGGAAAAAAACCGCACTTTTTATTAAAAAAAAAAGAAGTTTGTATATGTTTTGCGGTTTTCCCCAAATCCAGAAAATCTCATGGAATCCGAATCCAAAACCTCAATAGCACGTAAAAAGTGAATATATGCATGAGAATCCATGAATGCGGCATAATAATGAATATCAGTATGCATGAAGTAGCAGGTAATAACTACAATGTCTAAACTAACATATAAGGCAAGTACACTAATATCATGCCTAAACTATTAGCTAACAGGCTATGTCAAGCAATAATATTTCTAAGGTGTACGTGACATGGCAATTACCGATGAAGATGTGTGTGAGCCGGCAAGTAAGTGTACGTGGAACATACGGATCATCGGTAATGGTGCTGGTATCCTAACCACAAGATAGCAACAGTAGAATATGAAGCATAATATAAGCATGTGATACGGAGCGAACAACAATACTGAGCGGGAGATGAATACTAGACGCAACTATAACTAATCTGCATTAACCGAATTTAAGTCCTACAAATGGTGCCTTTTGAAATAACACGAATCATGGGGTTTTGAAAATAGGGGCTACGGCGTTTTTATGAAAAGATACGTCTTTTGAAATATCCGTAGGATCCCTTGGGCTGTCTTTTAAAATACCCACGATTCGTTAGTTTTGAAATAGGTAAGAATCGAATCTAATCTAACAACTAAACTAAACTAAAGGGCTAAGCTGACCAGCTGGGCTACAGGTAAGGAAACCGTCTAACATCTGAGTCGATACATATACATACCTGTATATATATAAGTCGGTGATCCCGCCTCAATAATATCATATCTGATACCATATCTATAATCAGACATCCCAAGTCAAGAGTGCGGATCAATCATCAAAATATAGCTCGTACGTAAATCCGTCGTACGGCATCCCCAAATCTGGGTACGGGTTAATATCACATTCATCATACTATTCACCTGGTATCCTATTTATCAAATATCATGATCGGGGTACTGATCTACGTCTAGTACAATACTGATACCGCCTAAGTATGCATGCACGTGTGTGAAACACTATGTCAAGGACCCGCTACAACGTCATGTCATATCTCCAATACGAACCCTGCTATATCACCGATCTCACGGCCTCAAATCAAATCTCATCGACTCATCTTAAATCCCAAGCACTATCCTCATTATCCATGCATGCGTATATGAATGTACATATGCATAGTCCCATACCCACGCATATATACATATATACACATCCCAATCTGCGCACAAGAAAGTAAAGTATGCAAGTCTGTGTGTGCGTATGTGGGTATAACAACCACTCTAGGGTTTCGCAACTAACCCAAAGGCAACCTATAAACACATAAAAATAGGAATGTATGCAAGTATGTAGGTGTGTATGTGTAGTGCAACACTACCCTAGGGTTCGCAACACTAAAATAATCCAACACACCAATATACATCCTAAACATCGTTATTAATCCCAAATAACATATAATAATTGTTGGTGTGTATACGCATCCGTATACACCACCACGGACTGCGGGGGTGCTATACGCCATCCACCCGACTTCTCCCCGTAGATATAAATCTACTCACCTGGTCCTCGCTCGCCGGTGCCGACGTCGCCACGCACTTGCTTGTCGTCTCGAAGTCCACATGGGGGTACCTACATATCACAACGCATCGTATCGCATTAAAATCCGACTCATTACCAAAACGACACACGAATTCCACATAAGTCAAAACCTATGGTTGCTTTCACAAATGAACCCAAAAACCCTCGACGTCGGCGTACAAACGTCAAACAATCGAGAAAACTCCCAACACACTCATTTGTACAATTACAAGCACAAATTATAATATAAAATAGCTTACAATTTCCAAAAACCCCAATTTCACTTAAAAAGTCATTTTTCCGAAAATATAGCAAGCACAAATTACCGTTTTTGTACAAAACATGATGTTTTAATAATTCTAGTGACCAAGATGATAACTTAATATCTTAATTATGCCATAGAAACCACTACGTAAATTTTAAACCCACAATTTAATTCAATTTCAAAAACCTAGTTTGCAATTTTAACCAATTTCAACCATTTTATAGCAAAAATGCACATACAACAATTTAGGTTGGATTTCCATGAACTAAAGTATTAAACTACACTTTATAATGTTAAAGAAGTCATGAAAAACCTAATCACATTTTTAATCCTAATTATTTAACCAATTTCAAAAACCTAGTTAGCAAATTGGCATGATTAACACAATTTTTAAACTAACCATTAGCAACTAGCTACTAATCTTGTATTAACACAACATAAGAGCCTAAATATATCACACAACCATACACCAATTTCACAAAACCCTAACTTGCATTCAAATTCTTATCTTGAATTTCAAAACTTGCAACTAAAGCCTAATTAACACTTAAGTAATTTAGCTTTAAGAATTTAAGTAACAAATTAAGCAAAATGTTTAGAATTATACCCAAACACATTTGAAGATCCACAAGCACCCATGGCCTCCCAAATAGAAATCTTGTTCCCTAGATCCATACTAGAATAGCCAATAAGAAATGGGTAGGGATTAGATTTTGATTTTTGTGGGTTTTTTGATGAATTTGTGAGGTTTTTAGCTCAAGAATTGAAGAAGCAAAAAATGGGGCTGTTGCAAGAGGGAGGCTCGGCCAAATTAGGGAGGGGGAGGAGAGAGAGTGAGGTAGGGAAAGTGATTGGTTAAGTCAAAGGCCCATATCAAAAGTCAACCCATTCTCATTTCTTTATTGTATTCATTTTCTTTTCTTTTCTTTTCTTTAGCCTTAGAAGTGGGGACAAATTTTGGGGATGGGGAAGCAAGGCTTGGCCTGCACATAGGGAGGGGGGTGAGAGGGTGTGGGTGAGTTTGGGTGAAGAAAGAAAATGATAAATATTATACCCCAATTTCTATTTACACTAATTTCACTAATTAAGCCTTTTTCTTCGATATTTTCTAAACCGTTTTGGCAAACGATTTCATTTCAAAAACCACATTATAAAATTTTATTTAATGTTTTATGATGCACAAAATTTGTTTCAACTCATTCCAATTTGTAATTTTCCCTAATTAAATGTATTAGTGACGGCTTAAAATAATATTAAAATAATATTTTTTTCAGAAAATTTGAAATTTCACCACTGGCTCAATAAACACCAAATACTAGTAATTACATAGCTAGAATATGTATATTTAATTTTATAATAAAGATATTTGCGTTTTGACTTTTTACAAAAAACCCCCATTATTTTACCGTTTTTTCGAAATTCAACGAAACGATTTTCAAAACGTTACAATCTTCCCCCCTTAAAGAAATTCGGTCCCCGAATTTAAATTAAAACTTCCCCTAAATACTAAAATATTTCAGCCAAAACCATCAAATCGCCGGGGCTCCGAAATCATAAATACATAAAACAAATCGTAGCGCAACGCATGCGCATGAAAAATGAGCATATAACTCAAATCAGAACTCCGTCAAGCATCCCGCAATCATCGGAGTCATGGGGAAGACATCAATACCAAATCCAAAGCAAAACCAATATGATATAACTCGAAACTATACATGTAAAATATATTCAGGTACTGTCCTCTGACTAGACCTGCTCAGTACGAAAACACATAGCAATATCATAAAAACGTACTGCTCTATAAGAAAAATCAATCCCAAAATACGCGCATGAATACTACGCGTGTCTTGTGCGCACGAAAATCAAAATCCAAATATGTGCCATACATATGCACAGAAACAACATCTAAGTGCATCGGGTGTGCATGAAACATCTGTCGTAGGCAACATGTGTGCCTGACAGCAAAATCAGGTGCATCTGACATGCACGAAAAATCTCGATTTTGTGTATCTGGTGTGCACCAAAATCACACTTCAAAACATGCGCCCAACATGCGCGAAAATCCAATCAGGTGCATCCATCGTGCATGAAATCATGAACTCCAATATCAAGTGCCGAACATGCGCAAAATCAAATCAGGTGCACAAGGTGCACAAAACAAATATCGAACATCACCATCGAAATCAAAGTCCAATGCATCTAAGTGCATAAAAGGCGTATCACTGCACTGCAAGCATATATAAACTATACAAAGTACAGGAACCAAATCGTGTGCGTGCATACGCACAAAATCAACTCAAATGTCTAAAACCGTAAAATCACAAACATGTGAAACCCAAGCACGAAAACGATATCAAGTGCAACACTGTGCAAGGATCGTAAATCCTCAATCATCAAAATCAAATCATTCGAATAAATCACCCAAAACATCGAAATCAATAATGGCGGCATAGTACCGCTCAAGCGCATCCTCTAAGAATCTCGGGCCAACTGTCGCGGTCACTAGTGGGACGTCTCGTCGATGATCATGAACTCTGGCCTGCTGGTGTGCGTAACAATGACCACTCCTGGGTCAAGGTCTTCACTGGGAATTACTAATCTCTCAGTCCATCGGCTCATCGGCCTTGTCAGGTGTGCTAACGGGGATGATCCCGTTCTGGCACGTCTCTTGTCATCTCCCGGTCAATCATCGTGACCACTCGTAAGACAGCATATCACTGGCGTCGGCCTCTGGCTCTCTGAATGTACGTAACACATCTGATCCTGGGTGCAAGTGTCATTGCAGCAGTGTCCTGGAAGGAATCCTGCTCACAGTCTCTTCCATATCTCGTCTCTGCCAACTGTCCGGAAGTCATCGTCCTTTCCTATATCTCCATCTTGCTCTGGAACGACTGCATACTCATCGCAACTCCTTCTGGAAGGTAAATCCAAGTACCATGCCTCGACATGCGCATCGCATCTCTGATGTCGGCGGAGTGGAACGTCATCTCATCTAGATCTGTTACGAACCTCTTACTCCACTTTCTCTAATGTCGACTGCTTCGGACTCGTCTCATCGTAGCTACATGGACTGAGCTCCAACGGCTATCCTCGTATCGGGAGTCTCCCAAGAAATGCATCTCACCACCTAGCATCCGAATTAAGTCGAGCCATCCGATCGAGTCGTCAAAACCTCATAATCCCCCAAGAGCTCAACCTCTTGGGCACAGTTTAATAGTATCGAGTACATGCCACAGCATCGGTGGTCCAGCCGTAGAAGGGCAAACCCAAGCCTTACTAATGGCGTCGTAGAATTGCCGCAAACCCGAAGGTTCAAAGGATTTCACACGGTCATTAAGTCGAGTTAGGGTTTCATTCTTCTAGAGGGACCATAGAATTTCCTGCATGTCTTTCCGACTACTTTAAACTTGGAATAATAGGTTTCTGACATTCGATCGTCTCTGTCGACTCCCAACGTCTCCGCGTGAAGTCGTCTCTAGCTGGAATCAATCTATCTGATGACCTCTCATCGGGTAGGCGAACGAACCACATGTCCTAGTCATTCATCCTCGGGTGACTAGCGACCTTCTATCATTTCTTAGTACAACTTGTACTACAATAGCTCCAACATATAGGGCGATATCTCGTCGCTCGCAGCAACAACTGGCTCACTCGTCTGCACACTGAACAGTGCCTCAATCATCATGAGTAAGCAATACACCAACGGTCATCAAAATCTGGCTGGCCTCTATCATTGGCTCAATCCTCTAGTGTCGATCCGCACAACCGAGTAACCTCATAAAGGCGATCCGCCAAACGCTCATGGCGCGGAAACACAGTAAAAAGACACATCTCCGCAATCGTGTGTCGCCGGAATTTCGCCCTGGTCAGTCCTCGTTCATGACGAGCTCGTGCTGACCGCAACTCTAGCTATAGCTCTCCCTGCCCGTAATCGTGGCAGCAAAACCATAACTGGTACTGATGAGGCTAGATCGGAATGAATATAATACTGAGCAAAGAAATGTACATCCTAAGGCTTCTTAAGTGGAGTAGCGTATCGTAAATATGCCGCGGAACATACCTACGGTACGTCACTCTACTTTAGTCACCTATTCCATCAACCAAGGGTCATCCTACGCTCCGAAGGTAAAACCTAACGCTTTGATACCAACTTTGTCACGTCCCGAAAGTACAGAACATGACCGGCACTTAAACTACGAAACGTCTCGAGGCGTACGTAATCCAAGTAAGCCGAAAACCCAGAAATGCAAACCAAGAAAAGTAGTAGAGTGAAGGAAAACCAATTTAAATAAGTAGTTTTAAAAGCATAAGCCGAATTATGCGGGTTTCTAAAAACATCAAAAATTTCCTGAAAATTTCGGCAGAGTCTCCTTTGTAAATTCTGGCCCCCAAATGGGATACAACATGAATAGTATACGAAATCAATAAAAATGCATCCCCAAGCGGGAGCTAGCTCTTCGTCAATCGACGGTCACAACCACACAAGCAATATAATATACAACGCCAACGGCGAGGATCAAAACTCAAAAGAAAACTCAAAACCACAAGAAATCTGCAGAAATATAACGCGCGACTCTAAGGTCGAAAGAATAACATCACTGGTCTCTATCTAAAAAATTACACATGTTTGGTTGATAGAACTTCTAGATACAACAGAATAATAATATTCAAGTTATATAATGGGGGTACGATACAAGTAAACCCACCTACTAGCAAATCACCCGAAGGAAACTATGCCCGCAAAGCCGTAATGAAACCTGTACGGCAAACCTGCAAGAAACTGGGGCACAACGGGGGTGAGTTGCCAACTCGTGAATAGAAAAACATCTACGGAAAGAAATCGCATAAATAACGCAACCTAGGTCAATGATCATAATATATCCTCAATTATATATATAACATGCAACCTAAAACAAGGCTAGGGTAAACATCTAACCCGAGTGTAATCTCATGTGCCCGTGTCAGTGCCTCAGGTAGCAAAATATCATATGAATGAGGTATGAATGCATGAAAACAGAATACATGTAAGCGAAGAACTGTTTTCATAATTTAGTGAGATTCCCTTTGTATTTTTAAAATGAGGTATCATAATGAAATCAGCATAAAACAGTGCCTAGCATCGGCACAAAACGTAATCCCAATATCTCGATATCTCTGTATCACAGTCTCTGTACCTCAATATCTCGAAATCTCAATATCTCAATCACAATATCTACGGCGCCGTCAGTCCAGACCGGCCCCTACCATCCATCTCAAGACCACGACGGTATCCTCCGGATATCCGACGCGTCGGGTAAAATCACCGGTAGGTAGTGCTCCCCTGCCAGGCTCACATCGTCATCATCACGCGCTTCTTGCCCCGGGGTACCTTACCGGGTCCACCATGTACCCGAAACGGTTCATCCGTCTCCTCGAATCGGGTCTCGAAATCCATCAGCAAACTCATGGTGGACGACTCATACATCATGGGAAAAAAACCGCACTTTTTATTAAAAAAAATAGAAGTTTGTATATGTTTTGCGGTTTTCCCCAAATCCAGAAAATCTCATGGAATCCGAATCCAAAACCTCAATAGCACGTAAAAAGTGAATATATGCATGAGAATCCATGAATGCGGCATAACAATGAATATCAGTATGCATGAAGTAGCAGGTAATAACTACAATGTCTAAACTAACATATAAGGCAAGTACACTAATATCATGTCTAAACTATTAGCTAACAGGCTATGTCAAGCAATAATATTTCTAAGGTGTACGTGACATGGAAATTACCGATGAAGATGTGTGTGAGCCGGCAAGTAAGTGTACGTGGAACATACGCATCATCGGTAATGGTGCTGGTGTCCTAACCACAAGATAGCAACAGTAGAATATGAAGCATAATATAAGCATGTGATGCAGAGCGAACAACAATATTGAGCGGGAGATGAATACTAGACGCAACTATAACTAATCTGCATTAACCTAATATAAGTCCTACAAATGGTGCCTTTTGAAATAACACGAATCATGGGGTTTTGAAAATAGGGGCTACGGTGTTTTTATGAAAAGATACGTCTATTGAAATATCCGTAGGATCCCTTGGGCTGTCTTTTAAAATACCCACGATTCGTTAGTTTTGAAATAGGTAAGAATGGAATCTAATCTAACAACTAAACTAAACTAAAGGACTAAGCTGACCAGCTGGGCTACAGGTAAGGAAACCGTCTAACATCTGAGTCGATACATATACATACCTGTATATATATAAGTCGGTGATCCCGCCTCAATAATATCATATCCGATACCATATCTATAATCAGACATCCCAAGTCAAGAGTGCGGATCAATCATCAAAATATAGCTCGTACGTAAATCCGTCGTACGGAATCCCTAAATCTGGGTACGGGTTAATATCACATTCATCATACTATTCACCTGGTATCCTATTTATCAAATATCATGATCGGGGTACTGATCTACGTCTAGTACAATACTGATACCGCTTAAGTATGCATGCACGTGTGTGAAACACTATGTCAAGGACCCGCTACAACGTCATGTCGTATCTCCAATACGAACCCTGCTATATCACCGATCTCACGGCCTCAAATCAAATCTCATCGACTCATCTTAAATCCCAAGTACTATCCTCATTATCCATGCATGCGTATATGAATGTACATATGCATAGTCCCATACCCACGCATATATACATATATACACATCCCTATCTGCGCACAAGAAAGTAAAGTATGCAAGTCTGTGTGTGCGTATGTGGGTATAACAACCACTCTAGGGTTTCGCAACTAACCCAAAGGCAACCCATGAACACATAAAAATAGGAATGTATGCAAGTATGTAGGTGTGTATGTGTAGTGCAACACTACCCTAGGGTTCGCAACACTAAAATAATCCAACACACCAATATACATCCTAAACATCGTTATTAATCCCAAATAACATATAATAATTGTTGGTGTGTATACGCATCCGTATACACCACCACGGACTGCGGGGGTGCTATACGCCATCCACCCGACTTCTCCCCATAGATATAAATCTACTCACCTGGTCCTCGCTCGCCGGTGCCGACGTCGCCACGCACTTGCTTGTCGTCTCGAAGTCCACATGGGGGTACCTACATATCACAACGCATCGTATCGCATTAAAATCCGACTCATTACCAAAACGACACACGAATCCCACATAAGTCAAAACCTATGGTTGCTTTCACAAATGAACCCAAAAACCCTCGACGTCGGCGTACAAACGTCAAACAATCGAGAAAACTCCCAACACACTCATTTGTACAATTACAAGCACTAATTATAATATAAAATAGCTTACAATTTCCAAAAACCCCAATTCCACGTAAAAAGTCATTTTTCCGAAAATATAGCAAGCACAAATTACCGTTTTTGTACAAAACATGATGTTTTAATAATTCTAGTGACCAAGATGATAACTTAATATTTTAATTATGCCATAGAAACCACTACGTAAATTTTAAACCCACAATTTAATTCAATTTCAAAAACCTAGTTTGCAATTTTAACCAATTTCAACCATTTTATAGCAAAAATGCACATACAACAATTTAGGTTGGATTTCCATGAACTAAAGTATTAAACTACACTTTATAATGTTAAAGAAGTCATGAAAAACCTAATCACATTTTTAATCCCAATTATTTAACCAATTTCAAAAACCTAGTTAGCAAATTGGCATGATTAACACAATTTTTAAACTAACCATTAGCAACTAGCTACTAATCTTGTATTAACACAACATAAGAGCCTAAATATATCACACAACCATACACCAATTTCACAAAACCCTAACTTGCATTCAAATTCTTATCTTGAATTTCAAAACTTGCAACTAAAGCCTAATTAACACTTAAGTAATTTAGCTTTAAGAAATTAAGTAACAAATTAAGCAAAATGTTTAGAATTATACCCAAACACATTTGAAGATCCACAAGCACCCATAGCCTCCCAAATAGAAATCTTGTTCCCTAGATCCATACTAGAATAGCCAATAAGAAATGGGTAGGGATTAGATTTTGATTTTTGTGGGTTTTTTGATTAATTTGTGAGGTTTTTAGCTCGAGAATTGAAGAAGCAAAAAATGAGGCTGTTGCAAGAGGGAGGCTCGGCTAAATTAGGGAGGGGGAGGGGAGAGAGTGAGGTAGGGAAAGTGATTGGTTAAGTCAAAGGCCCATATCACAAGTCAACCCATTCTCATTTCTTTATTGTATTCATTTTCTTTTCTTTTCTTTTCTTTAGCCTTAGAAGTGGGGACAAATTTTGGGGATGGGGAAGCAAGGCTTGGCCAGCACATAGGGAGGGGGGTGAGAGGGTGTGGGTGAGTTTGGGTGAAGAAAGAAAATGATAAATATTATACCCCAATTTCTATTTACACTAATTTCACTAATTAAGCCTTTTTCTTCGATATTTTCTAAACCGTTTTGGCAAACGATTTCATTTCAAAAACCACATGATAAAATTTTATTTAATGTTTTATGATGCACAAAATTTGTTTCAACTCATTCCAATTTGTAATTTTCCCTAATTAAATGTATTAGTGACGGCTTAAAATAATATTAAAATAATATTTTTTTCAGAAAATTTGAAATTTCACCAGTGGCTCAATAAACACCAAATACTAGTAATTACATAGCTAGAATATGTATATTTAATTTTATAATTAAGATATTTGCATTTTGACTTTTACAGAAAACCCCCATTATTTTACCGTTTTTTCGAAATTCACCGAAACGATTTTCAAAACGTTACATTTCTGTGCGTAGATGTTTTTCTATTCACGAGTTGGCAACTCACACCCGTTGTGCCCCAGTTTCTTGCAGGTTTTGCCGTACAGGTTTAATTACGGCTTGGCGGGCTCAGTTTCATTCGGGTGACTTGCTAGTAGGTGGGTTTTTCTTGTATCGTACCCTTCATATTACCTTGTATAATATTATTCCGTTGTATCTAGTAAATTCCATCAACCAAACATGTATTTATTGAGATAGAGACCAGTGTTGTTTATTCTTTCGACCTTAGAGTCGCTCGTTATATTTCTGGTGGTTTTGAGTTTCCTTTTGAGTTTTGATCCTCGAAGTTGGCGTTGTATATTATATTGCTTGTGTGGTTGTGACCGTCGATTGACGAAGAGCTAGCTCCCGCTTAGGGATGCCTTTTTTCTTGATTTCGTATACTATTCATGTTGTATCCCGTTTGGGGGTCAGTATTTACAAAGGAGACTCTGCCGAAATTTTCAGTAAATTTTTGATGTCTTAAAAACCGCATAATTCGGCTTATGCTATTGAAACTACTTGCTTTAAGTTGGTTTTTCCTGCACTCTACTACTTTTCTTGGTTTGGATTTTTGGGTTTTCGGTTTACTTAGATTACGTACGTCTCGAGACGTTCGTAGTTTAAGTGCCGGTCTTGTTCCGTACCTTCGGATCGTGACATATGGCCAATCGAGCACAGCGCAATATCAACCCCCAATACCGGGAGTGACGAAACCTCTCCTATCGCTCATTGCCTCCATGTGACTCAGGAATGTACCTAAAAACCACCGTTTTGCATGCCCTCTTGGAGGTGGTAAGGTGGAAATCAAAGCACAGTGGGAATCACACAAGACTCTATGACGATCTCGGGTCTACAGACTAACCTGTACCAGTGTCACCAGAGAACTGCCATTTGACGTAAGGTATAATACCATCTGGGAGTTCTCGGCGAGTCCGTCCAGTGTACCCAGTCTCCACTGAGCACCCGTATATCATCTCTGATGTCAAACACCAATGGATATGGGATCATCCATCGCCCATCTACATGGGCCGAGAAGCTATACGCTAGTCTACTCTGGTATATCGATGCCCCGTCTCGATACACCCATGACTAGGGACCTTGAAGGATGTACTTATGGACTACCATGTCCCCACTAGTATGATCCGCATCATAGTTCAGGTAGTCAAGTACACATCCTAAGGGCTTTAGCAACACGTAACAGAGAGACAATCAGTATACATGTTAAGGTAAAGAGTGACCAGATAGCATACTATCATGTCGAGCAAGAAAGTCCTACCTATATATGTCCAAGCATCCTCTACAATATACATCTCATGTATACTAATGGCCTCTAGGGCATACATATAACTAACACTGTAGACTTGGTCATATTAACGAAACAAGACTAAACAAGTTACACAAAGATGGATATTTAAACCCTTTTGAATATAAATCTTATGCGACTTGCCAGTCTTGTATCAAGGGTAAAATGACCAAAACTCCGTTCACAGGACACGGAGAAAGAGCTACTGAGCTCTTAGGCCTCATACATAGTGATGTATGTGGGCCAATGTCTACACAGGCTAGAGGCGGTTTTTCATATTTCATTACTTTCACTGATGATTTCTAAATATTCGGTCATGTATTTTTATTAAACACAAATCCTAAGCTTTCAAGAAATTCACTAAATATAAACTCGAAATAGAAAAACAAACCGGCTTGAGTATCAAAATGCTTCGATCAGATCGAGGTGGAGAGTATCTCAGTACAGAATTTGCAAACTTCCTAAAAGAGAAGGGGATTCTCTCTCATCTCACTCCTCCTTACACACCACAGCACAACGGTGTGTCAGAACGACGGAATCGTACCCTATTAGATATGGTCCGTTCCATGATGAGTGATGCTGAGTTACCCGTCTCATTTTAGGGGCATGCATTGGAGACTGCAGCGTTTCTACTGAATAGGGTCCCAACCAAAACCGTGTCTACTACGCCATATGAGATATGGCATGGGAAGAGACCATCTCTTAAGAGAATTAAGATTTGGGGTTTCCCGGCCTATGTTAAAATGCAGAATCCGGACAAACTCGAGACACGGTCGGTCATGTGTAACTTTATGGGATATCCAAGGAATTCTTATGGATATCTTATCTACCACAAGGAGGAACAAAAGGTGTTTGTTTCTCAGCATGCCACATTCTTGGAAAAAGAGTTTTTCACAAATGAAACAGATGGCAATATGGTGAATCTAGAAGAGGTTCTAGAGACACAAACTACAAATGACGACTTGGTTGAACCGGCTATTGCAATAGAAACTGAGGAACCTCGACCACTCCGTAGGTCTGGTAGGACTTCTCGCCCACCGAAGAGGTTCTACGGTTTCCTCATTGATGGTGAAAGAGAAGACTGCATCATGGAGGATGATGATCCTACCAGCTTTCAGCAAGCTATCACGAGTGGAGACTCTGTGAAGTGGCTGGATGCCATGAGATCCGAAATGCAGTCTATGTACAGCAACAAAGTATGGACTTTGGACGCTGTACCCCCTGGGGTAAAACCTGTGGGGTGAAAATGGATCTTTAAAAGAAGGATTGGTGTAGATGGGCATGTAGAGACCTATAAGGCAAGACTTGTGGCGAAAGGTTTTCTTCAAAGACCAGGTTTGGACTATGACGAAACTTTTTCTCCCGTAGCCATGCTTAAATCCATTCAAATCCTACTTGCTATAGCTGCTCACTACGACTCTGAAATCCGGCAGATGGACGTTAAAACGGCATTTATAAATGGAGATTTAGAAGAATGCGTTTATATGGATCAGCCATGGGGCTTCATTGATAGTGGGAGCAGCGGGAAAGCATGTAGATTGCTTAAATCCATTTATGGGTTAAAGCAGGCATCACGGAGTTGATACAACTGTTTCGATGATGTTATCAAAGAGTTTGATTTCATCAAAAATCCAGATGAACCTTGTGTTTATAAGAACGCTGTAGGGAGAGCTGTCACATTCCTCGTATTGTACGTGGATGCCATTCTTCTGATAGGAAATGATATTCCTATGCTACAGTCGGTCAAATCTTTCTTATCACTAAGGTTTTCCATGAAGGACCTGGGTGATGCCACATACATTCTGGGCATTAGGATCTATAAGGATAGATCTAAGAGGTTAATGGCATTGTCCCAAACCAGGTACATCAACAGCATCCTAAAAAGGTTTAGTATGGAAGACTCCAAGCGGGGTGCCTTACCCGCTTGCCATCGGGTCACTCTCTCTAAGGACTCTTTCCCAAAAACCGATGAAGAGAGAGCTCGCATGAGCATTATACCCTATGCTTCGGCAGTAGGATCTATAATGTATGCGATGTTATGTACACGCCCAGATGTAGCTTATGCACTTAGTGTTGTAAGTAGGTATCAATCCAGCCCAGGGGAGAATCACCGGATAGCTGTAAAGAACATTCTTAAGCACTTACGAAGGACTAATGAATTGTTCTTGGTGTAAGGTAATGGAGATCTCCAAATGGAGGCCTTCACCGATTCGAGCTTCCAGAGCGATAAGGACGACATCAAATCTATCTCCGGGTTTGTATTTACCCTCAATGGTGGGGCGGTAAGTTGGAAGAGTTCCAAACAGGATACCGTTACAGACTCTACGATGGAGGCTGAGTACATTGCTGCGAATGATGCCGCCAAGGAAGCCGTCTGGATGAAGAAGTTCGTCTCGGTGCTAGGAGTAGTTCCAACCATTATTGATCCAATACCATTGTATTGTGATAATAATGGGGCTATGGCGTTAGCCAAGGAGCCCAGGTCCCATCATCGGTCCAGACACATCCTTAGGCGCTTTCATTTGATCCGGGAGATTGTAGATCGCCGCGAGATCGAGATTAGGAGAGTAGACACAAAGAATAACGCCGCGGATCTACTCACCAAGGCCCCCCCTCAGCCGCAGCATGAGCGACTTTTTAAGATGTTGGGTATGAGATACGCCAATAACTGGCCTTAGTGCAAATGGGAGATTGTTGGATATATGTATGCCCTAGAGGCCATTATATGATAGTGGATGTATTTATACATGTATATATATATTCAGTGTACATTCTTGCTCGACATGATAGTATGCTATATGGTTCTTCTTTATCTGACATGTTGACTTGATCATGTTTTTATTCATTCATACATGTTAATAAAGCCCTGAGGATATAGGCTTGACTACTGTGATTATGATGGAGATCATACTAGTGGGACATATGTAGTTTATAAGCATATCCTGAAAAGTCCCTAGTCGTAGGTGTATCGAGATGGGGCATCGATATACCAGAGTAGACTACCGTATATGATACTAGACCCATATGATGGGCGATGGATGTTCCCACATTCATCGATGTTTGACATCGAGATCGTATACGGGTGCTCAGTGGTGACTGGGTACACTAGACGGACTCGTCGAGAACTCCTATATGGAATTATATCTATCGTCAGATAGCAGTTCTCAGGTGACACTGGTACATGTTACTCTGTAGACCCTAGATCGTCATAGAGTCTTGTGTGTTCTCCCATTGTACTTTGATTACCACCCTACCACGGCTCTACTGAGTCGTGCAAACAGGTAGCCGTTGGGTACAGTCCCGAGACACACGAAGGCGATGAGCGATAGGAGGGGTTTCGTCTCTCCCGGTATTGGGAGTTGATGCTGTGCTGTGCTCGATTGGCTATATCAGTAAGTCCCTGGCCAGGGCTGATGAGATTTACTGATAAGTGTTATCAGTAGTTTCTCGATCTGTTATAGAACATTCATCGGCACGATTTATTGAGTTATTTGGGTCGACGTTACAATCCCTAGACTCGATATGTAGCATATCTGACGAAGAGACCGGACTGTACGGTAGTGTTGCCGGTTGGCTCGACGGGAGTTGTGACTGGTTCGCTTGTTTTCTTCTGATCGCTCAATACCCGGGTGGCCGTTACGTTTAGCTGACCGCTTGCTGCTTGGGGGTGATTGATATGATCATCACCCACTGCCGGCGTATTGACGAGTCTTAGAGTCCCACAATGGAGTTACCTAGTCCAGGCGAAACGATGTGGTGCACATATGAGATATGCGTGTGGACCCGGTTAAAATGCGCATATGAGATACCGTATATTAATCGCGAGGTTTGATTTTGGTCGGGTCGTATGTGATATGACCGGTTTGCTAAATCAAGTGTTGATTTACATTGACTATTAGTTTCTCACTTTAAACCCTTTCTTGTCTTTTTGTTGTATGCATGCATGTATGCATTTATTCTCATTCATGCATATATGGATGTGCATCCACACATACATGCATACATTATTCTATCATGGTTGTTGATATAGTGGATGGTGGAAATATAAGACTCACACCATTTATAAATATATGGATATTATTTTTTGGAAAAGAAAAATGGAAATGGAAATTGTTATCATGGTTTAATATTTTATTCTTGCACTAACCCTTTGGCTTAACCATGATTGAATTTCTATGGCCATTTTTGATGCAAACTAAATATCTAGATATTTTATAACTATGGTTAAGAATGAGAAAGAGAAAATATATATATTTTCATTTCTCATTTTTATTCATATGCTTATCATTATCTTGAGCTCTTCACAAGCCATCATCTTCTTCCTCCTTTCTCTCTTGCTCTCTAGTTTTCTCTTATGAGCAAAAGAGTCATCAAGTTAGGGTTTTAAAGTGAGAAAACAAACCATATCACCATTCTACACTAGTCTTTCCCATTAGTGTAGAGTGTTAGCTTCCATTTCTTCTCTTGATCTAGTGGAGCTTCAAACTTGGACAAAGAGGACTCCGGGTGGATCGTCGTGGACCTAGAGGATCTCAAGCGATCCTTTTCCAACCCTCAAGTAGCCAAGGAGTCTAGCGTAGGGAGCTACAAAGGTTGTACTGTCAAAACCCTAACTTTTACTACTTGTGTTTGTGTAATAGTTTTGTTACCCTAGCTTTTCTAGCTTGATCCTTAGGCTTGTTTCTCTAGCACCATATAAATTTTAAATATGGCACGTGTGATGCCTCCAAACCCTTGTAGTGAGAACCCTTCAGGTTTGGGGCTCTGGTCTTCAGGGTAGCTTCCTGGGTGCCTGCATGTGTCACTGTGTTCGATAAATAATTTTCCAGGTCCTTGAGTGTTAGCAGATTGCAAAATACCCTTACAATTTACACAAATATCCGATGTGGGGGTTTCTAAGTTCATATTTTGGGGGTTAAGTCTCAGGTTTTGGTTAGTATAAGATCCCTACAGGGGTTATAAGGTCTCTACCAATCTCAATTGCACATCACCACTCAAGATTCCATCAAACCCTAACTTGAAATTTTCAAATCTCACTAAACAACACTATATCGATTGTAAACATATATAGGTGCTAAGGTGAATGAAATACGATACAAATGGTGCAGAAATTACCTCATTTGGCAACTCAAGAATTTTCTTGAGTTTCCCCAAGTGATCAAAATCGGATTTTTCTTGGTCCAAGGTGCTTGTGAGGAGCTTTTGCATGTTTTTTGTGAAATGGAGGTGAACTTTTGAGTTGTTTTTTGGTGTTGTGTGATTAAGTAGAGGGGGATGGAAGAGAGGGCAGCAGCCATGGTGAAAGAGGAAGGGGAAACGATGAAGTGAAGATGAGAGAGGAGATGAGACCAAGTCAAGGGAACCCCTCACCTCACTCTATCTCATGCCCATCCCTCTTTGACTTTTCTTTTTCTTGTTTTCTTTATCTTTTCTTTTCTTATCTTTATTTTTTCTTTTCTAACACAAAACCATGCGTGAAAGAATAAGAACCATGGTAGAAAATGTAACAAGTATTTGTAAATGTGACATGGTGCACAAAACAAGCTTAATGCACGATTAGCGATATTTAATCGCGATTAGCATTAAAATAGTGTATAATTAATTATAAGAGTTTGTAATTTGCATAAATAATATAAAACACCCTCATTTCAGTAATTCCAACAATTTTCTAAATTTTCCCCAATTTATCGTTATTTAATTTTTTTTACTGCAATATTAAATATTCATAATATTTATTTTATTAATTATTTAATTTCCCAAAAATAATATTTTATTTTTCTGAAATGTTACAAGTGTACCCAGTCTCCACTAAACACCAGCATACCATCTCTGATGTCAAACACCAATGGATATAGGATCATCCATCGCCCATCATATGGGTCAAGAAGATATACGCTAGTCTACTCTGGAATATCGATGCCCCGTCTCGATATTCCCACGACTAGGAACATTGAAGGATGTACTCATGGACTACCCAGGCCCCACTAGTATGATCTGCATCATAATCCTGGAAGTCGAGTACACATCCTAAGGTCTTTATCAACATGTAACAAAGAGACATCATGTGTACATGTTAAGATAAAGACCAACTAGATAGCGTAGTATCATGTCGAGCAAGAAATTCCTCCCTATATATGTCCCAGCATCCATTATAATATACATCTCATGTACAATAATGGCCTCTAGGGCATACATACAACTAACACATAGTTAAGCTCATAAGACACTAGGGGCAAAATATTATCGGGAATTTTAAGTGTTGAAATTTGCAATGAGATTGCATATCTTCTATGAGATAGTTGGATCCCAATACTTACTGCGAGTAAGAGTTACTCCTGGGTGAGTTTTACACATTACAATGAGTCGATCAAGTAGGTGTCTAGAAAGGCGTTAATGGGGTTACGCCCCTGGGAAAACTAGGTTTATTTTAATTAGGTCCGTGCGAAAGCACGGGGAACCTCCCTCAAAGTACCGACACTGGCCTGGCCGAAAGATTGGTGAACTTGTAGGGTTTAATTAATCCCGGCTAGTCTTACTTTTAGGGTTTGAAGGAAGATTTGATAAAAACAGTGGGAGCCATCCTGATTAGATAAAATAATAACCAATCTAATCTTGCAAGAGCATACGCTGAGTGTTTTCTTCTCACTCTCTTGGTAGCGACCATGTCACGCCTTAATCAAGATAACATTATAGATGCATTGACCGAACCTACTTATAATACTGAGCTGGGGAACGTTGGTTCCGCTCTATCTTATAATTGTAATAAGTCCGAGCAGGAAATAGGGGAATATCCGGATTTCCACACGACCCAATAGAGGAAAAAGCATGTTGATGCATATTCATCGGGTGTATTCTTACCGAGAACTGTTTCTCAGTACACTCTACGTCTTAGGTATGAGATACCGGAACGGGATTCCATATATGTAATTTGTTATATGGGCTACATAAAGGTAGAGAACTGGGATTGGTTGATATGTCTCTAAGTGTTAGAGAATGGTGCAATTGTTGCAGCCAAATCAGTTGGCAAATATCATATTGTATTATCAAGTGGTAAATACATTGATTCTGAATAAATGTTATTAGATACCG
Organism: Agapanthus africanus; assembly: GCA_030015575.1. Lineage (NCBI taxonomy): Eukaryota > Viridiplantae > Streptophyta > Magnoliopsida > Asparagales > Amaryllidaceae > Agapanthus > Agapanthus africanus. The sequence continues at coordinate 203,457,891 of JASDDO010000031.1, read as the reverse complement.
AACCTGATATACAACATTACATCAATTTCTTTAGTAAGTTAATGAAGGATATAATTTTGTATTACAGGATAATGTTGTGAACATTTTCCTTAATCAAGAGTTGATTGGATATGGCACGTTATGTAATGGCATATATGTTTTAAATCAAACCACAGTTCAAAGTATATAGAACACACACAAGAGGAGTAGTTTAGAAATGAACGAATCCTTCTTGAGGTATTGTAGACTATGTCATATCAACGCGACACGACTTGCTAAGTTACATAAGAATGAATATTAGAATCAGTTCGAATTTTCATCTTATGATACTTTCCATTCTTGTCTCAAAGATAAATTGACCAATACTCCGTTTACTGGAAACAGAGAAAGAGTTATTGAACTCTTGGGATAAGATACATGATGATGCATACGGTCCTATGTCTACAAATGCCAGGGTTGGTTCTTTGTACTTCATTATATTCATCGACGATCTCTCAAGATTTGGACATGTGTTCGTGTTCAAACACGAGTCTGAAATTTTTCAGAAATTCAATGAATATAAGCTTGAAGTTAAGAACCTGACGGGTAGAAGTATTAAAGTCCTACGATGAGATCAGGGAGGCGAATACTTGGGCATGGAGTTCCTAGATTTTCTAAACAGAGAATGGGATTCTCTCTCAGCTTACTCCTTCGTGTACACCATAGCACAACGGTGTATCGGGGCGGAGGTATCGCACCCTATGAGATATGGTGCGCTCTATGATGAGTAATGCTGAGTTTCCTGTTTCCTTTTTGGTGTTATGCACTTAAGAAGCTGCATACCTATTAAATGTGGTTCCAACCAAATCAGTGCCTACCACTCCATATGAGATATGGAATGAGAAGTGACCATGACTTAAACGAGTTAAGATAAGGGGTTGTCCGGCATATGTTGAAAAGAAAAATCCGGACAAGCTCGAGGCAAGTTCAGTTCTGTATAAGTTTGTTGGATATCCCAAACATTTGCGAAGGTATATCTTCTACCACACTGAGGAGCAAAATGTGTTTTGTTTCTCACCATGCGACCTTTTTAGAAATAGGAATTTCTTGTGAAGAAATTAGTGGTCATGAGGTAGAACTGGAAGAGTTCCAGCTGGACAAACTAACAGCTGATGATTTGGTGAAACCAAAGGATTTAATAGTCTCCAACGAACCTCAGCCTCTCCGCGAATCTGGTAGGGTTCCTCATCCACCTGAGAGATACTATAGTTTCCTCGATGACGGTGGGAGCGAGGATTGCATCATGGTAGATGATGACCCAACTAGGTTCAAGCTGTCCATCACGAGTAGGGACTCTGTGAAATGGCTGGATGCTATGCGATCAAAGATGGAATCCATATACACCAACAAAGTATGACTTTGAATGTTGCACCCGAAGGGGTAAAACCCTTCGGGAGCAAGTTGATCTTGAGAAGATTCTTGATGTAAATGGAAAAGTTAAGACTTTCAAAGCTAGACTTGTAGTAAAAGACCATCGTCGATAACCAGGTGTGGTTTACGATGAAACCTTTTCTCCAGTGGCTAGGCTTAAGTCCATCTGCATTAAAGCACGCATCACGGAATTGGAACATCTGTTTTGATGTGGCAGTCAAAGTGTTTGACTTCATCAAAAAGGTAGATGAAACTTGTATATACAAGAAGGTTGTAAAGAGTAAGGTTGTCTTCCACGTATTGTACGTAGATGATATACTCTTGATAGGAAATGGTTTCCTATGCTACACTCGGTCAAGCTCCTCTTATCACGAGGATTCTCCATGGAAGATCTGGATGATACCTACTACATCTTGTGGATTATGATCTATGGTGATAGATCCTAGTGGATGTTGGGAGTGTCCCAAATCCAAGTACATTAATACCATATATTAAAGGGGTTTAGTATGGAAGATTCTAAGCGTGGTGGTTCGCCCACTTACTCATGAATCACTCTCTCTAAAAAGATATCTCCCGAGACTGAATTGGAGAGAGCTCGCGTGCAAGGGATACCCTATGCTTCGGCAGTAGGCTCTATCATGTATGCGATGTTATGTACCAGACCAGATGTAGCTGACACACTAGGTGTAGTGATAAGGAATTAATCAGAACTTGGGAGAATCACTGGACAACTATGCAGGACATTCTTAAGTACTTGAGAAGAACTAAAGAAATGTTCTTGGGGTTTGGTGACGGTGAACTCCAGTGGGTGTCCTTTACCAATTCTAGCTCCAAGAGTGATAAGGTCGACTGAAAGTCAGTCTCGAGCTTTGTCTTTACCCTCAGTGGAGGGACGGTATGTTGGAAGAGTTCCAGGCTATACACCGTGGCAAACTAGACGATAAAGGCTAAATACATCGCTACCAATGATGCTACCAAAGTGGATGTCTGGATAATTCTTGTTCATGAGATGAACATGGTTCCTACCATTGAGAGTCCAATAATTGTTATTTTGACAACAATGGAGTTGTGGCTTTGGCCTAGGAACGCCGGTCCGATCAGCGATCCAGACATATTCTGAGGATAGTATCACCTGATCAGGGAGATGGTTGATCTCCATGGGATCGAGGTAAGGAGAGTTGACGCGAAGGATAACACGGCGGATCCACTCATAGCGGCCTTTCCCTAGAGAGACTTTTATGGAACGTTTGGTAGAGATACTACAACAAATGGCCTTAGTGCAAGTGGGAGATTGTTAGTTATATGTATGCCCTAGAGGCCATTATTATACATATGATGTATATTATAGTGGATGCTTGGACATATATAAGGATGACTTTCTTTCTCCACATGAAAGTATGCTATCTAGTTGCTCTTTATCTTAACATGTACACTTATTGTCTCTCTATTACATGTTGATAAAGCCCTTAGGATGAGTACTTGATTACAAGGATTAAGATGCAGATCATACTAGTGGGGAAATGATAGTCGGTAAGTTCATCCTTCAATTGTTCCTAGTCGTAGGAGTATCGAGACGGGGCATTGATATTCCAGAGTAGACTAGCGTATACGCTTTAATCCATGTGATGGGCGATGGATGATCCTATATCCATTGGTGTTTGACATCAGAGATGGTATACGGGTGCTCAGTGGAGTCTGGGTACACTGAACGGACTCGCCGAGAACTCCTAGATGGTATTATACCCGTCGTCAGATAGCAGTTCTCTAGTGACACTGGTACAAGTTAGTCTGTCGACTCGAGATCGTCATAGAGTTATGTGTGATTCCCACTGTGCTTTGATTTCAACCTTACCACATGCAAGAGATCGTGCAAAACGGTGGTTTTTGGGTACAGTCCTGAGTTACATGGAAGCAGAGCGATAGGAGGGGATTTCGTCTCTCCCGGTATTGGGGGTTGATGTTGCGCTATGATCGATTAGCCATAACAGGATATCCCTGGCAAGGGTTACTGAGATTTACTAGTAAGTGCTATCAGTAGTTTCTCGAATCGTTATGGGCCTGATTTCGGCATGACTTATCAGGGATATTGGGGTCTGACGTTTACCACCCCCAGGCTGAGATATGCGACATATTAGACGAAGAGACCGGACTGTACGATAGTGTTACTTATTGGATTTGCAGGAGTATGTGCAGGCTTGCTTGTTGATCTTATGATTGCTCAATACCCGGGTGGACGTTTCGTTTAGCAGACCGCTTGCGGCTTGTGGGTGACTGATATGATCACCACCTACTGCCGGCGTATTGGCGAGTCTTTAGAGTCCTACATAGAGGTTTCCTGGCTTAGGCGAAACGAAGTAGGAGCACATATATGATATGTGCGGGACCGAGATTAATGGGTGTATGTGATACCGCATTCTATTCTCGTGGTATGTGATATCGGTCGGTTATATGTGATATAGCCGGGCTGTCGAATTAATTGTTGATTCGATAAGTTGATACATTTGATATTAGTCAGTTGTATGTGATATGGTCGGATTATTACAAGTGTTGAATTAATAATTTAATGTATAATTATATATTTGATATATTAATTTACATTAACTAATATTAGCTCACTAAAGAATTCTTTTTCTCAGTTGTGCATTTAGTATATATGTGATATATATTAATGTACACTCTTTTGTGTCATGCTAGATGATACAAGAGACATGGGTGTATAAGACTCACACCATGCTTAACATAATGAAGGGTTTTACTTATTTAAAGTAAATCAAAATTGAATGGAAATCTGTCACATGGTTGAAGCTTGTGGAAGCTTGTGGAGCCATTGACCAAGTCCATTAATTTTGTTTTACTTGAGATATTTATTAACCCAACCATTAAGATTAGCCATGGTTTAGTCTCTACATGAGTTAGTATATGATATTAACTCACCCATGGTTGCTATTCTACACTTGACTTTTTCCATGGTTGCTTTTCTTCATCTCCTTCCTCAAGCTCTCTTGCAATTTGGGAGGTGAAGAAAATAAGTGAGAAAAATATTTCTAAAGTGAGCAAAATTCCTACTTCATCATCCTCTACTAGATTAGCCATTTAGTTTAGGGTGTTTTCTTCACTAATCCATATTAGTGAAGATGTAGCTTGAGTTGGTGTCTCCTCGACTTAGATCATCTTCGGCTGTCATGGCCCGAAAGTATGGAACATGACCGGCACCTAAACTACGAACGTCTCGAGACGTACGTAATCTAGGTAAACCGAAAACCCAGAAATCCAAACCAAGAAAAGTAGTAGAGTGCAGGAAAAACCAACTTAAAGCAAGTTGTTTCAATAGCATAAGCCGAATTATGCGGTTTTTTTAAAAACATCAAAAATTTACGGAAAATTTCGGCAGAGTCTCCTTTGTAAAAACTGGCTCCTAAACGGGATACAACATGAATAGTATACGAAATCAAGAAAAAGGCATCCCCAAGCGGGAGCTAGCTCTTCGTCAATCGACGGTCACAACCACACAAGCAATATAATATACAACGCCAACGGCGAGGATCAAAACTCAAAAGGAAACTCAAAACCACCAGAAATATAACGAGCGACTCTAAGGTCGAAAGAATAAACAACACTGGTCTCTATCTCAATAAATACATGTTTGGTTGATGGAATTTACTAGATACAACGGAATAATATTATACAAGGTAATATGAAGGGTACGATACAAGAAAAACCCACCTACTAGCAAGTCACCCGAATGAAACTGAGCCCGCAAGCCGTAAAGAAACATGTACGGCAAAACCTGCAAGAAACTGGGGCACAACGGGGGTGAGTTGCCAACTCGTGAATAGAAAAACATCTACGAATAAAAATCGCATGTATGACGCAATCCTAGGTCATACGATCATAATATATAATCCTCCAATAACATGCAGCCTATAACAAGGCTAGGGTAAATATCTAACCCGAGTGTAATCTCATGTGCCTGTGTCAGTGCCTCAGGTAGCAATATATCATATGAAGGAGGTATGAATGCACGGAACAGAATGCATGTACTTACGAAAACTTCTTTCATAAATCAGTGAGATTTCTGTATTTTTAAAGTGAGGTACCATAAATGAAATCAGCATAAAACAGTGCCCAGCATCGACACAAAACAAGTTTCCAAATATCTCGATATCTCTGTATCACAATCTGTGTACCTCAATATCTCAAAATCAATATCTAGGGTGCCGTCAATCCAGACCGGCCCCTACCATCCATCTCAAGACCACGATGGTATCCTCCGGATATCCGACACGTCGGTAATATCACCGGTCGGTAGTGCTCCCCTGCCAGGCTCAACGTCAACAACACATTCCTCTCGCCCCGGGGTACCGCACCGGGCCCACCATGTACCCGAAACGGTTCATCCATCTCCTCGAATCGGGTCTCGAAATCCATCAGCAAACTCATGGTGGACGATTCATACATCATAGGAAAACCGCATTTTTTATTTAAAAAGAAAGAAAGCAGTTTATATATATTTTTCGGTTTTCCTCGAAATCCATAAAATATAATGGGAATCCGAATCATCAATAGCATGTAAAACCATGAATATAAGCATGAGAATCCATGAATACGGCATAACAATGAATAACAGTATGCATGAAGTAGCAGGTAATAACTACAATGTCTAAACTATTAGTTAACATGCTATGTCAAGCAATAATATTTTCTAAGGTGTACGTGACATGGAAATTACCGATGAAGATGTGTGTGAGCCGGCAAGTAAGTGTACGTGGTACATACACATCATCGGTAATGGTGCTGGTGTCCTAACAGCATGATATCAATAATGGAGTATGAAACATAATATAAGCATGCGATGCGAAGCGAACCACAATAAGGAGCGGGAGCTGAAAACTAGACGCAACTATAACTAATCTGCATTAATCTAATATAAGTCCTACAAATGGTGCCTTTTGAAATAACACGAATCATGGGGTTTTGAAAATAGGGCTATGGTGGTTTTTAAAAAAGGATACGTCTTTTGAAATATCCGTAGATCATCTGAGTCGATACATATACATACCTGAGTCTAATCTAATCTAACAACTACACTAAACTATATGGCTGAACTAACAAGCTAAACTACAGGTAAGGAAACCGCCTATCATCTGAGTCGATACATATACATACCTGTATATATACAGTCGGTGATCCCGCCTCAATAATATTATATCCATAACCAGACATCCCAAGTCAAGAGTACGGATCAATTATCAAAATATAGCTCGTACGTAAATCCGTCGTACGGCATCCCTAAATCTGGGTACGGGTCAATATCACATTCATCATACTATTCATCTGATATCCTCTTTATCAAATATCATGATCGGGGTACTGATCTACGTCTAGTACAATATTGATACCATCTATGTATGCATTCATGTATAAGAATCACTACGTCAAAAAGACCCGCTAAAACATCATGTCGTATCTCAATACGAACCAAAACACATCACGGATCTTCTGGCCTCAAGCCCAATATCATCGACTCATCTCAAATCCCAATTACTATCCTCAAATCCAGTATATAAACACATAGTCCCATACCCATGTGTAAATATACACATCAATATATAATCCCATGTACGCACATATGAAAGAAGAATATATGCAAATATGGGTGTGTGTGTGTATGTGTGGTGCAACCACTACTCTAGGATTTCACAACACTAAACCAATCCAATCACACCAAGGATCCATCTCTATCATCATCGGGGTACTGATCTACGTCCAGTACAATATTGATACCATCTATGTATGCATGCATGTATAAGAATCACTACGTCAAAAAGACCCGCTAAAACATCATGTCGTATCTCAATACGAACCAAAACACATCACGGATCTTCTGGCCTCAAGCCCAATATCATCGACTCATCTCAAATCCCAATTACTATCCTCAAATCCAGTATATAAACACATAGTCCCATACCCATGTTTAAATATACACATCAATATATAATCCCATGTACGCACATATGAAAGAAGAATGTATGCAAATATGGGTGTGTGTGTATGTGTGGTGCAACCACTACTCTAGGGTTTCGCAACACTAAACCAATCCAATCACACCAAGGATCCATCTCTATCATCAATAATCTCAAATAATATATAAACAATATATATATGTGTGCATACGTATTCGTATACATCACCACGAACTGCGGGGGTGCTATACGCCATCCACCCGACTTCTCCCCGTAGATATAAATCTACTCACCTGGTCCTCGCTTGCCGGTGCCGACGCCGCCACGCGCTTGCTTGTCGTCTCGAAGTCCACATGGGGTACCTACATATCATAATGCACCATATCTCATTAAAATCCGACTCATGATCAAAACGACGCACGAATCCCACATAGGTCAAAACCTATGGTTGCTTTCACAAATCAACCCAAAAACCCTCGACGTCGGCGTACAACCACCAAACCATCGAGAAAAACCCAAATACACTCATTTGCACATTCACGAACACTAATTTTAATATAAACTAGGTTAAAACTCACAAAAACGCCAATTTCACTCAAAAAGTCATTTTTCCGAAAATCTAGCAAGCACAATTCGCCGTTTTTGTACAAAACACGATGTTTAAATGAACGTAGCGGCCAATATATTTATTAAATATCTTAAATAAGTCATAAAAACCATTTCCATAATTTAAACTCATAAATTTGCATGATTTCCAAAATCCTAGTTTGCAAAACATCAAATTTAACACCCTTTAAAGCAAAATTCACAATTCATCAATTAAGCTTCGTTTTGCATGAACCAAAGTCATTAAACCACTCATTATAATAGTTATAATGACATGAACACTTAATTATATTTTAATCTAAGCATTTGATAATTTTTCAAAAACTCTAGTTAGCAACAACAAAACTTAATTTAGACATTTCCATGCAACAATATGAAATTTAACTACTAAATTACTTTCTACAAATTCTAAGATGGTAAGCTACCCATCACAACCATACACCAATTCACAAGAACCTAACTTGCATTCAAACCCTTTTCTTGAATTCCAAAACGTGCAATTAAACTCACATATCCAAATAATACTTAAATAAATTAGCTTAAGAAATTAGTAACAATTTAAGCAACAAAAATGTTTAGAAATATACCCAAAAGCATATGAAGATCCACAAGCATCCATGGCACTCCAAAATGCTCTCTTTTCACAAGGATCCATGCTTGAAATGCTAAGGAATAATGGGTAAGTGTTGGATTTGGAAAAAAGCTTTGAAATTGTATGGATTTTAAACTTTTTTATGGATTTTTGAAGCAAAAATGGAGTGAGAAATTGGGGAGGGGGGGGATGTGCTGCTGAATTCAGCCACATGGGGATGGGGGTGAGTGAGTGTGGGTGTGGGTGTGTGGGAAAAAGATAAATGTTATACCCCAAACAACCATTTACACTAATTTCACCGAAAAAAGCCTTTTTCTTCGATATTTTCTAAACCGTTTTGGCAAACGATTTCGTTTCAAAAACCACATGATAAAATTTTATTTAAAGTTTTATGATGCACAAAATTTGTTTCAACTCATTCCAATTTGTAATTTTCCCTAATTAAATATATTAGTGACGGCTTAAAATAATATTAAAATAATTTTTTTTCAGAAAATTTGAAATTTCACCAGTGGCTCAATAAACACCAAATACTAGCAATTACATAGCTAGAATATGTATATTTAATTTTTATAATAAGATATTTGTATTTTGACTTTTTACAGAAAACCCCCTTATTTTACTGTTTTTTTCGAAATTTCACCGAAACGATTTTCAAAACGTTACAATCTTCCCCCCTTAAAGAAATTCGGTCCCCGAATTTAAATTAAAACACCCCCCAAATACTAAAACATCTAAGCAAAACCATTAAGTCGTCGGGGCTCCGAAATTGTAAATATATAAAACAAATCGTAGCGCAGCGCATGCGCTTGAAAAATGAGCATATATCTCAAATCAAAACTCCGTCAAGCATCCCGCAATCATCGGAGTCATGGAGAAGACATCAATGCCAAATCCAAATCAAAACCAATATGACATAACTCGAAACTATACATGTAAATATCGAATCTATATCTGTAAGTATCTGAAGGAAATGCATGCCAAATCTCTTTAAGTCGCTGTGCAACGCGTATAACACTGCACAGTGGCGGACGTCTATCATAAGAAAATAACTATATACATATATACCTTTGTTTGAAATGTACGTTCCGCCGTTTTGGAAACAATTTAGAAGGGTCTCCTTGTTTTAAACATTTCGTGTCATATCAGACACGTAGGTAAATACTGAGGCTATAGCTCGCTTTTTGGAAATCCCTTCAATAACTATCAATGCATGCAAAATATATTACTGTCCTCTGACTAGTCCTGCTCAGTACGAAAATACATAGCAATATCATAAAAACGTACTGCTCTATACGAAATCAATCCTAAAATATGCACATGAATGCTACGTGCGTCTGGTGCGCACGGAAATCAAAATCCATGAATGTGCCATACATGCGCACAGAAACAACATCTAATTGCATCGGGTGTGCACGAAACATCTGTCGTAGGCAACATGTGTGCCTGACAGCAAAATCAGGTGCATCTGACATGCACGAAAAATCTCGATTTAGTGCATCTGGTGTGCACCAAAATCGCATCTCAAGACATGCGCGAAAATTCAAATCAGGTGCATCCATCGTGCACGAAATCATGAAATCCAATATCAAGTGCCGAACATGCGCAAAATCCAATCAAGTGCACAAGTTGCACAAAACAAATATCGAACATCACAATCGAAATCGAAGTCCAGTGCATCTAAGTGTACAAAATGCGTAT